>CM024758.1:18351080-18623832 GCA_014218235.1 Colocasia esculenta
GATACAATGCCTGTGCAATAGGGCCCTGTCCGGTCCTGGGGAAGAGCGCCCCAACGTACTTGTTAACCGAGGGAGTATGGACTCTTGGTGCTTGGCATAGCACACCTGACATGCAAGATTGTGAAACGTGCCTCCTGTTTGACTTGATAAGTTTGACTTGACATGACATGATAAGTTTGTTCTTGTGAACACATGAACTCTGTTTGAATATGGCCAATCTCTTCTGACATGATTTTAATCTTGAATATCTGTCCATTGTATATGGAACTCGACAATTGATCCGATATGATATCCGTTCTACTTTGCTATTCAACTTGTTAGAAAAGCATGCATTGTCAGCATACTCATCAGCATATCTGCCTATATAAAATGTTAATCATGTATACTAGTGCCCGCACGTGATTGAGATATAAATCCTACTGAGCTAGTTCGCTCACCCCTATCATCCTGCCCTTTTTCAGGTAGTGATGAAGAACCCGTGGTCGGATGGGACTGGGCAAGAGTGACGAGCACCCGTCCTAGAATAGATGACAGTTTAGAGATAGAAATTTGAGTAGTCTATGTAATAGTGAAACTTTTGGGAAGTTATTTGAATGATGGATCCTTTGGTTAATTCTTCTTATGTGAGGTTGTATCTAGTTGAATGAAATGAATTAAAGTATACTAATGATGACCATATTATAGTCTTGAATGTGTCATTATATTTATCTGTGACTCTGCACTATTCAACTGTGATACGCCGGTTTGTATCGTTCACGTCCCCCGGTATTTATTCCGCTGCTAAATATTCGGGGCGTGACATGATGAACTGTGGAGGCACTGTCTTATCTAAAGAGATGAAGTGGAAGAAGTCGATCCCGAACAACCTGAAATACAGTTAGGGACTCCGCTATGAGATATAGTGATCAAATGAATCTGATAATGAAGATGTGAATGCTGGAATTTGATATATCTCCAACATCTGAAGATGATAGAGAATGTTTGATTAATGGTAGACAATTTTACCTAAAATTTTAATACTCTGTAACTTTCTTTCTTCACCATTTGATGAATATGCATGTATTTTCATTACCAGTTGAAGATATGGTTCGAGGACGGCGTGGGACTTCTTCAGGGAGGGGAGAGGTAGTGGAGGAGATTTACTTCCTTTTCTACACCTCTACCACTAGGGGTGTAAATGGAACCCAATATTCCGATATTCCGACCCGATTCCGATAAAAATTATCAGTTTCAGAATCGAAAATGATACCGATAACTTATCGAAATCGGTATCGATATTCCGATAAGTTATCGAAATCGGATTGAAAAAATAATCAGAATCGGTATCGGTTTTTTTTCCGATAAATTATCATAAACTCGAGGTAAAATTATGGTAAACACCTTAACTTATCGGAATTTCGGTTCCGTAATGTTATCGGAATCGAACTAACCATTCTTATCGAATCGAATCGGAACCATATTTCGTTATCGGAATCGGAATCTGTGTTTCCGTTCCGAACCCGACCCGTTTGCAGCCCTATCTACCACCGACCTCTGCACCGCTACCACCGGCAGTAGGTATGTATACTTTGATTTGTAACATTGCGGTATTTATTTAATATAATTCTTTATGTCATCGTGGTAACTTATTCTTATTTTCACAGGACCTACGACCTCTGTACCGGTACCACTGACATCTGCACCGCTACCACCGGCAGTAGGTATGTATACTTTCATGTATAATGCATTGTAGTATTTGTTTAAAATAATTCTGTATATTTTTGTGTATCTTATTCTTATCCTTACAAGACCCACGACCTCTGCACCTTTACCATCGGCAGCAGTAGATTGACGACCTCTGCCCGCTACTACCTGTAGCAGGTAATATGCCATGTATAATGCACTGTAGTATTTGTTTAATATAATTCTTTTATGTTTTTGTGGTATCTTATTCTTATCCTTACAGACCCACGACCTCTGCACCTTTACCACTGACAGCAGGTAGATTGACGGCCTCGATGACGAGACGAGTCATCACAAGGGGGAGGTCAGTTATAATGAGACGATATGGTAGTGTGGATAAATGAAGGGTATGTAATACATTATTTTTGTTATCTATTCGTCATTGTGGGTAATATTTTCAATTTCAGGAATAAAATAGAGCCAGCCCAAGCATCACAATTTATTACAAGACAATTCAAACACATTTTCCAGGCCCCATCCATCGCTTTTCTAATTTTCCGATGGATGTTCAGGATTTATTGTTCTCTATGTTCTTTGTATGTATCTTGTTTTATCATATTAAGTCATTTTCTATTCTTATTTTAACACACTTATTGTTATGTAACATATAATTTATTTTTTGTTAATATGTAGAGGAATCATCGATTCACAGAGCATTCAGATGAGTTACGTGCTAGATTGGCATGGACAACTACAACAAGAGCAAATTTCAAACATCTTATGTACAATGTCCGAAAAAATGCAGAAAGAGCATGTGCAAGTACAGATAAGACCAATGGAAGGAGCATGGGCCTGTGTGGATCAGAAAGAGTATTGGACGGAGCTGTGTGACATTTGGGGAGCGGGGAAATGGAATGAAAATTCAAGCAAACAGAGCAGCGCATCCTGAAGCGAATGTACACACGAGTGGCTCTATCTCCTTTGCAACGCATAAGCGAGATTGGTAAGTACACTTCTACATTTGTGATTTTTTTTAATCTAATAATAAACTGTGATTTATTTGAAAAATAGGAAGTACAGCTCAGCGCCCACCTCAATTTCAAGAACTTTTTGATGAAACTCATAAGAAGAAAGGACAAATTGTTACATTAGTGAGAAAGCTCGGGAGGTAGCGGTAAGTGTATACACTAATAGTTTTCATTTAAAATTAATTGTAGAATAATTTGTTTTGTTTTTTTTTTTTTTTGCAGGAGTCATATTGTAGAGGAATGGATAAGAGGTACAGGATGATAGTCAGCGTCCAGAGTTGGATCCTCATTTGGGTGCAGCATCTGGGGCACCCAAGAAAGGCCATGTCTATGGTTTTGGACATAGCTTGGGCACGACCAGGGTGATATCATCATGCTCGAGTTCGGTCTCACATGCGACCTCTCCATTTACCACACAGCAGCCCCAGGTGGTTCTTCCAGTGCCGCCTCGACCATGACTCCGATATGTTTAGGACGATCGTCAACGAGATCGTCTCTCAGAATATCTCAACCATCGTCTCTCAGACCGTCTCCCAGATGCTCGTAGAATTAGGAATTCCTGGTAATAGAGCACCTCCTGCACAGCACCCTCCGGTAAGTATTTTATTTGATTGATTTTCTATTTGTTAACTCTAAATATCATCTTACAAAATATAAGAATTTAGATTGAGGAGAGGAAAATATCATTTTCTTAACTCTATGAACTTGGTTTGAGGGTCCAAAATTGAAAAGAATGTCCAATCAATCTACGATTGTTCCAACACTACATGAGGGGTGAAAGTAACCCGTAAAAACTGACATAGTTCAAATTGAACTCTAAATTTGAGCTCAATGCTCAAATTTACATTTCTTAAAAATAATAACTATCGGGTTAAGAGGGTTAAAAATAAAAAATAGATCCGATTAATTTGTCAATGACTCAACACGACGGGAAGGGGAGAGTGACTTGTAGAAATGACGGAGTCTAAATTGGACTCCCGATATGGCTTGGGCAAACAATTTTGCATTTTCTTAACTATTTAGTTTCAAATCTATGAACTTGGGTTTGAGGGTTCGAAATTGAAAAGAGAGGTCCAATCAATCTATCGATTGTTCCACCACGACATGGGAGGTGAAAATAACCTGTAGAAACTGACGGAGTTCAAATTGGACTCCAAATTTGAGCTTGATGCTCAAATTTACATTTCCTAAAAAGAACTAACTTAATCGGGTTTAAGGGGGTCAAAAATAAAAAAATAGGTCCGATTAATTTGTCAATGACTCCAACATGACCGGAAAGGTGAGAATGACTTGTAGAAACTGACGGAGTCCAAATTGGACTCCCGATATGGCTTGGACAAATAATTTACATTTTCTTAACTACTTTAGTTTTGTAAAATTAGCGATCGAATAGCGACGGATAGATTTCCGTCGCGGATCGGTCGCTGACTTTGGTCGCTGCACACATAGCGACGGAACTAGTTTGGTCGCTAGGTCGGTCTCTACACTAGAGATTGATATAGCGACCAATATAATCGGTCGCTGTCAGCGACCGAAATAGCGACCAACTATCGTCGCTGTGAGCGACCGTCCTGCGACCACGGCGGGCGGTCTTTATTAGCGACCGAACTTACGACCGACCTATTTTGGTCGCTATCAGAGACGGATTCTGCGACCGATACACTATCGGTCGCTGTTATAGCAACTATTATATAGCGACCGGAATATTCGGTCGCAAATCGTGTCTGTTCAGTCGTAGACGCTCCTAGCGACCGAACAGAGACTGAATAGTGACCGAACTTGTCGGTCGTTATTTGCGCTTTTTCTTGTAGTGCTTCTTCTGCTTCTTTGATGTCGAGCTGCACAGTTTTTATGTGTAGGAAAAAATAGTGGCGGATCTAAACAAGCTAACCTTAAATATAAATCTGTGTCCACATGGGCTCTATGCTAGCTACAGTTCTCTTGCTTTGGGATGGGAATATATATGTAGAATTTGTACGTATATATGCATGTATACATCTTATATCTAGATATCAGAGAGGAGAGAGAGAGAGAGAGAGGAGAGAGAGAGAGAGAGAGAGAGAGAGAGAGAGAGAGAGAGAGAGAGAGAGAGCGAGAGCGAGAGAGAGAGAGAGAGAGAGAGAGAGAGAGAGGAGAGAGAGAGAGAGAGAGAGAGGGAGGAGAGAGAGAGAGAGGAGAGAGAGGAGAGAGAGAGAGAGAGAGAGAGAGAGAGAGAGAGAGAGAGGTAAACAATTTCCTTTCTTTGTACAGATTGCGAAACACAGTTTTTTATATAGGTTTTTTTCGGTGGATATATATGTATATACGACACAAACAAAACCCTAGATCAATAAGTAACATTGGCCAATCGCCAAGCCGTTGGTCTTGCTGTGGATAGAACCCACAGTACGCAAATTCTCAGATGGATAGACTTCTTTGGACCCAACAAGGCACAATTAATGGTGCGAGTTCCCGCTCTTCCACGAATTAAAGATTCGGACAAATTGGCCAAGCAAAAAAGATATCGCTATTCGTCTCTTTACAGCTCCATGCACGTATACACTGTCTAGTTTGGCCTGTTGTTCCTCATCAAGGTCTTGATGAACCCAACCCCCTGGCCTCGGACGCTCTCATTATCCTCAACCTCTTGCACGAGGAAGCGAACATCCTGCAGCACGCAGCAAGCACACAAACACATAAGCTCATCCATCCATACTGTTTGATATATAGTCTTCAGTACACCAATTACAACAAGGTATTAATTATAGGAAGAAATAAGAAAAGAAGGTAACTGGTATATATTATTGCTGAAGAGAACAAGATCGATAAATAAGGTACGTACTCCCATGGGACGTCCCCCGCCAGCATCCAGTCTCCATCTTTATCCTCGTAAGTGATGGCATATTCGGAGCTGCAGCACCCTTCTGCGCTGGAGAAGCACTTGAACATGGCCTCCATGGCTTGCCGGAGCTCCTTGTACCCGCTGTAGGATTTCAGGTCTATTTTCCTCAGGTAAGGGGCTCCGTCCATGCTGACCTTGACGTAGAGGCCCGGGCCTCAGCCTCCGTCTTCGCCCCCAGCAGGCAGTTCTTCCTGAAGGATCGGATAGGAGGCCACCCCACGACCTGAGCCCTGCAGAAACAAAAAATTAAGATGCCCAAATTAACATGATGATCAGCAAACTTAATTATATGATCTGCATGATCGATTAGATATAGGGTATTAGATACTTCGATTTGTTGCCTTTCTAACCGATGCGCAGACATGGTTGTTAATCAAACTTACTTTGTTGGAGGTGGCGCGACTTCTTTGCCGTTCTCAGCGGCGCAGCCGCTGCTGGGACTGCTGCTGCTCTCCTCTTCCTTCTCCTGCTCCCCAGCCAGGGCGCGCTTGCTGCCCCTGGAGGGTGCGGGCTTCTGGGGCTCGTCCTCCGTCCCCGGCAGTCCCAGCCGCAGCTCCGTCGCCCTGAGGCTGTCCATGTCCGCCTCGCGGCCAAAACTTCGCTTCCTTGCCGTTACCTCCTGGCTGGACCCGCGCAGTTGCCGTAAGTGATCGAGTACTTCTATTTAGATCCCTTTCTCGCGGCCAAACTCTACCCAGTACCCACCGGCCGGAGCTCGCTCGTGTGAGGGATTGCAGACGGCTGGAAAGAAGGAAATTAGATACTTGATGCGTGTCTCTCCGGTGAAGGAGGTCGTCGATCGGTGTCCGGTGACGGTCAAGGCGGTGCCGTGTTGGATTGTGGAAGTGAGAAGGTGGTGGTGGGTGCTACATATATACATCTACAGGAGGAGGAAAGATATATGAGTGGCCATTAGGCCATTAGCTAGGGAAGGAATGGGGTGGGTACGTGGCGCACGGTAGGTGGACGGTGACACGTCTCTCTCTCTCTCTCTCCCTCTCCCTCCAGGCAGTATTCATCTCAATGCAGAGAGGGTGGGGGGCAGTGACAGCAAGGGCGGTCGGCAGGGAGGGGAACAGCATCCACGGGAGATGCCGGCCACCATGGGGGACATGGGTCCCCCTCAACCACAGCCGCGTGCATGCACGTGGGATTCCCATTTCCGAACCCTCACCGCGTCGCCTCTCTCTCTGGGCTACTTGCTTGGAAGGAAGAAGAAGATAGGAAGCAGATGAAGAAAAGGAAGGTGGGCCAGACCCAGAAGTGATATATGCATGGTCTACCTGTTCAGACTTAATTGTGAACGCTGCAACTCCAAGTTCTCACCACATTATCTCACCGCTCGCTCCTGTTCTTGGACAATTGTCAATTGGTGGTTGAAGATGGTTCATATTAATTGAGTCTATATCTATATTTCTTTCTACAATCAATATTATAATTAATTCTCCCTTGCTATGTAAGTATAGAACCGTAATGTTCTTACAATTATGCATACAAGAGGGTTATATATATATATATATATATCTGAAGTTTATCCCACTAATAATTGAAAAGCAACTTTTAAAACTGAATGATTCTCTAATAATTAAGTGATATTTCACGCAATATATAAATCGTGGTGGTCGTACTTTATTGATCCCCTAGGTTAATACTACTAGATAGATTGTCCATTAATTAGATTATACAGTGTTATACATAGATTACTATGTACGTTAATTACTTGCGTTCTTATCGGTTATATATATATATATATATAACCGTAGAAGGATACTTCCAGCACTACGCATCAAAGCAGCGGGATTAGATCATCCTCACAGTGGGAAATTAAGGAAGCTGGATTGACAGGTTTGCTTGATATCGTATGCACGTACATATATCGCCAGCTGTGATCATGCATAATTGGTGTGGGTTTAGTGATGAGAACATAATTATTCGTTGACGTTCACAGTTGTTTTGCTTTTGCTTTCCCTTGTGCGTTCTTGAGGACCATCATGCCGCGTTTCTTGGTCGGGTTCATATGGAACTTAACTAATGCTAGCATGGCCCAGTGGAAATTCGTGCTCCAGTTGGAGAGAGAGAGAGAGAGAGAAGAGAGTCCCCTCCAATCAAATCCTAGAGGATAACACGATAATGGAGTGAAGAAAAAGATTCAACCGCAATAGAAACTTTTTGTGTATGTGTGTGTGTGTGAGTGAGAGAGAGAGAGAGGGGGAGAGATGGAATCCCTTCCCATAAAATTCTACATGTGGTAACAATATAATGGAGGGTCGAAGAGAAAGATTCCGTGTGTTGAAATTACTTATGTGTGGGTTGAGAAAGATGAAATCGATCCCTTCCCATCAGATCCTACATGGTAAAATAATAATTCCTTTCCATCAACTTTTACAAGCTGATTACAACATGAAAATGGAGAGAGAGAGAAAACCATATAGGAGTAATACTTGGTATAAATCTACGTATGTATCAAATAGTAATTATCTTATTCAACTTTCATATGATATAATCATGAGAAGTGCTAAGTACCCCGGCGCCCAATTGCATCATTTATCCCGGCGTCCGGGGTGGCGCCGCTTCATTGGGCAACATTTATTGCTTGGGCTCCACGTCCAGATAACCGTCCAATGAAACGACGCCACCTAGAACGTCCGGATAAATCATTCACCCGAGCGTACAGAGTAAATAGACTTTCCCTATAATCATAAAGGGATACAAACGGCAAGATGCGCTTGAGTGTTATTTTTTATGGGGATGTTATAATTTTATATTCTTATCACTGTGATTACACAAAAGTTGAACAAGATAACTAAGATTTACTGCACACCTAAGTATTACCTATTTATTTATAAATTGTATGAGAGAGGGAGAGAGATGGAATCCTCCCTTGCCATCCTAAAAGGTAACACTATGATTGAGAGTATAATTATGGATACATAAACAGTATTATTTTAAAGTTTCACATCAGGTGATTGAGGCTCAACACAAACAGTATTATATACAGATCACACTCCATACGAAAGTCTAAGAGACAATGTTTAACATGTTCTTTTCAATAATATTGTGATAGATCTTGTCCCCCAGAGGAACAATCAATTCATAATGTTTATTTCCCAGGAAGAAATTAAAGTTGCATGCTCATCTCCTTGCAGCTTCAACATCTGGCATGCCAAATGATATTGAGACATTTTGGCAACCTAGTTATTTACCTTTGTTGGCACAATTATTTGTGGCTGGACGAAATATAGACGAATTTAATTAAGGCTACCTGTTTTCCTTTTCAGATATTTAAGTGGCATCTTGGGAGATGTACATGCACATACTATTTTATATTACTTTGAAATAAATAGAAAGGGATTAGTTCGAGTAATGTGGTAATGAATTGAATTCTGAACGCCCCCCATCTCGGTCTAACCCCAGATTAGTAGTTGCTCATGGCCAACATAGTAGGTCAGATCCAAATTTGATGCCAAAGTTAAATCTACCAGTACTGTTGAGAATTTTAATGATGAGTCCATATCAAGACATCAATCCAAGGATTAGTGCAAAGCCATCCACAAATCTTAGAACAATGATAGTTTGGAGGAAGGTTTGGAGATTAGTCTCACATCAGAATTGCTTCAAGTTTCTCGGTTATATGCATGTGTATAGGTAAAGAGGAAGGAGCTTGTGTTATATCTCGACAATAGTTCTCAACTCTTTCTCTCTCTCTCTCTCTTTCACACACACTCTCTAAATTATAATATTATTTTCTTCTTCAAGTATATTTTTGATTTGATTATTAGAGGATCGACTCTGAAAACTCCATCTTAAAATTGACTTTTTATACTAGATTGATATCAAACCGACAACGACTTCATTTCTCAACCTCCCTCAACAATCCGAGCTCTCAACCTCAGTTATCTGGAGTTGGATCTAGGATGGAATTCATGATCAAACACTTAATGTTATTTTTCGGGAGATCTAAAGATTCATTTTTGTAAAGGAATAATGTGCATGCTGTGAATAACGTGTATGGTGTGAATAAAGATCAAATGGCTTTTAAAAAGTTCGTTATTTCTTCATATTTATAAGGTTAATATATATGTAATATTGAATGAAGTGACTTAGTGGTAAAAGTCCTCTATACTTCAAATATTACTAGAGAATTTGACTAACTTAACTATTGGGGCCTGCACTCTTCCTCTCTTTCTTTCCGAACAAATTAGTCTGAAAATTTGTCCTTAGGCTTTCTATAAAGTGTTGATTTTTCCCCCTTGCATTGGTCTAATTTCTGAAAGAGCCATGAAAGTGACCACATATGCAAGTGTGTCGCCTCCGATATGTACTGTACTCTGTTTTAGTTTTTTTAAAACAAAATACTTAGCATGGGTCTTATTTGAGATTCATATTTATATAATTTGAAGGTTGCTTAGATGGTTAATTTTTTTCTAAAAAAAAGGACGGGTCTAGCATTTTTACCTATTAAAGACATGATTTATATTTTTTCTGAATTAATCATCGGATAAAAATACCTTAAAGATGTCCCAATGTGGGTGCATACATGTAAGGCTCATCACACATACAGATTATCGACATTGCTAGCTTCATTTAATATCTAATCCACTTTGGTAATGACACGCGATTAGAAAATCTCGTGTTTGTGGTCTAACTTTTCCCTGTTGAGAGAGAGAGAGAGATGAAACAGCTCCCGCAGTGTCACATGGTATCCGTCAAACAATGCTTTAATGCCTTCGAGCACAAGCGTCGACTGACTGCAAAGGGAAAGCCATGAGCTTTAAGGATCGATGAGCATGCGTATTCAACTTATAGAGTATATATTCTGATCATCATGAGATCGGTATCCAAGGTGTTCTATTCTTTTCAGAGTCACAGGGGCTCGTGAACAGGCTGCAACTTCTTTTGTGGATCCTGTCAGCTAGCTGTAACCTGCATAGACCTCTTCGGAAAACACGCCTTGCCTAGTTTTTAGGTAACATTATCCTTGAAGTGAGTAAAATCGAAGCAATGTTGCCAGACCTGTTCTTCCTGGACAAGCCAGGTTTTAATCATTAAATACTTCATAAGAAAATATCATTTGCTCATGAATTCATGGCCACGAGAACGCCACAGCACGCATCTTATCTCGTCCACATATGAATGCCTTTTTTGGGCAGGCAGAAGCCTACGAGTGAATGATGTGCTGTTCTTGAATGATGAACGTATGCCTTTAAGGAAAGCCCATTTTACATTCTTTAAATTGAATTAAATTGTAAGCATCTTTGTGAGAAAAAATGTTCATCTTTTTATGCTTTCTTCTAGCCCATGTAATTTGACTATTTAAATATTTGAACTAAAAGACTTAACTTTCTTTAGAAATAGGTCATCTTGGAAACTTGGACTAAAAGATAATTGTAAGACCTACTTCAAAGAGAAGTTAAATTTATGGAGCATAAGCATACAGAAACTAAAAATTAAAAACCCATTTAGATTATTTAAGATATAGTTCGTGTACCATCTCCATTGATGATGGCCGTGGGGTTTCCAGATGGCCTGAAAAGTGATCGATGACGTCTCCTCTAAGAAAGTGATGCTGTCACGTGTCACTTCAACTTTCTTGGTGTTCCTTTTTTCCTCCCCCCCCCTTTCAACAAAGCTTTCTTGTGTTCTAGCTCTCATCGAGGACAGAAACTAATTTACAGTACTATATGTAGTTGTAATTTTAATATTTGAGGATTTAGATCTACAAAACGACCAATCATGAGTTTGAGATTCTTATATATCCCAGAGGTATTCTTCTAGTCGTTTATATACTATGATTTCCTTTAATTATGACGGCACACCGCCTGTAGTCGTGAAATAACATTTCCAAACAGCTTAATTTAACCCACTAGGAATTACCATTCTAATTTTATGTATATTTTCTGTTAGAAACTTCCTGAACCAGTGGATGAGAATTTGCACACACACCGAGGGGCATGGGTCCACCATGCAGTATTATAACCTTAATCTTCTTTTAGTACCAAAACATAGACATTAGTTGGATCCATCTTCTGTGTGCTATCGAGTACTATATGTACTCTCTCTCTCTCTCCAATAACGCATGGACACATGCATCGCAGAGCCGGACACACGCATGGATGGACATTCCAGATGCCCACGTCCGTCGTTCTCGTTCATCCAGCCAGGTACTTTCGAAGCGGTATTGAATCCGTGGTGCCCCATTTCCATTGCCTTCACCACACGTCTCTGGACCACGGCTGCAGCTGGAAGGCAGGTTGCCCACCCAGCCCAGCACGGCGTGCGAAGAAACTTAAATGCGGCGGTGGACGGCGGTGGGCGCTCTCTCTAGACCTCATATGTACGAAGTAGGGGCCAAACAGACACCGACGCAGCTCACGGGCGGAGGCGGGAGCCTAGCTAGCTAGGCCGGGGCGCCGCGACAGAGGAGGCCTTTTCTGTTCTCGTCATGCTGCGCTGTGTCTGTCGCCGTCGCCCCTGGTCAGCTCGTCCAGAGAGCCAGTCATTCGGGATGAGGCCGTGACCCTGGCTGTTTGGTGTTATTTGTATATATGCAAACCACGGTCCACGGAGTGGGAGGGGGGAGGGCCTACGTGCCTGCCGATCGACGCCTTCGTCGTTAATCTTAAGCCTCTCTGGGCGGCCTCGGTACTCCACGTGAACACTACGTACGTTTCCAACCGGGTACTGGAGCCACGTCTGGTTCCGAGGAGAACCATCTAAGAAGATTCTGATCGACCAGCGCTAGCCAATGTATACCCTTTCATATTTCTAGCATTTCATTTTGATTCTAACATTTGTGAGGGTTTTAGCTCTGTATGCATCTCTTCATTAATTTGGACGTCATATGTAGTACTGTCCATTGCTCGGGTACGTGGCTGGCGCCCTGCTTCTTTCAGCTCATACTTGCATGCAAGCCCACGCATGTAGCAATGATTTACATATATGTCATACCTTCTTACTTCTACCAGTGGGCAATGTCAGAATAACGTGAAATAAGTAATGTTGGCCTTCCAAGAGGTCCCGAGTTCGATTTTTGGGGGGGCTTATCTGATCTATATGTAATCTTCGAAGTGTGTAGATCCGAAGTTTTTTTCGGTCAAATGAGGTAAGGACAATACGGGTACACGGAAAGTAAGAGCTGCCAAATCTTAACTTTGGAGTTCACGAACACCAATTTCTGAACCCACAAAATCACACGGGACAGGAGTTCTTCGTTATCAAAAAATAATAATAATAATAATGTTGGCCTTCTTCTTCGCTATGTCATCCCGAGATAATAAGGAACTTACAGTTTGACTTTGTCAACTCTCTATTGCGGGAAGGGACTCCAAAGATTCAGTCACATCTTGGGAGATATCCAGCTTGACCTCTCTTTGGACAGATGCGACTCCCCCATGCCAATGCGATTAAATACATGTCCTTCTCCTGCCCTATCTTCTTGTTCTTGGAGGGATGCAGGAGCTTTCGCGGAGATGGGTCTGTGGCATGCATGGGGGGTCATATGCGAGTGAATTAGCTTGGAAGTCGGCCTCCACCCCACTGGCGCACACGTGCACTGTCTCTGGAGTCATCTAGCTCTTGGTTGTGAGGGCGAAAGGGTGGTTTGATTGGCGAAGGCCCAAGCGGGAGGATGAGGTAGAGATGGATACCTCGACACCCTTCCTTCACTTGTTTAGAGTAGAAAGCAAGTCTCCAACAGTATCTTCCACCCTGCCTCATATCTACTGTTCTTGTCTGCAGTACCAGAGATCGAGAGAGAGAGAGAGAGGCATGGTCATTTAGGTCATGGCGTCCATTCCTCATCATTGTTCTCTTCTCCTAACATACAGCTGGTAGCCTTCTTACATTACTAAAATATATAATCCTATTTCCATTTTTCCCTATGGTTAATTGTTAACTTATACCCATCGACAGTAAGGATATGAAGCAACGTGATAATTGCAAAATAAGGAGAACCACTGCAACTAGGTATGTTTGTTTGCACGGAAAACTCGGGTTAAGAAATAATTTTTGAGAAAACTTAATTTTTATGTCATTTGGTACCCTTGAAAACTAAAATCTGAAAAACTAAATCACCAAAATCCGGATTTGGCATCCGCGTGAAAACCGCGGATGCCATTTCTGCGGCTGCAGTTTTCTGGTTCCCAGGAACCAGTTTAGGTACTATTCATGTAATTTGTGTTTTTATTTTTTTCTACACATTTAAGTAGTCTTTGTCAAGTTTAATTATTTTTTATAAGTTATTTATTTTTTACTTTTTTATTAAAATATCTATAGAATAGTATTCATTCAAATTGTGTTTTATTTATTTCTCTTACTTTAAATTATATTTGTCAAAGTTACTTATTTTTTATTAGTTATTTATTTATTTTTATTTTTTAAAAATATTAAAAATAAAAAAATAAAAAAATAAAATTTTTATGAATAATTTTAATACACAAGGAGTATATGACTCTCTCTCATTTGAATAGATCATAAGATCTCATACTCATCCATACAACTTTATATTTTCTAACAACCAATAGACAATTACGTTTCATTTTCACGTAAAAGTTTTTCCGTGAAATTATTTCCCTCTAAAATTATTTACATGCAACCAAATGGACCCTAAATGATGAACCTTGAGGATGAAGGCCTCTAGTAAGCTAGCTAGCCGATCATTTTGAATATCCAATGAACTCAATGTAACAACCGGAAAACTTCCAATAACTTAAGTTAGTGATTGACTAATTAGGAGAACAAAGCGTTCTCCTATACTCCCTCATTAGTTCTCTACTTTTTGAGCTATGGTCCTCGGTATGTGGGAACAAAGCGCTCTCCTATACTCTCCCATTAGTTTTCTACTTTTTGAGCTATGGTCCTCGATATGTGGGAACAAAGTTTCTTGTACATATTCATTTTTTTTAATCCAAATTTACTTTTACCTAGCAAAAAAAAAAAAGCCTCATGTCAAATGGTGTTCAAGACACTAATGTTACAATATAAAGTTTTGTGTTATTTACTATCTTAAAATTTAACTAGAATGTCCCAGTTCAATAATTCTAACATGGTATCATGCCTAATGATCATGTTGCAATTAAACTCTGTACCCTAAATCTATCGTCATGCAATAGAACGACTTAAAATCGACTTGCATACGAAGGGGTGCATAAGAAAGATGTGGTAAATCAAGTGATAATAGAAATAAAAAATATGTTTATGATAATTAAAAAACAATCTACTTATTGCCTTAATATTTTACGTTGGATCAGATGAAAATTCAAAAAAAAAAAATTATAACAAGGTTATTACATTTTGACTATGATGCATCAACCAAGGAGCATTGCCCCGTGGATTCTCAGATGTTCGCGAGGGGGAGTAATAGTGGCTGAGCCACTATAGGAAAGGGCGCCTATAATATGAGGTCCAAATTAAACAGAGCTCTGCCTATCTTTTCTTTCACCATTGGCCTTCCTATGGAGTTGGGCCATAAGAGGCCACCACAAGGGCCTCTACAGACATGTATTATCCGAATTAATAAATATGTTTTATTATATTTTCTGATGACTAGCTATTTTGTGACTCATAAGAATAAAGGTCGAGAGGGTCGGATAGGAGGTGTGGAGGAGGTTACCACCATGTCATCTTTCATGTTTTCATTTACTTTCTTCCTAAGTCAAAATTATAGTTACTATTTTTGAATTGTGTTATTCTTTCTAATTGAGTTTGCCTCCATTAACGATCAATTGGATCCCAACTTTTAGACTTCTCTTCTCATTAGGCTTCTCTCTCTCTCTCTCTCTCTCTCTCTCTCTCTATATATATATATATATATATATATATATATAAAAGACGTGATTTAAGTGTGCCTCCCAAGAGGTATTGTCCCCATGCTTGGGGTTTTGTCTTTTTAAAAGGGCCCTCTTGAGAGAAGAGGTGAGACTCTTGCTGATAAGCACACACTTGTTCTCACTATCTTTCAATTGGGACTAAAGAATACCTCTACACAGCCCCCCAATGAGGATAAGGCCAGTAGGGGTGTACACGGTTCGGTTCGGTTCGGTTTCCTCCATTTTTGGAGGAACGAAAGTTGGCAAAAAGAAGGGTTTTGAGGTTGGTCGCGAGTTTCGAACTCGCGACCACCCGGCGCGTGGAGGGCACGCGACGGCGCCCTCCACTGCGCTACCCCTTTTTTTTGTTTAGTTTTATTAGTTATATAACTATATATCTATATTCGGTTTATTTCGGTTTCCTGCCTTGAAACCGAACCGAACCACTTGGCCCATGAAACCAAACCGAACTGAGCAGAACCGGTCGGTTCTGTTCGATTTTTCGGTTTGAACCGTATTATGAACAGCCCTAGATAAGGGTGTGTGGGTCTCATGAAGATGAGACACTCGGGTAGGGCGCATGGCCTCTCGCTCGTTCCCACAGACGGCGCCAATGAAGAGAAGTGATTTAAGTGTGCCTCCCAAGAGGTATTGTCCCCATGCTTGGGGTTTTGTCCTTTTAAAAGGGCTCTCTTGAGAGAAGAGGTGAGACTCTTGCTGATAAACACACACTTGTTTTAACTATCTTTCAATTGGACTAAAGAATACCTCTACAATATATATATATATATATATATATATATATATATATATATATATATATATATATATATTGTGTGTGTGTGTGTGTGTGTGTGTGTGTGTGGGTGTGGGTGTGTGTGTGGTGGGTGGTTCACTTTTAAGAGAATAAATTAGGAAGCAATTCTCACTAATGTTTTTCTTTGTAGGAAAGAAAACACCACCCCCTTGGAAAAAAGAAGTCTTGGATTCGCCACTGCATAAGACAAATGCTACATCACCTCTCGAGGTTGCTCTTCCATGAGAGTTACTAATAAATTTATATGACACTTATTTTTGTGGGTGATAAAATAGGGTAGTAAATAATAAATAATACAATAGCATGTCTTAACTAATCTACGAAGAAAGTGCAATTGCTCACTCCCGTAATATGTAGAAGTTAAGAAAAAAAGATCCTAACTTATGTACAAGAAGTGTTGGAATATTGCCGAACAAACCCCAAATATCTCGGGGAATAGTTCAAACGAGTTTGAACTCGTCAATGGCTATCCAACAACAATGGAGATCATATATAATGACCCCGGAAACCCAACCCTAAGTTTCCCAATGAGAATATGATTTTCGACGCCACCACCCATGGATCTGGGGATCCAAAAGGGTTGATAAAACAGTCTAACAGGATAAATAAAGGAAATAAATAACAACTAATGTACTAGAAATGCATATAGAAGTGAAAGTAAACAACAAAATATAGAGTACAACTATAGGTACTAGACCCAAACACAATAGTACAAGAAAAAGGGAAGATAGAACTCTTAAGGGGCATACCTCGAGGGTGAGTTACTAAGGAACAAGGGGACACTGCTAAGGACGAAATTGATGACTAAGGTTCTATCTCCTCCGCCCACTGTGCAACTTGCGGTTGCTGTAGAGCCTCACCTGGGAAAAGGAGTGAGTGAGCTTCGCAACAGAAGTCCAATAGGGACTACCAACCTCCCACTAGTTCTAACTATAGTAATATTCTATTCTACTAAAGAAAGTGCGGAAGGAAAGAGCTACAAAACCACAGGTCGGAGAAAACACCACAAGGCCGAAAACCTCGTGCGACTAGTACGCTGCGACCACTAGTTGCAAACATAGATAGTGGTTAGTTTGCCTAGACAACGACACTAGCCATGGAGAACGACTACCACTAGTCAACTGGTAAGGAGAGCATGTGTTGTACCCTTGATCGTATGCTGGGGCCTGCCACTATCCTCCTGTCGGAGTGAGGCCACAGGACTCAAAGAGACACAACAATAACTGTAGTCTGGCAGGACTACAGTTCCACACCTAGCATCTCTAGATGGTTTCGGTACCACGTAGAGTGAGGTCGCGAGAAGGGGGCTAATTGTCCTGCACAAGAAGAACAACCCCAAACCACCTCGGCGTCCTAGACCATCCACGAAATGTAACAAGCCAATGCAACGGGACAAGCCCTCAAGTGTCATGCATTGCCCAAACGGACTAGTGTAGTACCATGCTAGGAATAACACATGTGCCATGGGTATAAGAGAAAGTCCATACAAACCAAGACGTAGTGGAAACACGGCTCTGAATGGAATGACCAACTCTCTGGCTAAGAAGGCAACAACCTTCCTATATATTGCAACTTGAGAGAAGGCGATGCATAGGGTGTTGCTACTTGAAGGCGACAAGTAACCCGACACATTTAGGGGCAAAAAGGCGACACTGGGAGTGTCACGACCAGAATGTGGCGACCAACATGTAGCTTTCTCAATTTGAGAGTCGGCAATCACAACTAGGCTTGCAAAACACCCCCAAAAATCACAAAACCACAAGGAATTTGGAGGAGGGAACAAGGAGAAAGATAGTACAATGTGTATAAAGATCAAACCACCCCAAATTTACCCCCATGCATGGAAAGTAAGCTACCTTAACTCAAGAACAAGATCACCATGTATGCATTCAAGAACTCTCTCCCAACCCGCATACATTACGTAGAGAAGTATGAAACGAAGATCACAAGACTCTTATAGGTTAGAGAAGACCCTAAGCCATTCTAAACTAAGAGGAGAGTTGTATTCACTGTAGACACGCCATTTTGACGACATATCAAGCAATTTCATGTTACACCACAATGCCTTAAAGTGGCTCTCTGCAATTAACCTCTTGACTGATTTTTCTATTTTTTTAGATTTTTCTAGGATTTTTAGGAATTTCTCTAAGGAGTTCAAATGGGTCTGTTGAACTTAAATTATTCACATCCGGTACAATGGATGCCCTTTAAAAGGGTGTGATCCGCGGCAGGTAAAACTGACGCATATCACACTTGCTTTTTATGTACCTACTACCTGTAATCATGTCCGACAAAGCCGTCGCGATTTAAAGTCAAAGCCTAAGACCCTAAAGCCTCAGCATTTAAGAGGGGTCACGATTCAAATCATGAGAAATCAAGAATCTGTTTTCCTCTTTTGATAGAATCTGTTTTCCCTTTTGATACGGCAACAAGCTAACCTAGAGGGGGGTGAATATGTTTTTCTGAAATCTGAAATAGACACTTAAACATAGAAAATTAACACTTGAAAGTTTGGTTAGTTAAGTGTGATAAAGAGTAGCAGTGCGGAAGCAAATAAACAAACACACAGAGGACACAAGGAGTTTATCCTGGTTCGGCCCTTCCCACATGAAAGTCCTACGTCCAGTCCCCAAGCAACTTCTTGGGTTTTTACTAACCAAGGGTACAGTCCCCCTCAAGGACAATACAACACCCAGCACCCCAGCTGGTCTTCTTCTTTTTCCCGGGCAAGAAGGCAACCCACTTCTTTTACAGGTCAAGAAGCCAACCTCCTGGTACAAACCCCAGTGCGGTTCTGCTAGACACAAACCCCTAGCTAGGTTCTACACTGTATACAGTCCTACAGCTGGACAAAGATCTTTCTTAGAAAAGAAAGAACAGACCAAGAGCTATTACAAGATGAACACTACGAACTCTAGCTCTTAGCCACAGACTCTCCCCCAGATTTACAATGACCACACAGAGAGAGTGAAGAGAGGAAGGCTTGAAAATGTTGAAGACTTCTGCTATGAAAGGCTTCTCTTGATTTGGCTCGAGCTCTTCTCTCTTTCTTTGAGTGTATGTGGAGTTGAGGTTCCTCACAGGATGCACACTCCTTCAAAGATCTTCAAGAAAGCTCTCTCATCATGTTCTTCAGCCTTGCTTCATCTTTTATATGAAAAGCCTTGAACAAATCCGTTGAGGAGATCCGTTGGAGTTCTAGCCGTTGCTCATCTTCTCTTTCTTCTGATATTTTGTGGTCTACGAGGTCTGCAAGCATAGAAAAATGTTTAGATAAAACAATGTTTCTGTCAAAAAGCTCACATACCTCTATGCTTCATGTTTTCTCCCAGAAGTAGTAAGTGACCACGTTTCTATCTGACAGGAGAGAAGAGATTTAGAGAGATAAAAGAAAATCTTCTGTCAGAGACATTTTGACTTTTCATTAGGCGCCAAACATATTTGAAAGATCTGAGTATAAATAAAATCGATGTTTACATGAAGTCGATGTTTGGACAAAATCGATGTTTAAGTAAAAGCAAATTGTTATTATAAAGATAGGCAAATCGATGGGCAAATCGATGTTTTCACTTATTGAGTCGATGTGGCAACCAAATTGTTATGAAGCTTATCAAATCATTAAGAAAACTTATCAAATCGATGTGGCATTCAAATCATTATGAAAACTTATCAAATCGATATGTCGTTCAAATCGTTACGAAAACTTATTAAATCGATGTTTTCATTTAGGAAATCGATGTAAGAGAGAAATCGATGTGACGATCAAATCGTTATGGCACTTATCAAATCGATGTGAGATTCAAATCGTTGTTTCTCACTTGTGAAATCGTTATGATAACCAAATTGTTGTTACAGCAAATCGTTGTTCTCACTTATCAAATCGTTGTGGTGACCAAATCGTTGTTTCTCTTAACGAATCGTTACACGATCAAATCATTGTGTAACTTATCAAATCGTTGTTAGTGAAATCAATGTGGCACTTTGAACAGAAATCAATGTATATTGAATAAACATCGATTTAGCATTTTAGTGCACAACACACAGTGATAATTCCATAAATTTATATTTATTTGGAAAACATGATATTAAATATATTTAATAATATTTAATTAATCATAAATTTTGTTATCACCAAAATATAAGGTTAAAATATAGGAGTGGTTCAACAATCTCCCCCTTTTTGGTGATGACAAAATTTACGAGAATTTTCTGACAAAAATGCTTAAAGCATAGAAAATACAGAAAATTCATAGATAATTCTCTTCCCCTTTTTGTCACTAACCAAAAAGGAAGGATCTTACCATTCATTTTCTCCCCTTTGTGAAAATTTCTTACCATTGAGGGGTTCAACAATGATTGACATTAATGAGTAACTCCCCCTTAGTCTGTACTCCCCCTGAATGAGAGACTCGATCCAACTGAATGAGACTTGCAAATAGTTATTAGTAATACTGAAATTTTAAAATAAATAATGACTTCTCCCTCTCCAAATATGAGTTGGATGAAGAGCTGATAGTCACCAATGTCTTGAGCATCCTTGATTCTGATGCTCCAAGGCTATCCTGCAAATAAGCTACTCAGAATTAGGTACCCAAATCTTTTTGGGTCCTTGATGGTTAGATGCATAAAAATATCCTTTCGGGATCCATACTAGGTGCCTTGTTGTGCAGTGGTTTACTGTGTGTCCTAATTTATTGCAATGAGAACAACAATGAATATAATATATTTTACAGTTCTTATTATTTTTATGATGTCTGTTTAGAACACAATTTTTGGAAACCTTTTCCTTTATAGGGGCCTTTTTCTGAGGCATCTTAGTTTCTTTTACAAATTTTGGTAATGGATATTTTTTAGGAATTATGACTTGTTTTCCTTTTTCAGGAGGTTCGTATCCAAGACCTTGCTTGTTATTTCCAGATTGTGACCCTTTTAAACATAGAGCTAGAGATGTTTTTCCTCTAGTTAACTTCCTAACTGATTCTTTTAAATAAAGATTTTCTTCAGTTAGAGTTTTTAATTTTTCTTCTAACTCTAATTTTTTATTGTCCTTATTTTTTAAATCTTCATTCAAAAGATAAATGTTATCTTTACTGTCCTTTAATTGTTTTTCTAGTTGCTCCAATTCGGATTTAAGATCAGAATTGGTGTTTTCTAAGCAATAGTATTGTTTTTCAGATTCTTTAATTCTTTTATAACATTTATATATTTTTCATATAGATCATTAAATATTTTTTCTAAGTCTTCAGACTCTGACCCTGAATCAGTGCATGAATCAAAAAATGAGTCAGAATGTACCTCATCTATTCCTACTGTAAGGGCTAGACTTACCTGCTCCTTTTCGGAATCTGAGCTTGATGATTCTGAAGTTGTGGTTTCTTCATTTTCCCAAGCAGCAGCCATGACTTTTCTTCTAAATTTCTTGGGTTACTTCTTAGATTTTTCTGGTTGACCAGTCTTCTTTAGTTTAGGACAATCTGGTCTTAGATGTCCAGATTTTTTGCATTCATAGCAGACTGGTTCTTTCTCCTTTTTCTCTTTCTTTTGAATCCTTCTTGATCCATTTTTCTTCTTCTTGAGAATTTTCTGAAGCTTGGACAGTACTTCATCTACGTCACTGTCTACAGAATCTACATTTTTGGAACTAGAAGAAGAAGAAGTGGAAGGAGCAGCTGCAACTTTAAAGCATTAGTACATTTTTTCTTTGATGAGCTTTCAGATAGTCGCTCCATATTAATTTCATATGCCATGAGGGAACCTATTAAGTTATCAATAGAAAGTTTGGTTAACTCATGGGCTTCTTCAATAGCAGTTACTTTAGGTGTCCATGAAAGAGTTAAGGACCTAAGTATCTTTCTAATAGTTTCCTCATCAGAAAGATTTTTACCAAGACAATTCAAACCAACTACTATGCTCGAAAATCTATTATACATCTGAGTGATATTTTGTTTGGAAGCATTTTAAATTGCTCATATTGTGAGACAAGAATATCTATCCTAGTTTGTTTTACTTTATCTGTTCCTTCATAAGTTATCTGCAATTTATCTCATATTTTTTTAGCTGATGTACATGCAGATACTCTACTAAATTCTCTTTTGGATAATACACAACATAAGTAGTTCTTAGCTTTAAAGTTTAAAGATAATTTACTTTTATCTGCTGCTGTAATGGCAGTAGTGCCTAGAACAGGAACAATAACATAATCACCTATCTCGATTACATGCCACAGATCAAAGTCTATGCCTCGAATGAAGCATTCCATTCTCATCTTCCAATATTGGTAATCCTCTCCATCGAAGAATGGAGGTCTGATGATTGATTGACCTTCAGCATATCCTTGAGCTGCCATGGATCTTCTCTAAGATCGTTAAATCTTCTTTGAATGTTCAGAGTCCCGCTCTGATACCACTTGTTGGTCCTCTTTTGATACGGCAGCAAGCTAACCTAGAGGGGGGGTCAATACGTTTTTCTGAAATCTAAAATAGAAACTTAAACACAGAAAATTAACACTTGAAAGTTTGGTTAGTTAAGTGTGATAAAGAGTAGCAGTGCGGAAGCAAATTTATAAACAATCACACAGAGGACACAAGGAGTTTATCCTGGTTCGGCCCTTCCCACATGGAAGTCCTACGTCTAGTCTGCAAGCAACTTCTTGGGTTTTTACCAACCAAGGGTACAGTCCCCCTCAAAGACAATACAACACCCAGCACCCCAGCTGGTCTTCTTCTCTTTCCCGGGCAAGAAGATAGCCCACTTCTTTTACAGGTCAAGAAGCCAACCTCCTGGTACAAACCCCAGTGCGGTTCTGCTAGACACAAACCCCTAGCTAGGTTCTACACTGTATACAGTCCTACAGCTGGACAATGATCTTTCTTAGAAAAGAAAGAACAGACCAAGAGTTATTACAAGATGAACACTACGAACTCTAGCTCTTAGCCACAGACTCTCCCCCAGATTTACAATGACCACACAGAGAGAGTGAAGAGAGGAAGGCTTGAAAGCGTTGAAGACTTCTGCTATGAAAGGCTTCTCTTGATTTGGCTCGAGCTCTTCTCTCTTTCTTTGAGTGTATGTGGAGTTGAGGTTCCTCACAGGTTGCACACTCCTTTAAAGATCTTCAGGAAAGCTCTCTCCTCTTGTTCTTCAGCCTTGCTTCATCTTTTATATGAACAGCTTTGAACAAATCCGTTGAGGAGATCCGTTGGAGTTCTAGCCGTTGCTCATCTTCTCTTTCTTCTGATATTTTGTGGTCTACGAGGTCTGCAAGCATTGAAGAGAGTGTTTAGATAAAACAATGTTTCTGTCAAAAAGCTCACATACCTCTATGCTTCATGTTTTCTCCTAGAAGTAGTAAGTGACCACCTTTTTGTCTGACAGGAGAGAAGAGATCTAGAGAGATAAAAGAAAATCTTCTGTCAGAGACATTTTTAACTTTTCATTAGGCGCCAAACGTATTTGAAAGATCTGAGTATAAAGAAAATCGATGTTTACATGAAGTCGATGTTTGGACAAAATCGATGTTTAAGTAAAAATAAATTGTTATTATAAAGATAGGCAAATCGATGGGCAAATCGATGTTTTCACTTATCGAGTCGATGTGGCAACCAAATTGTTATGAAACTTATCAAATCGTTATGGCGTTCAAATCATTATGAAAACTTATCAAATCGATGTGACGTTCAAATCTTTATGAAAACTTATCAAATCGATATGGCTTTCAAATCGTTTTGAAAACTTATCAAATCGATGTTTTGGTCAAATCGATGTTCTCATTTAGGAAATCGATGTAAGAGAGAAATCGATGTGACGATCAAATCGTTATGGCACTTATCGAATCGATGTAAGAATCAAATCGTTGTTTCTCACTTATGAAATCATTATGATAACCAAATCGTTATGAGAGCAAATTGTTGTTCTCACTTATCAAATCGTTGTGGCGACTAAATCGTTGTTTCTCTTAACGAACGTTACACGATCAAATCATTGTGTAACTTATCAAATCGTTGTTAGTGAAATTGATGTGGCACTTTGAACAGAAATTGATGTATATTGAATAAACATCGATTTAGCATTTTAGTGCACAACACACAACAATAATTCTATAAATTTATATTTATTTGGAAAACACGATATTAAATATATTAATAATATTTAATTAATCATAAATTTTGTTATCACCAATATAAGGGTAAAATATAAGAGTGGTTCAACAGAATCGCGTCCGGCAAAGCCAACGCGATTAAAAGTGAAAGCCTAAATGTACCCCCTAAAGCTGCAGCATTTAAGAGCTCCCATGCTTCAAATCATGGCAAATCTAGGTGTCCGCTCGTGTCGTCGCGTTTTCAAAGCCACCAATCAAATCAAGATCGATTCTGTCAGAAGATCGATTCGTAGGAAAATGCGGCGGTAAAGATAGATGCGATTATGATTCCTCAGTATAGGCTATGATTACCAAATCATACGGATCTCTTAAATTGCGCTGTGTTTGTCAGACGCGATTCATCATAAGAGGCGTCCTCTGTCTCCGATGCGATTCAAGAATTTTGTCTATAAATACAGACCCGGGGGTCATTTGTTTGATAATAATCCCCATAGATGGCGAAGCCCTGCCGAACCGGCGCCTCGACCTCCGAGCCCAAACTTCCCAACCCCCCCGAGGCGAAGCCTTGCCAGACCAGAAATATGTTCCGGAGCCGAAGAGGAGTCGTCTCGCCTCAATCCACGTTGCAGAGTACGGAATCTCCATCCTCTTCATCCGGTCGGTGCCAGGCGGAAGGAGCTCGGTTCCCCACTACATCCATCACGAGCAACGGACTACATCGCCGTCTTTCATTCTCTTCCCCTTCACTCCTTTTACTTCGTTTCATGCACTTCATTCATCACACCCCCCACACACATAGCATTTCTTCCCTACCTACTCTTTTAGGGGTTTAACACTACCCCTACAAGGTGTGTTAACGCCCTCTTAATGTCTTTGCGTTTCACTTCGTTCGAGTTTTTACTACACCTCAGTCTAATCCCCTTTCACTTGCTTTCTTGTTTCTACTTTTGCAAGGTAACTGTCGGAGCTAAATCTCTTTTACCGGCCGGCCGGCGGAAGGAGGAAGAAGGACCCACACGTCAACTCCCGCACTTTTCGGGTGAAGGTAAGTACGTCATCTTCCTCTCGCTTGTTTCATTCGGTACCCTCGCGTACCTGGCGATCGCACACACGGACGCATTCCCTTTCTTTCTTTTCCTTCGCATTTTTCTGCTTTTCCACCCATTTTCGCCCCCTTCTTTTTATTACACGTTAAAAGCTTCTTCTTCCTTTTTAAGTCAAAATCCTCTTTGTGTGATGGTGTCTTTTGGAAAAAAGGCACGTCTACAATTGGCGATCGCGATGGGACTCTTTCTTTTTTAGGTCAGTTACCTTCTTTGGCACCCACGTGTGCCCCTCCTTCGGCACCCACGTGTGCCCCTCCTTCGTACCCCACGTGGTACACCCCTCCTTTCGCACCCCACGCGGTGCTATTTGGGATTCCCATCGCCAATACCAACTTGTATTCATGTTATTTTTCTCTGCACCTTCTTCATAGAAATTTGATTTAAAAGAAAAGGAGAAAAATCCAAAAAAAAATCACCATCCTTCTCCCTTCCCCATTTACTTATTTTCACCTGAAGAAACGTCTTCATTTAGTCCTTACTTCTTCATATTTTAATTGTTTGAAAGCATGCTTTGTTGATTTACAACTTTTCTTAACTGCTCGGTTGCCTCTTTTATCCGCGTCTGGTACAGACGACGCGTTTTGTTTGTTGATTTGCGCGGCGGACATATCCGATGCGATTTGTGACAGAGTCCGGAGGGAGTCACCTCGGCTCTTACAGCTTCTGCGAGCTGTTAGATCCGCGGCTGACTGAACGGATGCGATTTAATGAAGCACGTCCACTGTACTGGACGCGATTCATCCTGTCACAGAGAGCTTGGTTTTATGTCATCTTGCATTTTTGCATTTGCAGGGCATATTTTTCGGCTGAGGGACCTCCTTCCCTCCTTTTCCTAGGATGCACACACCTCTCTCAGTGAGGGCTATCTCCCCATTGGGCATTCCATCTCATTGGGCTAGAGAATCCTCATCGGGACCTCCGTAAGTCTCTATGCCCCGTAGATTCCCTCATGGCGGACCGAGCCGGTTGTACCCATTTTCGGAGACCCGAGTTAGACCACCTATTGCGTGAGAGGGAGATTGGTTAGTGGGCCCGAAGTTCTCATCTTACCTATTTAGGTCCATACCCACTTGGAGTGACATATCTCATATAAAATCCACGTTGAATCATATTGAACATTTAAGCGGACGTAAGCATATTCAAGTGTCTGGATTAAAAGTCATTAACCTCTTCTCTCAAACTTGTTTGAGTAGTAGTTTGGTAAGTGCCCTTCAAAACACATTGTTTGTTGAGAATTTCATGCAGCTTCGTTCAAGCCGATCTCTTTCGATGGCCGAATATGAAGATATGGCTTACCACGATGATACCTATGAGAATATGTATGACTCCTTGGGCCCCTTTCCACACCTTCCTGATGCACCTCACGATGGTCCTGCCACCTCGCATGTCAATGCGATGGATACTCAGGCTCCTCACATCTCGCCGAGGCACGACCCTGCAAATGCCTCCTCCCCAATTGATCTGTCCCAACTTGTGGAAATTCTCCAAAGCCTCCAAGCTTCTCAGCTTCAGGAGGTCCAAGCTGCCCTTAAGGGGAAATCTGTCCCCGATTCCATTCAAGGTCTCCACCCGAGTGCGGGTGTTCATATTCAACCTGCTCGTGATCCGACGGTCCGAGTCTCTCCCGCCCCCTCGCGGGCTAATTCTGTTATCCACTCTCGCCCCCACAGCCCCGTTGGAAGGCCTTCTCATGTCCAGCCGAGCCCCAACGTGGCAAGGCCCATTTACATTCCTCAGGCCCTGGCCCATGCCTCCGCGCCCGTCGGCGCCCCTCCCCTTCACTATCCCACTCAGGTAGATGTCCCCCACCACCTTTCTTCTGGGCACCTCCCAAACCATCTTCCAACCAACTTACCCAAGCCCTCCTGGCAAAGGTAAGTCATTTGGAACAGGATTTAAAATGGGTGTCTGCACCCAAGGACTCATTTGAACTGACACTCCCTACTATGCCAGTCTTTCACCTCCCCCCCCTCTAAGCTGCCGATTTACCGCCATTACAACGGCACCGGTAATCCATTCGTACATATCAAAGAATTCATGTATAATCTTCATTTTGGAAGAATGACAGTTGTGCTCTTGCCTTCCTTTTCCGCCGGTCATTGGATGGGTCCACCCTTGAGTGGTTCTATTCTCCGGAGCCCTCGGATGCTGAAACTTTTGAGGCAGTGCGAAGAACGTTTCTGCAAAGGTATAGAGATAGAGTTGGTCCTGCACTATTGATCACTGATCTCATGACTGGGAGGATGAAGGCTGATGAAGACTTCATGCATTATGCTGACAGATGGAGAGCCTTGGCTGAGAGGTTGAGGGATCCGCTGTCTGAATCAGAACAAGTAAAGATGATCACGGCGAATGTCATGCTGCAATTCAGGCATATTTTGGCCATGAACAAACTAACCACGATGGAAGAGCTATATGAGAGGGCCCGTTCTATCCAGACTCAATTAAAGGACTCTCCGATCATGGCCATGTTTGAGCCGAAGGCCCAGACATTTAAGAGGGGTAGTGGTGCCCCCCTACTGGCGGTCCCACGACCGAGGGGGTTGTACAAATGAGCAGGTGAGTGCAATGGGCAACCCTAGTCCTTCCGCCTACCGCCCCATCAACAACGCCAACACCAAGGCCCAACAGCCCCAGCAACCGGCCCCTAGGCCAAGCAACCCTCCAATGTTCAGGGTGCCAACTCAGCAGCCCCAACACCCTCAACAACCTCCACAATATCACAGCCCCAGCGGCCCCAGTACCAACAGCCTCCCACCAACCAGCACTATTAGCAACCCCAACAACCTCCACAATATCGCCAGCCTCAGCAGCCCCAATACCAGCAACCTGCCCCCCCTCAGTACCAGCAACAACAACCTGCTCTTGCCCCTTCCCAATACAACCAAGTACCTCCTCCAGGCACCTATGAGCCCCAGCAGCCTCGACGTCCACCTAGCCCGAGAAGAACCCATTATCCTCCCTTGCCAGAGACCTTGCCCGATATTTTTAATGCCCTCATGGTCGCCGGCGCACTCACCTTTGTTGCCCAGCTAGCAGTCCAGAGGGGAGGGGGGGGGGGTGAATGGGATTCTAAAAATTCTTTTCGATTTAAACCTGTCAACAAAAACACTTTAAAGAAGATCACTAGAAACGATGGTTAGTGTTAGTGTTAATCAAGACAACAAACACACAGGAAATTTTATCCTAGTTCAGACCTCCTATCCTAAGGAGTCCTACGTCTAGTCCCCAAGCAACAACTTGGGATTTCACTAACAAGGGTACTGTGCCCCTTAAGGACCCTTACACATCCAGCTGTAGCTGGCCTTCTCTTCTAACCCCGAAGAGGTATACAACCACCCTGATACACAGGTCTTCCTTCCTTACCGAAGGGAATACTTACCACCTGTTTTTAACAGGTCTTCTCTTCACAGCCCGAAGAGGAACTTCACAACAAATGTGAAAGAAGCAAAAGGCCCCTAGACCAAACTTACAACAGATGCTTGATCTGAGGCAATGTCTGAGAGGGAAAGATAATCACTGCAACAATCTCTCAGACCAACAGGTTCTCAGAAAAATCCAAACAATGAAGGCTTGAGAGCTAAGAGCTAAAATAGTGGATGGTGTGAAGCAAGCCGCTCTTCTTTTGTTACTGAAGATTTTTCTTTGAAGCCTCTGAGATGCAAAAAGTTATCAAAGTTATGATTCATGGAGTCATCAGCCTTCTATATATCTTCTCTTGAAAAATGTAGCCATTGAAGTGGCTGTTGTCTCTAAGCTTGAAACACGTTAGACAACATGGTCCATCATGCGCGACAGGTAAGCTTGTAGCCATTTAATGCTCTGAAGCCATGCACGCAAAGAGAAGATTCATCTTGATATCCTTCGCTTCTATTTGTTCAACGTTGTATAGCATGGTACTGGCAGAAACTTGCATACAATAAATGCTAAAACATAGACAGCTAGACTGTCTCCATACTTGTCAGTCAACGTTAGAGAATATACACCATAATAGAAATGCCATATTGTTATTCTGAAAAGTGTTTCCTATATAAACATAAGATAGAAGGCAATGTGCAGATGATGTGTACAGTCATAATAAATGTAAGGATACTAGAGATGTGCGCGGGAAGACTTTGACTTTCACAATATTTGAAAATGTTTTGAATACCATGTGTGAAATCGATGTAATCCATGAAGTCGTTATGAAAAAGAATAGTTGTACAACTTATGAAATCGTTGTTTATGCAAGTCGTTGTTCAAACATAATCCAAATCGTTGTACGAGAGTAAGCAAGTCATTGTACAAGCAAATCGTTGTACAGATATAAGCAAATCATTGTACAAGAGTAAGCAAGTCGATGTTTGAGCAAATCATTGTTCAAACATAAATAAATCATTGTTAACACATAAACAAGTCGTTGTTTGAACAAATCGTTGTTCAAATATAAGCAAATCGTTGCAGCGACCAAATCATTGTTACACTTACCAAAATCACACCGAAATCGTTGTTTCTCTTAACAATCGTTGTGAGACCGAAATCGTTGTTTCTCCTAACAAATCGTTGTGAGACCGAAATCGTTGTTTCACTTACCGAATCATTGTAAACTGAAATCGTTGTTTCACAAACTTATCAAATCGTTATGCATCAAATCGTTGTAGTGATAGAATCATTCTTTCACTAACTTATCAAATCGTTATGTGATCAAATTGTTGTAGCGATAGAATCGTTCTTCTAAAACTTATCAAATCGTTATGCGATCAAATCATTGTAGCAATAGAATCGTTCTTCTACAAACTTATCAAATCGTTATGCGATCAATCGTTGTAGCGATAGAATCGTTCTTTCACTTAAAATTGTTATATCTCTTAAGAAATCGATGTGAACTGAAATCGTTGTTTCATGTGAAATCAATGACCGAATCGTTGTATCTCTAAAGAAATCGATGTGGACTTAGAGGAAATACATGCTATGAACTTTAAATGAAACGTGTAAGAATTACTTACATATTTGGCTTGTTTTATTTTCTGTAACTGAGCTTCATAAAAACTTGTTAGAAAATAATTGTTAGAGTTTTGTTAATCACCAAAATTAATATAATTAAATAAAATTATATGGGGATGGACTGATCATCACCTTGCCAAGGGAAAGGCTACAATGGCCTCCCGATGTTGATATGTCCCGCTATTGTGTATTTCATCAGGGACTGTGTAACGGCCCTGGATATTTATGCCCATTAAGGCTCCATATCCAGATTCGTCTCCCGCGAACGGACCGAAGCCTCGCAAGGGATATCTCACACACATGTCCAGTAAGAATATAAAAGACAAACCACAACAGTATAAGACACAAGAAGTACATGTGCTCATATCTGTTCACATATTTGTACAACTGTCCCATTACATTATTACATGTCCAAATAAAAAGTACAACTACCTGAAGCATACCTCGAGGGAGCACAAGCTCACACAACACTGACTACTACACTACTGCTGGGGGTACAAGTCTGCCACAACGTCGCTACAAGCCAAACACATGGAAAGCTCTGAAAGGAACTGTAGGGGGGGTGAGCCTCAACAAGTCACAGGCTCAGTAGGACAATCCAAAAAAACCACAACAACTAAATAGAAGAGACCTCAACCTCGAAGGGTCTCACTGTTCACACAAATAGCCAAACCTCATCCTACTTACTTAAATAATGATTAATCACAATTAACATAAATATATCAATTAATGTAAACCTCAGAAAGTAGAGGTACAACAGGACTAGCGCAACACTACTAGTCCGCCCAACCACTAGGAATACCTCAACCTCAAGCCTCACTGCAGACCACTGCCCAGGCTCCAAGTCTCACAGGCAAACCATTGCCTCGGCTACAAGCCTCACAGGCAACTACCTAGACAGGGTAATCGAACTGGCATCACATGACAAGTTCAGCACACATTGGAACCACAAACGGAAATGTACACTAACAGGGTACACATCACGTGTGGAAGGTCACACCTCACGACCTTTACAAAACACTGGCTCATCGCAACACTTGAAGGTTGGTACACAACGTACCACAACACAAAGCCAACCCCCAGGGGTACAGGTACCCACTATCACTAGGTACCAACACTGAAACCTCAAACGTGAGGTAACAGAACTGCTAATTAGAAGCTAGTCCACCAAACCCCAAAATCACAATACAATGGAAAGCTACCCTTACAAGGGTACATTACAGCAAGTGAAGGTCCTACAACACGACCTCCACGAGCACAGCTCCACTTCACACCTGAAAAGGCTAGTACTCAGCATACCACAAGAAACAGATACCCCACAAGGGTATAGGTACCTACCTCCACGAGGTACCACCACAGAACCACAAACACAACTGTGCTACCACCAGGGCACACCACAACCAGTCAAACCTCAACGGTGAGTCAACACTCACAAGCCTACACCACAACAAAGCACGAGTCAGAAGGAACGACGCCACCACACGGGAACAGACTACTGGTTCATGACGCCAGTATCCAACTCGGACAACACAACACAAGAACTACCTCTCAGTCTCACAATCACGGACGAAAGGTCCAACTGCTGCTCCACAAGCACAAGCCAAAGAACAGTGGAGACCAACCAACACCACAACCTACAGGTCACACACCCTGCAGGCCCATGCTTGGCACCCTTAGGGACTCTGGCCTGAGCACCCTAATGTGAGGCACTGGAAACAAGACTAGCTGGGGACCAGTACCTCTACTGATGTCCGTACCCCCAACCACGAGCATGCTACAAGCGACTAAACACAAACTCTCACAAGTCGTTGCCCTCTGTCGTCTTTCCCTCAGCTGGACGTACAACTCAAACATAGGAGTGAGGATGTCTGGGACAAACGACACAGACCTCGACGGTACACACACAGTACTGGGACAAGCCCCAAGCACTCACGTGCCTGGCTCACACAAAACCTGGGACACCCAACTGAAGAGGCATTCCGGAATAGGCGCCAGACCACCACACTTGGCAACACACAAACCCACGTCAATCATTTAACATGCTGGTAAACATATACCACGATATACTTAATATAACAGGCTTGCCACAGGTCACCATATGACCCCCAAGCCACATGACATCAAAGTCCATATAAACCGCTTAACTGGCCTATCATAGGTCATTTCATGACCTCCATAGCCACACTAAACCATAATACCATGACAATCACTTAAACATACCATATTAACATACTTAATAGGAATCATATGATTCCCTAACCATCAACACTTTACACCTACATATGCTTTATTAAACATAAACCACGTTTAAACCATTTCTAAACATCACCAACAATGAGGGTTAGGTCCACACTAGAACCTCACCGCCCCGCTACCACAAACCAACCTTTATAACACCATTCAAAGCATGCAAACCATGCACACGGTATATCCACCATATAAACCACACGTTTATGACACAAACAGCACACCAACAAGCGAGCTTAAAGAGTGTTACAGGTGCCAATGCACCACTCACGCTAACCATGCACGTAAAACACCGATAATCGGATAATCGCATCATTTAAACCATGCACACAGAACCTCTCGGCTGAGGTCGCGATGTGGGTAACGTCGCCTTTAGATCGCGACACCTTTATGTGTCGTGTTAGGGAATCCTAATGCGATGGGTCGGCCTGTCGCGACCTAGTCGCGACAGAAGTGTCTGTCACCTTCTTATCGTGACACCCCCACATGTCGCGATCGCATACCTTAACGCGACGGGTTGTCCTGTCGCGACCTTGTCGCGACAGAATGTTCCGTTGCCTTCGCAGAAGGAAACCCTAATCCAGACTGCTCACTCTGAATTACCACCCCAAACCATGCAAACCACGTTTAATTCTCGTTTTACATACTTTAATGAATACCCTAACATGGTATCTACTGTTCTTAAAGCATTAAACAATTGAAACATGCTCCACGGGCAATCCACGCAACAAGGTAAGGTGGTAACTCCCTACCTCCGTGAAGAACACGAACTCCCAGCGTTTCCCCCACTCCGCACGACGTCCTCTCGGCGAGACCACGCCAAACGCACCACCAAACCGCCTAATCACCTAGAGAACTGCTGCAGCAGCCTCCCCTGGCCGAGCAGAGCTTGCCATAGCTCTATTTGGCCAAACCTCTTTAAAAACGCATAGTGGCTGGGAATGCGACGCAACACTGCATCACGACCTGATCACAACCTAGGTGACCGTCCCCTGGCGTGCATGCAGACGTCGCCCCAAACAGCGGTAACAGGAATGCGACCACCAGGGTCGTTGCGACCTGAACGCGACGCACACCCCCATCGCGTTCACAACCAGTGAGCCAACAGATGCTACGTGTCCAAACTGCCGGCCCACTAAGCCTCGAAAACCTGTGTAAACACCTGAACACACACTAGTGGGCCACACACTAGCCACCAAATCCGCTAAGCAAGGATCCACGAAGATCCGAAAAATGCGCAACGTTACATTATTATCACCTAAAAAGAAATGTCGTCCTTGACATTCAAAACAAACTACAGTAACCGATTATCACCTAAAAAGAAATAAACCATATATAGAACAAGTAGGATACACTTCCTCTGCATTTTTTTTTAAACCATCTGTACTGACTAGTTCATCTGTTCATTTCCATGCTTGTTCTGTCTTTCCTTCCTTTTTAACTTATTCCACAACCACTTTATTTTGTGGATTCAATCTGTCATTCTTTACCTTTTGACTATAAGCAATTCTACCATGCGGTTAGTACTTTATCTCCTTGGACTCAACCTACTTTCACAATTTTCTGGTTGTGTTTGCAACATTTCTTTCGGGACCGCTTCACTTTTCTCGAATATCTAACACTGTAATACTTTATCATACCATAATCTTTCTAAATTCTTGGATTTTTTCGGTGTCATTTTCTTTTCTATTTATTACTGCTTGCTGTTATCCTGCTTCATCTACATTTACATTCGCAACTGCCAACTTTTCAAAAAAAATCAATCACCATCTTTAAATTTCCTGCTTTTTCATATTATTCTGCTCATACCGCTTTAAGTCATCTCTGATTAAAAACCACAATAACCTTTGTTCCTTTATTCCACTGCACAAAACTTTACAATTTTTTTCCTTATCCAAGCAAACCTTGAATAATCTGTGAATATTAAATCTTCCTTGCTTCCGCTGCGCCACTCTGATCACACTGGACACTTGCCTTTGTAAAATATTTCACAATTTCTGTTCTCGTTATTGCTTTCAATTACTTTTTTTTTTTACTTCAACTGAATTCATTTCTAACTTTAACTGCTTCTCAAATCATCTTATTCAATTAATTTGTACTAAAGAAATTACTACAATTTCTGATCTGCTAAACTGCTATTGACATGTTGTGCTCGTTATATACTTTTCTTGATTTACTGACATTCTTTGGATAATCTCATAATTTTATTGCATAACCTTTCCATATATTCTTTAATTGGTCTGCTCCTGCTCTTGCATCAAACTCTGAAATATTTTAATAACAGTCCATTTCTGCTCAATTGAATCATTTTCTTTGCACCAATATGCAAACTCTAGCTGAACATTTCCTGACTCATCTGATTTTATTCACTTCATCATTTGCTAAATTCTTCCTTTCTCTGATCCATATCTCTTCTTTATCTAAACTGCCAATCATTTTAATCATAACATCTTTTCTGCAAATATTTCTCTTATTCATTCTGCCGTCTGCCTAATCTTACTGTACCATTCATACTATAAATCTTTCTGGTATCTAGTCACATTTCTTTAAAATACTACAAAAACTCAAATTTGAATACCAATCTCTTTAAATATAACAACTTACTCTGTCTACTTCCCTTATTCCATTAATTGCTCTTTTCTCAAATATCATAAATATCACATTCTGTTTCTCTCAACTCAATATTTCTTAACTGCTTTTCCATTAATACACCTCTTTCCATTCCATTTCACTTAGCTTAAACTCATTCCAATATACTTAACTTTAATTTTATTTTTCTCAAACTGTTCATAATTACTAACTTTCGTTGATCTTGTCTTTAGCACAACAATCTTTAATAACTCTTTCTAAGAATTCTCATAATCTGCCATTCATCAACTAAATATTTCTCTTGTGCAATTCTCAAAAAATCTAACTGCACACTGATTCTTCTTTTCTTTCTCTCTATTTAACTAATCCTTTCTGTATATATTATATGAATCCTCATATCAAACTTCCTATTACCATCCTTATTCATAACAACACCTTTCTCAAATTTCTAATCTCAGGCACACTTAATCTATCTGCCTTAAATCACTGCCCTTCTATGTACTAGTACCTCTTTTAAAGCTGATCTGCCTTACTTAATCATGACAAGCTCTTCATAACACTAATCACATTATCATTCATACTGTTTCTTGATATCATCTGACTCAGATCTCTGACACCACAATACCTCTACTGACGTTCTCAACTATAATCTACACATTTAATCATTTTTGACACACACTGATCTGTTCCTCATCACCTCATTACCATATACCTGTCTCTGCTAAATCTGTATCTTACTAAAACTCACTTACTATATTCCATATCTAAACTTTTAACCTCCTCAATTTCTTTAACTGTGAATCTTTAACAACCATACCTTTCTATCACAAACTAGCACACTGGTATAATCACACAGATTATACCTCCTCTAATCACATCAACTTTTAACAACTGCTAATGACTGCCAAATTCTCAACACATAAACACGTTTTACAGAACAAAACTCAAATAAATACCACTTTAACCAACACAAAACAACAGACTTACTACCATCAGTGGACATTAATCCATGTATTGGGACAATGTTCTCTCAATGTCCTTTCACATTCTAATTGGACCATTGCTCTGATACCAACTATAACGGCCCTGGATATTTATGTCCGATAAGGCTCCATATCCAGATCCGTCTCCCGCGAACGGACCGAAGTCTCGCAAGGGATATGTCACACACATGTCCAGTATGAATATAAAAGACAAACCACAACAGTATAAGACACAAGAAAGTACATGTGCTCATATCTGTTCACATATTTGTACAACTGTCCCATTACATTATTACATGTCCAAATAAAAAGTACACCTACCTGCGGCATACCCCGAGGGAGCACAAGCTCACACAACACTGACTACTACACTACTGCTGGTGGTACAAGTCTGCCACAACGCCGCTGCAAGGCAAACACACAGAAAGCCCTGAAAGGAACTGTAGGGGGTGAGCCTCAACAAGTCACAGGCTCAGTAGGGACCATCCAAAAAAACCACAACAACTAAACAGAGGAGACCTCAACCTTGAAGGGTCTCACTGGTCACACAAATATCCAAACCTCATCCTACTTACTTAAACCATGATTAATCAACAATTAACATAAACATATCAATTAATGTAAACCTCAGAAAGTAAGAGGTAACAACAGGACTAGCGCAACACTACTAGTCCGCCCAACCACTAGGAATACCTCAACCTCAAGCCTCACTGGCAGACCACTGCCCAGGCTCCAAGTCTCACAGGCAAACCATTGCCTCGGCTACAAGCCTCACAGGCAACTACCCACGCAGGGTAACTGAACTGGCATCAACATGCCAAGTCTAGCACACATTGGAACCACAAATGGAAACGTACTCTAAGCAGGGTACACAGCACGTGTGGAAGGTCACACCTCACGACCTCTATAAAAACATCGGTTCATCGCAACACTTGAAAGGTTGGTACACAATGTACCACAACACAAAGCCAACCCCCAAGGGGTACAAGTACCCACTATCACTAGGTACCAACACTGAAACCTCAAATGTGAGGGTAACAGAATTGCTAACCAGAAGCTAGTCCACCATACCCCAAAATCACAATACAACGAAAAGCTACCCTTACAGCAAGTGGAAGGTCCTACACCACGACCTCCACAGAGCACAGCTCCACTTCAACACCTGAAAAGGCTAGTACTCAGCGTACCACAAGAAACGGATACCCACAAAGGGTATAGGTACCTACCTCCTTGAGGTACCACCACAGAACCACAAACACAACTGTGCCACCACCAGGGCACACCACAACCAGTCAAACCTCAACGGTGAGTCAACACTCACAAGCCTACACCACAGGCAAAGCACGAGTCGGAAGGAACGATGACACCACACGGGAACATACTACTAGTTCATGACGCCAGTATCCAACCCGGACAACACAACACAAGAACTACCTCTTAGTCTCGTAGTCACAGATGAAAGGTCCAACTACCGCTCCACAAGCACAAGCCAAAGAACAGTGGAGACCAACCAACACCACAACCTATAGGTCACACACCCTGCAGGCCCATGCTTGGCACCCTTAGGGACTCTGGCCTGAGCTCCCTAAAGTGAGGCACTGGAAATAGGACTAGCTGGGGAACAGTACGTCTATTGGTGTCCGTACCCCCAACCACGAGCGCTCTACAAGCGACTAAACACAAACTCTCACAAGTCACTGCCCTCTGTTGTCTTTCCCTTAGCTGGACGTACAACTGAAACACAGGAGTGAGGGTGTCCAGGACAGGCGACACAAACCTCGACGGTACACACACAGTACCGGGACAAGCCTCGAGCACTCATGTGCCTGGCTCACACAAAACCTGGGCACCCAACTGAAGAGGCATTCCGGAATAGGCGCCGGACCACCACACTCGGCAACACACAAGCCACGTCAATCATTTAACATGCCAGTAAACCTAACCACAATATATTTAATATAACAGGCTTTGTGACGGACCACATTGCTCACACAGAACCTGGGCTCCCAACTAAAGAGGTAACCATGGGAGGCGTAACACTACTAGCCACGCACACAAAACCACGTGCACACCGCACGAACCACGTGAAACCCCACGTGAACCACATGAATACCATGCAACCACACAGGACACGCTCCTCAAGCGCTACAGGTGCCCATGCACCGCTCACTATTGCCATGAACACAATTCACAATAATTAGATAAGACACACTAGCATGCACACACACAAAACCACTCCTCGGCTGCTAACGCGACGGGGTATCAAGTCGCCTTAAGATCGCGACAGCCCAATATGGCACGTTCAAAACCCTTAACGTGACAGGTAGGCATGTCACGACCTGGTCACGACGGTAGGGTCTGTCGCCTTCAAAGGCGCAAACCCTAATCCGAAAACCCTCTTCCAAATTACCCCCAAAACCCCTACAAACTCGTGTTTTCATCCATTTTACATGCTTTAATGTGTGCCCTAGCATGATATCTATTATTTGGAAAGCAAATAACGCGTTAACCACGCCACACACACAATTCGCGAATAAAAACACGTGGGATCTCCCTACCTATGCAAAATACGTGAAGCACAAGATCCACTCGGCGTTTCCCCCCCGCTCCACAAAGCGTCCTCGCAGCAAGAACACGCCAGGAACACCTCCAAAATGTCGGATTACCCAACTCCATGGCAAAAACCCCCTTCCCTCGCCGAGCAGAGCTTGCAAAAGCTCTGTTCGGCCAAGACTTACTTAAAAACATAGTTCGGTTAAGAACGCGATGCGAGCTACCGGTGCGACCTGATCGCGACGTAGCTGCCCATCGCCTTCACACTGCCGACGTCAGCATGCCCGCCCCGTGCGCGACACGTGGTGCGCATACACATGACAACCCAAAACAGCGGTTCCATGAATGCGACACCCAGGACCGTCGCGTTCAGAATGCGACGCCCTCCTGTTGCATTCACAGACAGAGAACAAATAGGCGAATTGGTCCCAACTTGCTGGCACACGACGCCCTGGAACCTGTGTAAGCACCTGCTACACATGACATTGGCCACACACTGGCCACCACAACTAATAAACGGTGATCCGAACAGTCAATATGCTACATTACTATCACCTAAAAGAAATTTCATCCTCGAAATTTAAAGCGGAACTCAACAACAAAAGATTTCAATTAAATCAAACATGGTACTATCACCTAAAAGATTTAAAAGCTTACTCAATAAGTATGGATACGTCTTCATCATTTCCTCTGCTAGTTCCCAAGTATCCTCACCGCCCTGCCTATTTTCCCATCTAACTTTCACTAAATCAATATCTTTATTTCTGAGCCTTTGGGTTTTGTGACCTGTAATCTATACTGGATATTCTGGCATGGTCATGTCTGGATTTAAGTCATCCCTATGATAGCTAACCACCTAAGACAGATCTTTAATATATTTTCTGAGTATAGAAACATGAAATACATAATGGGCATCTGTAAAGTCTGCTAGCAGATCTAATCTGTAAGCTGTCTCACCCAGTCTTTCTTTTATCGGAAATGGCCCAACATATCTTGGACTCAACTTGCCTCGCTTGCTAAATCTGAGTACAACTTTAGTAGGAGAAACTTTTAGAAACACATAATCTCCAACTTCAAACTACAAAGGCCTGCGTCTGGTGTCTGCATAGCTTTTCTAACGACTCTGCACTGTCCGAAGCTTTTCCTTGATGAATTTAATTGCTTCTGCACACTGCCTGACCAATTTTGGACCCATAACCTGTCTCTCTCCTACTTCATGCCAATTTAGCGGTGTCCTACACGGTCTGCCATATAATGCCTCATAAGGTGCCATTCCGATGCTTGCTTGATAACTGTTATTGTATGCAAATTCAACCATGCTTAAATGACGCTCCCAAATACCACCCCAAACCAAGCAACAAGCTCTCAACATGTCTTCTATTATTTGGATGGTCCTCTCTGTCTGTCCCTCTGTCTGCGAATGATATGCTGAACTGTATCTCAACTTAGTACCAATCACCCTCTACAAACTCCTCCAAAAACATTATGTAACTTGGGATCCCGATCTGAGACAATGGTGACTGGAACTCCATGCAATGGTACAATTCTGTATACATATAATTTGGCTAGCCTGTCCACTGTCCATGACATGCTGACTGGCAACAATCTGCAAACTTTAGTCAATCTGTCGACAAAGACCCAAATGCCATTATGACCTGCTGACCTGGGCAAACCAACTATGAAATCCATAGCTATATCATCCCACTTCCATTGTGGAATGGGCAATGGCTGCAATAGTCCTCTTGGCCTCTGATGTTCTGCTTTGACTTGCTGTTAAATAACGCACCTTGCAATAAATTCTGCAACTTCTCTTTTCATATTCGGCCACCAGAAGTGCCTCTTCATATCCTGATACATTTTTATACTACGTGGATGAATTGTATATCTTGATCTGTGGGCTTCTTCTAGCACTTTTTGTCTGATCTCTGCATCAGCTGGCACATACAATTGGCCTTTCAGTTTCACTATACTATCATTATCTAGTGTCACCTCATCCATCCTTATAATATCTGCCAAGCTGTCATCTGTCTTCTGAGCTTCACCTATTTTCCAGTGAAGAGAAGGCTCTACTGTACTGCTTGCTAGAATTGCTCTTCGTTGACTGTTCGGCACATACAATGAACTTTCTGCCACATCTTCATATAATTTCCATTCTCTGATCATAAGTTGATTCATAACAGCTTTTCTGCTCAAGGCATCTACTACCACATTTGCTTTGCCTGGATGGTACACCAAACTAAAATCATAGTCTTTGAAATACTCCATCCATCTGCGCTGCCTTAAATTCAAATCTTTCTGAGAAAAGATAAATTTTAAACTTTTGTGATCAGTAAATATTTCAAATCTTTCTCCATATAATTAATGCCGCAAAATCTTCAAATCAAATACAACTACTGCCAGTTCTAAATCATGAGTCAGATAATTCTCTTCATGTTTCTTTAACTGTCTGAAGCATATGCGACCACTTTACCATGCTGCATCAGTACTGCCCCTAGTCCTCTCCTGGATGCATCTGTATATACACAAAACCACCACTACTTGATGGAATCTCCAATATTGGTGCCGTTGTAAGCCTCTTTTTCAATTCAGCAAAACTGCGCCTGCACTCAGAAGACCATACAAAAGGCACTCCCTTCCTCGTCAACTTAGTCATCGGGGCTGCTATCTTGGAGAAATCTTGAATAAACCTTCTGTAATACCCTAGAAGACCCAGAAAGCTTCTAATTTCTTACACTGTTCTCGGCTCCTCCCATTTCAATACAACTTCCACTTTTGCTGGATCCACTGCAACTCCTTCTCCTGATATAACATGCCCCAAAAACTGAATCTCTTTCAGCCAAATTCACATTTACTGAACTTGGCATACAACTGGTGCTCCCTCAATGTCTGCAATGTGATCCTTAAATGAGCTGCATGCTCCTCCTCTGACACTGAATATATCAGAATATCATCAATAAAACAACAATGAATTGATCCAGATACGGGTGAAATATTCTATTCATCAAATTCATAAAAGCTGCTGGCGCATTTGTCAATCCAAATCGCATCACCATAATTCATAATGCCCATATCTAGTTCTGAAAGCTAACTTTTCAATATCTTCTTCCTTAATCCTCAGCTGATGATAACCTGATCTTAAATCAATCTTGGAGAACACCTTTGCTGACTGGAGCTGATCAAATAAATCATCTATTATTGGGAGTGGATATTTATTCTTGATGGTGACTTTATTCAACTGCCTATAATCAATACACATTCTCAAACTACCATCTTTCTTTTTAACAAACAACACTGGTGCACCCCACGGCGAATGACTAGGTCTGATGAAACCCTTTTTCCAACAACTCCTGCAATTGCTTCTTTAACTCTCTCAATTCTACTGGTGTCATTCTATACAGTGCCTTTGATATCGACATGCAGCCTGGCTATAATTCAACAGTGAAATCCACCTCTCGTGCGGTGCCAACCCTGGCAAATCCTCTGGAAACACATCCGAAAATTCTCTAACCCGTGGCACTGAATCTACAGACTTATTGGACTCAACCAAGCTCACAGAAGCAAGATACGCTACGTATCCAGCATTAATTAACCTTCTAGCCCTAAGCGCAAAAATAATAAACTTAGGAGAATAGAAGGGCATACCTTGAAATTCAAATGTTACCCCGCCTGGTCTACAGAATCTGACCCTTTTCTTTCTACAATCCACTAGTGCACCATAAGCGTCTAACCAATCCATTCCCAAAATCAAATCATACTCTTTCAATGACAAAACATATAACCTTGCTGGCAACTGGTTTCCATGAATTATTATTGGAACTTCATCTAAATAATAGGAGGTAAGCACAAAACCACCGGATGGAACCTCAACAACCAACTCACATTGCCTCTCTTCTAATGGATGAACCATACTATCCAAGAAATCTTCGGAAATAAATGAGTGAGAAGCACCTGGATCAATTAATACTCTAGCTGAGAAATCAAAGAGCGGTAATATACCTTCAATAAGATTTGATGCCTCCGCCTACACCCTAGTGATCACCATCACTCGGCCTCGACCTCCTCTCTGGTATGGGGTTCCTGTGCCTCTTTCTGCTGGTGGCTGATATGGCTACTGTTGCTGCTGGGTCCCTCTACCATAACCATACCCTCGAGATGGGCAATTCCTAGATAGATGCCCTGGCTGACCACAAGTGTAACACCTAAAATCTGGAAAAATTGTTGGCTGACCTGCGGTACTCTTCTGAGACCCCTCTGGTGCTGGTTTATATCCACGGCCCTGTTGGAAGCCCGGCTGAAAACCCTGCTGCCTGCCTCCACCTCGACCACCTCCTTTGAATATCCTTTTTAACTTGCCACCCCACTTTGCAAAACCAGACGATGAAGCTCCTGAGGGTGCCTTTCCTTTGCTGATGCCCTGTGTCTACTGGGGAAGTCGAAAGCTACCTGAACCTCTCGCCTATGACTGACTCTGCCTAGTCTGCAATGTCCTTTCCAACACAGCCGCTCTCTGCGCTGCCTCTTCTACTGTCCTGCACATCAGTGGAGCTATTGCATCCTGCAACTCGGTCCTCAAGCCTCTGATAAAATACTCTACCATCATAGCATTATATGTCACTACGTAAGGAGCATACCTGCTCAGTGCCATAAACCGCATCTGATATTCTAGCACAGACAGCTTCTCTTGTTGCAATGTTCTGAACTGCTCTCTCTTTGCTTGCTGGACCTATAATGGGAAGAACATGTCGTTGTAAACTGTTAAAAACTCCACCCATGTGATGCTATCCTCTGTCCTTCCTGCAAAAACTGATTGCATCTTTAATCTTCACCACTGCTGAGCAAATCCCCTCAACTGATATATGGCAAGAATAACTTTGTCCTCCAGCGGACACCTCATAGTGACAAACACCCTCTCAATCTCATGCACCCAGTGCTCTACCGTGTCTGGGTTGGGACCTCCTGAGTAAGTCGGGGGCTGCAACCTCAGAAACCTTTCTACGAGAGCCGTAGACTCCTCTGCAGTAGCCGGTCTCGCTGGTGCTATAGGGAGTACGGGTACCACAGGAGGTACCTCGACTCCTTCTGGTGGTAGAACTGCTGCTGCTGGCACTGCCTCCTCAACAAATGGTGGTACTGCTGTTGGCTGTGCAGGTGCTTGCTGATCCATCCTCGCACAGATATCTGTCAAACTCTCCCATATCCGCTCTATCATTCGCTGAGTAGAATCCTCCGGATCCTCTCCACCACCTCCCCAATCTCTCCGACCTGCCATTTCTGATCACTACACAAATAATTTCCAACCACACATCACAACATAAATCAACACAAAAACCTAGGGTCAACTACCAGCAGTGGGTTAAAGTAGAGAATAGGCTATGTAAATTTCTTGTTCCTTTACATTTATACGGACTTTGCTCTGATACCAATTGTGACGGACCACATCGCTCACACAGAACCTGGGGCTCCCAACTGAAGAGGTAACCACGGGAGGCGTAACACTACTAGCCACAGACACAAAACCACGTGCACACCGCACGAACCACGTGAAACCCCACGTGAACCGTGTGAATACCATGTAAACCACACACCACACGCTCCTCGAGTGCTACAGGTGCCTATGCACCGCTCACTATTGCCATGCACACAATTCACAATAATTAGATAAACCACACTAGCATGCACACACACAAAACCACTCCTCGGCTGCTAACGCGACGTGGTATCAAGTCGCCTTAAGATCGCGACAGCCCGATATGGCGCGTTCAAAACCCTTAACGCGACAGGTAAGCCTGTCGCGACCTGGTCGCAACGGCAGGGTCTGTCGCCTTCAGAGGCACAAACCCTAATCCGGGAACCCTCTTCCGAATTACCCTCAAAACCCCTACAAACTCGTGTTTCCATCCATTTTACATGCTTTAATATGTGCCCTAGCATGATATCTATTATTTGGAAAGTAAATAATGCGTTAACCACGCCACACACACAATTCACGTATCAAAACACGTGGGATCTCCCTACCTCCGCAAAATACGCGAAGCACAAGATCCACTCGACGTTTCCCCCGCTCCACAAAGCGTCCTCGCAGCGAGAACACACCAGGAACACCTCCAAAACATCGGATCACCCTACTCCACGGCAAAACCCCCCTTCCCTCGCCGAGCAGAGCTTGCAAAAGCTCTGTTTAGCCAAGACTTACTTAGAAACACAGTTCGGTTAAGAACGAGATGCGAGCTACCGGTGCGACCTGACCGGGACGTAGCTGCCCGTCGCCTTCACACTGCCGACGTCAGCATGCCCGTGCCGCACGTGACACACGGCATGCATGCAGACGACGACCCAAAACAGCGGTTCCATGAACGCGACACCCAAGACCATCGAGTTCAGAATGCGACACCCTCCTCTGTCGTGTTTACAGACAGAGAACAAACAGGCGAATTGGGCCCAACTTGCCGGCCCACGACACCCTAGAACCTGTGTAAGCACCTGCTACACACGACATTGGCCACACACTGGCCACCACAACTAATAAATGGGGATCCGAACGGTCAATACGCTATAGGCTTGCCACGGGTCACCATATGACCCCCAAGCCACACGACGTCAAAGTCCATATAAACCGCTTAACCGGCCTATCATAGGTCATTTCATGACCTCCACAGCCACACTAAACCATAATACCACGACGATCACTTAAACATACCATATTAACATACTTAATAGGAATCACATGATTCCCTAATCATCAACACTTTACACCTACATATGCTTTATTAAACATAAACCACGTTTAAACCATTTCTAAATATCAATAACAATGAGGGCTTGGTCCACACTGGAACCTTACCGCCCCGCTACCACAAACCAACATTTATAACACCATTCAAAGCATGCAAACCATGCACACGGTATATCCACCATATAAACCACAGGTTTATGACACAAACAGAAGCCAACAAGGGAGCTTAAAGAGTGTTACAGGTGCCAATGCACCACTCACGCTAACCATGCACATAAAACACCGATAACCGGATAATCACACCATTTAAACCATGCACACATGACCTCTCGGCTGTGGTCGCGACGTGAGGTAACGTCGCCTTCAGGTCACGACACCCCGATGTGTCGCGTTAGGGAATCCTAACGCGACGGGTCGGCCTATCGCGACATGGTCATGACAGAAGGGTCTGTCACCTTCTTATTGCGACACCCCCACATGTCGCGATCGCATACCTTACGCGACAGGTTGGCCTGTCGCGACCTTGTCGTGACAGGGGGTTCCGTCACCTTTGTAGATAGAAACCCTAATCTGGATTGCTCACTCCGGATTACCACCCCAAACCATGCAAACCACATTTAATTCTCACTTTACATACATTATTGGATACCCTAACATGGTATCTACTATTCTTAAAGCATTAAACAATTCAAACATGCTCCATGGGCAATCCACGCAACAAGGTAAGGTGGAAACTCCCTGCCTTCGCGAAGAACACGAACTCTCGGCGTTTCCCCTGCTCCGCATGATGTCCTCGCGGTGAGACCATGCCAAATGCACCACCAAATTGCCGAATCGCCCAGAGAACCACCGCAGCAGCCTCCCCTGGCCGAGCAGAGCTTGCCACAGCTCTATCTGGCCAAAACCTCTTTAAAATGCATAGCGATTGGGAACGCGACGTAACACTGCATCGCGACCTGATCGCGACCTAGGTGACCGTCGCCTTCCCACCCAGACGTCTGCAAGCCTTGCCTTGTGCGTGACACGCTACGTGCATTCAGACGTTGCCCCAAATAGCGGTAACAGGAATGTGACCACCAGGGCCGTCGCGACCTGAACGCGACGCACACCCCCATCGCGTTCACAACCAGTGAGCCAACGGGTGCTACGTGTCCAAACTGCCGGCCCACTAAGCCCCGAAAACCTGCGTAAACACCTCAAACACACACTAATGGGCCACACATTGGCCACCAAACCCGCTAAGCAAGGATCCACGAAGATCCAAAAAACACGCGACGTTACAGATCAGGCCATACTTTAGAGGCATGTTTCCATTTCAAAGACTATATCTATAATCTGAATGACAAAGGAGGCATAGATTGGGAGGAGATGAGAAAGTATATTGCCGAAATGAAGGCAAGGACGCCACCCAGGCAGGTCCAGTAGCAGCAACCGCAGCAGCCACAGGCACCCCAACAACAGCCCAGCATGGGCATGGTTTAGAATCCCCTCCCGGAGCACTAGCCTCCAACCAACAAGTAAATGCCTTCACAACATCTCTCAGCTGTGAAAAAATGCCCAGTCGGCTCACAGAAGTAGCCTCCACCTCCCAATCCTCTTTCACCTTACCCCCCTTTATCCATACACCTACCCCTCACAACCCATTACCCTCCTTTCTACGCATCCCTACCCATCATCTCATACCATCTAACCCGCCAATCATCCGCCAATCACCATCACCACAACACCACCACCCACCAACACACAAGCCCCCTTCTTACGCAACACCTCCACTGTACCACCACAACCAAACCGCCCATCCCCTACCATCAGTGCCCCGCATCCACCACCGTCATCCAACCCACCTTTCCTCTGCATACCATCAACCATACCTCTCATTACCCCCAATCACCAAGCTCCCTTTCTCCGTACCACCACTACACCTCCGAGTGCAGCAAGCATCCAATTGCCACACCAAATATTCACCCCCCAGCCTTCCACCTCCCTACCACCTTCCGTTCTACCGGCCGCAGCATCAACAGTGGGAGAAAGCTCAGAGGCAACCATGGTGCTCCGAAGTGGGCACATATTTAACAGAATATTCCCCCAGCAATAGGAACAAGCATCAGTGCCCCAGGAAGAAGGAGCCCAGCAAGAGGAGTCCCTCCCAGGGACTCAGTATGATCTGCTAAAGCACCTGGACAAGACTCCGGCCAAGATATCTATCCTAGAATTAATCAAGAGGTCAGTGGTGCACCAGGAGGCCCTTATGCAGTATTTGCAGAAAGTCATGGTGAATGAGGACTTGCCAGTGAATCAGATTAGTGCTGTCTTGACTCCCAGAGCTCGCACCCGGCCATAGAATTTCATGAAGATGAGTTAGCACCAGCCGAGTCCCAGCGGTACGCCCTATGACTCACAGTCAACATCAATGGGATCCACGTGTCTCGATGCTTGGTGGACTCCGGAGCATCAATCAATGTTGTGTCCTCTGACACTAGATTTCTGCGGAGTAGCAGTACAATCAATCCAACCCTCTGCCATCACTGTTACGGCCTACGACAACACCAGTAGGCCGCCAAAAGGGGTCGTTACCCTGAAAATAGGATTGGGTCCGTCCGTTACTGAAATGGACTTCCACATCTTGGACATGGACCCAAGTTTCCACATGATTCTGGGCAGGCCCTTCATCCAGGCCCTTGGCGCCGTTATATCAACCATCCATCAATGCCTCAAGTTCCCTTACAAGGGGCGGGACGTCAAGGTTGCCAGCAAACCTGCAATTATGGAAGTGGATGCCATGACTGATAACTCAGTCCCTTCCATCTGGCCCAGCAATCAGCCGCTGATGTCGATGCTAGAGGCACCAAGCATGTATCCTGGCCCGATTAGCTCATCCGTCAATGCTGCTAGAAGGAGCAAGATAATCACCAAGAAGGGCTGGCACATTATGATGTAGATGGGGTGCCAGCCAAGCAAGGGGTTGGGGGCATAGCTGCAAGGAAGAACAGAGGCTATGAAAGAGTGCAAAATGAGGCCTAAGGCAGGTTGGGATACAAGCCAGGGAGAGCCAAGCAGCAACCGAGACAGCCTCTCACGTGGACCCTGCATGAGCACTTCAAAAGAGGACCTCTACAACCGAGGAATGAACAGACGTCCACCATCACTGCAGAACCTGCTCGTCGTTCACTCCGGACCACATATCAGGCAATGGACAACTCCAGGCCACCAAAGCAAGTCAAGAAGGGCGAGCTCGAGGCAGAATGGAACAAATGGTTTGACATGAGCGACATCACCGCTTCCTTGGACCAACTCTTCACATTGGAAGGAGCAGAATAATTGGCAGTGACTACCGCCAACATGCAGCAGGAGGACAAGGCAGAGCAAAGCACAAAAGAAGCCACTACAACAACAAGGCTTAGGGCGGGAGTCGTCTCTCCGGGCATCGCGCCCATTTCACTTCCTCCTCCGGGCATTGCACCCACTTTAATTTCTTCTCTGGGCATCTCGCCCACTTTAAATTCTTCTCCGGGCATCGCACCGACTTTAATTTCCGCTCCGGGCATCGCGCCCGCACCCCTTTCTGCTCCGGGCATCGTGCTCGCTTTACTTTTCTACTCCGGGCATCGCGCCCACTTTACTTTATGCTCCGGCAATGCACCCACTTCTTCCCCTCTCTGAGCAACGCACTCACCCCCCCGTCTCCGGGCAACGCGCCTGCTCCTCTCTCTCCCCCGGGCAAACTGCCCGACCTCCCTCTTCCTCTAGGCAACGCGCCCGCTTCCCTTGCTTCTTCTCCGAGCAACGCGCTCACTCCCCTCGGGCAACGTGCCCATTCTCTTTCCCTCCTCAGGCAACGCGCCCACCTTTCTCTTTTCTCCAGGCATCGCGCTTTCCCTGCTGCAAGCCACCGCCTGGCCCTCCTTCCTTTCCTTGAGCATTCCCCGGGCACCGACGACGCCCCACTTGGCAATCTCCCTCCACTCTTCTGAGCAGACATTCACTCTCCGATTTCCCTGCTCAAACCCTTCTTCCTTCAACCCCGCACTCATTTCCTACTTACTCGAGTTGGCAGTCTCGCCTCGCCCACTCTCTTCGTGCATGCTAAGCACTGAGGGGCCCCAGGAGCATCGGCTCCACAATGGCTAACTCCGTCATCTCCATCGAGGAGACCTCCTTCCTCGCCTCTGAGTGTGCTCCGACCGACGGGCCACCCCTCCCCGGTCCCATGACCGGCCTTCTGTTTCCCTCCACGCAAGGGACATTTACTACTTTCAATAATTCTCCTTCCCCCATGCAGGGAAGTCCTTTTACTACTTTCAATAATTCTCCATCCTACTCCACGCGGGATTCCTTCACCGCTTTTCACCCTTCTCCACCTTCCCCATGCAGGGAAGTTCTTCTACTATAAATACTTCTTCATCTTCCCCCATGTATGGAAATCCTTTTACTGCTTTCAATAATTCTTCATCTCCCCCCGCGCGGGATCCTGTTTTTACTGCCTTCACCACTGTAAATACTTCTCTCGCGTGGGATTCCTTCACTGTTTTTCACCCTTCTTCGCCTTCCCCCACGCAGGGAAGTTCTTCTACTATAAATACTTCTCCATCTTCCCCCACGCAGGGAAATCCTTTTACTAATTTCAATAATTCTCCATCTCCCCCCGCGCGGGATCCTGTTTTTACTGCCTTCACCACTGTAAATACTTCTCCCACGTGAGATTCCTTTACTACTTTGAACACTACTCCTCCATTCCCTATTGTAGATTCTAGTAACTGCAGTTCGTGTCTAGGCCAGGGTAGCAATAAACTAGGGGTAGTCTCCGAGAAGAAGTTCAAGGGTAAGAGGGTTCCACACTGATTCCTCGCCGATCTAGCCCGTAGGTGCAAGGCGTGCTTAGCAATTCCTGAATTTGTAGAGGAGCCCTTGCAGTTGTCGGAAATTGAATATGAGTAGTCGCTGTGCTTAATTGATGATGAGTTCGGAGTTTATGAAATCATGGATGATGACAACCCGATTGAGGAAGGTGATGAAGAATTCGAGGACGAGGCTGACGCGTTTGCAAGAGGATTAAAGAGATTCGACGAACCGTCAGCTGTCGTAGAGGAAGTCACCAAGGAAACCAACTTGGGAACGGAGGAAGACCCTAGGACCGTCCTCATAAGTAGAAATTTGTCACCAGCTGAAGAGGAGGCAATCATTGAGGTTCTTAGGGAATATAAGGACATGTTTGCATGGAGTTACGAGGATATGCCTGGCTTGGACACCGTGCTTGTTGAACATCGTCTCACCCTTAAGTCGGTGTCTATTGCCATTAAACAGCAGTTGAGCCGTTTCCACCCCCGAACGGCTTTGAAAATGAAAGATGAGGTCGACAAGCTCCACAAAGCCAGATTCATTAGAGTCGTGCTTTATTCGAATTGGGTAGCAAACAATGTCCTGGCCATGAAGAAAGACGGAAGAGTCAGAATTTGCATCGATTTTCAGGACTCAACCGTGTGTGTCCTAAGGATGAATTCCCGCTGCCTCACCTCGACGTGCTCATAGATAACACGGCTGGGTATGAAACTCTCTCCTTTATGGACGGCTTCTCAGGGTACAATCAGATCAAGCTGGCTGAGGAAGACCAGGAAAAGACCTCGTTCACTACACCTTGGGGAACCTATTGTTATGTGGTCATGCTGTTTGGACTTAAGAATGCTGGAGCCACTTACCAAAGGGCTATGATGGCTATTTTTCATGACATGATCCACATTTTTATTGAGGTATATGTGGACGACCTGGTAGTAAAATCAAAGACAATGGCTGAGCACCCTGGGGTTCTAACTAAGGTCTTGCAAAGGTCAAGAGAATATCAATTGAAAATGAACCCCAAGAAGTGTGTATTTGGTGTTTCATCGGGTAGGCTCCTAGGTTTCATTGTGAGCAAGAGGGGTATAGAAATTGATCCCAATAAGGTGAAGGCAATAAGAGAAATGCCCCCTCCCAAGAATTTGAAGGAAGTTCGAGGACTTATTGGGAGGTTGCAGTTTATTCGCCGGTTCGTCTCCCAACATTTGTAGAGGTGTAGACCCTTCTACGACCTCACCAAGACGGGAGTTAGATTCAAATGGGACGTGAAGTGTCAGGTGGCTTTTGACGGACTCAAGGAGTATTTGGCTAATCCCCCTGTCCTAAGGCCGCCGACTCCAGGCAAACCGCTAATTCTTTATGTATCTGTCCTGGAAGACTCGATAGGAGCTGTCCTTGCGCAAGTGGATGAAGAAGGTAGGGAGAGGGCAGCATACTACCTGTCTAAGTTTCTTAACCCCTACGAGCAGCGGTACACGACAATGGAAAAGACATGTGCCACTCTCGTATGGGTAGTGCAGAAATTGAAGCACTACTTTCTTGGTCATGAAGTCCATCTTATAGTCCGCATGAATCCTATGAAATTCCTCCTTGAAAAATCTGTTCTAACTGATAGGCTAGCGCATTGGCAAAGCTTCCTTTCTCAGTTTGAAATCACCTACATTCAGCAGAAATCCATTAAAGGCTATGCCATAGTAGAGCACCTTGTTCGTCACCCTATCCCCCAGTTTGATCATGTTCGTTAGGAGTTTCTAGATGAAGAACTAATGTCCCTTAGTCGATCTAATCCTATATGGACGTTATATTTTGATGGAGCTCTGAATTCTCATGGAAAGGGTGTCAGGATTGCTCTACTATCACCTGAGGGTGTCACCATTCTGTAAGCCTATAAATTAGAGTTTCCTGCCACCAACAACATTTCCGAATATGAAGCTTTGTTGGTTGGTTTGGAGCTCGCTCCTTTCTATGGTGTCACCCATCTAAGAATTGTAGGTGATAGTCAGCTAGTCTTGCGCCAAGTGCTTACCAAATATCTCACTCGAGATCCAAAGCTCAAGCCTTACCAAGAACTTGCCTCAGCCTATGCCAAGCTATTCTCTAAACTGATTTTTGTCCATGTCCCTCGTCATCAGAATCTCCTAGCCGACGCCCTTGCTACCGTCGCTTTAACTCTCAATATGTGCTATCCCGGGGATTTTGACAGCATTCAAATTACACACCGCAATACCCTTGCTGTTCAGGACCCCATCTTTCTCTAGATCAAGGAGGAGATGTTGAAAAAGTTGGAAAGGAAGGAGAAAGTCGAAATTATGTTATTGGAGCTAGAAGAGGAGTTGGAAGATGAGGAGAAGCCATGGTATTATGAGATAGCTAAATATTGCAAAAATCAATCATACCCTGAGGAAGCCACAAGTGATGAGAAAAAAGCCATAAGGAGATTGTCCCAGAAGTATACACTGGTTGGAAATGCGCTCTATAGAAAGGCACTCATTGGAGTTTTACTCAGATGCCTAGACGATGCTGAAGTATGGAAGGTTATTGAGGAAGCTCATTCGGGTGTGTGTGTGGTGGCTGCAAACACGCGAATTTGGCTCCACTGCGGGTAAATTTCGTATTGCGCCATGATGCCACAAATGGCCTTCATTTTTGCCTTGAAAGAGTGTTTTCCCCATCATTTTGGGACCATCCTAATTCTTCCCCGGTGCTTCCTCTTTATTTCCGGAACCCCTCGGGTATTATAAGCTTAAAATTCATGTTGCGACGGGTATGGCAGCCGCCTCTCTCTAAACACGTCCTGTACCCCAGACGCGATTCAGGATCCTTATCGCGATGGCCTTCACTGCTCAACCTTATCGCGGACTGTATGTCGGCCGCGACTCAGTTTCTAGTCACGTCCTACCGCCAGGATGCGATTCAGTGTGGCCCAGAAAGTCGTCGCACTCAGGCCCGTAATCATGAGAAAAGCCTGAATCGCGTCCTTGTCAGAAGACAAAGATTTAAAAGGTCAAATCCTAAAAAGCTTCCAGTAGACAAGCGCATTTATAAGCTGATTGCCTCGGAATTGCCTCTAGGGTAATGGCGTCGGCCATGGCCGCCGCGTTTCAAGTCGCGGCAGCCCTGGCAGACGTGATTCCATTCCTTATTGCGGCATCCTGACAGGACGCGATTTAGAGACATTGACGACAATCAGGTGCCTGTCTCATCAAATTGACCTTCTAAAATGCAGCCTGCCACCCAGACGCGTTTAAATCCTTGTCGCGGCGCCCAAACCCGACGCGATTCAAGTTGCGGCTTGCCGCCCAGACACGATTCAACTCCTTGTCGCGGCGGCTGTACCCGACGTGATTTAATGATTTACCGCTATAAATTGACCCCCGAGGGTCATTTGTAGAAGGGGGGGTGGGGTTCCACGAAGCGGCGAAGCTCTGCCGGATCATCACCTCGACTCCGAGCCATTCTTCTTCCTCGGAGTCCGGCGCCGTCGTCTCCTTCCATTCCACGTGCGAGGAAGGAGCGTCTCCCTCCTCTCCTTCCTCCATCAACTCTAGAAACGGCCCGTCACGCCGCACCAACATTTGGGGAAGCACCCCCTCCCCTCCCTCTCTCTTTTATTTGCATTTCTACTCCCTTCGGGCCCCACGTGGCCCATCTGTAAGACCCGATTTCTCAGCTTCCATCCGGTGTCGTGGGATGACTGGCCACTAACGCGTCTAGGCTGGGAAACGCGTTAGTGTGGCGTCGGGGGTGTCCAACGCGACAGTCATCCGTGTCGCGACGAGCTTGTGGGTCACGTTCTGGTCGCACCCTGGCTCTCCGTCACGTCTTCGGGTCGTGCTCGGTCAACGGGTCGCGACTGATTTATGTTGCTTCGTTCGTCTGACGCCTATCAGAGTGGAAGGTGTGTCAGTACGGCCTATCGTGTTGTCGCGGTGCCCATGGGGGGTGCGTTCTTGTTGCGATCCGTGGACTCATCACGTTAAGGTTGTTAACACTACGGGGTGGTCCGTCGCGTTCTGGGTGCCGGGGCTTAAGGCGCTGGCCGCTACCCCTTCCCCCTCTCTCTCTTCTTCTTCCCTTCTCCCTCTCCGTCCGGCGGTGGTCCACCTCTCCCTCCCCCCTTTTGAGTGTTTCAGGCAAGGAGGAGGCCGTGCGTGGTGCCGTTGCGTCATGGACCTTGCGTGGAGCGAGGAGGAGGTGGCCAACCGACGTGAAGGGCCCCATTGGGGTTCATTCTTGGTGAAGGTAGGGATTTCTTGTGCCCTTCTCGATTCGGGTGGATTGGGAGCCCCTCGTGCTTTCTAGATAGATTTACAGCTTCCCCCATGCTCCCCTCCCCCATGTGTGCATGTGTGTATCTTCGTGGGTGACCCGGGATTGAGGATCCCGCTGGTCTGCTTACTGACTGATGGCGCGACGGCTCAGCGCGTCGCGACATCAGAGGAGGCATCGGCCCCATCGGGTGCAACCTTATCGCGACGCCGTTGGCAGTCGCGATAAGGCTATCGCACCGCGCTTCCCGGTCACGACAGGATTGCTGTCGCGGCGTGATTCCGGGTCGCGACAGGGTTGCTGTGCGACGCCTTGCCTGGTCACAACAAGGGCTGTCGCGGTGCCCTTCCCCGTTGCGATGGTGTCGCGACGGCCTTGGGGGTCGTGACAGTACCTGTGTTGCCTCAGGTGTTTTTGTGGGCTCGGTTGTGTGTCGGCGTGTGCCCCAGGGAAGGCCTTGCCCTTAGGACCTTCTGGTAGGGAACGCGGCAGGTTGCCTCCCTGCGTTCAGCGATCGAAGGTGACACCTTCGTGGCCGTGTCCTGGCAGTGGTGCCAGGAGGGTCGCGTCTGTCTAATAATCGATTGACCAGTCAATTGATTATTAGCAGAGTGATGGGTTTCCATGTTGTCCGGTAGTGTTCCGAGGTTCTAGCAGTTCGTTCATGTTTGGTTGGCCGATGGCCCTCTTGAGGGTCTATGCGTGCCTCGTGCTTGCTGGGCTTGTCATGTGTTACAAGCCAGCGGTGCGGCGCGGTTCCTGTTGTGCTTGCCCCGCCTTTCGCCCGGTGCTTGGCACTTGAGAGCTTGTCCCATTCAGAGGTTGTCTCCGTTTCCTAGGACCCCCGTCCTCTTGAGCCTTAGAGGGAGCGTTCGGGGCTACGAGCGTGCTCGAGTTGGCAGCCGATAGAGCGGACTTTGCAGCTGAGGGGAAAACGAGGTTGGACAGCGGCGCCGAGTCATTTGTAGAGCTCTCTTGTCTGGGTCTGGGATGCCGAGGGGTTCAGAGTGCTTTCCTGGCACAGACCAGACAGTCCTTTGTCTCACTGCCTCGCTCTACGTTGGTTCCGAAGCCGCGTAGGGAGGTCAGGCGTGGGGCCACAGCTTGGCCAGGCTGCGGTGTTGCATTTGTTGTGTGTTCTTGGTGGTTCTGTCTCGCTCTTCTGGGGGGGTTAGAGGCGAGAGCTGGCTGGCGAGTGAAGAGGGTGCGGACGGCGCGTCCCCTTCTTAGCTGCCAGTGGCGGTGGCTTGATTGCTGTTATTGTGACGACATTGCTTCATGACGTTTCTAAGTGTTATCCGTTGCCCTAGCTTGCTTGGCGGTTATAGCCTGGTCGTGCCTAGTTTCCGTGGGCGTCGTTGGTCTGGCCTTGTGCAGACCCATGCTTCTAGTGGCTTTCACTTCGGTGTTCACTCGGTTCCGTAGTCCTGTCTTGGGTGCCAGTCCGTGGTGGCACCGGCGAGTGTGGTTTCCGACCTGGTGGTGTGTCCAGGGTCTAGGGTGGTTCTGCTTGTGGGCCCTCGACGTCGTGGAGGTCTGAGGTGACCGTGCTTGAGGTGAGACGTCGTTCTCACTTGGTTGTTGCGTAGTCTCAGCAGGTGTGCCGAGCGTTGCTTCCACTCTATGCTCGACTCTGTTGGTTTCTGCGGGAGTCCTGTGTGTGGCCCGACCTCCGTTGGTGGTCATGGCGTTGCGCTGTTCTCTTTCGCTGCTTAGTAGTATCATGTTGTAGGTGTTTCTCGCTTTACAGCTTTCGAGTGTAGTTTTCCTATTTTCAGAGTTCCTGCTACTCTGGTCGGTGAGGGACTGGTAATCCCTACTGGGCCTTGTTCGCGAGGCTCACCCCCCTACTTCCTTTAGCTAGGGGCTCGTCGTCGCGGGAGCTCAGTGTCGGACGGGTTGCAGAGGCGGCTGTGGCACCGTGTTGTTGTCAGCAGCAGTGAGAGCTGAGTGTGGTGAGCTCTTATAGCCGAGTGAGCTGAGAGTTGTGTTTTGCAAGTCCTCGGGGTATGCCCCTTAAGGACTGCACCTTTCTTCTTGTACCTGTGCTTTTTCTTGGGACTCGTTGTGCAAACTTTTGTATATTGTACATATTGTTATAGTTATTTAAATTTAGTACATATCTCATTAGACTAGTTCTTCTAACCCTTCCGAATCTTCAGATCCGTGGGTGGCGACGCGAACTTCGGGGCCCTGGGGGGGTGTACGGGAGGTCGGGTCGTTACACCTTCTTACATCCTTTTTATACACATGCATCCGGTGAGTCCTCCCCATTTTACTCATTTTATTTATTTATTCAGGATTCGGTACTACACGCCTTATTTCGCTAATCCCCATTCTTATTTGTCTTTTTTGCAAGGGTAATCAAACGAGGAAATGCCCTCTACCACGGCCGGCCGTGTTCGTAGAGGAAGATAGGGCCCACATCATCCCCCGCGCAATCTCCCCGCTAAAAGGTACGCTCGCGATCACTCCTTTCATCCCGCACCCCTCGCCGTGCGTCTCCATTTGGTGCCCACGTGCACCTGGAAATCACGATCGTCTTCTCACCTTCTATATCCCTCTTTGTACGCGCCGTCGATCATTCATCCCTCGGAAGTGTCTACAAATTGGAGATCACGGTGGGACCTCTTTTGCGTTTTCCCTTTTGATTACCCTCCTCCTTCGTGACCCACTTGACACTCTCCTTTATTTTCTCATTTTATACTGTGTTGCATGCTATAGTTTTTATTTTTCTCATCTTTTTTTTCACATCTCTAGCTTTCCTGTGCTTTTTCTCCTGTCCTCGGGTGGCTGTTGGAATCGCGTCCAACACAGAGGATGCGTCCATAACGCGTCCACTGCATAGGATGCGTTTCATTTTGTTGTCGCGGTGGACATTGCCGACGCGTTCAGCTTCCTTGTCGCAGCGGCCATAGCCGACGCGTTCCTATTGTCGCGGCGGCTAAGCCCGACGCATTTCTTTACTACTTTTTTCCTGCTTTCCATTTTCTTCTTGGGTGCCTGTTTGGAATCGCGACCCACACAGAGGATGTGATTCAGCTTGGTAACGCGGCCGGCAATCCGGACGTGTTTCTATTTCTTGTCACGACGTCGATAGCCGACGCATTTCTGCCTGACACTGACTATCCACAGGGACCTGTTCACGACTCTGACAGCCTTCGGTGGCTTACAGACTCGCGTCTAGGTGACTGGATACGATTCAGCAAATCACGGTCTCTATACTGGACGTGATTTGACTGACTGACGGAAACGCGCCTACTTGGTCGCCATCTTTGCTATAAATTGTTGCATACATGGCATATTTTTCATTGGTCGGGGGACCTCCTTCCCTCATATCCTAGGCTCCACACACCTTTTCGGTGAAGGCAAGCTCTCCATTGGGCATTCTGTCCCTTTGGACTAGCGAACCTTCTCCAGGAACACCATAAGTCTTCGTACCACGTGGATTCCCTCACAGTGGACCGAGCTGGTTGTACCCCTCCGTTGACCCAGGTTTAGATATCCGTCGCTTGGTGTGAGGTGATTCTAGTTGTACCCCGAAGTATTCATCTTCTACCCAACTAGGAACTCACCTGGAGTGACACAATATTCTTCAATCCATTAATTAATTGTGAAACTCCTAAAGAAAAAACGAGCGTTAAGCATCACAACTTGTTTGAACCACATTGCTTGACTTAATCTCTGTTCAACTCGTTCGTTTGCTTGCTTGTTTTATAAAATGGACCCATACCATCATGCCGATTTTTATTATGAGGACTATGAGGATAATGTTAGATCTCCATCTTTTCAATCCCATGTCCATCCATTTCACCACTGCGAGGGACAAGCTTCCACTTCCTATGGTTATGTGCGCACACAGCACACTGACCAATTTGATGTCCCTTCGCACTTACCTTCAATTAAAATCCAGCGAGAGCCTTCCCCCGACCAAGATCCAACCGTGCAAACTGTCCTGCACGCACTTGATCAGCTCACTCCTCAACAATTAAATTTGATCCAATCTTTAGTTGAGAGTGTGACTCCTTCTCCCTCTCCTTCTCCCAGGCACCCACCTTTGTTTATTCCGGCAATTTCGCCACATACCCCTATATATCCTCCATCACCTCGGCCCCCTGCCCAATTGCACTCCCGTGCTCCGGTCCAAATAGACCGTCCCTTGGGAAGGCCCATTCAGTCACGGCCACCCCCATGTACTCCCTCACATGCCCAGCGGCAACCATCCACTCCACTCCAAGATGCTCTTCTCCAAAAAGTGAATAATTTGGAGGTTCAGATAAATCAGCTTTCTAATCCCATGGGTGACCCCGTCGCCGCCATGCCAGCACTCCCTCAAATTTACATTCATCCCTCGGAGATGCCGACGTACCGAATGTACAATGGCACGGGTAATCCCTACCTTCATATCAAATAATTCCTTTATGAGTCTTCTCATTGGCAATGTGACCCCATCACGTTGGCATATTTATTTAGAAAGTCTCTGCACTCGAATGGTTCTACTCCCTAGAGACAAGTGAGGCAGGAGACTTCCACTCTCTGCATAAGAAATTCCTTCAGAGATACAAAGACCGCGTCAGCCCTTATCTATTTGTCACGGATCTAGCATCTGAAAAGATGGGGGCCGACGAGGCCTTTGTACAATTTGCTGACCGTTGGAGGTCAATGGCCACTCGTTTACAACATGAGCTCTCAGAGTCATAGCAAATCAAAATCATTATTTCAAACTCTACTCCGAGATTCAAGCACATCTTGGCCATGAGTCAAATCACCTCCATGGAGGAGCTCTACGAGCGGGGACGTTACATTCAGGCACATCTAATGGACTCCCCGATCGTAGATCTTTTTGATCAGATTAAACCAAGAAAGAATGGATTAGTGGACGCCATCCACCATCCACCTCACCACTCTACAACATACACTCCATGTATACCTCCACAACTACCCATTTACCACAACATGTTGCCACCCAGGCGTCCACTGATTCATCCTCCTCGAACTTAGCAACCTCCAACTGGGCCCTACGATGCCCCTATTTTTAATGAAGAAGCTCCCGTGCCCTATGTTGCACCTGCTCCGGCTCCCATGCTAGCTCCCATGCCAGCCCCCATGCCCCCACCACAACAACAACAACAACCTCCACTTCCACCACAGCTTGTTGCTCGGGCTGAAGTTGCCAATACCGAACCCATCCAGGAAACCACTTGGTGCTACGACGATGAACCTTCCGAGGTCATGTTCGTACGCCATTTATCTACACCTCCTACATTGCCATCCATTTTCATTAAGCCTTCCATAATTAAGTCTCCACCCATCATTACACCAATCGTTACACCTCCCATTACGCCAGCACCCTTGGCAGCCGAACCCGAGCACATCTTCCCCTTCATACCCATTACGCCTCCACTGGCCATACAACCTCCCATTGCTCTATCCACATCCACCCCCATCCAACGGAGTGGGTGCAAACGTTTAAGGAGATTCAAGCGTCAACAGAGTCAGTAGAAGGAAGTCCTGGGACCGGGCATGCTTTTCAAATCTAAGATTATATTCCTCGCATGCCGGTCATTGTCAAAATACCGGGCACATTTTCCGAGCAGAAGTCCTCCCCTCCAATCATGGCCGTCAAGAGGCCTTCTAAGTCGATGCCAATCATTCCAGTTTTCAGCCGGCGTCATTTCAAAATACTCATAGGGAATCTCTCCCTCCATGCTCTCATGACCTCTCACACAATTATTGTGAACCTTCCCACTCCAGTGAAGGGGTCAGCTTCTCAGATTGTGCTTACGCATGTCAAGGCCAAATCATTGGCACAATCTATTACTCAAGGGTCGTGCCCCTTCTCATATCAAACACTATACAATCTCTAGGCACAGTTCCCACATTGTTTCTTCCAACTCCACCAATGGAACTCCCCACCCTTTCATTTCACTGCATTCCAAGGGAGTTGCCACTTTCGCTTGAAACTCCGACGGAAGTCAACAATCCAATCATTAAGAGCTGCTCAATCCCTCGGAGAAGAGCAAGATCATCCACCTGCTGGGCAAAATTTCTGAGGAAATACCTGAGGGTCAGAACTCCGATTCCCAAGCGGAAGCCTAAACACAGGGCAAGGCAAGAAACCAAGGGGCCTCCTCCATCTTTTCCATTTTCTTTCCAATCATCTTTTGTGCTGCTTGGCACCTTCCCATGGGTTCTCCACATTCCCTCCCCACGAGAGGCATTTTATTTTCATTTATTGTACAATCCATCCTCTTGCACCAGGCATCACGCCCCTTTTTGTACTCCCCTCCGTGCCCCACGTGGCACATCTCCACTCCGTGCCCTACGTGGCACATCTCCTCCCAATGCCCCACGTGGCACATCTCCCTTCAGTGCCCCACGTGGCACATCTCCTTCTTGTGCCCCACGCTGCACGTCTCCATCCCGTGCCCCACGCGGCACATCTCCTCCCAGTGCCCCACGTGGCAAGTCTCCCTTCAGTGCCCCACATGGCACATCTCCTTCTTGTGCCCCACGCGGCACGTCTCCATCCCGTGCCCCACGTGGCACATCTCCTTTTAGTGCCCCACGTGGCGCATCTCCCTCCTGTGCCCCACGTGGGACGCCTCTATCTCGTGCTCCACGCTGTGCACCCTCTTTGGCCCCTCGCGGCCCTCTTGCTTCCTTCTCTCCTCCAGCTCATCTGGATTCTCTTCCTCTTTCAGGGCATCGCTCCCTCCTTCTTCTCCAAACCCCTCTGGTCCCGCCAGAGTCTCCAAAATCTTTCCTCCACTCTCTCCTCGCCGCCTTTAATCGAGTCCTTTGACCCTTCTCGCACTATTTTCGGTGCTTCAGTCCCCACACATATTTTTAATTAAAATAAAAAATATAAATTCTTGTAGACCTCTAAGTCTCGCCTAGCGCAGGGCATTCGTCCTTCCTTTACCCTCCAAACTCTTACTATATTTATCAGTGTCAAAAATCCATAAAAAGATGAATATTTCGGCGTTGCCATGCTATCGCAGCATTCCCGTTTTGAGAATTCCGCGCCAGGAGTTCAAAGTTCCCTCCCAGATCATTAAAGTTTGCCCTTGGCATGGGCAATTCACACACTTCACGGCGCTCTAAGCTGATTGCTCTCGATAGACACCGTCACCATCGCAGCCACGCCTGAATGGCATAAAATGTCTGTTTCTCCTCTCTTTCGACCGAAGTATGGGTAGTATAGGTAGTTTGGGTGAAGAAACCTTCTTGAAGCACCCCGTCATAAGAGGACGTCCTCCAAAATGGGCAAAATCAAAATGACCAAGAAAAATCAAGTCTAATGAATGTCAAGAGTGGCAAAGTCCCCGCGGAGATCCAAATGGACCTAGTCGTATGCATGCAAAAATCAAATCAAATCAAGTCAATAGGGCATGGCAAAGACTGGCAAAATCTCCGTGGAGATCCAAATGGACCCGGTCGTACGTATGCCCCTACAATCAATTAGTCATCACTCAAGATTCCAAAATAATTCAAAAGCCCCAGTGCTTAAATGAGACTGAGCCTTCTAACGGTTGTGCCAAGGGAGGTTGTCACACCCAACTCTTCAAGTACCCGTATCAAGCTTGTCTCCAAATCTTCTTCCCTTCTCCCTGCTAGACTTAGTCGCCTTTTTAGGCATGGCTTTAACAGTGGCACTGTTAGCCACAAGCAATCAGCCCTGGGCACCACTTCAAATGCACGCCCTACTCTGGGCATTCTTTGATGAAACAGGAGGTAACAAGGACCCCTTTCCAGTCAGTTCTCATAACCTTAATACCGCCTTGGCATGGCAATGTTTTAAAAATCAACAAAAAAGATGAATATGAAACCAAAACCAAAACAAAAAAAAAAAGATGAATACTCTCAAAAACAACAAAAAAGACGAATATTTCAAAAAAAAAATCCAAATACTTTCAAAATCCCATAAAAATTTGAATACATCCAAAAATCTCACAAAAAAATTTGAATATTTTCAAACTCCAAAAAAGTTCCTAATGGTTCTGCACAAAGCATGTTGCGCCTCCTGTTTGCGTCGGGACGATGCAAATCTTCCCCTTCATGGGTTCCTCCCATCCTTAACTCCAATCTCCTTAGCCAGAGATCACCTATCCTCATGGTCTAATGAACAAACCAAATAAGCTGTTTATTTAATGCTCCAAGACATGCTTTGAATGAATGCTATTCTTCCATGACGTTTGTTTTCTTGGCTAAATGAGTTTTGAGCGCAGGATTCGAGTTACCTCATCCGGCGCAATCAGGCTGCTGTTGCTTTACCATCCCTTTCTGCATCTACTATATGTTATACCCTTAGAGCACACCAAGGACCTTGTGGCTCCGAGGAATCGGGGATTTGAATTCCCTCTATAAAAACAATGATTATCCCAGTGGATTCTTAGGCACACGGATAGGCCGTTACGCTTGGCATGTGAGGACGACAGACCCATGCATGAAACCCCGGTCCTGACTCACCGGTGTGACAATATTATCCTTGGTTATTTTCTACTCCTCTTTTAATCTTATTTTTCTTTTAGCCCAGCATACATGCATATTGAAATCTCAGTGGAAATGCACTCTTCCAAGCCAATTCGAGGGCCATCCGCACCTCGAAATCCAAAGCAATCTTGAAATATTTCATTCCGGGTCGAATACCCAACCCCCTTTGTTGTTGCCTCCGGGCCGATTTCCTTGAGAATCCTTTTGTTTGGACTCATCCATTTTATTTTCATTTCTCCCAGAGATCCACCTGAGGCAGTGGCAGACGCCCCCGATGGTGCAACCTAACGGATTGTGTTCTTAGGTACTTCCCCAACACTGGAAGTTGATCTCTCCTCCTTCTCTCCCAAGATCCACCTGCGGCAGTGGCAGATGCCCCAATGGTGCAACCTAATGGATTGTGTCCTTAGATACTTCCTCGACACTAGAAGTTGGTCTTTTCTTTCCTTTTGTGCCTTTCTTAACCTTTTCCCTTTGTCGAAGCATTTGTTTCTTTAGGTCTTCTTCCTGGTGGTGACTTCCTTGGGTGTTGGTGGAAGACTCTTATCAGGTGGTAGTCACCCCATTGCCTGCATGTCTATTTTCACCTTGGCGTCTACTTTTCAGTCCACTCCCGCTTCACAATACTTCGCTACGCTTCATTTCTTTCATTCCATTTCATTCCACTTCACTCCATTACACTTTACTTTGTGTCTCTTCGCTTTGCTTCCCTGCAAAGCAGACGCCAAGGCGTGGCAGCTGTCGACATGTGAATTTGGCTCCACCGTGGGCAAATTTTGTATTGCGCCATGATGCCACAAATGGCCTTCATTTTTGCCTTGAAAGAGTGTTTTCCCAATCATTTTGGGATCATCCTCATTCTTCCCCGGTGATTCCCCTTTATTTCCGGAACCCCTCAGGTATTATAAGCTTAAAATTCATGCTGCGACGGGTATGGCAGCCGCCTCTCTCTAAACGCGTCCTGTACCCCGGACGTGATTCAGGTTCCTTATCGCGACGGCCTTCAGGGGCGCAACCTTATCGCGGCTTATATGTCGGCCGCGACTCAGTTTGTAGTCGCGTTCTACCGCCCGGAAGCGATTCACTGTGGCCCAGAAAGTCGTCGCACTCAGGCCCGTAATCATGAGAAAAGCCTGAATAGCGTCCTTGTCAGAAGACGTGATTTAAAAGGTCAAATCCTAAAAAGCTTCCAGCAGACAAGCGCATTTATAAGCTGATTGCCTCAGAAATTGCCTCTAGGGTAATGGCATCGGCCATGGCCGCCGCGTTTCAAGTCGCGGCAGCCCTGGCGGACGCGATTCCATTCCTTATTGCGGCGTCCTGACAGGACGAGATTCAGAGACATTGACGGCAATCAGGTGCCTGTCTCATCAAATTGACCTTCTGAAACGTGGCCTGCCGCCCAGACGCATTTAAATCCTCGTCGCGGCGCCCAAACTCGACGCGATTCTAGTCGCGGCCTGCCGCCCAGACACGATTCAACTCCTTGTCGCGGCGGCTGTACCCGACGTGATTCAAAGATTTACCCCTATAAATAGACCCTCGAGGGTCATTTGTAAAGGGGGGGGGGGGGGGGGGTTCCACGAAGCAGCGAAGCCCTGCCGGATCATCGCCTCGACTCTGAGCCATTCCTCGCCGATCCATTCTTCTTCCTCAGAGTCTGGCGCCGTTGTCTCCTTCCATTCCACGCGTGAGGCGGGAGCGTCTCCCTCCTCTCCTTCCTCCATCAACTCTAGCAACGGCCCGTCACGCCGCACCAGCATTTGGGGAAGCACCCCCTCCCCTCCCTCTCTCTTTTATTTGCATTTCTACTCCCTCTGGGCCCCACGTGGCTCTTCTTTCATCCTTTTATACACATACATGCATACACACACACACACACCGTTTTAAGGGTTTAAAACCACCATTTGGTGAGTCCTCCCCATTTCACTCATTTTATTTATTTATTTGGGATTCAGTACTACACGCCTTATTTCGCTAATCCCCATTCTTATTTGTCTTTTTTGCAAGGGTAATCAAATGAGGAAACGCGCTCTACCGCAGCCGGCCGTGTTCATAGAGGAAGATAGGGTCCACATCATCCCCCGTGCAATCTCCCCGCTAAAAAGGTACGCTCATGATCACTCCTTCCATCCCACACCCCTCGCCGTGCGTCTCCATTTGGTGCCCACATGCACCTGGGGATCACGATCCTCTTCTCACCTTCCATATCCCTCTTTGTACGCGTCGTCGAACATTCATCCCTCGGCGGTGTCTACAGTGGCCATGTAAATAGTGAAATACTTGCTAAGAAGATCCTTAGGCAAGGCTTTTACTGGCCTACTCTAGAGGAGGATTGTTCTATCTTTGTCTGTCGGTGTGTCAAGTGTCAACTGCACGTCGACAAAATTCATGCTCCATCCTCTACACTCCACCCAATATCCTCCCCAAGGCCTTTCGCTATGTGGGCTTTCGATATCATTGGTCCTCTTGCAGATTCTAACTCCCAGAACAAGATGAAGTCGTTCATCCTCACAGCAACGGAGTACTTCACCAAGTGGGCGGAAGCCGAAGCATATGCGAAAATCAAGGCAACAATCGTCTACAAGTTCATCATGAGAAACATCATCGCCAGGTTCGGCATCCCGAGTACCATCATCACCGACAATGGGCCTTAGTTTATCTCTCAAGAACTACGTGACCTCTGCAACAGGTATAAGATTGCATTGCATCATTCATCTCCGTATTATCTACAAGGCAATGGCCAAGCAGAGGCCATAAACAAAACTTTGATTAAAATCATCAAGAAAACATGTAAGGCTAACAAATTCTTGGATTGGCCAAAAAAACTTGTAGAAGCTCTATGGGCCTACCACACTTCAATCCATACTCCCATAGGGCAAACGCCGTTCGCCCTCACCTATGGAATGGAGGTTGTGGTACCATATGAGATTCTCATTCCCTCATTAAGGATCTAGCTTGATAAGGACTTGTCAATCGACGAGCGGCGTGAATCGCTCCTAGCACAACTGGAACTCCTAGATGAGAAGCGTCTAGTCACCGCAGAACACACGAGAGCGTATCAGAATAGACTCACACATTTTTACCAAAATAAAGTTATTGAGAGGAAATTCAAAATCAGTGAAATGGTCGTTAAAAGAATCTTTGTAAAACCGGTGGTCCCCGTTCTAAACTCCAACCAAATTGGGAAGGGTTGTACATCGTAAAAGAGGCATATCCAGGCAATGCATATAGGCTAGTCAACGCGGAGGGTGAGGACTTCTCTCATCCTTGGAATGGGCTTCATCTCAAGAAATACTACCGTTAGATAGGTGTTCGGAATCACGTGGTACATGGACCCTAAAATGAAAAGCTGTCATTTTTTATTCATTTCTGATTCTTGGTGGGTCAGCTAGAGCTGTCGACACCCACACACTCACGCGCCCACCCCTGGAAAGCCGGAGGCATGAAATCTAAGGAAGATCAACGTCGAACCAAGTGTCTAGAGCAGTACCTGCTTCTTTTCACTCGATCCGCCAAAAGAAAGGGAAACCTGAGGGATCAACCTTTGAATCTACCCAATGCTCAAACGAGTGTAGGTCAAGGAATAACAAGGGGAAAAGGAAAAGGATCAATAAAAATCCAAAGCAAAAAAAGCCAAAATAGGCAAATCAAATCAAACGAAGAAGCTGTCAAGAGTGGCAAAGTCCCCACGGAGATCCAAATGGACTCGGTCTTAAGCATGTCAAAACCCCAAAAGCCAGAAAGAACCGAACCCCACTGAGTATAAGGGTAAAGGAGTGAGTGTCTCCCCGGTTATCCGCACTATTAGCAGACTTCCTAAAACACTTCTTCCCTTCTCCCCCATAGGTATGTCCTAGGGTCAAGGCAAGGCAACGATCAACTAAGGAGGACGTCGCCAAAAGCCACCTCGGGTGAAGGCACCACTTAAGCACGTCCAACCTCTGTCTGGCACACCCAAGAATGGTCAACGAGCTCTCAATCGAGTAATTAAAGGGTCCAAGTGTTGGGTTCACATTCTAAATCATAAATACAACATGTTTTTCTTAATGATCAATGATGAACACAGTAAACAAGTGAACAATGTGAATTGAGTTTAAAATTGCATAAGATCTTGATTCATATGACTTGTCACAATATGTTGGTATAATACTTGGTTATAAATGACTATAATGTCTCACTAACTATGTTCAATAATGTAGGAGACACACTACTCAAGACATGTACCAACAACATGTAGAAAAGGTCAATAAATGTCAAAAGACAGTGTACCGGTCGACAGCACCAAGGACCCTGTCGACACATACACACAGTCAGCACTCAACAGACTCTGGAAGACAAGCCCTGTCGACAGCAGCCAGACACCTGTGACAGAATTACACAGTCAAACACTTCAGGTTTCTGGAAAACCAGGTACCTGTCGACAGCACCAAAAGACCTGTCGACAGATGTACTCAGTCAAAGCCAAACCTGAACTTCCAGACTTCTGTCAAATGACAAACTGTCAAGACCTGTCGACAGCAGCCTGAAGACCTGTTGACAGCCGACCTGTTGCTTCAAATATGGGAAGTTTGGATGTTACCAAACTTGGTGTTTCCATGTACCACGTATCTCCATATGTAAACACCAATATATAAGCAATCTTTTGAAGCTATTCACGTACACAAGCAGCCTCCAAGCAAGAACCCTAAAAGCCTCTCAAGAAAAGTCTTGCCCTGCTGCTCTGCTTCTACCTGCTGCCCAGATTCAACAAGAGAAGTCTTCCGTGCAGCGGTGAAGTCTGAACGTCGTGGATTCAAGCCTCTCCATCAACTTCTGATCATCAAGACGAAGCTTGAAGTCTACCCAGACGTTCATCAGAAGAGTTTTCAATTGGATTTGATCCTCAACTCTCAAACTCTTCTCTGTTTCACTTTTATCCATACTTGTGTGTGTGTGGTGTGTTTCAAGCAGTCCTTGTGCTTGATACACGTGTGTGTGTTGTTCTGATCGTGGTTACACATCAGAGAACACGTGTGTGTGTGAGTTGTAGTTTGTGAACTAGCTCATAAGCAGGTGATTCTGCGTGTGTGTGTGGCCCGTGGATGTAGGATACACGAGTTGTGTATTCCGAACCACGTAAATCGTTGTGTCTCGTGGTTTGAACGTTTCTACGTTAGATGTTTGGTAGGCACGGCGCATATACACACGTCTAATCATCTGTTTGATATCTATCATCGAATCACACACATCCACACTAAGTTTAGTCCTTGCCATAACTTCTAGTAATTTGTATCTTATCGAAAAGAAGGCAACAAGTGTTCTTAATAGGTAGTAATCTATTCAACCCCCCTTCTAGATTACCATATAGGGAATTCCGCAACACTTCAATTGGTATCAGAGCCAGGTTTCTCCATTTACTGTCACATCTATTTGATCTTACGATCAGAGATCCTTGATCTTATGGATTCTAGTAAGGGGTATATGGCCGAGGGACATTCAGTCACTAGGCCACCCTTCTTTGATGGCACTGACTATCCCTATTGGAAAAACCGCATGCAGGTGTTTCTACGTGCACAAAACTTTGAATTGTGGAAGATAGTCAGAACAGGACCATATGAATTGCCTCAAGACGAAGATACATGGACTAAAGACCAGATTGCCAAAGGGACTCTCAACTGGAGCGCCCTCAACATGATGCAGTGCGCGGTCCATCCAAAGGAATACTCGAGGGTCTCCACATGCACCTCAGCTAAGGAGATGTGGGACAAGCTCGAGTTAATATATGAAGGTACGTCTGAGGTGAGAGAATCTAAGGTAAGCATGCTAGTCTCAGAATATGAAATGTTTAAGATGAATCATGATGAGACAATATCTGACATGTTTGCTAGATTCATGGTTTGATAAATGGACTAAAAGGTCTTAAAAAGGAATACTCAGAGAGTGATTTGGTGAGGAAGATACTTCGGTCTCTTCCATCCTCATGGAACACCAAAGTCACTGTCATTGAGGATTCCAAGAATCTTTCAACCATGAAGGTGGATGAATTGATTGGTTCTCTCATGACCTATGAATTGAATGTGAAAAGGAAGGAAACTGAAGAGAACCCAAGGAAGTCCATTGCTTTGAAAGCTTCCAAGAAAGTCTCTTCAGATTCCAAAAGGAGTACTCAACAGGAAAGTATTGAGTCTGAATCCTCTAGTGATAGTGAGAATGACGAGATGGCCATGCTCACTAGACAATTTAAGAAGTTCCTTAAATTCAAGAAAAGAGGTTCAGGAAACTCAAAACCGTTCCAAAAGGGTACCAACAGATTTGATTCACCTAACAAAAAATCTGATGTGGTTTGTTATGAGTGCAAGAAGCAGGGGCACATGAGAGGAGAATGCCCCGAGCTTAGGAAAAATTGAAGAAAGACAAATTCACGTTCAAGAAAGCCAAAGCAATGTTGGCTTCATGGAGCGATGAAGATGAGGACAGTCAAGCCACCTCGGAAGATGAAGAGATTCAGTGTCTCATGGCGAAGAGTGACGATTCAACCGAGGTAAACTCTTCCTTCGAGAATTTTTCTATTGATGAATGGGAAGAGGCTTATACTGTACTATTTGAAAATTTTGTGAATTTAAGTCTGAAAACAAAGCACTTAAGAAGAAAATGAATTTCCTTGTTCATGAATCAAACAACAATGAAGAAATTGAGTCTCTGAACAAGGTAATTGATTTGATGAAAATTGATGAACAAACCCACATGGATGAATTGGATAGCATGAAACTTAAGTATCAAGAAGTTCAAAAGGAAAGAGATGATCTAATAAACTCTCTTGAAATTCTTAAAGGTGAGCATGCTAATCTGAAAGAGAAATTTGAAAAAGCTGAAACAGAACTAAAAGGCAAATCAAAAGATCTATCAAGTTTTGTAAAGAGCAAACAGAACTTGGATGCAATTTTAGGTTCAAATGTTTTTGTTGCAAGACATGGGATTGGATTTCAAAATCCAAAGCCAAAGGTAATTGGCAAAAATCTGATGACTGATTTCATTGATCCAACCCCAAGCTAGCAAACCAAACCCTTCAAAGAAAAGGAAAAATCAACACAAGGGTAAAAAACAGGAACCTAAAGTCACCAAATTTGTTCCTAGTCAACATGAGGAATTTGCTACAAGCTCTAAACAGGGCCATCCACAAGACAAACAACAAGTTCCCAAAGCTAGACTTACAAGGGAACGAAAGGGTAAGATGCCTATGGATGCTTCTAAAAATGTCAAACCCAATGTTGTTCCTAAATCATCATCATGCAAAATCTGTAAAAAGATTGGACATAATGAAAAACAATGCTGGAATAAACCAAATCAAATGAAAATCAAACAAGTTTGGATTCCTAGGCACTTGTTATTTGGCATGAATGATTTAATGGGACCCAAAGTAATTTGGGTACCAAAACCTCTTGCTTGATCCACCATGCAGGAATTCCTAGCAGCCCACAATCAAAACAAATGGTACCTGGACAGTGGCTGCTCGAGGCATATGACGGGCGACAAAGCTAAATTCAGTTTGCTTGTGAAAAAGACGGAGGTCAAGTGATCTTTGGAGGTAACAACAAAGGTCAGATAATTGGCTCAGGTAAAGTTGGTAAGTTTGCCTCTAACTCTATAGACAATGTGCTACTAGTTGATGGCCTTCATCACAATTTGCTTAGCATAAGTCAATTGTGTGATAAAGGTCATAAAATTGTCTTTGAATCCAATGAATGTCAAATTCTTGATAAGGAAACAGGAAGCCTAAAATTTTCTGGAAAAAGAATGAACAACATCTACATGGTTGACTTAGATGATCCAGAAAATAACAATTTGTGTCTTGTAGCAAACAAACAGGACGAGCTTACATTGTGGCATCGTAGGCTCGGTCATGCTAGTTACAATGTATTGCACAAGATCATGAGGCTTAAGTTGGTAAGTGGTCTTCCTGAAATTTCCTTTAACAAGAATGAAAATTTCTGTGATGCATGTGCACAGGGAAAACAAACCCGGAAATCCTTCAAATCAAAGGCACCAGTAAGTTCTTCCAAAGCTTATGAACTCTTGCACATGGACCTATTTGGACCTACGAGAACACTCAGTCTCAATGGCAAGCGTTATGGTTTTGTCATTGTGGATGACTTCTCTAGGTTCACTTGGGTAAAATTCCTGGCTCACAAGATTGAAGCATTAAGTGTTTTTGAAGAATTCTTCAACAAAATTGAGGATGGGAATGTAATAAAATCTGCTCCATCCGCACTGATCACGGGGGAGAATTTGACAATAATTCATTCTCTGAATTTTGCAGAAACCAAGGTATAGACCACCTATTTTCCTCCCCGAGAACTCCCGAGCAAAATGGAGTTGTGGAGAGAAAAAATAGAACCTTGGTGGAGATGGCTCGTACGCTTCTGGTCGAGAATCAATTAGCACGAACCTTTTTGGCAGAAGTGGTAAACACATCTTGTTACATCCTTAATCGAGCCATGGTAAGACCCATATTCAAGAAAACTCCTTACGAACTTCTGAAAGGTAAGAAACCCACCATTGGGTACTTTAAAGTTTTTGGTTCAAAGGTGTTTATTCATAACAATGATAAAAATGACTTGGACAAGTTTGAAGCCAAAAGAGATCAAGGTATTTTTCTTGGATACTCTAAACATTCTAGAGCTTATAGAGTGTTTAATCTGAAAATCAGAAAGGTGGAAGAAACTCCACACGTTGTTTTTGATGAATCTCAAATCAAGGTTTCAAATGGCACATATTATGGGGGAGCAAGTTAAGGTTAGATGAATGCAAGTGTGAAGGAAATTGTTCAACCTTTGTCCATCTCAACTCCCTCACAACCATTAGACAGTTAAGCCCTTCATTCTACCCTTAAAACTGCTCTGAACATGTCCCTGTCGACAGACTACAAGGGCCCTGTCGACAGCTCAGCCCAGACAGAACTCTGATTCTTCTGTCTATGTCCATCTGTCGACAGGCCCTCAATCTGCTGTCGACAGATGCACACAATTTTTGCCTCCCCGAAATCTCCAACTTCTGTCTGTGTAGTCCTGTCGACAGGCCATTTCTTCCTGTCGACAGATACCCTGAATTTTGGAACTTCATGTTTATTTCTTCCCCCACTCAGTGAGCATCTTCCTGATTAACATATAAGGTGTCTATAAGGTGTTAATGCATGTTTGACCACACTATATACAAAAGATATTTAAGCTATTCTTTATACCATTATGATTTTCACATACTATTATGTTTGGATTTAGGTTCTATCATTTAGGAAACATTTCATAACTCTAAAGGATATCCACCTCACACCTTAACATTGATTCTTTGTGGGAACACATCGTCTCAATTTACTTGATAAGCTTTTTGGTCATGAACGTGCATGTCTAATATTGATAGGTAATCATATCACCTACTTGATATTGGCTTTTACAACAATACTTGGAGAAAAGCTACCTATCTCTGAAAAATCTTTCACAAGGAAAATAAAAAAATATATTGATAATGAAAATCAACTATACATTGGGATGAATATAGAGCAATGTTGGGTTATGCTGAGTAACCGGGGTGATGGGCATCACAAATGTCTGCCCTCGCGTCAAAAGGCTAACTCATCATCTCTGTACAACGGTATGATAGAAACTTCCACTAATTAACTGGGGGTATGGGCACGTGTAATGTCTATCCTCACGTCAAAAGGTCTGACGTCTTCTTAAGTACCATCTCTTCCCATTGTTCTTCTAAATTTTGAAAAAAAAAAAGGGAAATAGTGTGTAGCCTCCATTGAGTCATAATTTCCAAGGTCATTAGTCGTGTGATCGTCTTGACATATAGATATCATTTCATGCATCATTTGCCTATCCACAAAATGGGGATTGTGTTGTCTTACATTGTATTTATACATCGGGGTGAGTGTGCAATGTTCTTTATTTAAGTGGGTGTTTTCTTAATGCTTTAACCTTAAATTCATTGGGTATTATGTTAAAACCATTGAGGAAATTGTTATGGTTTATTATCTCCTTGTATATGGTAGGTTCACATACATGATTCACCTCTTATACACCTTCACCTAACACCTGGTAGACATTGCTCAGAGCTTCAGTTCAAAAATAACCAAAAAATCACAAAACTAGCCATTTTCTGAAAGCGCCTGTCGACAGGCACCAGGGGCCCTGTCGACAGCCGGCGGCAGATTTTTTTTTGGAAGTCCAACGGGCTAAATCCGAAAATGGATTTTGTGGGGTCCGACCTTTCACATCTAAACCTACTTGCTATAAGAGGAACCCACGCCCCTTTCCACCCTTTCCACCCTTTCCAAACCTCCTCCTTGCCTCCAACTCTTCAAATCCCCTCTCCAGGGCACCAGAAGAGCAACTCTGCAAACCTGGTGTTTCTCTTCTCTTCTCCGTCTCCTTTCTTTCTACCACCAGTCTCTACTTCGAGCAGCAAGATCTCATGGCCCCTCCTGCCAAGAAGATGGCTTCTCGTCGCCGTCCTCGCTCTCCAGAAGTCGATCAAGGTTCTAGGGCTCCTTCGGAACGTCGGACGAAGCACCGGGAAGATCGATTGCCAGAGCTCGTCATCCCGCCTAACCTTCGCCTTCTTGATGTCTACGGCACATTCACGAAGTTCGCGCAGCCACGCTACGTCGACTTCGTTACTTTGGAGGACATGTTCCCCAATCTTCAGCCCCTCTTTGACGTCCAGGGTTGGGCACCCTTCTGTTATGCTCACACGCAGTACTCCGCTACTGTTGTGAATGAGTTCTTCACCAATCTCCGAATCACCGCAAGCAATGAGTTATACACCAAGGTGAAGAACACCCCTTTTCATGTTACTCTCAACCTTCTATCCACTGCTCTACAAATTCCAAACACCGGCATGGATATCAGGAATCATCATCCCACTCCCGAAGACTACCATACCCTAATCACTCTGCAGCCTTACGATCCCACTAGTCGTAAGCACATGAATGCAAATTCATTCCCTCCACTTCATCGTCTCATCCATCACATCTTCACTACACTTATCGTTCCCAAGGATGGGAGTCGAGAACTTGTGACTTCTCTTCACAAGTCTCTACTACATCAATTTCTTCTCGCTGAACCCATCAACCTCCCTCTCCTCATGATCTCTACCTTTCGCCAGTGCGTTCGCAGAGCAAGGAGATCTATGCCCTACGCATGCCAACTCACCTCTCTATTTCAGTTCATTGGCATCCAAATCCATGAGGATGAGATGACTGTTCTTACATCTCGCAACTCATATGATCTTACTGCTGTCCAAAGGATGGGCTACAAGATGATAGATGGTTTTGTTACTCGAGACCTCAATGGGAAAGGAGCAGTTGCTGCTGAGGGTGATGATAAAGAAGAAGAAGATGCAGCTCCAGAAGCTGACGAGGATGAAGACTCCCAGTCTGAGCCACTAGATGCTCCGGGAGATGATGCTCCTGATGTGGCAGTTGAGCCCTCCATTCGAGAATTACTCGCTCAACTCCAACTTTAGATGTCAATTGGATTTGAGAGGCTCAATAACAGGATGGATACACTTGACGCCCGCTTGGACAGCATTGCACCTTCGCGTCCGGCTCCTACACCGCCAGCTGATGAGGATGCATAGCTAGCTTAGGTGTCTAGGAGAGTGTCATGTCTTGTTATCCAGTTATCTTAAGTCTTATGTTGTTCTCTTACTTTGATGGTCATGCAATGTCTTTCCCTTTCAAGTTATGTTTTACCTAGAACGTTATGTATGGCTCAATGAAAAATCAATGAAAATTTTTGTCTTATTGCCTACTACATGTGTCTATGGTGTATGCTTTTGGATATTGACAAAAGGGGGAGAAAACTCAATTGTGCACTTGCTTACACTTGCTTAATTGATTAATTTTGTCATCATCAAAAAGGGGGAGAATGTTGGGTTCACATTCTAAATCATAAATACAACATGTTTTTGTTGATGATCAATGATGAACAAAGTAAACAAGTGAACAATGTGAATTGAGTTTAAAATTGCATAAGATCTTGATTCATATGACTTGTCACAATATGTTGGTATAATTCTTGGTTATAAATGACTATAATGTCTCACTAACTATGTTCAATAATGTAGGAGACACACTACTCAAGACATGTACCAACAACATGTAGAAATGGTCAACAAATGTCAAAAGACAGTGTACCGGTCGACAGCACCAAGGACCCTGTCGACAGATACACACAGTCAGCACTCAACAGACTCTGGAAGACAAGCCCTGTCGACAGTAGCCAGACACCTGTCGACAGAATTACACAGTCAGACATTTCAGGTTTCTGGAAAACCAGGTACCTGTCGACAACACTAAAAGACCTGTCGACAGATGTACTCAGTCAGAGCCAAACCTGAACTTCCAGACTTCTGTCAAATGACAAACTGTCAAGACCTGTCGACAGCATCCTGAAGACCTATCGACAGCCGACCTATTGCTTCAAATACAGGAAGTTTGGATGTAACCAAACTTAGTGTTTCCATGTACCACGTATCTCCATATGTAAACACCAATATATAAGCAATCTTTTGAAGCTATTCACGTACACAAGCAGCCTCCAAGCAAGAACCCTAAAAGCCACTCAAGAAAAGTCTTGCCCTACTGCTCTGCTTCTACCTGCTGCCCAGATTAAACAAGAGAAGTCTTCCGTGCAGCGGTGAAGTCTGAACATCGTGGATTCAAGCCTCTCCATCAACTTCTGATCATCAAGACGAAGCTTGAAGTCTACCCAGACGTTCATCAGAAGAGTTTCCAATTGGATTTGATCCTCAACTCGCAAACTCTTCTCTGTTTCACTTTTATCCATACTTGTGTGTGTGTGGTGTGTTTCAAGCAGTCCTTGTGCTTGATACACGTGTGTGTGTTGTTCTGATCGTGGTTACACATCAGAGAACACGTGTGTGTGTGTGTGTGTGTGTGAGTTGTAGTTCGTGAACTAGCTCATAAGCAGGTGATTCTGCGTGTGTGTGTGGCCCGTGGATGTAGGATACACGAGTTGTGTATTCCGAACCACGTAAATCGTTGTGTCTCATGGTTTGAACATTTCTACGTTAGATGTTTGGTAGGCACGGCGCATATACACATGTCTAATCATCTGTTTGATATCTATCATCGAATCACACACATCCACACCAAGTCATTGCCATAACTTGTAGTAATTTGTATCTTATCGAAAAGAAGGCAACAAGTGTTCTTAATAGGCAGTAATCTATTCAACCCCCCTTCTAGATTACCATATAGGGAATTCCGCAACACTTCACCAAGTACCACGTTTTTCTAGATAGAGCGGACCCCCTTCGTTCCGCGTGTCTTCTTTAGAAGGGACTATGCCGGGTTACGACCTTTAACTCCAAAACTAAAAAATTCGAATACCCCAAAACCCAAAAATTGAATATTTCCAAAACCAAAAAATCGAATACCCAAAAACCCAAAATTTTTTAATATTTCCAAAATCCACCAAAAATTAAAATTTGAATATTTCCAAGATCCAAAAAATTCGAATACTTCAAAATCCAAAAAAAATTGTGAATATTTTTGCGAATGTTTTCCAAAAGCCAAAAAATGTGAATATTTTCCAAAACAAAGAAATGGAATACTTTTAAAAGCTAAAAAAATCGAATATTACTAAAAACCCAAAAATATTTTGGTTTGCTTGAGTACATTGAACGCATGTTCATCTGTTAATATCCTGCTAGCGTTTGCTTACCTGCATGTTGCATTGTAAATTCTGCTGTCCTTCTATTTTTTGCCTTATTTAAATAAAGGCTCAGTCCCTTGACAAGTTCATGAAGCCAAACACCATTCGTATGCAAGGGGCTGAGCCAGAACGGACATTTAACTTGTTTGTTCAAATATATCTCAGGCACGAGGAAGGAAGAAGGCAAAGCACATATATATATGTGGCCAAAAAGGGGGCCAACCCCGAGTACATCATAAGTACCCCACCGGGTACGCATCATCAAAAGAAAAGAAAAAGTACAAGTCATGGTAGGTGGCCTAGGTCTCGCCACCGCTCTCGGCTGGTCGGGGGTGCTGGTGACTACTCTCGGCCTCTCCCGGGTCTGCGGTCGAACGCGGGGCAGGAGGCCTCATGGAGGCAAGCGAACCAGTGGACCCCTGGGCGGCGCGGGCCTCTTGGACGTTCCTCTCGTACTGAGAGGAAGTCGCGATGTAGCTCCCGGAGTAGGCGCTAGCTCGCCCCGCCAACACCACGCGCTCACGCCTGCGGCGGTACCGGTCCTCTGCCTCCCTCAGTAGGCGCTCGGAGATGCCCAGGCTCGTACGCGCCTCCACCACTTGCGGGGTCAGCCGCTCCTGCTCCTGGTCCCAACGGCTCCGGTCCTGGTCCCACCGGGCTTGCTCTCTCTGGAGGTCCCTGTGCTCCAAGGAAAGCATTAGGCGTAGCTCCATGGCCTCCGGAGGTAGGTCCGAGTCCTGCTGAGTGACCTGTGTCCGCAGCTCGAACAGCTACTATGACAGCTCAGTCATCTTGGCACGGGTGCTCGTCTCCCACGTGAGGGTGCTCTGAAGATCGTCTGACTACACGAAGAACAGGCACAGGTAAGTATAAAGCAATTCAATTCACATAAGCATCTAATTAAATTACTTACCCGTGCAGCGAGGTCGCGCTCTGCCTCCTCCGCCCAGGCCACTGCCGCCGCCAGCTGCTCCCAGAGAGAGGCCATCTCCGGGTCAGGAACACTCCGACTCGTGGAAGCGCCTACTGTGTCGATGCGCTCCACGGTCATTTGTGCCACACGCTGTGCAAATTAGAAGACAGGTCAACACATGGTAAAGCATAAAGCAAAAGGTACGATTCGCTACACTTACCAGTGCATCTAATGCCTCCCACGCCTTCGCCAGCTGGGCCTCCGTGCCTGCCAGCTGGGCACGGAGGGTGTCAATGAGGTCGTCCTGAGCATCCTGCAAATTGCACAAACTTATTAGGATATCACGCATATCATATCTAAAGTAGGTAAAGTTTATAAGTGCATACCCTCGTTGGCCTCATGAAATCACGGTCTCCGTACTCCTCCTGAAACCGTTGGAGGTAAGCGAGGCTGTCGGTGGCGTTCGACTCCACCAGCTGTCCGTCGCGCTGCTAGTCGGTGTACTGGTCAGGGAAGCACAGGCGCCAGTCCACCCGCTTGCCTTCCCCCGTGTCCTCCTCCCAATCCCCCGGGGCTCGGTCTCATCAAACCACACCTGGTGCAGCCCCAGAGTGCGAGCGGCTAGCCGAAGGCGAAGCGGCTCGATCTCGTTTAGGCAATGGACCCACAGGTACCGCCCAAACCGAGGTCGGCCGCTCTCCACCCACGACTGACCCTTATCACCCATGCCTACGTAGGGCTGCCACACGACCTGCACACATGCATGGTTTAGTCACACGTAATAATTTTCAAATGAATAAAATAAAAGGGGGTACGTACCAGGTGGGCTGGGAAATCCGGATGTCTCGACGGAGGGTGTTGAGCTGGAGCGAGAAGGTGGCGGAGGTCACCACCGGAAGCCACCTCTAGTCAAGGGGCAGCGCGTCAGGCCACACCTGGGTCACCCTCCCCAGGGGGATGTAGTAATACGACCACACCTGTATGCATGCACACACTGATTAGTTTACTAACAATTCCAAAGTGCAGGAAAGAAGATAAGTACAAGGGTAAGAATCTTACCTGAAAGAAGGGTGCAAATCCGCCCACTGTAGTCTCTCGACCAGTGCCACTGGAGAGGTCGGCGAAGGTGTGCGCCAGGAAGGCCGCACCCCAGTCATATCACCCAACCCCCTCTAGATCCTCCAAGATCTCCAAAAATTGACAGTGGATGCCGTCGCCCTTGGTCGTCAGCAGCATCTTCCCTAGGAAGAAGACCAAGAACCTCCTCAAATCTCTATCTGCCCTCTCCTCGTCATCTAGGTCCTGACCATAGCCCACCTTGGCCAGCCCCGCCGCCTGCTGCACGAACTCATGCAGTGTCTCCTCACCTCCCTGCCTCACTCCCCAGAGGCCCAGACTCTCCAAAAGTGCTACTCGGCCGACCGCCCTCCGGTCGCCAAGGTCGTCCTCTCCCATGGGCTCCAAGCCCAGCAAATCCTGCACGTGCTCGGTGTAGTCGGTGTATGTCACTCCGGTCACTGCCTCCCCATCTACTCTAAGACCCATGATCTGGGCCACATCCTCTAGACTGGGCACCATATGACCCAGGGAAACAAAAAGGCTTTGCTCGTCTGGTCCCACCTCTCCCGGAGTGCCTGTATCAGGGGGCTGTCTATATAGAAGGGCTCGATCTCCAAGATCGGCCCAAACCCCATCTCCCGGACTCTCTCCCTCTGAAAGTTCGGGAGCCCCGGATATGTCGCTAGCACAAGGGGCCACTGTGTCCTTGGCTTCATTTTTCCCTGCACAATGCACAAATGAGTCAACAAGTTAAAAACAACGTTAATACATCAAAACTGTGCAAAATAAGGATCAATATCCCTCCCTTAGGCAGCTCTTTGAATCGCGTCCAATAAAGTGGCCGCGGTTCAATTTGAAACGCGTCCGCCTTAATGGCCGCGTTTTAAAATCGAATCATGGCGGTGAGATTCATCCGCGTCCACTGAACTGGACGCGATTCACGCCCTCCTCCTCCCCGGCGCCGACCGCCTCCCCTCCTCTTCTTACCTCAAACCAAAGGGGGTAGGGTTGTGAAGACTTACCGAATCGGGTCTCAGAGGTGCCTCCCGTCCAAGCCGCCCTCACATCCGCCACCTTGCCGCTTCACTGAAGTCCTCCTCCTCCTCCATGGGTGACGTCGCGCCACCCTCCTCCCCCACAGGCGCCAGCGCTTCCTCCTCCGTCACAATCATGATCTCCCCTAGGGCGACTACGAGCTCCGTGATCATGTCGCTTGACCGTCGAGGCTTTCTTCATTGCAATAGGAGGAAAGGAGAGTGAGAGGGAGGAAAAGAGAGACGAGAGAGCAAGGGAGTTGGGGTGAAGGGGCTCGGAGTCGCCGGAGTGCCGAAAGAGTGGGCAGCCGGTGCCCTCGAGCATTTTATACCCCCGGTGGGTTTGGAATTTGCGTCCTGTACAGTGGACGTGAATTTTAACCACCTTCTTTAATTGCGTCTGCCTTAGCCTCCGCGATTCAGAAGTCATCATGACACCAGCGCAGACTTTCAGGCGCATATTTTTGAAAATTTGGACGCATCTGGTGTAGTGGACGCGAATTTTGAACCGTCACCTTTAATTGCATCCGCCTGAGCCGCCGCGATTCAAAACTCATCATTACCCCGATGCAGACCCTGAGGCATGCATTTTTTGAAAATTTGAAGTACAATTGAAAGCGCGTCGGGACCAACGGACGTGATCAAGGAAAAGAGGCGGCGGCAAAGTTGTACGCGGATTAATGGTATATTCGCGGCGTCTGTTTTGGTTTTCCTCTTGATCCCATTCTTTCTTTTTCCAGTGATCAGTTCTTGAGGGCACAGAGGCTTTTTTGGGAGCAGGAGTTCCTGATCCGGCGCGAGCAGGTGGTTCCTGGCCAGCCCGACGCCGTTCTTCCTTTTTCCGATTACCAGTTCTGAGGGTGCAGAGGTTTTTTTTTTGGAGCAGGGGTTCCTGATCTGGTGCAAGAAGGCCTGAGCAGGGGGTTCCTGGCCAACGTGATGCCCACAGCTACCCCCCAGCCTCCTAGTTTTCCTCCAGATCCCTTCAGCTACCCCCCCCAGCAAGAGCAGGTACCATCTTCTCGTCACCCCCACCAACACAGTGGCATGGATTTTAGTGCATGCTCTAATTGATCTTTTTAATGTAATAAATAGATGTGGATTACATTCGGGAATTTTTACCTACAAGAATGAAGCATATGTAATTCATATGCATCGTGGCATGGATTTTACTGAATTAGTTGATGAAGTTGCAATAGATGGTCACTTATAAGGGAACAAGTGGAACTCAAATGCATGATCCTAGAAAATTATTATTTCATGATGAGGATGTTGAATGGGACAGACATTAATTGAATGTTTGATATGCATCTTATGCTTGGATGTAAAGTGATGAATGTACAAGTTCAAATTGAAGCCTCACAAGAAGTCATAAGTTACAGGTGAATAAAATTTTATAAAAAAAATATTTTGATATAATAATTCTACTAGATTTTTATGTGTGTCTTACTTGCAGACCATTGGTGAGCAATTTTCCGTCTCTGATAATGTGATACATACTCGTTCTGGGAATTCAAGTGAAGAGATGAGATTAAGAAGTGATTTATGGCATGATTTGATCCATTCTTCTAACCAAACATTTAGCAGTGTTGAGCAACTCCGTATGGACCTCAGTAGGTATGCTATTTCAAGAGCATTCGATTATCATTTCATTAGAAATGAGCAAGCACGAGTTACGTTGCATGTATAGTTACTACTTGTCAAAGGAGTCTACATGCAATTAGAATTGGGTGTGGACCTCAATTTAAAATCAAATCATTGAACAATGTTCACACATTTGGAGGAGGCTTGAGCACCCAAAGGCATCCTAGAGCAACCAAGAAATGGATCAATTCTATCGTAATGGAGAAACTTCAAGATACACCATTATATCGACCTATACATATTAAGAAGGATATCTTTAGGGAGTATGGTGTTGATGTTCCTTATCATTAAGCATGGCTTGGAAAGGATGTGGCGTATAAGAGCCTTCATGGTGATGACGATGTTCATTTGATCAATTACGTTGGTATAAGAATGCAATTGACTTATCTAATCCAGGTAGTGTTGTGGAGCTTGAAGTCACTAGAGAAGGTCGTTTCAGAAGATTTTTTGTATGTTTTTATGCATGTATGGTTGGCTTTCATCAGGGATGTAGGCCACTTATCTTTTTGGATGGTACATTCATGAAGGATAAGTATCAAGGTAAACTTCTTGCTGCTACTGCCCCTAATGGAGAGAATGAACTTTTTCCTCTTGCATATGCTACTTGTGATGCAGAGAATGAGGAGAATTGGGAATGGTTTTTGAATTGTTTGAAAAACGTTGTTCTCCAGAGCACAGATTAACATTTGTCTCTAATAGGTGTAAAGTCTACTTCAAGCCATTCCACGTGTTTTTCCTACATCCTACAATACTTTTGGTTGCGGCATTTGCAAGATAATTTTGCAAAGCATTTAAGAGGAAAATGCTCATAAGCAACAAAGGATACACTTCTCCAACTTCTTAGCCGAGCATCATATGCCTTAAGAGTGTGGACTTTGAGAAAGTCATGCGATAAATGCGTGAATTAAATGTACAATTGAAATATGGGCTAGAGAGTCAAATCTGAATTATTGGTCAAACGCATTTTTTGAAGATGAAAGATATGGTGAGATGTATTCAAATGCTGCTGAATCATTTAATGTTTGGATTCTTGAAGCAAGGCATCTACCTATTTTAGCTATGATGGATCGCATTCGTATTCAAATTATGGAATTGTCATATAAAAGGAGGAACAAGTGTGTTGATTGGGAAACACTATTGTGCCAAAAAATTGATGCATATGTGAAGAATTTAATGGATTCATCTCACGGTATTCATGTCAATTGTTCAAATGGCGTTGTCTTTGAAGTTGTTAGTAGGCCTTCTCATGTGGTTAATATACATGAGGGTACATGCACTTATATTGAATGGCAAGTCTTACAATTACAATGTAAGCATGTTTGTGCAGTGGTACATAAAATAGGAGGTAATGTGGAGGAGTATTATTCTATGTATTTCACTACTAAGTGTTATTCTAATTGTTATAAGGAGACCATTCCCCAATCTCAGATGTGGATAAAACCAGAACAAGTGTTGATGACATTGAAATCAAACATCTTGCAACAAAGAGAAAATCAGGTCGACCCAAAAAGAAGAGGATTCCATCTCAACAAGCATTACAAGGAGAAAAAATGACATATACATGCTCTAGATGCAAAGGAAAAGGGCATAATCGAAAATCATGCTCTAATCCAATTGCTGAGTAGGATAGTATGCAACTTTTCTTATTCTTTTCAATCTAATTTAAATGTTATCCATTATGTTTAGAAAATCATACTCTAATCTTGTGTTTTGAATTTAAATGCAATACAGCTATGGCAAGCCAATCTTTCATCTCAATGATGCGATGTACTTTTGGACATGGTTATTGTATGGTAAAGACTAGTCAAACTGATCATAATCTAGGGAGAAAATTTTATAAATGCAAGGTGATGCAAATTGTACTGTCATTTTTAAATATACAATGTTATAACTGATTTCATTTATATATTAACATCCATATTGTTCTATGTATTTCAATAGGAGAGGCATTTGATTTCTTCATGTGGGTGTGATGAAGTACAAAATTTCATCCAGACTGCTCCAAGTTGTTGTCAAAAAGATGAACGAATCAAGAATCTAGAGAAGGAATCTAGAGAGCGAGGTTGCATATTGGAGAAATAATTGAGGCGTCATAAATCTCTTCTCAAAGAAACAAGAATGGTTGCACAGTCTTTGCCGAAACTTTTTTCCTTCTTGAAAGAGACCGACAATGAGGATGGGAGTGATGGCGAGTCATCTGCATCAATGAGTGTGTGTTTAGGTTGATGTATTTTATTCCTCAATGTCTTTGACAGTTTCTAAACTCTGAGAGTGTGCTTTGATAGTGTGTGAAAAAACTATTTCTTAGATTTATGTTTGTTAGACATATGTCTTCTATGTGTGCTTTGATAGTGTGTAAAAAAACTATGTTCTTAGATTTATGTTTGTTAGACATATATGTCTTCTATGGTTTATGATGTTTTGGATTTTAGTGAAGTTCTTGTGTAGTTGGTAAGAAAGATGCTGAATGTTTGATATTTTTCACATGGGGCTTGATGCTACTGCATCTAGTAATAATTATAACCCTTAAATATGAATAATGCATAATTTGATGTGGGTCAAGTTGATGATTATAGGTTTCTAAGAATTTGCCCAGCAGAAATAAAGAATAAGTTGGAGATTCCAGGGATGGAGAGCCTTAAATGTGAAAAATACATGTCTGTTACATGTTTGATAAGCAACGCTTTTACATGTATCTTTCTGACAACTTTTCTATGTTCTGTTACATGTTTGAAATTTTCTTCGACTACAAGTTTTGACTTGTAAGCTTATGTATAATAGGTATAGGATTTGCAGTATAGGACCACCAAAAATTTGGCCATTGTGGATTAACTAGATTAAAGAAAGATTTTTAAAAAATCAGCAAAGACAAGAGAACCAAAAAAATAAAAAAGAAGAGGAGGCTGAGACACGAACGCTTAACTAGTTCCTGAATATCCTAAATACACCCAATCTTCTGTTTGATAAGCAGAAATTGCGAAAAGAAGAGGAGCTACCCAGTCTTCTGTTTGATAAGCCTGAACACCAGCGCATTTGAAGCATTTGATGGGTATTTACGTAATTCACTTTTCTCCACCGTCAGTTAACTGATGGTGGAGGCCCTTTGGATCTAAAATAAATGTCTAGCATAAGTGGACTGGTTGTTAAAAAGAATTGGTCAAAGGACCTAAAAATAAGTGATGGGTCAAGGAATGGACAGCTTGTTGATTACAACTATTTTATATCATGTTTTTCCCATGAATGCAATATATTCTTACATTATCACTTCAGATTTACACTGAGTTTCAACTTCATCATGCATGTTTTTATCATGATCAGTCGAAGCTTACTTCATCATATTCAAAGTCCACTTCGTCATATCCAAAGCTAGCACTTCATCATGCATACTTTTGGTCATGATCAGTCGAAGTTAACTTCGTCATATCCGAAGCCATATATAAAGTTCACTTTGAGTGACATCGTGTTTCAGCTTCGACCGACAACATTAATTTTTGTTCATTCGAAGTTACACTTCGTCATATCCGAAACTTCATTTCGACTGATTGCGTTATAGTCGTCACCAGTTGAAGCTCTACATTGATTGCCTTTGAACCTATCGATTGCTGACCACTTAAACATCGATTGTCTTCAACATCGATTTCCTCATACATCGATTGCTTCACTTAAACATCGATTACTATTACAATCAACATCAATTGGTACACTTTAACATCGATTACTGTTATAAATCAAACATCAATTGCTTCATTTAAACATCGATTGCATTAGAATATTGATTGTCTTTATAAAACATCGATTCCCTTCTGAAACATCGATTGCCCTTGTGAAATATCGATTGTCTTTAAATAAACATTGATTGCCTTTACATTTCAAATATTTCAAAATGATTGTGGCACCAAATGAAAGTTCAAATGTACTTCATATGTTTAATTTTATTATTTCTCTATCTTATTAAAGATCTTTTTGTTGTCTATCTTATCAGGGTAGGTAAGAAAAGAAGTCAGTAGAAAATAAGGACTAAAAGGACTCATTCCTTCCTACTAGACAAAAAAGGTCTTACCTAACATATCAGGATGTCAGCGAAAATCATGGACCTCTGCACATAAGAGGTATGGGCTATCTGATGTAATACTTCTGAAGTTTAACATTCTCTTCCATGCATTAAATGTCTGCAAGAGTCTAGTTTTCACATGAGGAATCCGTTAAGACTTAAGCAAGCATCTGTTAGACACATGAAGATGTCTGTTAGACAGAAGAAGAAGGAAAGCATATGAAGGAGAAGAAGAGCAGATGATTCAAGAACTCCAACGACTATACCTCAATGGATCTATCTTTCTACTCTATAAAGGATGAAGTGTTTGAAGCAGTAGAAGGAGAGCCTTCCTAAAAAACCTTCTGAAAGAGGTACATTTAGTGAAAATCCTCAACAACATACGCACTCAAAGCAAGAGAGAAAGAGCTCGAGCCCAAAAGAAGTGTGTGCGTAAGCAACCATCTGAAGCCTTCAGCATTCAAGCTTTTTTCCTCTCTTCACTCTCTCTGTGTAGCATTGTAAATTAGGAGAGAGTCTATGAGCTAAGAGTTTAAGTCATCTTGTATAGCTCTCAGCCTATTCTTTATTTTCTAAGAAAGACTTGCATCCAGCTATAGGAGTATATACAATGTTCCTCTTCCTATGAGAAAGAAGGCCAACGGGTGTTGGTGGTTTCTGTTCGGCTGTGGGACTGTACACAGTGTTCCCTTGGGTTAAGGGAAGAACCTAGCTGGGGTTGGGTGTCAGCAGAACCTAGCTGGGGGTTTAAGTCTAGCAGAATCGCATTGGGGTTTATTCCAGGAGGGTGGCTTCTTGACCTGTAACAGAAGTGAGTTTCCTTCCTACTCAGAAAGGAAGAGGACCAGTGAGGAGCTGGGGGTTTGTATATCCTTGGGGGGATTGTACCTTGGTTAGTGAAATCCAAGATTTTGTTGGGGACTAGACGTAGGTCTTCCATTTGAGAAGTACCGAACTAGGATAAATTCTTTATGTTCATATTGTTGATTGTTTGTTTAAATTACTTCCGCATAGCAGTGTAAATGGGTCGAATCTGGGTCGGATCTTGGAGATCCAAATCCAAATCCGAATCCAAAAGATCCGGATCCGATCTGGATCTGAATTTAAGTCTATTTCGGATTTGGATTTGGATTAAGATCCGAAATCAATTTTTGGATCCGGGTTGGATGCTCTCCTTCCACCCCACAGTTCTCATCAGCAAGCGTGCCTGGGCACGGCGAGGGCGTCTGGTGGTAATGGCAGCGGCGGGGGGAGGGATGGATGCAAAGCCGACGGTGTTGGTCGTGGAGAAGCTCGAGGAGGCCGGGTTGGAGCTCCCTCTGCGATGCCCTCATTGTGCGTAGTGGCACGAAGGTCAAGAGAGAGGCCTTTGAGTCCTTCAGAGAGTGCCTTCGGGTCATCGGCCGCGCAGGGGTCAGGATCAACAATGTCAACCCCGCCGCCGCCACCGAGCACGACTGCCTCGTCGTTAATGCTCCCGAGTCCCTTTAACCCTCCAGACAAAAAGCATACGGAAACATGCAGCAAGCGAGAGCAGCAGAACTTCACAGAACTAGAGGAAGCACAACGAGACAGGGCTGACCCTGCCCTCCATCTCGATCTGGTCTACACCACCACCCATCGTCCCCCATCGGCCGCCATGGGGCTAGTGGAGGTCCTCCAGGAGAAGCTCATGCGGTTCAAGTTTCACGCCCCCACCCTGGGCGCCCTCACGGCGCTCGCCCTCTCCCTCACCCACCTCGGCCCCTGCTTCTCTCCATCATCTCCTTCTTTTGGCCTCTCCTCTTCCACCCGCCTTCTTCCTCGCCGCCATCCTCGTCCTCCGCATCATCTCCCTCACCTCCGCCGACCCCGAGCAACCAGGCGGGCGAGGAGTTCATGGACTACATCGCCATCGCACCAAGGGTGATGGATCAAGATTCTCCCCTTCTTCTTCTTTCTGCTATCCAAGCAGAACCCCCCATCGCCATCACGCCTGTCGTGGAATCGTGGGTAGAGGTAGTGCCGCAGAGGGAGTCAGAGAGGAACGCGCCCCTCATGAAAACCCTAGGACTCCGTGAGTTGGGCAAGCACAAGTCTTTGCCTCTTCAAATCAGAAACACTGGTGCCCCAAAATTTTGACCAAAATCAACCATTTTGAATAAAAAATGTGTGACTCGGATCAGGAGAAAGGGCCAATTTCGGGTCAAAATGTCTGATCCGAATCCGACTTAAATTTTGGACTCATACCGGGTTTTTGGATCTTGTGGATCCATTGACAACCCTACTTCTGCACTACTACTCTCTACTGCACACACGACATTAACTAACCAAAATTTTCAAGTGGTGATTTTATTGGCATTTTCAGATAACCTATTCACCCTTCTAGGCTATCCTTACTGCCATGCGTGGGCCAACAAGTGGTATTAGAGCCAAGCTTTCACATCTTCCGATATCTGCAAGTTGTTTCAAAATAGTAGAAGAACCAACAATCTAAAGAGCAAAGATTAATGGTAGCTCAATGATTTACTGAAGGCCAGTTTGTCAACAGACCACCCTTATTTGATGGAGAAGATTACAACTATTGGAAGAGAAGCATGGAGTTCTCTTCTAGGGTTATGACTATCAGCTATGAACTATCATTGAAGAAGGAGATCTGATAGTTCTCCGCCCAAGAGAAGAGTGGACAGAAAATGACAGAAATATGCTTTCTCAGAATAGCAAAGCCAAGAACCTTCTATGTTGTGCCCTGACAAGGACTGAATTCAACAGGATCTCAGCATGCAAATCTGTAAATAAATGTGGGACAAGTTGAAACTCACATACAAAGAAACAGACAAAGTAACGGAAACTAGGATTGATATCCTGGTTACACAGTACGAGAAGTTCCAAATGTTGACAAGTGAGACCATTACCCAGATGTATAGCAGATTTACTGATAAACTAATGGTCTTGCAGGACTTGAAAGGTATAAGACACTAGTGATATGGTAAGAAAAATTCTCAGATCCCTACCAAACCATGGACACCCAAAGTGATAGCCATCGAAGAAGCTAATGCCCTTACAACTCTGTCATTAGAAAAGCTTATAGGATCATTAATGGCACATGAGATCAACATGGAGTGACTATGTCACTAATGCTTTTAAAATCATAGCTACTCCTTCCTCTTCCTCTTTTTCTAGTTCAGAAAATATAGGTTCTGAAGATAGTGATGTTGATGATGTCCTGTCAAAGCTGCAAAAGATCCATAAGAAGAAGAAGAATGGATCAAGAAGAATCCAGAAGAAAGACAAAGTAAAAAGAACCAGTCTGTTGAATGAGGAAGCCTAGACATCTAAGGCTAGATTGTCTAGTGTCAAGAAAACTGGTCAACAAGATAAATCCAAGAAGAAGCACAAGAATATAAGAAGAAAACCATGGCAGCTGCTTATGATATGAAGAAGTCTCTACTTCAGATTCATCAAGCTCATATTCAGAAAAAGTGCAGGTAAGTTTAGCCCTCATGGCAAGACTAGATGAGGACATTCTGACCCAACTTTTAATTCTTCCACTGATTCAGGTCAGAGTCTGAAGACTTAGAAGATGTCTTTATGAACGTTATGAAAAACATAAAGGTGTTGTAAAAGAATTAAAGAATCTGAAAAATAACCTTACTTTCTTAGAAAATACTAATTTTGACCTTAATTAGAAATGGAACAATTGGAACACAATAAAGGAAAGTAAAAATAATAATTATCTTTTGAATGATATTTAAAAAACAGAACAATAAAAATTAGAGTCAGAAGAAAAATTGAAAACTCTAACTAAGAAAATCTTTATTTAACAGAATCAGCAGAATATTAACAAAAGGCAGAACATCTCTAGCTCTATGCATAATGGATCAAAATCTGGCAACAATAAACAGGTCTTGGATACGAACCTCCAGAAAAGGAAAACAAATTAAGCATCCTGAAAAAATCCATTGCCAAAATTGTGAAAGAAACCAAGATGCATCAGAAAAGGCCCTTGTAATGAACAATGCTCTCAAAAGAAAAGGTTTCTAAAAATCTGTTCTACATAACTCACAAAGACAATAAGGCCTGCAAAACAGATTACATTCATGTTGTTTCTCATTGCATAAATTGGCCACACAGTAAACACCTGTACAACTAGAACTTAGTATGGATTCTGAAAGAATATTTCATATGCATCTAACCATCAAGGACCCAAAATTTGGGTACCTATTTTGAATAAGTTGTTTAGGATAGCCTTGGAGCATCGGGAACAAAGAATATCCAGGCATTGGTGACTACCAGCTCTTCATCCAACTCATATAGGAAGGGGAGCAGTCACATATCTATTCTGTTCTTAATATCTCTTTAAATGATACTAACAAAATTCTTGCAAGTACTTTTATATAGATCAATGTAGGTAAAACTCTTGAAGACTTGACAAACAACAAGTGGATATGTCAAGAAACAACAAGATCAAACACCACAAGTGGAAATACAACAACAGATGTCGATAAACTCAAGATTAGAAGAAGATTAAAAATTCATTAAGCCTCACACTAAGGGGAGCCATACACTGAAGGAAGCCTCACATCAAGGGGGAGAAAGTAAAAAGGGAGATGTAAATTTATGACAAACATTGATGAACCTCTCTCCTTCAACTCACAAGATATTGGTAAGAAGTCTTTACAAAAGAGGTGAAATGCATATGGTAAGATCATTCCTTTTTAGTTATTGACAAAAGGGGGAGAGTAATCTTAACTATGAATTTTTTGTTTATTTCATGTTTTGAGTAAATAACTTTCAGAAATTCACATGAGTTTTGTCATCTCCCAAAAGGGAGAGATGGTTGAACCCACTCCTATATTTTACCATTTATTGTGGTGATAACAAAACTCATGTTTAACTTAAAATATCATTAATATATTTTATATCATGTTTTCCCCATGAATACAATATATTCTTGCATTATCACTTCAGATTTGCACTGAGTTTTAACTTCATCATTCGTGTTTTTTATCATGATCAGTCGAAGCTTACTTCGTCATATACGAAGCTAACTTCGTCATATCCGAAGTCCACTTTGTCATATCCGATGCTGGCACCTCATCATGCATGCTTTTGGTCATGATCAGTCAAAGTTAACTTCGTCATATCCGAAGCCATATACAAAGTTCACTTCGACTGACAACGTGTTTCATCTTCGACCGACAACATTAATTTTTGTTCATCTGAAGTTACACTTCGTCATATCCGAAGTTTCATTTTGACTGATTGTGTTATTGTCATCGCCAGTCGAAGTTGTACATCGATTGCCTTTGAACCTATCAATTGCTGACCACTTAAACATCGATTGTCTTAAATGTTGATTGCCTCATAACATTGATTGCTTCACTTAAACATCGATTATTGTTATAAATCAAACATAGATTGATGTTATGTTTAAAACATCGATTGCTTCACTTCAACATCGATTACTATTATAAATCAAACATCGATTGCTTCATTTAAACATTGATTACAGTAGAACATCGATTGTCTTTATAAAACATTACCTAGTAGGCCAATAAGTGTAAGATCTTACTCCCTTTGGCCTTGTCCCCATCCTCAGGGTCGCGCTGGACCTACTGGTCGCAACGGTGTCGCGACAGCATGGTCGGTCATGACATGCTTCTTGTCGTGCCCACCTTGGACGCCACATCTTTGACGTGTTGTTTGGAGGCGTCGTGTTCTGGTCACGCTGTCTGGAGGCGACGCGACTTCATTCGATCGTTCTGACGCTTGTCTTGTCTATCAGAATGGCCTTGTCGGGTGTCACGCGTGTACATCGTTGACGCGACCTGGCAAGCCATCGTGTTCTAGTTTGACCAGTCTTTGGTTTGACCGCTTTTGGGGTCGCGACCTAGGGGTCGGTCGCGACATGGTGTCACGGCATCTGAGCTATCGCAACAAGGTTCTGTGGCGCCGCCCTGACCCATCGCGTTTCAGGGGCCGTCGGTTCAAAACCTAGACCGGCACCCATTTCCCCCTTCCCCTTTCTTCTTTCCCTTCTTCTTCCTTCTTCTTCCTCCCTGAGCTCCTTGCTTTCTCCGGCATGTTCGCGGTGCTCGTGGTGAGGAGGTGACATCCCTTCGTGTAGGCGACGTGCTTGTGGTGCTTGGAGCGAGGAGGTAGCAGCCATTCCTACGAGAAGGCCCCAACGGGTTTGCTCTACTCTTTGAGGTAGGGACTTCCCCTCTTCCTCTTGTTCTAGCATGTTCCCCTCCCTTTGTGATTCCTGCATCTTTGCCGTGGTTGGGGTTTGGGAAGAGAGATCCATGCCTCGTTTGTGGGGAGGTTTCCTTTGTGTGTAGATCTTCATAATTAATGCATGAATCGTGGGGTTGAGGGTGGTTTGCCTATTTGCATGCTTTCCTAGTGTTTTCATGCTCCCCTCTCCCAGTCGGCGTGGTTTTGTAGCATTTTGGGGTGATCCTTGGGAGGACTGTCACGGGCCCCCCCCCCCCCTTGACTGAGGTGGCACCGACCATGACAGCCATGGCTGTGACGGTGGGCCTCGGCACCACGACATCATCGTGACGACCAGGAGCGTCGAGACATTGTCGTGGCCGGCCTTGGCATCACAGCAGTGTCGCGACAGCCATAGGCGTCACGACAGTAACAGATTTAGGTAAGTTCTCACGAAGTCCATTTCTCGTTAAGTCTTCACCGTTCATGGTTCTTTTTTTACCCATGGCACCAGTGCTAGTTCCTAGTATGGTCCTACACTAGTCGTTCGCTCAGTGCTCAGCACCCAAGAGCTTGTCCCGTGAGAGGTTGTTACCGTTTACCTGGGACCCCCGTCCCCGTGCGCCTGTTGAGGGAGTGCTCCAGGCGACGGGCGTGCTCGAGTCACGGACTCTAGAGCAGAGGAGAAAACGGTGGTTAGGACAGTAGCATCGAGTCATTTGCAGAGCTCTCGTAGTTGGTCTTGGACACTGAGGTCGTTCGGAGTTCTTCCCGGTGCAGGCCAGCTAGTCCTTCTCACTGCCTCACTCTTTGTGGCCCCGGAACCACCTAGAGAGGCCAGGCATGGGACCGTAGTCCGGCCAGACTACGACATTACTGTTGTGGTTACTTGTGTTCCTTCCACCACTCTAACGAGACGTGAAGGTTTAGACCTCAGTCGAGGGTAAGACATCAGTGGACGCTCCTGACCGGTTGACTAGTGGTAGTGGTTTCCGTAGCTAGTGTCACTTGTCCAAGCAGGGTTCCCTCTATCTGTGTTGCCTGCCCTGTGGTAGTCATGACGTGCAGGTCGTACGGAGTTTCTGACATCGTTGTTCCTTCCGTGCTACGATAGTTAGCAGTTTTGCTTCCGCACTTTCCTTTGTAGGTTAGAATATATGCATGCTATCATTTACTTTAATTATGTATATTCTTTACTGCTTGTTAGAGCTAGTAGGAGATTGGTAGTCCCTATTGAGCTTTTGTTCTGATGCTCATCCCTCCTTTTTGTAGGTGAGAGTTCCCAACAACAGCAGGGTGCACGTCAAGCGGAGTAGACGGGGTAGTCGTCGTCGTCCCCGTAGCTAGCAATGGGATTCCCCTTTTCTTCAGTTGTACTTCACTCTCAGGGTATGCCCCTAAGGGCCATGTCCTTCCCCTTTGCTTACTTATACTCGCTGTGTGTTGGGACTATACCTAGAGTGTTACGCAGCAGTCTCGCTCTTCTTCCTGCTTCCACGTGTGTGCTCCTAGTTCAATAGTTGACATTTATTTCCTTTACATATTCTGTTAGACTTGTGTTATAGCCCTTCTGGGTCCCCGAATCTGTGGGCAGCGACTGCAAAAATTGGGTCCTCGGCTTGGGCCAAGGGTCGGGTTCTCAGGGTCATTACAATAAGTCTCATGCTTCTTCCACTCAACTACTAACTCAGGGTGAAGACAGTTGACATTACCCCCAAATAGTATCCCAGTACCAAATCCAAGAATAGGATGAGGAATGTGAAGAAACTAGCTAGAATAAGTTTAGTAAGGAAACAAATTTCATTTGAGTGGTCACTAAACAGTCCCCCCTCATCCCAAAATCAAAACAAGAATAAGATGAGGATGATAGTCTCTAAAAAGCCCAACCCTCCAACGACATCAGAAAAAGATAACATAGGTTTTAGTTTCAGAATTATAAAGACTCAGAAAAACTCAAATTATCAAGCAATGGAAGATACCACATTTAAACTCAAATGTACTCAGAAAAACATTAAATTATCTAAGATCATAGGGTGGTGTATATATATATATATATTGATATCAAGGCAAAATTGTCATGTTGTACCTTGTTAATTGGGTTGAGCAATAAGTCTCAATAGTCTATATCTTTTTGGATGGCTGAAGTAAAGAGGGAAAGGGGTGGCTGACAAGCATCTTGTAGACAAAACAACCAATTATCTTAATCACTTACAGTTCATATGTATTGTTGTTGACATCCATAATTTGAACACGGTCTACAGGTGAGGATCAAGTTGGACCTGTAGAAGAAAAATGAATTAGATCAAATTACATAAATGAATACTTACCTAAGTAAGATAAATCATGACAAAGATATCTTACATAATCTTTTAACTAAACAATATGGCTCCCCACAACATCTATCATCCTCATTCGTTCTCCATCTTTTACAACGAGTGGTGCATCGGGTTTTACTGCAAAATTCACAGATACCTCATAATAAGTATCTCCCAAAATTTTTCCCATGATATCCTTCTCCTTATCTTCACTTATGACTACACCAGTAGCAATTGCCTGCCCTTCCATATCAAGCAACAAAAATTTTCTTCCTTGCATCTGTGAATTTTTAAAATATACAAAAATTTAAAAGATATAATTGTACAAAAGGAATTGAGTATATATGAAGAAATTAATAATGTTGGGTTGAGTGTGAAAACAAGTCATTTCCCCTCATATTTTGATGATGACAAGCTGTGATTTTAATGCATAAAAATTGAAACATGTGAAATACATCACCTAAATTACCAATATTCAAAAAGCATGTTTCCAAGCACATTAATCATTTATATTCATGATGGTACATTTATATAATCATTTATGTGTTTATTTTCTCAGGAACAAACATTTCTTGCAAAGGTAGTGTCGACACAACCATCAATGGTGTCGACACAATGGTTCAGAACAAAGGCAGAAATATGAAGAAAAGCTCATCCAGTGTCGACACTAGTCCAGGGCAGGTCGACACTAGAGACAGATTCCAGAGAAATATGTGAACAGATTTCCATCTCAGGTCGACACCAAATCAGATAGTGTCGACACTAGATAGCCTTCCCAGAAGGCCTGTTTTGCTGTTTGGGACAGCAGGTCGACACTACATAATCTCAGGTCGACACTAGAGACCTCTCCCAGGGAATGATTTGCCAATCTGTGACAGTGTGTCGACACACCTCAAGGGCAGGTCGACACACTCCGGAATCTCTGTGACTTAAACTTCCTCCTGGACACGTGGCACCCTAGGGAGATGTCGGATCAATCTTGGATCATGTGCCCACATACCTCAAGGGTATCTTTGAGATATTTAGGGTATAAATACCCTCTTATTGGGCATCCATCCCAAGAGAACCCTCTTAGAGCCTCCGGAAACTGGTTGTGGCGGCAAGAGAGTCTCTCCTCCCTGTTTTGCTTCCTCCTGTGCTTCCACACCCCAATTCACTCTTCTCCAAGCACAAGAATCGAAGATTGATCAACATGAAGCACTAGGATCAACTTCAAGGAAGCAGATCAAGTAGAATCTAGCAATTGTGAAGCACTCAAGGAAGATCCCAAGATCAAAATTACAGAGCATCGGCCAAGGGACTTCAAGTGATCAAGATCCTTCCAATTCTGCCTCTACAAGGGAGTTTTCTTGAAGAACAAGAACTATCAACCTCGTGTCTTGAGTCTTTCTTGTTTCTTCTTGGCTATTCTAGAAATTGTGCATAATCTATAGCATCAATTTTCTTGAATTGGCCTTAATAGACCAGATCATTGCTAGAGGATCTGGATCTTGTTGTTTTTGTTCTAGCAAGTGGTTGTGAGCCTGTGTGCTCAGGGTTTCTGAGTCGTCGCACTCAAGTTGTGTTGTTGAGTAGTCTTGCTCAGATTCTAGAGTAGTCTTGCTCTAGGTAGTGTGTGAGTTGTCTAACTCATTTGTGGAGTTGTCAGGCTCCAGTGTGGGTTGTGTTTCCCAGGTTGTTTAGTGGATCCTCACTATGTGTGAGGGGTGGATGTAGGAGTCACATGGTGTGATTTCCGAACCACCTAAAAATCTCTGTGCATTGGTCTGTTTGAGGTTTGAATTTACTCTTCGTTAGATGAATGCATAGGATCGTTTGAATCTATATAATCAACCTGTTTACTCACTCCAATTGCTTAACTCACTTAATCTCTTTTCAGATCTGTGAAATTTGCTTTCAATCTAACTCTGATTCAAAGGTCTTTCAAAATTGGTTTAGCTTCAGCATTAGTTGGCATAGATCTATTCAACCCCCCTTCTAGATCTTGTCCACATCTTTTATCGATCCTTCAAATAAAAGTTTTACTAAAATAGTTTGAGATTCAGTTATACTAGGAGATGATGCAGCACACTTTGAAGTTGATGATTGCTGATTTTCATTTTTCTATTTAGAAAAAAATATCAAAAGAGTAATGGAAGGAAGAACATGCTAATATTAATGAATCGATAGATGTAAAAATTTAAATACCTACCGCACTAGCAACTAGATATCCTTTATTGTTTTCAACCAATTCTTTCACCATTGTTGTCAACTACAAATTGTCTTCTCTTAATTGTGTGTGTGATTCTCCACTTGGGTAAATTGTCAATTTCTTTATATGAACACCAGTTCTAATGCTTTTGTGCGGGAAGCTCCCCCTCCATCATTGGCGACGAAGTGAGAGAGGACACTGAGAGATATAGAGAGAAAGTGAGAGGGAGAGATCATAGAGACTAGTGGGAATCTGAGAGAAAGGGGTATGTCACGTCCCATAGCATGGCAGCAGAAGATTTTTTTTTTTTTTTTTATCATTGAGACATGAATAGTCGGAAAATAAGCCTCTAGCTAGTGAGCATTAGATGTGTAGCAACACACGCCTAGCACCACTACGTGGCTCCGGAACCAACACAGAGAGAGGCAGTGAGACAAAGGGCTGTTTGGGACACACTGGGAAGAAAACACCTCGACGACCTCGGCGTCCCACCCCAGACAAGAGAGCTCTTCACTCGACGCCACCTCTATCACCTGCTGGTATTCCAGGTAAGTCTTCTGGAAATACATTAGGGTAGTCTCTGGCTATAGGAATTTCCTCTAGAGTGGGTTTCTTCTTTTTATTCACATAGACCAAAACTAGGAAAGCGTTACAACCCTGGTTGATCAACTTAGAAGCTTTAAGGGAAGAGATGAGCACAGGGTGTGTGCGGTAGCAGATGCCAATAAGTGATACCTTTGGAAGATTTGGTCTTGCAAAGTTAACCCTCCTATGATGACAATAGACATCGGCGTCATATTTAATCAACCAATCGACACCTAATATAGCATCATACCCCTTCATATCTAGACATATGAGATTGGCAGGGAGATTCTGCCCTCTAATCATGGTTTCACATTCAGGTAGGTAGTGTGTGAGCTCATATTCATACCCAAGGGGAGAAGCTACTATGATTTTGGATTTCATGGGAACTGGTTTAATAGGTAGAGTTGCAGCAAATGCGGTGAAAACAAATGAATATGCAGCTCCAGTATCAATAAGAACAAAAGCAGGTTGAGAATGGATAAGAATGGTACCTTCCACCATACCCCCTTCCTCAGGTAGGTCAGATTCTATCACCGCATTAAGGCGTCCCTGATGCCGGGGTACGTTCTGGGTTCTACCAGGTCGGTCTTTCAGCATCGGACAATCGGGTATGCGGTGGTCACGACCACCACACCTCAGGCAGGCTCCGAGATTCTTCTAGCATTCTTCAGCTTGGTGTCTGAGCTTGTCACAAAAGCGACAGTTCTCAACTAACTGTCTTCCTTCCACTTTGACCTTCTTTTCTATAGCATAATATTTACCAGTATTTGGCCTTTTGTTGTTGTTGTTATTGTTGTTGTTGTTGTTGCGGAAGGTTCCCGCAGTATTAGCCACTCCTTTGTTAACAAAGACCGGCTTTGTTGTTTCCCTTCCCCTCAAGCCTTCAACCTTGGCCATAGTGTCCTCCACTAGTTGGGCTCTCTGGACCATCTCTGCGTAAGTGCGGATGTTATGTGGTCCCAGCTTCTCAATGAACATGGGCCGCAGTCCATCCATATATCGGTTGGCCTTCAACTTTTCTGTGCCCACCAGATGTGGGGCGTACTATGCCAAACATGATAACTAAGCTTCATACTCAGCTACATACATTCCTTTTTAGTTCAATGCGGCAAACTCGGCCGCCTTCTTTTCTTGCACCCTTTCAGAGAAGTATTTTTCCCAGAATATCTCAAAGAACCCTTCCCATTCTAGTTTAGAGACATTAGGTAGATGGGCCGATGTGGCTCCCACTAAGATCTAACATCCTTATTAAGTTGGAAAGTAGCCAAGTAACACCTTCTCCCAATCAGTGCATTGCATTACTTGAAAAATTCGCTCTATCTCCTCCAGCCAGTTCTCTTCCTTGTCTAGGTCAGGGGACCAAGAAAAATGAGGGGGGTTCAGACTACAGAAGCTGTGAAGCAGATCGCCAACTCCATTCCAAGCTCCAGCTTGTACAACATTTTGCAGGGCCTGAGTGAGTCCTACAACTGTTTTCTGCATGGCTTGCCGTTGATTGAGGCCATTGATAAGGACTTAATGAAGTTCCTGAGAAAAGGACAAATACCAATTGATGTTTCTAGATACATCATAAAGGTTAATGGACATGGGTACTTAGTTCATAAAACAAATATATATTCCCAGTCTCTACCCATTCTCCCCAGGCACTATATGTAATTTTCATGACCTCAGTTTCATGGGTATCTCTTAATCCTGAGATATATAAGTCCTATTTATTTCCTAGGATCTGATACCACTAAATTGTCACATCCGAAAGCATGGCAGTGGAATATTTTTTTTTTATCATTGATGTAATACCCGGCCTCCTAGCTTTCCGATCTGGCACCTCGGATGATTAGCTACTAACGCCTCTGGTCTGGGTGATGCGTTAGTGTCGCGATGTGGGTGTCCGATGCAACAGTCATCCTTGTCACGACCAGCTTGTGCATCGTGTTCTTGTCATGCCCAGCTTTCCCGTCGCGTCTTTGTGTCGCGCCCGGTCAACGGGTCGCAATGGTCTTCTGTGGCCTTTTGTCTTCTGGTAGTTGTCAGGGTGGTAGGCGTGTCAGTACGATCTGTCTGGTTGTCAAGGCATCCTTGGGGGACGCGTTGTTGTCACGGTGCGTTGACCCGTCACATTAAGGTCCTTAACACAACGCGTTGCCCCGTCACTACTTGGGTGCCAAAGGCTTAAGGCCTTGGCCGGTGACCCCTTCTCCCTTTTCCTCCCTCCCCTCTCTTCTCCTCCCCCTCCGATGGTGCTCCACCCACTGTCTTCCCTTTTATGTGTTTCAGGCAATGAGGAGGGTCGTGCTCATGTCCCTGGCATTGTAGAGCTTGCATGGAGCAAGGAGGAGGTGGCCAATCTGACGTGAAGGGCCCTAATGGGTTCGTTTCTTCAGTTAAGGTAGAGATTGCTTGAACCCTTCTAGATCTAGGTAGATTGGGAGACCCTCGTGGTTTGTAGATAGCATTTATTGCTTTTCCATGCTCCCCTCCCCCGTATGGTATGTGTATGGCTTGTGAGCGGCCCTGGGATGGAGCATCCTATGGGTCTGCCTCTCTGCTGGTGTCGTGACTGTAGTGCTCGCCGTGACACCAGAAGAGGCATCTGTCCGGTCGGACGCGACCTTGTCACGACGCCTTTCCCTGTCGCAATAAGGATCATGGTCACGACACGTTTTTCTATCGTGATAGGGTTACTGTCACGACACTCTACCCCATCATGATAGGGTTGCTATCACGGTGCCCTTCCCCGTTGCGATAGTATCGCGATGGCCAGGGGGATGCGATAGTACCTGTGTTTCCTCAGGTGCTTCCATGGCCTCGCTAGGGGTGTCGACGTGTACCCCAGGGCAGACTTGCCCTTAGGACCTTCAGGGGGGAACATGGCAGGTTACCTCACTGTGTTAAGTTACTGAAGGTGACACCTTCGTGGCCGTGTCCTAGCGGTGGTTCCAGGATGTAGCACCCTCCTCTAACTTCACACAAACACATACGTAACCTTTGATCGGAAGAGGGGTTACGCTGACAAACTTTCGTTATGGGTAGATATATCCGCGCTTTGCACAAAACTGGCAAACCATTCCACAAAGGTATCTTGGAACATATTATAATACACAAGGTCACAAAGTGCTAACACTCATTACTTACAAAAGTCAAGTTTCTCTTTCTACTTAATACATCAACAACTAAAAGAAACTGCTAAAACTACAATATCCTTCTTCATCTCTTCGTCATCCGCAGCGAAAATAGGATTCACATGTAGCTGAGATTATGCACACCTTCAATCTGAAAGGGTTGAAGGAAACAAAGGCATGATTCGAAAGGACTCAGTAGGTATCAGTAAACATAGCGTAGAAGTTTCATTTGCAGAGCTGAATGAATATTCAAATAGTGCATGCATGGATCAAAACATAATGGCTCATGAATTTCATACTTAACAGAAACATATAGCTCAAATTGATTTCATAATGAGCTCTAACAAATCACAGAATAAAAGTCATATTTGTCTTTCAGAATTCAGACCATAACTTAATTTGGAAACAAATTCGACAGGCATCACTGCTCTCAAGAGGTTAGTATATAGACGTAATATACCATCCTCAGTGCCTAGGCGATTCCAGCACCTTAGATCTTGTTCATTGCGTAAGAACGGGGTATAATTATTTTATTACCCACCATCGTCGATTCCTTGACTTGGATTTACATACGTACAAACTGTCGCCCTCAGCTGATCACAAGTAGCGGGTGCTACTAAAAGTGATCCTAAACCCTCTTTGAAGAGAGCACTATCTTCAGATCATAAACTTCTTTTCATGAGCATATTAGAAATTGGAAATCCAAAGGAAGATTTGATCGAGAATCAATACAAATATCTTGGTGACAAAGTAGTTCATAGTTCAAGAATATGAGAAAGACAATTGGTTGAGAGAAGATTATGACTCAAAGCCAATAACTTCAAAAGATCTAAATCACATAAGAACCCAAGAAAATGAGGGTCCACAATTGTTATCACAAGTATTCACATCTCATAAGGTGTTCAAACATATGAACTCTCAGGTGGTCAAGTTTTATAAACTTAGATACCGAATACTGAAGAATAGACTCAATCGGAGTACTATTCGTAATTGCTAACTTTAAGAATAACTTAAGAGAGATTAAGGTACATAATGTGGATAAGCTTTGAGGTAGTATGACAATAAATACCAAGGTAAATGAGAGGGTAACTTCCATGGCCTTTAGGATGAAGTTCTAGCATGGATTCAGACATGAAAGAGTGCAGAAATCTGAATCAACATTGTACCTGTCGACAGCCAGGAAGGGGCTGTCGACAGATGGTAGTAGACCGAGTTCAGATCTTCTGGCTCTGTAGGGATCTGTCGACAGCTGCAAGAGATCGGTCAACAGATCCATACAGTCCAGAACTCTGGAAGTCTGGAAAACATGCGCCTGTCGATAGATTTGGGCTGCCTGTCCACAGCCGCCTGTTCCTCACTCATAAGTGACTTTGAATGCACTCTAAACATGCTAACCATGGAACCTATGAATCAAGGCATGATGTATATCAAATAAAAGAGTCTAATTATAGTTCTCACAGTGGTTTATAAACCGAACAAGTGAGATGAAACGAGAGGTTTGCAATTCAAGCTTGTCTAGCTAGAAACTAGACATAGTATATTGTTGGAAGTGTGGTCTTGATAGAAATGGTTTATTGAGAGATTCTTACAAGATGAACACTAAAACACAAGATATTTAATGTTCCAAATCAAAGCTTGAGGTACAAACATCTGAATGGAAAGAATCACAATGTTCTAAGATATCAAAATTTCTAGCAAAACTCTATAGCATAAACATGGATCATGGGTGGTATAAGAAGCTAGAAATCTACTTAAATTGTAATGGGAGTGGAGAAGCTCCTTGATAATTATATGATTCCATAGGTAATAGGGAAAATCAAACGAAAGATTCTGAAAGTACAATCTCGTACACAGACTTAACCAAGACTGGTTAATGAGCTTGAAGGCAACTCATGTAAGGTTATGATCTTTCTAACTAGAGCAGTGGGTAGAAGTATGAGGAGAAGATAGGAATCTACTTTTCCTCAAGGTAAACAAAATCCTTGAATACCTATAATCAAAAGTGAACCAAAACAAGAAGAACTCTACAGATCATGGTACAAACAAGAGACATGGTTTCTACGAATGAGGAACCATGAGCATGTACATACGAAACTGAGAAGGATTCATGGTATGACACCAACTTGATCAGAAAGAGAACAAAAGTTCTTCTTCTTCTTCTTTATACAGAGATCAACACAGCAATAAGATGAGGAAGTAAGAAGACTGCTGAAACAGGGACTTCGGCAGCTACACCTCCAGCAAAAAGTGGCTCCAACGCATACATCCCCAACAACAATTCACCAACACCAAGCTTGTAACTACAGCAACAGCAGGACTAGGAAGAACAGAAGAGTTGGAAAAATGCATACGATGGGTGTTGGGAGCTTATATAAGCTCCCAAGTTCCCTTGCAAACTAGACACGTTGGCCATGGACGTGTCATGGTGTAAGCCCCTTAAACTATGTGAGGCCACCTATCTCATGCAACACAATCTTTGGTTACACACAAGTAAGCTTAATGATAGCCCAACCCATGGATAAGCCTTATCCTAATGTGTGTTGGCTTCTCCTAAGCCTTACACGTAAATCACCCAAAAATCCATCCCGTAATTGACCCTTAATTCAGCTGGCCCAATAATCCCTATGTAAAAGTGTTCAAACAACGTCCGTTTATGTTGAAATTTCAACCATAGACTAATAGGAAGGTTTTACAAATTGTCATGATTTTTATTTAATTTTTAGAATTTATTTTCCACTGGGTAAAAAATCGCCCGGAAAATAGTTGCGTCGACTTAATCTCAAAATCCGGTTGTCAAAAATTCTGGAATTATATTTTTAATATCTCCACAATTTTCTAAGATTTATGGTGTTCTCAGATTTTATTTTCGTTACAGTTTTCCGGTGTCGCCCTGTCGGGGTGCGCACGACCCTAAGTAGTACCTGGGTATGATAAAGTGTCTTAAACATACCCTTAATCCTAAATATCACAATTTAAACCTAATCGGTTGCATAAACAAGAATTTCTAAGCAAATCATGGTATTTAAAATTTGAGGGTATTACATTTCTCCCCCTGTTAAAATAAATTTCGTCTTCGAAATTGGCAAAATTTACTTACCGAATAGCTATGGATACTTTTCTTTCATCTCTCGCTCAAATTCCCATGTTTCTTCTTCGACGAACGCGCTTTTCCACAAGATCTTCACCATAGAAACTGCTTTGTTTCTGAGGACTTGTTCTTTCTTGTCCAATATTTTCACCGGTTCCTCTTGCACTGTTAAATCTGGTTGTATTTCCACATTTCATAACTGATCACATGAGAGGGGTCCATTATGTATTTCCTCAACATAGATATGTGAAATACATTATGAATGTGTGACCAAGAGGGCGGAAGAGCTAATTGGTATGCTACTTCCCCTATTCTTTGTAATATCTCAAAAGGTCCTACATATCTTGGACTGAGTTTTCCTTTCTTTCCAAATCTCATGATACCTTTGGTTGGAGAGATCTTTAGAAATACATGATCACTTATGTTAAACTCTAGTGGCCTTCTTCTTCTATTAACATACTTCTTCTGTCTGTCTTGAGCTATTAATAATCTCTTCCTGATTAATTTAATCTTCTCTGAGCAGTTCTGAATTAATTCTGGCCCAATGAGACTCTTTTCTCCCACTTCTGCCCAACAGAGGGGTGATCTACAGGGTCTACCATATAATGCCTCATATGGTGCCATTCCAATACTTGTATGGTAACTATTATTGTATGCAAACTCAATCAAGGGTAAGTAATCATCCCAGCTACCACGCCAATCCAAACTACATGCTCTTAGCATATCTTCGAGTGTTTTGATAGTTCTTTCAGATTGGCCATCGGTTTGTGGATGATATGCTGAACTGAATTTTAATTGTGTACCCATGGCTGCTTGAAGACTTTTCCAAAATCTAGCAGTGAACCTTGGATCTCTATCTGAAATTATTGACAAAGGAATTCCATAAAGTCTCAATATTTCCTTTATATACAATTGAGCCAAATCTTCTAAAGATTGTGTCTTCGTGATTGCTAGAAAATGAGCCGATTTAGTTAATCTATCGACAATTACCCAAATAGCATCATGCTTCTTCCTTGTCTTTGGTAAACCCATCACGAAGTCCATAGTTATCTGTTCCCATTTCCATATTAGGATTTCAATTAGTTGCATAAGCCCTGCTGTCTTCTGGTGCTCAGCTTTTATTTGTTGACATGTCAGCATTTACTCACAAATTCTGCTATGTCCTTTTTCATTCCATTCCACCAAAGCTGCTTTTTCAGATCCTGGTACATTTTGGAGCTTCCAGGATGAATCGAATATTGAGATTTGTGTCCTTCCTTCAATATCTCACTTTTAATTTCTTCATTTTCTGGTACACATATTCTATTTTGGAATCTGATTATCCCTTGGTTATCTTTGACGTATCCTGGTTTGTTTACCATTTCCTTTAGTTTCTGATCTTGGTTCTGTGCTTCACTAATTTTATCTATCAGTGCTGACCTTATTGTCAATTGTGCCAATATCAAATTTTTTGCATCACACCTTGGTGAGTATTCGATCAAATCTGTCATTTCTTTCCACTCTTGGTGTAATTGTAATGCTCTTGATTTCTTTCTGCTCAAAGCATCAGCAACCATATTAGCTTTACCCGGATGGTAATTCACCGTAAAATCATAATCCTTTAAAAATTCTAACCATCTCCTTTGTCTTAGATTCAGTTCCTTCTGGGAAAATATACTTTAAACTCTTATGGTCAGTATAAACTTCAAATTGTTCCCCATATAAGTAGTGGCGCCAGATCTTCAAAGCATGTATGATCGCTGCCAATTCTAAGTCATGAGCCGGATAATTCCTTTCATGATCTTTTAATTGTTTAGAGGCATAAGCTACCACTTTCCCATGTTGCATAAGAACACATCCAATTCCTCTTTGAGATGCATCCGTGTAGACTATAAATCCTCCCGATCCTTGAGGTAAGGTAAGAATCGGAGCTGTGGTAAGCTTCCCTTTTAAATCCTGAAAACTGGCCTCACATTTCTCATTCCACACAAATGGGGTCTCTTTTCTAGTTAACTGAGTCAAAGGCATAGCTATAGAAGAAAAACCTTCAATAAATCTCCTATAGTATCCAGCTAATCTCAAGAAACTTCGGATTTTTGATGGAGTTTTGGGTCTTTCCTAATTTAGAATTGCTTCAATTTTACTTGGGTCTACTGCCACACCTTTTCCAGAAATTACATGACCAAAATTTTCACTTCTTTGAGCCAAAAATCACATTTACTTAACTTAGCATACAATTGATGATTCCTTAATGTTTGTAATATAATTCTCAAATGCTCCTTATGTTCTTCTTCACTAGATGAGTATATCAACATATCATCTATAAATACCACCACAAAATTATCCAAATAAGGCTGAAATACCCTGTTCATCAAATCCATAAATACTGCAGGTGCATTAGTCAATCCAAAGGGGAGTACTAAAAACTCATAATGTCCATATCTGGTTCTAAATGCAGTCTTAGAAATATCATCTTCTTTAACTCTCAATTGATGGTACCCCGACCTTAAATCGATCTTAGAGAATATTGTAGCATACCGAGTTGATCAAACAAGTCATCAATTCTTGGTAATGGATATTTATTCTTGATTGTGACTTGATTCAACTTTCTATAATCAATGCATAATCTGAGGGATCCATCTTTCTTTCTCACAAACAATACCGGAGCTCCCCATGGTGATACACTTGGCCTAATAAAACCTTTATCTAACAAGTCTTGCAACTGCTTCTTTAATTCTGCCAACTCAGCTGGTGCCATTCTATAAGGGGCTATGGATATAGGCAAAGTTCCAGGTAAAAGTTCATTGGTAAAGTCAATTTCTCTAATTGGAGGTCATCCAGTTAGATCATCAGGAAAAACTTCTGGAAATTCTTTTACAACATCAATATCTTGAACTGATACATGTTTATGTTCATTTGGTATAACCATCACACTTGCCAAATAACCTTGACAACCATTTTTCAGCCATTTCATGGCTTTAAGTGCTGATATAGTCTTCTTGTTTCCATTATTCTTTGGACATGAATAGCTGAAATCTGCTAATCTCGGCCTTTTAAATGTTAAGACTTTATTATGGCAATCTAATACGACATGATTTTCTGCTAAACAATCCATTCCCAGTATTATGTCAAAATCTTGCATGTTATCCAGTACATATACATATGCGGTAAGTTCATGCTCTCCTATTTTCAAATTTACTTCAGGGATAATAGAGGTAAGTGTAGATATTTGACCAGTAGGACAGTCAAGTATCATGCTTCCTACTAATTTATCTGGTTTTCGAGACATAGAATTAACAAATACCCGAGAAATAAAAGAGTGTGTACCTCCAGGGTCAAATTAACACTCTAGCATACATATTTTCGGTCAGGAGAATACCTTCAGCTACAGTAGGGGTGTCCTGGGCTTCCTCCTTTGTCAGAGCAAAGACTCTAGCTGGTCCTTTGGGTGGTTGTCTTGGGGCTTGCTAAAGTAGGGTTGTGGCTTCTGCACTTTTGACTGGTCTGCTTTGTGTGGACAGTCCTTAATCATATGCCCTTTCTGACCACATCCATAACATTTCCCTGCTACTTTCCAGCATTCATCACCGGGGTGTCTTTCTCCACATTGAACACACACGGGCCAACTCTTTTTTTGTTCTCCTTGCTGCTTGGTTGAATCAACTTTTCGCTTCTGACCTTTCGTTTCCTTGTTATACACATTTTTCTTCTTACCCCCATTGGTTTCTTTGTTTTTCATATACTCCTCAAACTCAGATTCCACTATAAATGCAGTCTTGAGTGCCATAGCCATACTTTGGGGATCTAGTGGAGCTACCCTGCTCCTCACACTAGGTTTCAATCCTCTCACAAACTTCTTTACCCTTCTGATTTCATTATCACAAATATGAGGTGCATACTTTTCTAGTTCAGTGAATTTGGTCTCATACTCTGCCACAGTCATGTCTTTTTGCTCCAACTGTAAAAATTCCACTTCTTTCATATCCTTGACATGTGGTGGAGTGTATTTCTCATATAATTCTCTTAGGAACTCTTCCCAAGTAATATTATCCCTTCTATTTCTAAATGCATTTCTCATGGAAGATTGCCACCATTCATCTGCTCTATCCTGGAGCATGTAAGTCGCCAATGTGACTTTGTCTTCTTCTTCGCATCTAATGGCCTTAATATCTTTTCCATTTCTCTAACCCATCCTTCTACAACCTCAGGTTGGCCATTTCCTTTAAAAGCTGGAGGTCCCATCTTCTTAAATTTTTCTAACAAAGATGTTCCAGAAATCCTTCCTCCATTCATGTCCTGTTGGTTCTTCATTAGTGTTTACACTAACCCCTGAAATGACTGCATAAATGTAGCAAAATTAGGAGTCCCGGTACTTTCTTCTAGAGAATTTACAGCCAATGGGACATTGTGAACTTCCTCCCTAGAGCTTTCCTCATGCCTATCCTCATTGGATGTGTCGATAGCTTTCCCTTTGTCTGCCATTTTCTGGAACACCATCAAACACATCTGATTAATTCATACTAACCACTTAAATTTTGTTAGAACCAAAATGATCTTTAAAGATTCTAGAATACACACAAATGTTTTATTTATTTCCTTTGTGAAATGGTCACAGAGATATCTATCACCCATAACCTTGCTCTGATATCACCTCTGTAGCACCCTCCTCCGACTTCACACAAACACATACGTAACCTTTGATCAAAGAGGGGTTACGCTGACAAACTTTCGTTATGGGTAGATATATCCGCGCTTTACACAAAACTGGCAAACCATTCCACAAAGGTATCTTGGAACATATTATAATACACAAGGTCACAAAGTGCTAACACTCATTATTTACAAAAGTCAAGTTTCTCTTTCTACTTAATACATCAACAACTAAAAGAAACTGCTAAAACTACAATATCCTTCTTCATCTCTTCGTCATCCGCAATGGAATAGGATTCAAATGTAGCTGAGATTATGCACACCTTCAATATGAAAGGGTTGAAGGAAACAAAGACATGAGTCAAAAGGACTCAGTAGGTATCAGTAAACATAGCGTAGAAGTTTCATTTGCAGAGCTGAATGAATATTCAAATAGTGCATGCATGGATCAAAACATAATTGCTCATGAATTTCATACTTAACAGAAACATATAGCTCAAATTGATTTCATAATGAGCTCCAAAAAATCACAGAATAAAAGTCATATTTGTCTTTCAGAATTCAGACCATAACTTAATTTGGAAACAAATTCGACAGGCATCACTGCTCTCAAGAGGTTAGTATATAGACGTAATATACCATCCTCAGTGCCTAGGCGATTCCAGCACCTTAGATCTTGTTCATTGCGTAAGAACGGGGTATAATTATTTTATTACCCACCATCGTCGATTCCTTGACTTGGATTTACATACGTACAAACTGTCGCCCTCAGCTGATCACAAGTAGCGGGTGCTACTACAAGTGATCCTAAACCCTCTTTTGAAGAGAGCACTGTCTTCAGATCATAAACTTATTTTCATGAGCATATTAGAAATTGGAATCCAAAGGAAGATTTGATTGAGAATCAATACAAATATCTTGGTGACAAAGTAGTTCATAGTTCAAGAATATGAGAAAGACAATTGGTTGAGACAAGATTATGACTCAAAGCCAATAACTTCAAAAGATTTAAATCATATAAGAACCCAAGAAAATGAGGGTCCACAATTGTCATCACAAGTATTCACATCTCATAAGGTGTTCAAACATATGAACTCTCAAGTGGTCAAGTTTTATAAACTTAGATACCGAATACTGAAGAATAGACTCAATCGGAGTACTATTCGTAATTACTAACTTTAAGAATAACTTAAGAGAGATTAAGGTACATAATGTGGGTAAACTTTGAGGTAGTATGACAATAAATACCAAAGTAAATGAGAGGGTAACTTCCATGGCTTTTAGGATGAAGTTCTAGCATGGATTCAGACATGAAAGAGTGCAGAAATCTGAATCAACATTGTACCTGTCGACAGCCAGGAAGGGGCTGTCGACAGATGGTAGCAGACCGAGTTCAGATCTTCTGGCTCTGTAGGGATCTGTCGACAGCTGCAAGAGATCGGTCGACAGATCCATACAGTCCAGAACTCTGGAAGTCTGGAAAACATACGTCTGTCGACAGATTTGGGCTGCCTATCGACAACCGCCTGTTCCTCACTCATAAGTGACTTTGAATGCACTATAAACATGCTAACCATGGAACCTATGAATCAAGGCATGATGTATATCAAATAAAGAGTCTAATTATAGTTCTCACAGTGGTTTATAAACCGAACAAGTGAGATGAAACGAGAGGTTTGCAATTCAAGCTTGTCTAGCTAGAAACTAGACATAGTATATTGTTGGAAGTGTGGTCTTGATAGCAATGGTTTATTGGGAGATTCTTACAAGATGAACACTAAAACACAAGATATTTAATGTTCCAAATCAAAGCTTGAGGTACAAACATCTGAATGGAAAGAATCACAATGTTCTAAGATATCGAAATTTCTAGCAAAACTCTATAGCATAAACATGGATCATGGGTGGTATAAGAAGTTAGAAATCTACTTAAATTGTAATGGGAGTGGAGAAGCTCCTTGATAATTATATGATTCCATAGGTAATAGGGAAAATCAAATGAAAGATTCTGAAAGTACAATCTCGTACACAGACTTAACCAAGACTTGTTAATGAGCTTGAAGGCAACTCATGTAAGGTTATGATCTTTCTAACTAGAGCAGTGGGTAGAAGTATGAGGAGAAGATAGGAATCTACTTTTCCTCAAGGTAAACAAAATCCTTGAATACCTATAATCAAAAGTGAACCAAACAAGAAGAACTCTACAGATCATGGTACAAACAAGAGACATGGTTTCTACGAATGAGGAAACCATGAGCATGTACATAGGAAACTGAGAAGGATTCATGGTATGACACCTAATTGATCTGAAAGAGAACAAAAGTTCTTCTTCTTCTTCTTTATATAGAGATCAACATAGCAACAAGATGAGGAAGTAAGAAGACTACTGCAATAGGGACTTCGACAGCTACACCTCCAGCAAAAAGTGGCTCCAACGCATACAGCCCCAACAGTAATTCACCAACACCAGGCTTGTAACTATAGCAACAGCAGGACTAGGAAGAACAAAAGTGTTGGAAAAATGCATACGATAGGTGTTGGGAAGCTTATATAAGCTCCTAATTCCCTTGCAAACTAGACACGTTGGCCATGGACGTGTCATAGTGTAAGCCCCCTTAAACCATGTGAGGCCACCTATCTCATGCAACACACTCTTTGGTTACACGCAAGTAACCTTAATGATAGCCCAACCCATGGATAAGCCTTATCCTAATGTGTGTTGGCTTCTCCTAAGCCTTACACGTAAATCACCCAAAAATCCATCCCGTAATTGACCCTTAATTCAGCTGGCCCAATAATCCCTTTGTAAAGGTGTTCAAACGACGTCCGTTTGTGTTGAAATTTCAACCATAGATTAATAGGAAGGTTTTAAAATTGTCATGATTTTTATTTAATTTTTAGAATTTATTTTCCACTGGGTAAAAAATCGCCCGAAAAATAGTTGCGTCGACTTAATCTCAAATCCGGTTGTCAAAAATTCCGAACAATTATATTTTTAATATCTCCACAATTTTCTAAGAATTATGGTGTTCTCAGATTTTATTTTCGTTACAATTTTCCGGTGTCGCCCTGTCGGGGTGCGCACGACCAAAAGTAGTACCTGGGTATGATAAAGTGTCTTAAACATACCCTTAATCCTAAATATCACAATTTAAACCTAATCGGGTTGCATAAACAAGAATTTCTAAGCAAATCATGGTATTTAAAATTTGAGGGTATTACACAGAAGGCTCGCATCTGTCTAGTAATCGATTATCTGGTGGTCAATCGATTATTCGCAGAGTGATGTTTTTCGTACTGACTAGTGGTATTCTGAGGTTCTGGCCTGCTCGTGTGTGCCTTGGTTGGCCGACGGCCCTCTCGAGGGTCCGTACGTGCCTCGTGCTTGCTAGGCTTGTCGTGGGTTACAAGACAGCGGTTCGGCATGGTTTTGTTTTGCTTGCCCTGCCTGTTCGCCCGGTGCTTAGCACTTGATGTGTAATGCCCCGCTCCGGCCCGGTACGGCCATACCGATCCACGTCGGACAAGAGGGAGATGTTACTAGGGAAAAGACCCCAACAGTGTCGAACATCAAGGTGGAATATCTCATGATGAATGGAAATAGAATAAGCGGAAGCAATATTACCATCAACTTTTATAATTACATCTCATAATCAAAGGAACTGATAAGTATAAAACAAAATGAATGTTGTCCATACCTGAACTAGTGCATTTAATAGGGTTTAACATTACATTTCTTCTTCCCAACTATAATATCATCAATTTATAAAACCCAAGCAATCTCCACTTCTCGCAATCCGAACCAAGTCTCGCCAATTTCTCTTCTAGAACCTAAGCTTCACCTGAATATTAGCAAGAGTGAATCTATAGAATAGACTCAGAAAGTAACTAGGAATTCCAAACTCACAACCTACACTATAGCATATTTTGAAAAAGCATGGTGATATATTTATATATCCAGTGGTAGGATCAGTAGCGGTAGAGGTAACAATAACATGAATAGTAATAGTTATAAAGAGAATAGTATTGGCAATAGTGACGATAATAGTAATAGAAATAGTAACAGTAGAAACAATGGTAGTGACAATAGTGGTTAATGGTAACAATGGAGTAATAGAAATGGCGGTAGTAGTAATGGTAGTAACAATAGTGGTTAATGGTAACAATAAGAGTAATAGAAATGGCGGTAGTAGTAATGGTAGTAACAATAGTGGTTAATGGTAACAATAGAGTAATAGAAATGGTTGTAGTAGTGCTGCAAACATATAGTACACAATCGAACACCAGGTAGGCAGGATTCTAGAGATGGCCCCCATAGGTTCAAGAGGTGGCTCCCACTATGTAGCACTTTGCGCCATTATGGCCTCAAGAGGTGGCTCCTATAGCGTAGCACTTTGCCCTGTGTGGCACTTAGTTCCTACACTTCCGGCTAGGCAAGGCAGTAGCAGTGGCAATAGCAGCGGCAGTGACAGTAGAAATAATGGTAGTAACAATAGTGGTTAATGGTAACAATAGGAGTAATAGAAATAGTAACGGTAGAAACAATGGTAGTGACAATAGTGGTTAATGGTAACAATAGGAGTAATAGAAATAGTAACAGTAGAAACAATGGTAGTGACAATAGTGTTTAATAGTAACAATAGGAGTAATAGAAATGGCAGTAGTAGTGCTGCTCACATATAGTATACAATCGAACACCAGGCATGCAGGATTCTAGAGGTGGCCCCCACAGGTTCAAGAGGTGGCTCCCATTATGTAGCACTTTGCGCCATTATGGCCTCAAGAGGTGTCTCCCATAGCGTAGCACTTTGTCCTGTGTGGCACTTAGTTCCTACACTTCCGGCTAAGCAAGGCAATAGCAATGGCTATAGCAGTGGCAGTGACAGTAGCAGTAGCAGTAGCAATAGCAGTGGCAATAGCAGTAGCAATAGTAGTGGTAGTGACAGTAGTAGTGTTAAGCCGGACACATTGCCCTAACTATCAATAGAAGGCCAGTCAGACGGTACAGTACACTATCACCTAGGCAAATGAGTGATAGGTCTTGGTTACTGCAGAACCGGGAGAAGCTCTCTCCACCATATACCAGTGGTACTTGTCCACCTCCAGGATTTCCCCCCGTTGCCCTCGGGGTCTTGTACAATAGTGAACTTTCCTGTAGGGGCATTTCTACATTACGGTTCCAGACACTTCCTATGACGGCAGTGTCTATTTCAAACCAGACACAGTGCCCAAACCATAGTAGGAAGTCAAATATGAGCTTTCCCATAAGGGCATTTCTATAGTACGGCTCCAATAGAACCCCTATGATAGCATTGTCCATTTGGCTAACCACAACAATGATGGCAGTGACGGTATTGGTAAGAGAAATGATAATGATGTTGGTAAACAATAACAGTAGTAGTTTCTAAAGGTAGCAATAATGGTAACGGTGACGGTAGACGGTACGCATGGATAGTAACAAGGACGATGATAGTAACGGTAATTTAGATATGTTCTTTATCATATAAATAGATGCAAAACACATTAAAATCAATAGAATAGAGAATATGATTGTGAATCAAAAGTCCTAATCACTTGCCTCTTGCATATCAAACCAATAACGAATTAAGTTGAAGCCCGCCTTCGATATAATGCGCTTCCTTTATTTAATCGCCCTAATGTGCATCGGTGGATGCCTCCAGGGCACAAATCCAATTGAGCAGAACCTCCAGAGCATGGATCCTACGAGCAGAACTTCCAGAGCATGGATCCTACGAGCAGAATCTCTAGAGCACGGATCCTACGAGCATAACCTCTAGAGCGTGGATCCTACGAGCAGAACCTCCTCCTTAACATGAAGAGGAGAACCCCATGCTCTCCCTTTCTAGCTCTTGGCCGCCCCCTCTCTCTCTCCCTCCCTTGCCATGGAGTGGTGGAATGAGAAGAGAGAAGAGAACCCCCTCCTATTTATAGGCCTTTAGAGCCCCTAGGATGGTGCCACCTCTTCACCTTTCAATGGCCAAGATGGTGACACTTGTCACCCTCTCCTCCATGCATATCTTAGTGGCCACCAACCCTACACTTGTCAACACCCTAACCCATCCACATCTCACCTCTCTTTTGATGACACCCTCCCATTCTTCTAGAAGCTTCCATTACATAGGATGGTGACACTTGTCACCCTCTCCTCCATGCATTTCTAAGTGGCCACCAACCCTACACTTGTCAACACCCTAACTCATCCACATCTCACCTCTCTTTTGATGACACCTCTCATTCTTCTAGAAGCTTCCATTACATAGGATGGTGACACTTGTCATCATCTCATTTAACCTTATCCTATCATGCCGCAATACCATCTCTATGATTTATTTGCTTATATACCCAATTTGTATACATATATACCCATTCCAACTCATATGAGAGTAATTCTCAAAAATGGATTCGAACTGAGGATTTGAAAGTAGTTTTGGGAACTTATAAAATTTAAGATAAGACCCTATGAAATTGGTCAATGATTACTTAAACCCTAACTTTTGATAATTATATTCATACCCTTTATATTGTAGATATACACAATTATTACATTTATACTTTCTTGGTATTTACATATATACATTTTCTCAAAAATTATAAGTTAACTAAATATATTATGGTGAGATATGTACGGTTTTACCGTAGCGATGAAAATCCCAAATCGATGATACGGTGATGCCGATAGAAAACAAAAAGAATTCCAACAAAATTGTATATGAAAATCCGGGGCTTCACATGATGGCTTGTCCCTTTTTGAGGTTGTCTCTGTTGCCTGGGACCCCCATCCCCGTGAGCCCGTTGAGGGAGTCCTCTAGGCTACGGGCATGCTCGAGTCTACAGCATAGTGTGGCGGACTCTGGTAGCAGAGGGGAAATGAGGTTTGGAGAGCGGCGTCATGTCATTTGTAGAGCTCTCTTGTCTGGGTGGGACTCCGAGGTCATTGATGTTTGTTTTTCTTCCCGACGTGGCCCAGACAGTTCTTTGTCTCACTGTCTCTCTCTGCGTTGGTTTCTGAGCCACATAGTGGTGCTAGGCATAGGGCTGCAGCTTGGCTAGGCTGCGGTGGTGCGTGCGTTCTTGTGGTGTTCTGTGGTGGCTCTATCTCGCTCTTACGGTGAGGTTAGAGGTAGGAGCCAACTGGCTAGCAGAGAGAGAGTGACCGGTGTGTTCTCCTCTTAGTTGCCAGTGGTGGTGGCTTGGTTGCTGTTGTTGTGATGACGTTTCCTCACGACGTTTCCTAGTGTGACTCGTTGCCCTAGCCTGCATAGTGGTTGTAGCCTAGCCGTGTCTAGCTTGCATGGGCATTGTTGGTTTGGCCTTGTTGTCCCATGCTTCTGGTGGTTTCGGCTTCGGTGCCCTCTTGGTTCCGTAGTCCCGTTCCTTGGTTTCAATCCGTGGTGGCACCGGCGTGTGTGGTTTCTCGACCTCGCAGTGTGTTTTGGGGTCCGGGGTGGTTCTGCTTGTGGGCCCTTGACCTTGTGGAGGTCTGAGGTGGCCGTGCTTATGGTGAGACGTCCTTCTCACATGGTTGCTCTGTGGTCTCCGTGGGGCCCCTGTCTCGATAGCGTGTCGAGGCTTGTTTCCTTGTTGTGCTTGACTCCGTTGGTTTCTGCGGGAGTCGTGTGTGTTACGCCTTGGTTGGTGGTCGTGGCATTACATTGTTTAGTTATGCTGCTTAGTAGTACCCTGCTATAGGTGTTCCTTTCTTTATAGCTTTCTAGTGTAGTTTCCTATTTTCTGAGTTCTTGCTGCTCTGGCTGGTGAGGGACTGGTAATCTCTACTGGGCCCTGTTCGCGAGGCTCACACCCCTACTCCCTTCAGCTAGGTCTCGGTGTTGAAGAGGTTGCGAAGGTGGTGTGGCACCGTGTTCTATCAGCAGCAGTGAGAGCGAGTGTTGTGAGCTCTTGTACCTGAGTGAGTTGAGAGTTGTGCTTTGCAAGTTCTCGGGGTATGCCCCTTAAGGACTGCACCGTTCTTCTTGTATCTATGCTTTTATTTGGGACATGTTGTACAGACTTTTCTATACTGTACAGATTGTTATAATTATTCAAATTCAATACATATCTCACTAGACTATTTCTCCTAACCCTTCTGGGTCTTCAAATCCGTGGGTGGCGGCGTGAACTTCGGGGTCCCTAGCGGGGGTCCGGGAGGTCGGATCGTTATAGTTGGTATCAAAGTGTGGGTCTATTGAGATTTGTAATGAGTTAATAACTATAGTTGTCCCAAAGAAAGGTACTAGTACACTGCTGACACCATCCGTCTAGTGTTAGACTTGTGCTTTCAATTGTCTTGCAGGTGTGTGGCTTCCCTGCAAGGTTTGTGTGCATGTTGCAGGAGGGTTGCAGCTGTTGCTATGTCGCATGTGTGGCGAGTATGGTTGTTCGGTGTGTTCGTGCCGTGGTGGCGCGGTTGGTGGTGAACTTGCTGGAAGTGGCCTTCCTCGTGTGGAGGACAGTTGCAGGCAAGTCCAGGCGCGGTGCTCCTGGTCGTCTTTGGCGCATTTGGGTGCGTGTGTGCAACTATGGTTGAGAGAGCCTGAGTGTGGTGTGGCCTTCACCGGAGCAGGGTTGTTGTCTATGAAACCGATCTAAGTGTCCCTGCCTTGTTGTCTATCCCCCTGTTGTTGGGGTGTGTGCTGTATTGGTTATGTGTGTGGTTGCTTGTCTGTGTGTTGTTGTGCACTGTGCTCTGGTTGGTCGGCATTGTTGCTCGGGCTAGGTAGATGTTTTGTGTGTCGTGTTGCATCTCTATTGAGCGCTGCGACACTTGTCTGTGGTTGTTGTCCGCCTTGTGCTGGCTGGTTCTGAGCTCTGGTGAGGTGCAGCTGGAGTTCTTCTCTGTTGGTTCTGGCGGATGTGAGGTTTCCCTAGAACTGTGTTGTGCTCGTTTCTGGTTGCTGTTGCGTTGCCCTCTAGGTTGAGGTGCATCACTTGGTTGCCCTGTGTTCTGGTGAGGTTTCCGAGAACCGTTTTTTGTTGTCTTGGTGAGGGTTTCTCTCAGGACTGTTTCGTGCTCATTTCTGTCTATTTCTGTGCTACCTCGGGGTCTGAGGTATGTTGTTGAGTTGGCTTATGCGTTCTGGTGGGTTTTCATAGAATTGTGCCTTGATGGTTCTGGTGGAGGTTCTCCCAGGACCGGCTTGCTTTACTTCTACTTGTTGTGGTGTTCTCTTTGAAGGTTTGTGTTGTTTGGTCGTTTAGGTTGTGTGTTCTGGTGATGGTTCCTCTTAGGATCGCCCTTTATCGTTTCTGGCAGAGGTTCTTCCCAGGAGTGCTCTGTGTTCGTTTTGGGCCACCGTTGTGTTGCCCCTGTGGTTTGACGTGTGTCATTTGGTTTGGTTGTTTGTTCTAGAGAAGTTCTCCTAAGAAGACTTTATGTCGTTCCTTGTGAGGGGTCCTTCCCAGGGCTGTTCCGTAATGTTTTGGTTGTCGCTGCTCTCTCTCTCTATAGAGATGAGTTGTTGTTGCCGCCAATTGGACTGTCTGCATTACAGTCTGCTTGGGCCTTTTCAGTCAAGGTGTTGTGCCCTTGGCCATGTGTCTGGCCATTGCACTGGCTAGCTTGCCTTGTTGTTCGTTTCCAAGTTTCACGGTTGTGCTGGTGGGACTTTGTGTGTCCCCGTGGTCGTGGTTTGCTTCGTTTCTCCCGCCCGACTGCTCTTTTAGATAGTGGTCTGGTGAGTGTAGCGGTGTCTGGCTAGCGGTACTTCTTGTGGAGTGCCAGTCTTGCATTGTGGTTTTATATCTCTCTCGTCGGTAGAGGATCGACTCGTTGCGTGTCTACTTCCTCTACTTTTTTGTGGGTTGCCGGGGTGGTGATGCTCCACTGTGGTGTTGTTGTGTCACTAGGGTGTGCATCGTTGTGACCTTCTGGTGGAGTTATCTTCCCTTGAGTTGTTTTTGGGTTGAGTTGGTTGCTCCCCTTGTGCTGTCGTTTCCTTGGGCACCGTGGGTCGGTGAACCTATTCGTACTGTTATCGCTGAGATGGTTTCTTGCTGCCTGCCTAGACAATTTGGGGCATTGGGTCCCTATTGGTTTGGTGCGAGGTAGTATCATTTTCCTGTTGGGTTGCTTGCGTGAGCATTGTTCCGCTATGCATTGGTTTATTGGTTGGCCTTGCTTGTGTCAGCGTTACTTCGATGTGTGCTCAATTGTGCCTCGGCTTGTGCCTTGGAGGCTTTCGTGTCCTCGTTTTTAGTTTTGGCCTCCCTATTGGTCGCGATGGAGGTGTACGTCTTGCTCTTGCATGCTAGGGAGTTGCTGTGGTCTATTGCTCCCCATGCGGTAGAGTCGGTGCTCCGTGTTTTGTGTGTGCTTTTTTTATAGAGCTGATGTGGTTGTTGTGCTCTTGAAGTTGTCGGATTACCTGGTGGCCTCGGGTGTTTCTGTGGCCTCGGTTGGGGTGTCGGTGTGTACCCCAGGGCAGGCTTGCCCTTAGGATCTTCAGGTGGGGAACGTGGTAGGTTACCTCACTGCGTTCAGTTACTGAAGGTGACACCTTCATGGCCGTGTCCTGGCAGCGGTGCCAGGAGGCCCAGGTCTGTCTAGTAATCGATTATCTGGCGATCAATCGATTATTAGCAGAGCAAGTTTTCCGTACTGACTGGTGGTGTTCCGAGGTTCTGGCCTACTCGTGCGTGCCTTGGTGGCCGACGGCCCTTTCGGGGTTCGTGCATGCCTCGTACTTGCTTGCTTGTCGTGGGTTACAAGCCAATGGTTTGGCATGATTTTTGTTTTGCTTGCCCCGCCTGTTTGCCCGGTACTTGGCACTTGAGGGCTTGTCCATTAGTGGTTGTCTCCATTGCCTGGGACCCCCATCCCCGTGATCCCTTTGAGGGAGTGCTCTAGGCTATAGGCGTGCTCGAGTCTATGTGTGGTGGACTTTGGTAGCAGAGGTGGGAAACGAGGTTTGGATAGATTTGTCATTTGTAGAGATCTTGTATGGGGCGGGACTAGCCCAGTAGGATTATATCTCGATGTGCGAGTAATGATATAAGTGATTAACATTTTAGAACTAGGCAGGCACGATTATCAAGATATGCATGAATGATAAATCTATTTAAACACGATATGTGAACAAGATAGATTGAACAAGAGTGATTGAGCAAGATCTAGAATGATGCAACAAGAGAGAACTAACAGTAGAATAGTATGTACAAGCACGCAGGATATCATTTAATTGCAAGAACATAGGATGACCATATAACGCAAGCAAGCAAGCACGCACGAGCAAGAACTTTTAACATGTAATAGTAATCAGGCATGATGACACTAATGTGCACTTAGGATCTATGCCACCTTGGAATGCATACTAGGACACGTGTATGTGGTCATTATATCTAGTATTCAATACGCAAGTACTTTCAGCGTAGATGCAACTCCAGTAATCTATACCCCATGGTTAACAATATATTTATGACTCTCTGTCATTGGGGCTACACTAGAGCCCTTGGACACTCGCCGTGCCCGATACACATCTTAGTAATTTCAAATGTAGATATCCATAGTCAATCATGGCCAATATCAAAAGTTTCAAGAAGTATACAATTCAATGTCATGTTCATGATGATTTCAAGAAAGTCAAGTCATGTGAACATGAATTACATGATAACAATAGTTGAGAGAGAACTTTGTCAGCATAACGACGTGATTTACACTTTTAGTTAAATCCCTACATTAATGGCTTGAGTTCATGATTATAAAGTCACACTCACGTGAAATAGATGAGAGAGGAAGCGCACTCTATCTTCTGGGAACTTCAATGGTGCAACCAACTCGGTCTCCATGAGAGAATCCACAGAGTACGAAGAATTACAGAGGTCTTAGTGGAAAGGTCCCTAGTCTTTTAGTACGGAATGACCAACAGAGAGTTTCCAATCCCTAAGAAAGGGATGCCTATTTGTGCAAGAGTGTAGTGTAGAACGTGTCTTAATATCACATTCCACTGGTTTAAAACAAAGTGGAAAGCAAGTAACATGATGACACAATATAGAACTTGCATTTATAACAACATGCTTTGCAGTATTTAACATGATATTCATTCACTTTAATAAGCTAGATCATCATGATGAACATATCAATCTCAAATGGAATAGATCAAGCATTAAGAATAATTAGAATAAGCTTTCAGATTGTTATGATTTTTTCATGGGTTAATAGGTTTTAAGCCATTGGACAGACTAAACAATACTTCTATAACTCATAACATGCAAGATTTACACTTTAAACTGAGTAAACAAGTCTCGGGTAGGCATTAGAAGTTGCAACGGGTTCAGTCGTCGCCTATTTCCAAGGCTTAAATAGAAGAGAACTTAACTTTGGGATGACGAACCAAATCACAACGGGGTAAACGGTCGTGTTACAGTTAATCAATATAACCAATCAATTACAGGATAGAAACGCGACGGCTAGGTCAAATGCTTTCAAGACAATCGGTAGGGGTGTATCGATTGGTGACTACTGAAACGCGACGGGGTCCACGGTCGTGTTAAGGGTAATCAGAACAGGGGTATCGATTGGTGAGATAGAATCACGACGCGTACGTACAATGCGTTCATGCAACTCTTTTAAATACGAAATATGTGCAAAACCAAGAGTGGGAAAGAGATCAAATCGCGATGCCATGATCGGTCGCATATTAGACATGCATTAAAAATTAAGCGGCACACAGTTTGATGCTATTAGATCATGTCAGAGCGAAAGTAAAATGTGACAGTGTAAGCTATCACCTTTAAGGTAATCATGATAGGTTTTTCTATCGCAATACCAGTCTCTAAAATGTGACGTCTAGAGTGGTCACGGTTTAGGGTTCAACCCAAAAATAATAAAAACATTGCAATCATGCATGCAGGGCCTATAACTCAAGATCTAGGGCTCTTCGGACAAAACTATGAACATGAAAGTTGTATAGAACAATGAGTAGAAGAGAACTATACTTTTGGTTTGACTCAATTTGGTCTTGGGATGCATGTAACATGATATGAACTCTAAAAGCCCTAATCATGTGCGACTCTTAGAAAACACTTAATACAACTAGCATGCTTGATCAAAATTAGGCAAAAACAAGTGCATATGAAACTAGACTCGATGAGCTTTAACATCGTATATGGCTTGTTAAGATTTGGCTCAAGAACACCTACCTTTGATCATTCCTAAGAGAGCTGGTTGGGGAAGAAAGCTCCGGTTGGGGGCGATCTCCACCTCCTCTGGTGCTCTAGCAATGCCCCTCAAGACCCCAGCAAGTTGATAACTGATCCCCAATGGGTTTATGATGTGTATTTAAGGGTTTAGGGTTGTTTAGGAGTCCTATTGTAACTAGGGAAGGGGAGCTCCGAGTTTTGGTTGATCCTTCCTTAATCTGAGGATTCTCACCCCAATTTGAGTATGAGAACCATTAGGAAACTCTATAATATGGTTGGGCACAAATTTGGGTTAATATGGAAGTCTGATTATCTACTAATTACTCTTTCTAATTTCTGCTCAATTGGAGCTAGGAATTTTTGGGGATTTATTGCTAATTGGGCTTTTATTCTTTCGGCTATGAGTGTATGTTTGGTCTATAAAACTATTTTGATAATACTGATTGTTATTTTTTTCAATTTTTTTCTTATTTTTTAATTGCTGAATTTCTGGGTGCTACAGGGTACCTATTGCCGTGCTTAGAAGCCAGTGGGTGTCGAGGCGGTCGGCTAGGGCCTTGGGGCGGCTGGTGAGGTGGCGCTGTGCGAAGGTGGGAGCGAGGGTTTGGGGGTTTTGTCGTTTGGCTTGTGAGGGTTTTAGGTGTCGAGGCATCAAGGATGGCTTGCTGGCGAAATATGAGGGGGTGAGATTTTGGCGCACCTAAAAGTTTCTCGCCTAATAAGGAACTTTTTGCTTACACCTAATAAGTCATAAGATAAATAATCGTAAGTATAGAAGCCTTATTCTTAAGGATTTATTTCTGTAACATAAAAAGCGTAAGTACATATTGAACTATTCTAATAGATAACAAACCTCTGTAACATCAAGCATAGGTATACATGATTTATTTTACCTATATAGCATCTATAAGAGAAAGACATATTACACTTTCACATTACACTTTAAGTACAATGTGACTAAGCAACAAGTCTATGTGGCATCCAACAATTGGATTGTCACTTTATTACTCCTTATGTGAGGGGTGCCACATAAGTTATTGCCTAGTCACATTGCACTTAAAGTGCAATGTGCAAGTGCAATAAGCCTTTCTCCATCTATAAATATAGAAAACCTTACCGTAACATAAAACTAACCGTGAGTATACAACTACCTATTCTTACAAATAAATGATTCCGTAATGAATTGACATAGCTATATCCCAACTTTCTTGTAGCGCAAACTACAAATTGAAGCATGATAACACTTAATTGCATAATTGAAAGTACAAGTGGTGAAGAAGGAACAACTCATAAATTGCATAATTGATAGTTCAATTTTTAATTAAGTTCAAACTAAGACATAGTTGCTCTCTTATTTAATCGTATCCAATCACCACCATGTTTGATTACATTTAGAGGGCAGTATTGGCTTAATCAAATTACCAAAGATTTAAACTCATCTAATTCGCGGCATTCTTGCATTTAGAGATTTGCGTACGCTACCCATGAACCCCCATTCTGGTTGCAGCGATAAATTATTTTCCACTTTTTTAGGGTCTGCGGAAGGGGAGAGCTAGAGCACTTCAACTTTTCATATAGTAGATTTCTTACGTGCAATGCTATGTTGTTCAACTTTGCCCTTGTTTTGTCAATAGAAGTATAGAACTGCATCAACTCCTTTCTATGCCAAATCCTTCGGTCGGATCTCTTTTTAAGATAATCTTTTCTTGTACATGTTCTATTGGCATTTTGCACTTGATTCGACGTGAAACCCATGGAGGACTACTTGCATTCTTGTTAAAAGCACTTTCTACTCTAATTTCGGCTACCTCATATGATTCTAATTGTTCTTTTTCTTTAATTCCTGGTTCTCCATTTGATTCTAACTGGTATATATTTTTCTTGCTTCCTTTATCTCTTTCATCTTGTTCTATACTGCTAAGCTTCAACATTATGTATAGATTCATCGGCAAACTGAATTTTAGATATAAGGGGTTGTCATCCAGCTCATGAACTTGTGTCTTAGTGGGACAGGAGCACGAATGAGCACTTAGATATTGTCAAGAGAATAAAAGAGAAATTTGAATGAACCATCGAACACTCATCATTTGGTATAGTTGATACATGCTTGGCGATTGTGGACCTTCTACATGGATTCTAGCATCAGCTGCGTCTAATTATAAAAGGACTTCTGATTGCTGGTGAAAGCAGGTGAGCTTAAAAATGTATGAAATTGCTATATCTAGCTGATGAGAACAGTTAGAGGCATTTGCCATAAAGTTCCTGTAGTGTTACTTAACATTTTTCCCCACGGCGTTTTAGGATGAATGCTGGATTTGGTTATACTGCAAACAATTGCCAATAATAGTTCCATGCTTTCTTCATATACTAAAATAATTGCTCAGATTACTTTGCCTACTCTGATTTTCTACTTCATGCATCCTAGTTTTGTGTTGTGCACACTATCATTCCTACTCACAATTGCAACAGTACAAGTGAAGCTTTACATGGTTCTTCTAACACTACAAGGTGATGCATTGTGATTCCACTTGGTAGAAAGCTGCAAACCTTGAGGTCCAAAATGCCAACCAAGCTTACATGTTTGGAATCCTTATGAATAACTCCATATGCATAAACCTTTGATCTATCCTAAGAAAAAACACCTGTATTGCCATCCATTTATGGGCCGACACGTGATCTTTATAGATTGTACGGGTGAGTGCACTCTCTACGACTGTTGCATGAGAAATGGTAGGTAAAATGGCATCTTCGACTATCACAATTAGATTAAAGCGCCAATAGTAGAGGGAGAGAGAAGACAGGAGGTGGCCATCAGGTGGGGGTGATAAAAGGGAATAACGACCGAACATGTTTAGTCGCTATTCGGTCTCTATAACCGTAAACAATAGCTGTCACTAATTCCCCCAAACATTGCGATCGAATATTTCGATCTCAAATCTGAGACCGAATTGTGACCGAAAATATTCAGTCACAAAATTTGGCAACTTTGGTCGCGAAAACCTAAAAAATTGTGATCGAATTCAGTCGATCACAATTCGGTCTCAAATCTGAGATCGAATTAGTGACTAAAAAATTCGGTCTCAACATTTCAGCCCTAAACCCACCAAAAAGAAAATCTTAGTGACCGATAACATTCGGTCTCAAATCTGAGACCAAATTTGACCAAAAAGAATTCAGCCATTAAATTTAAAATTTAGTGATTGAAAATACTCGGTCACTATTCGGTCTCAAATCTGAGATCAAATTGTGACTAGAAGTTTCAATCTCAAAATCGGGCTCTATATCTGCAATTTCTTGTAGGCGTGGGGCTGTCGCATTTTGAGATCCGAGGCCTCTATATGCAAGGCCAACATATCTCTCTTCCCTTATTCTCTTTCTTCTTCCTCTCCTCTCCCCTTCCTCTCTTCTGTCCGAGCTCACTCTTGGGGGCTTTTCTTCTCCGACTTGGTGGAGCTTTAACATGGTGGTGGATCTTCCACGCTTGTAGGTGACCTCGACGTGAATCTTGGAGTGAGGAGAAGGTGGTTACTCACACAAGAAGACTCCAATAGGTTGGTTCTTCAATTGAGGTGGGGACTTTGATCCTTCCCCCTAGTTATAGCATACCTAGGGCCTTTCCCCCACCTTCTAGAGTCTTGTAGGCTCCATTCCATGCTTCCTTGTTCCATGATTAAGGTGGGGTATGTGTGAACATGAACATACATGTGAGCTTTGCATGAGTGTAGCTAGCCTTCCTTGCCATGCAATGAGGGTGGTTTGAGTTCCTTTTATATGCTTCTAGTGATTTGCATGCTCTCCATCCCCGGTTTGTGATGTATGTATGTTTTTGGGGAAGACGTTGAGGGCTCGGCCATGGTTGCCAGCTCTCTGTCTACGGTCGTGACAAGTTGGTTGTCACCTTATGGTCATGACACCTTTCCTGTCACCTTCCTCTTACTCTGGTTGCATCATCCATACTGTCACGTTCTAGTAGCATTAACAGTGTGGGTGTCACATTCTTCTCTGTAACGCGTCGGGCTTCCTGTCGCCTTATGGTTGCGATAACCTGTGCATCACGTTCTCTATGATAGTGATAGGGCGCCTATTGCCTTCTCAGACAGAGAGCCGATTGTTTCCATTCGAAGTTGTGCTTCCGCAAAGTTTGTGTTTCCCTGTTCCTGTGGCACTTGTGCTATTCCTAGCACAGTACTACACTAGCCAGTTCTCTCAGTGCTTGTCCCGTCGTGTGGGTTGTTACCATTTTCCGAGACCCCCATCCTTGTTAGCCTGTTGAGAGAGTTCTCCAGGCTACAAGTGTGCTCGAGTTAGTGACTCTAGAGTTGAGGGGAAACGGTGGGTGGGCAGTGACATCGAGTAATTTTAGAGCTCTTGTGATTGGTCTAGGACATCAAGGGGGTTCAAATGTGTTCTTCCGACACAGGCCAATTAGTCCTTTCCTTGTTGTCTCACTCTACGTGGTTTTGGAACTACATAGAGGTGTCCAACATAGGACCGTAGTGTTGAGCAACTATCCTCAGACTTTAAATAAATATACCACAGAAAAATATTTTAAACAAACTCTATCTCGAAAATGTTTCTAAGTCCACACACTACTCTATGTATCACACTAACTCCGAATGTGGACTCCGACTCCTTAGAGTCGAATGGTAGTTTATGCAACATTGTCTTGAAAAAAGTTTCTAAGCAACAGACTACTCTATGTATCATAATGAATCCGACTGTGAACTTTGACTTCCTAAAGTCAAATTCTTTATTCTGGACTCCAACTCTCAGAAATCTGATTCTTTTGACTCCAACTCCTAGAGTCGAAGTACCTATTTTGTTTTGTCTCCGACTCCAGAAGTCGAATTCTATAATCTTACTACAACTTTTGAAGAGTCGAATGTCAGTCTGCTCTCATGATTATCTCCGACTCTTAGACTTGAAGTACACCTTTTAGATTCGACTTCCCTGTCAACTTCTGTATTTGTACTTTTTATGTGCAGATAGTATTTTATTAACTTATGAATGTTGATTGTATAACATCTCACCTCTTAATATATTTTTTTGTCAGAACTCATGATACTTGTATATCCCTTAAATATTATTAGTCTATTAGATTATCATTATTTACATATATTCTGACAAGATGAGCCATATTATATTCAAAATAATCACCTAAATTTGTTTATGTATATATCTGAAACTTTTATTCAAATTTGTCTCTTGCTTCATGACAGAAGGCCAAATTTTCGTCTCCTTCAGAAGATATCCTGCATTTATTGATTTCAGATGCATGGGTATCTGACAGAGGTTCACCTACCACTGTCAGAACCACACCTTACCTTTTGGTGCAACTATCTATCTATCTTTTATTAACCTAAAAGCTTGTCTGTCTGAGATTTCCATACTTTACATATTTTCTCTGACTCACCTACCTCAAAAAGTATGGAGGTATTCTCTCCTTTTGTCTTGTCTTTCTGCAGAACATTTATTGGGCACGTTTTCAACATGGAGCTTTCACAGAACATTTAATTGAGCTTGACCTCTAAGCTGTGAAGCTACAAGCCTTGTCTGAAGCCATTGGAAAGATAAAAAGACAGAAGGACCCATGGTTAACAACCTCAACTAGTATCCAAAGGATCCAAGATCTCTCCTCAAACGGCTAGATCTCTAACAGACACTTTCAAACGGATACATTTTCTGAAGCATATATAGAAGCCGAAGTTTGAAGAAGAAAAAATACACAACAACACTTACAGTTGAGCTAGCAAAATCTTTCAACTCTCTTCTGCTTTCTACTAATCAAGAGCTACTACAAGCCTTCTCCTAAGCTGCAAGAATTGAGAGCCTGTTCATTCAAGAAAATCTCTAAGCTCTCCTCTTCACAGAAGCTTTGTTGTTGGGTGGAATTTGTAATCAGAATTCTTTTTAGTTCACTCCTTCCCAGATTCAGAAAGGATCACTACTGTAGTTTTTATTCTTTTTCCTTTCTGAATTTCCTGTGTTTGCTCATTCCTTAGAGCAAACACAAGTGTTCTTTTACAATTTAGTCTGTGTATTCCTATAGGAGGTTTGTTCCTGCTATACCCCTCTTGTGTAGGGAAGACCTTGTTGAAGGTAGTCTTTGTACCCGTAGTAAGTGAAGACTTGCTTGGGAACAAGTGGGCTTGTAATTCCTCTCAAGGGTGAAAAAAGGCCAAGTTCTCTTGGTAGTTAGTGAAATCTCAAGTGGTTTGCTTGAGGACTGGATGTAGGACTTTCATGTCGGAAGGGCTGAACCAGGATAAAATTCTTTGTGCAATTGTGTGATTGTTTCCGCCAATTTATACTTGAATCACACACTACACTAAATTCTAACAGCTTTATTTAGTGTTGTTTAATTTCAGATAAAATTTTAAAAGTACAAGAATTATTATTCACCCCCCTCTAGGACATCATTAGTGTCATTTCTATCCAACAAGTGGTATCAGAGCAAGGTCTTCTCAGAAGAATCTAAAGATTTGAGAAGAGATAGCAACTGAAAGTCACAACTATGAAGGTTAGTTTGTTACAAGGCCACCATTCTTTGATGGTGAAGATTATCAATATTGGAAGATGTGGATGGAGTGCTTCATTAGAGGCACATATTTTGATCTGTGGTAGGTGATAGAACAAGGTGATTATGAAATCCTTGGTGAGTCCTCCTCTGCTCTTTCCATAGCTGATAAAAGGAACATGTCTTTAAATTATAAGGCTAAAAACTATCTATGTTGTGCCCTATCCAAACGAGAATTTAATAGACTATCTGCTTGTAGAACTGCTAAAGAAATGTAGGACAAACTGCAAGTTACATATGAAGGAACTGATAGAGTAAAACAAACTAGGATAGATATTCTTGTTTCTCAGTATGAACAATTTAAAATGCTTCACAATCATTTTTCAAACATAATAGTAGGACTGAGCTCTCTAGGAAAAGTTCTTACAAATGAAGAAACTGTAAGAAAGATCCTAAGACCATTAACAAATGTTTGGACCCCTAAGGTCACTGCCATTGAGGAAGCACATGATCTAACTCAGCTTTCCATTGATAAATTAATCAGATCCTTAATGGCTCATGAAATTAACATGGAAAGATTTTCTGAAAATTCATCGAAAAAGAAAATGTCAAATGCTTTGAAGGTTGCAGATTCTTCCTCCTCTGAAGATTCAAAGGAGAAATCAGATGATAGTGATGATGAAGTCATGTTGTCAAGGAAACTACAAAGGATCCTTGCCAAGAAGAAGAAATTTTGCTCCAAAAGATTCTTCAAGAAGGACAAGAAGAAGGAACCAACCTGCTACGAATGTAAGCAACCAGAACATTACAAATCTGAATGTCCCAAGCTGAAGAAGAAGAATCAAGCAGAGAGATCTAAAAAGAAGAAAGGCAAAGAAAAGAAATTCAGAAGATACAAGAAAAAGGCAATGGCAACATCATGGAATAATGAAGAATCCACCAGTTCAGACTCTTCAAGTTCAGAATCCGAAGAAGAAGAAAAGGCAAATCTAGCCCTCATGGCATGACTGGATCAGGTAAATTCTGAAACTTCACATCATGTTTTGAATCTGATTCTGATAGTCTTGAAGATGCCTTCAATGAGTTATATGAAAAATATAAAACAGTAGTCAAACAAATGAAGATAATTAAATTAAATTTGCTAAATCAGGAAAAAGCCAACACCTTCATGAAAAATGAAGCAGGAAGATTAGAACAAAGTCTAAATGAAACTAAAAGAGCAAATTAATTGTTGTGTGAGGATTTAAAAAATAAAAAAAAGTAAAATCATAGAAATAGAATCAAATTTAAAAGAACTTAAGGATGAAGAAAAATTGAAAGAAGAAAATAACTACTTAAGAGCTACTATAGAGAAAATATCTAACTGTAAAACATCCTTGTTTGTTAGAATAAAAGTCTCTACGACAAGTAAGAAAAAGTATGGAGTAGGATACACACCTCCACCTAATGAAGAAGATATTGTGCATCCCAAAATCTATCCAACTCCTAATTTGTAAAAGAAAAAGGAATAAAAAATCCCAAAAAGGTTTACCATATGTTTATAGGCAAAAATAAAAATTTAATAACACTACACACATGAAAAATGCTTTTGATTTATGTTGTAGTCACTGTAATCAGTTAGGACACACTGTCAGCACATGCACAACTAGACATTTGCACTGGATCCCTAAGACTAACCATCAAGGACCAAAGAAAATTTGGGTACTAAAAGTTACAACTTAAATTTATTTGCAGGGTCACCTGAGAGCATCCAAATGGTATTCGGATAGTGGGTGCTCAAGGCATATGACAGGTGACAGAAAGTTATTTACAAGTTTTAGAGATGAAAGTGGTCAAGTCACTTACGGAGATAATGGTAAAGGAAAGGTCTTAGGATGTGGAACAGTGGGAACAAAAGAAAAGAATTTGATAGAAGATATCATGTATGTAGAAGGATTGAAGCACAATCTAATTAGCATCAGTCAATTATGTGATAAAGGTCATCTAGTAAAATTTCAGAATGACAAGTGTATTATTCAAAAGGATGAAAAAGCAGTCGTTGAAGCTCAAAGAGTGAAAAATATGTACACCCTACAGTTAGCAGAACTAAAAGAAGTAAATTTATGTCTTGCAACTACCAAGAGTGAAGAATCTGATTTGTGGCATAGAAGATTGGGATATGCAAGTACTTCAGTAATCAAGAAATTGATTAAGCATGACCTAGTTGAAGGTCTTCCGAAGATGAAACTGAAGAAATCTATAATATATACAACCTGTGCAAAAGAAAAGCAAACCAAGACATCATTTCAGTCCAAAACAATAGTCACAACTTCTAAGCCTTTGGAGCTCATTCATATAGACTTATTTGGACCTATAAGAACAGTTAGTCTTGGAGGAAAAGTGTATGGTTATGTAATAGTGGATGACTACTCAAGATATACTTGGGTATCCTTCTTAGAAGCCAAGTCAGAAACTTTTTTAGCTTTTCTGAAGTTCAGCAAAGTAGTACAAAAGGATCAGAAATTCCAGATTATCAGCATCAGATCTGATCATGGTGGAGAATTCAAGAATGAAGATTTTGTAATGTTCTGTGAAGAAAATGGAATAGAACACAATTTCTCTGCACCAAGAACACCTCAACAGAATGGAGTAGCAGAAAAGAAGAACAGAACACTGCTAGACATGGCTAGAACTATGCTCACAGAGTACAACTTACCAAGATACTTTTGGGCAAAAGCAATCAACACAGCCTGCTACATCATCAACAGATGCATGATCAGACCAATTCTAAAAAAGACACCCTATGAGCTATATAAGGAGAAGAAGCCCAACATCAGTCATCTTCGACCTTTTGGTTGTAAGTGCTTTATTTGAATAATGGTAAAGATAACTTAGGAGAGTTAGATGCTAAAAGTGATGAAGGTTTTCTGTTAGGATATATTTCAAAACCTAGAGGATATAAAGTTTTTAATAGGAGAACTTTAACTATAGAGCAAACAGTGCATATCTTATTTGATGAGACTAACCCTTCTATTAAGAGAATAGAAGAAGAAGAAGATTGTGTTGAAGATCTGTGTAGGGATCTAGAGAAAACATCTCTTGAAGAAGAAGAAAATAAGAAGAAAAGGAAGATCCACCACTGAAGGAACGTCAACAACAAGAAGGACTACATAGAGAATTGAGGTATCAAAGAGATCATCCAAGAGAAAACATTATAGGTGATCCTCAAGATAGGGTAAGAACATGAGATATGAACATTCCTTGTGATTTTTCTGCATTTGTGTCTCCAATTGAGCCTAGGACAATCAATGATGCACTGGTTGATGAATCTTGGATCACTTAATCAGTTCCAATTCATCCAGGTTTGGACTCTTGTCCCTAGACCTTCTGACCATCCAGTTATTGAGACCAGATGGGTTTTCAGAAACAAAATGGATGAATCAGAAGTGATCACCAGGAACAAGGCCAGACTTGTAGCACAAGGGTATTCCCAAGAGGAAGGTATTGATTTTGATGAAACTTATGCCCCAGTAGCTAGATTGGAGGCAATTATAATTTTATTAGCATATTCATGCTCCCTCAACATCAATTTATTTCAAATGGATGTTAAAAGTGCTTTTCTGAATGGTTTCATAAAAGAAGAAGTTTATGTTGAGCAACCACCTGGTTTTAAAGATACTAAATATCCAAATCATATTATTCGTTTAAAGAAAGCATTGTTTGGTCTGAAACAAGCTCCAAGAGCTTGGTATGAAAGACTAAGTGCTTATCTTATATCACATTATTTCATAAGAGGTAAAGTAGATAGCACCTTATTTATTAAGAAATTTTTCTGAAGGAATCTTGATAGTACAAATATATGTTGATGATATTATTTTTGGTTCTACTAATGAGTCAGTTTGTAAATTCTTTGAAAATCTTATGCAAATTGAGTTTGAAATGAGCATGATGGGTGAGCTTAACTATTTTCTTAGGTTGCAAATCAAGCAGACCAAGGAAGGTACTCACATTTGTCAAACCAAATACATTTCAGATTTACTTTCAAAATATGGTTTTGACAAGTGTAAGTCCTTAGGAACACCCATGAGCTCAAGAATTAAGTTAGATAGTGATCCACTTGGTAAGAAAGTAGATCAAAAGGTCTATAGAGGCATGATAGGATCACTACTCTATCTTACTGCTAGTAGACCAGATATAATGTTCAGTGTATGTTTGTGTGCAAGATTTCAAGCTAATCGTAAAGTATCTCATGTTCATGCTATTAAAAGATTTTTAGATATCTTATAAACACAAGTAAATTAGGCCTATGGTATCTCAGATGTTCTGATTTCAAATTAATTGAATATAGTGATGATGACTATGCTGGAATCAAAATAGATAGAAAACGCACCAGCGGTACTTGTCAAATACTTGCAGGATGCTTGATTTCTTGGTCTTCCATAAAGTAGAATTCTATGGTATTGTTCACAATAGAAGCAGAATATATTGCAGCTGGAAGTTGCTGCACTCAATTGCTATAGATCAAACACAAGTTGGAAGACTATGGTCAAAGACTTCAAGAAATTCCAATGATGTGTGACAACACAAGCGCAATCAATTTGACCAAAAAATCCTATACAGCATTGAAGAACAAAACATATTGAGGTTAGACATCACTTCATCAGGGACCATGTAAGTAATGGTGACATTTTACTTGATTTGTCTCTACAGAAAGTCAATTAGCTGATATCTTCACTAAACCTCTTCCTGAAGATAGATTCACATCTATTAGAAGAGAAATAGGTATGTGTAATCATGATTAAATTACTATAATAAATTCATATCTAAATGTATATTAAGAACTCACTGTGAAATCTTCTAAGTCCCAGTACTGCGACTCATGAAGTCAGAGTCTGTCTAGACTCATGATGAAGTATGCAGTGCGACTCCTAGAAGTCGGAGAAGAAATTCGACTTTCTAGGGTCGGAGTCTGAAAAGGTACTCATTAATTTAAATAATAAATGCGATTAAATTTTTTTTAAATGTATTTATTACGCAACGGTTCATTCATTTAATCACAACCATTCATCCTCTTATCTTTGGTCCGTTACTTTTCCAACTTCTATATTAGGACCACCCCTTCCTTTCCCAAAGTACCCTTTCAAACTCTCTCTCCGACTCTCCAGTCATCTTCTTCCTCTTTCCGTGCACATTATTCATCTCCTCCAGAACCGCCTTCAGAGCAACAACAGATCCTTCATTCCCTCTGAAGAAAGGTAGGTTCTTTGATCTCTAAACATCATTTCCTTGACTCCTTCGATAGATTTCTTAATCTTCTCTCTCTCATCTTCTATCTAGATGGCATCCTCTAAGGCTCCTGAAGGAACTACCTGAGCAGTTCCAACGCCTTACCTTTGCCAAGTTCTCCATCTGTCCGGGGAAGGTTGTAGACTTCTCTCAGTTGCATGGTAGTCTAGGTTGGGTAGAAGAAACCCTAGCAGAGATGGGTTGGTCTAGACTGTGCCAGATTTCTGAACCCACCTTCGAAGGTGCCCTTAAGGCATTTTTTGTAACCCTTCAAATCTCCTCAGAAAGATCAGTAATAGGGTTTATGAAAGGCACCAAGGTTACGGTTTCTGAAGATCTTTTGGTTGAGTTTTTGGGCTGTCTCACCTCGGGCCATAAACTCAGTGAAATTGTGCCCTTCGATAAGCAAAAGATGGGTATCATTGAAAGCCTAGGGACAATCAGCAAGAAAGGTCTGTTGGTGAATGAGTTGTTTGCAGAGAAGAGGATCTTACATTCTGTCATCACCAATATCATCACACCCAGGGCTGCACCCACTCCTCCATAACTGCCAGAGATGGTAGTTTACTATTTTGGGTTGTCCAAAGACATAGGGTCAACCTGCCAGCAGTTATTTTGGAAAAGATGATAGCCTCAAAGAATCTGTAGGAGTCCCCCCCCCCCTTATGGACCACTGCTATCACTAATTATTAAAAGGTTTTCAGTTGATCTAAGTGAAGAAATTCCAACAGGGGTGAAGGAAAAGATTGGCTTGTCTACTCTGAGAAGAAGTCATTACTCTCTAGAAAAGAAAGCTCAGAACTTATGGGTTAAAGATTCTGTGCCCCAGTGCACTCATGAAATTTCCCTGATGAAGCACTGGAGTCATCATCCATTCCAGTTAGTTAGCAAGAAGGAGAAGCTAGAGAAGAAAGAATAGAAGCTCCTGCTCAAGATCAACAGGAACAACAACAAGAAGAAGAGCACCAAGAATCATTTCAGCAAGAGCATTTCCTACCTCATCTCCAAGGCAAGATGCACCTAAAGAGACCATCAGTCAAGTGCTTAGAGGCCTGAGAGGCAAGGGGATAGCACAAGAAGAAGAAGATATTCATAGATCCACTCCTGTTGTGCAAGAGTTTGAAGAAGTGGACAATCACTCCTCCCCTTCACACTTTGAGACCCGGTCAAGGACTCAGAGGGAGAGTAGTAGCAGTACAAGTTTGTTGATGGATTTACTGACAAAGCAACAAGAGAGCTTGTCTACTCTTCAAATGCAAGTTCAGCAAGTGGATGTCAAGTTTGACTTCCTAGCTGAGGAGGTCCAGCAGATGAAGGATCTTCTACTTCAGTTAGTGTGCCAACCGGGCACTAAACAGCCTTCTGCACCTCCATTTACTCATCAAGAAGAGCAGCAGCCAGAGCAAAAGAAGCAGCAAACAGAATAACAGCAGCCTAAGGAACAAGAAGAACAAGTTCAGCAGCATGAAGTTCAGCAGCAAGAGCAGCAGCAGCAGCTAGAACTTGAGTAGCAGCAGCTAGAACCTGAGCAGCAGCAAGAAGTTCAGCAGCAGCAAGAAGAACAACAGCTAGAGCCAGAGTAGTCTTCAGCAGTAGTTAAGGAAGAGCAGTAGAAGCATGCGCAGCAGCAACAATCATCAGTGGCAGTTGAGCCTAAACAGCAGCAGCAGGAGTCCGTTCGAGAGTCTAGGCTTAAAAGACCTCTAGAGTCACATGATTTAGAGTTAGAGGCCAGATCCAAAGTCAAAACTTTTAAGAGGAAGGTTAGAAGAAAACTCCATAAAAATGGTCAGCCTATGTTCTCAAAACCCTTGACCATTTCCACTCCTTCCACTGGACCAACTCCTCTTGCTCCTACTATTTCCTCTGCTCCTGCTCCTCTTGAATCAGAACAACTCACTACATCCTCCTCTCATCCTACTGCCCCCACTACACCTACACCTCCATTAGGTGAACAACAACAACAATCTCCACTTTCTACCTCATCTAATCCTCCTCCCTCTACATCTTTACCAGAGCATCAACCCCTAGCATTTGATAATGTCAAGTTTTCTATCTATCCCTTGAAATACAGCTTCAACCCATCCAAGGCAAACATACCTATTCTCCATACATCACCTCCTAGCTTCTTTTCTTCTCTTCCTATAGCCTCCACTCCCTTGGCTGGCAGATCCACCCTTGCACTCTCAGAAATAGTACCTAGTATACTACTTTCATCTAAAGGTGGTCGCCAATTCAAAGACAACCCTGCCAAACTACTTCCTTCCTTTTGGTATGCCTTTATCTACCACTCTGAACATCATATGAATCTATTCAGGGAATTCTTGTCCATCAAGGCATTCCTTGAAGTCCATGAAATGCCAGGTTTCACCTTTGAGGACTGGCTTCCCTCTCTCCTCCATACCTCTCAAGTTTAGTTGGCTGATCTGAATTTAATTTCTCAGAAAAGCCACAGTCTCACTTCCACAGCATTTCTTGAACTCTACCCTGGTGAAGCCACTAGATTTCAGCAAACTCTTTCCAGGAACCAATTTATGGATATTCATCTACAGCTGAATCTTAGGTTCTATGACATGTTTGGCACTCTCCTTAGATACTCTCAGGCCAAGTACACAAGAATGAAGGAATTCAATGTAGCCAGATTCAAATTGGGACTGCCTGATGTCAACAAAGGTCAATGGGAGAATATCATCAGAGGTCAGAGGCAAATTTCTCCCTCCATGTCATTTGGACTTTCTTCCGAGCTATATCCAAGTGTTGTTGGTGCCATATTTGCTAGGAAAGACTTAGCTCAGCTAGTCTTCAATAGGCACATCAGGTTAGCTACCAGGTTCAGAATTAAGTACAACTTGAGGCTCTCATTCCATAGATTTGCCCTCCTGCAAGCTCTTGTCAACTCTCAGCATATGTTAGATTTTCAGATCTGTTTTGCTGAGTCTAAAAGGTTCTCTGAAGATCAATGGGTAGCTGCTGATCCTGAAGTTCATTCAGACTGTGAGAAGTTGAAAATTTCTGTTCGAGAGTATCTCTGAAAAGGATATGAGGATCTGTGGAAATCTATTGCTCATAAGTGGAAGCAGAGGTACCTAGTCTACTACCAAGCAAAGGAAGCTGCATTTTCTCAAGGCCTGCACTGGAATATCACTGTCCATGAGTTTCTTCATCTAGCAGCCTCCAAGAAGTTTGTGCCTCTCAAGATCCTTTTGCGCCCTAGCAATTATCAGAAGAGACTTACCTGGTTTCATAAGAGGCATATTAAGTCCTATAGGAAAATTCCCTCCATAGGTCCTACCTATAGGATAGAATATGGTAAGTTCATGAATCACTTTCCTAAAAATGAGAAGAAGTTGTGGGCTCTTCTCAAGACATTCATGGCTCAGATCCCTCCTTCTATGTACTTACCTAGTTCATTATCCAAATCCTAACTGCTCTTATGAACTTGAACATTTCAGTTTATGAATACACTTTCTGTTTCTTATATCTCTGATGATGATGATTTCTCTCTCTCTATTTTAATATCCTACCTTTTCTGTTAATGCCATAAAGGGGGAGAAAGAAGTAAGAAACATATCCTTGCAATTTGTTTTTCACTGTCTATTTAATGTTCTTGTCATTAACAAAAAGGGGGAGAATTGTTTAGCAACTATCCTCTAAGAAAATTATTTAAGACTTTAAATATTTTAACATAGTGATTTTGATATGACAAAACTTTTAAAAGACTTTCTACAAATTAAATATACCAATAAATATACCACAGAAAAATATTTTAAACAAACTCTATCTCGAAAATTTTTCTCAGCCCACACACTTCACACTAACTCAGAATGTGGAATCCGACTCCTTAGAGTCGAATGGTAGTTTATGCAACATTATCTTGAAAATTTTTCTAAGTCCACAAACTACTTGATGTATCATAATGAATCCGATTGTCAACTCCGACTTCCTAAAGTCGAATTCTTTATTCTGGACTCCAACTCTCAGAAGTTTGATTCTTCTTACTCCGACTCCTTGAGTCGAAGTATCTATCTTGTTTTGTCTCTGACTCTAGAAGTCGAATTCTATAATCTTACTACAACTTTTGAAGAATCGAATGTCAGTCTGCTCTCATGATTGTCTCCGACTCTTAGACTCGAAGTACACCTTCTAGATTCGACTTCCCTGTCAACTTCTGTACTTGTACTTTTTCTGTGTAGATAATATTTTATTAACTTATGAAATGTTGATTATATAACATCTCACCCTCTTAATATAATTTTTTGTCAGAACTCATGATACTTGTATATCCCTTAAATATTATTAGTCTATCAGATTATCATTATTTAAATATATTCTGACAAGATGAGACATATTATACTCAAAATAATCACCTAAATTTGTTTATGTTTATATCTGAAACTTTTATTCAAATTTGTTTCTTGCTTCATGATAGAAGGCCAGATTTTCGTCTCCTTCAGAAGATATCTTGCATTTATTAATTTCAGACGCATGGGTATCTGACAGAGGTTCACCTACCACTGTCAGAACCACACCTTACCTTTTGGTGCAACTGTCTATCTATCTTTTATTGGCCTAAAAGCTTGTCTGTTCGAGGTTTCCATACTTTACATATTTTCTCTGACTCACCTACCTCAAAAAGTATGCAGGTATTCTCTCCTTTTGTCATGTCTTTCCTGCAGAACATTTATTGGGCACGTTTTCAGCATGGAGCTTTCACATAACATTTGATTGAGCTTGACCTCTAAGCTGTGAAGCTACAAGCCTTGTCTGAAGCCATTGGAAAGATAAAAGACAGAAGGACCCATGGTTAACAACCTCAACTAGTATCCAAAGGATCCAAGATCTATCCTCAAACGGCTAGATCTCTAACAAACACTTTCAAACGGATATATTTTTTTGAAGCATATATAGAAGCTGAAGTTTGAAGAAGACAAAATACACAACAACACTTACAGTTGAGTTAGCAAATTCTTTCAACTCTCTCTTCTTTCTACTAATCAAGAGCTACTACAAGCCTTCTCCTGAGCTGCAAGAATTGAGAGCCTGTTCATTCAAGAAAATCTCTAAGCTCTCCTCTTCACAGAAGCCTTGTTGTTGGGTGGAATTTGTAATCAGAATTCTTTTTTAGTCCACCCCTTCTCAGATTCAGAAAGGATCACAACTGTAGTTTTTATTCTTTTTCCTTTCTGAATTTCCTGTGTTTGCTCATTCCTTGGAGCAAACACACAAGTGTTCTTTTACAATTCAGTCTGTGTATTCCTGCAGGAGGTTGTTCCTGCTATACCCCTTTTGTGTAGCGAAGACCTTGTTGAAGGTAGTCTTTGTACACCTGGTATGGGAAGACTTGCTTGGGAGCAAGTGGGCTTGTAATTCCTCTCAAGGGTGAAAAAAGGCCAAGTTCTCTTGGCAGTTAGTGAAATCTCAAGTGGTTTGTTTGAGTACTAGACGTAGGACTTCCATATGGGAAGGGCCGAACCAAGATAAATTTCTTTGTGCAATTGTGTGATTGTTTCCGATAATTTACACTTGAATCACACACTACACTAAATTCTAACAGCTTTATTTAGTGTTGTTTAATTTCAGATAAAATTTTTAAAAGTACAAGAAGTCTTATTCACCCCCCTCTAGGACATCATTAGTGTCATTTCGATCCAACAAGTGGTATCAAAGCGAGGTCTTCTCAGAAGAATCTAAAGATTGAGAAGAGATGGCAGTTGAAAGTCACAACTATGAAGGTCAGTCTGTTACAAGGCCACCATTCTTTGATGGTGAAGATTATCAATATTGGAAGATGCGGATGGAGTGCTTCATCAGAGGCACAAATTTCGATCTGTGGCAGGTAATAGAACAAGGTGATTATGAAATCCTTGGTGAGTCCTCCTCTGCTCTTTCCATAGATGATAAAAGGAACATGTCTTTAACTTATAAGGCTAAAAACTATCTATGTTGTGCCCTATCCAAACAAGAATTTAATAGACTATCTGCTTGTAGAACTGCTAAAGAAATGTGGGACAAACTGCAAGTTACATATGAAGGAACTGATAGAGTAAAACAAACTAGGATAGATATTCTTGTTTCTCAGTATGAACAATTTAAAATGCTTCCTAATGAAAACATAACTCAGATGTACAATCGTTTTTCAAACATAATCGTAGGACTGAGCTCTCTAGGAAAAGTTCTTACAAGTGAAGAAACTTTAAGAAAGATCCTAAGATCATTAACAAATGTTTGGACCCCTATGGTCAATGCCATTGAGGAAGCACATGATCTAACTCAGCTTTCCATTGATAAGTTAATGGGATCCTTAATGGCTCATGAAATTAACATGGAAATATTTTCTAAAAATTCATCGAAAAAGAAAATGCCAAATGCTTTGAAGGTTGCAGATTCTTTCTTCTCTAAAGATTCAAAGGAGAAATCAGATGATAGTGATGATGAAGCCATGTTTTCAAGGAAACTACAAAGGATCCTTTCCAAGAAGAAGAATTTGGCTCCAAAAGATTCTTCAAGATGGACAAGAAGAAGGAACTAACCTGCTACGAATGTAATCAACCAGGACATTACAAATCTGAATGTCCCAAGCTAAAGAAGAAGGATCAAGTAGAAAGATCTAAAAAGAAGAAAGGCAAAGAAAAGAAATTCAAAAGATACAAGAAAAAGGCAATGGCAGCTACATAGGATAATGAAGAAGCTATGTAAGACTTCACAGCACTAGCAGGTCGCACGGCGGACGAAGGAGATGGGGCTACAGTAGTTGGCATGGTCCTTAGCATTGTCCCCTGTGTGCTTTGGTACTCCACCCTCGGGGTATGCCCCTTAAGGGTTGTGTCTTTTTCTTCTACTTGTACTATTTGTGTTTGGGACTTGTACTCGTACTTGTGTTTGCTTTCACTTGTTCATACATTTCTAACATTGTAGTTGTTGTTTATCTCCTTATATATCCTATTAGACTAATCATTCAACCCTTCCAGATCCTCGGATCTGGGGGTAGCGACATCGAAAACTGGGTTCTCGGTAGGAATCGAGGGTTGGGTTTTCGAGGTCATTACACTATCAGTAGATATAAATGAGGAAAATTATATAGATCCCATAGATTATAATGATGTTATGAATTTGCATGAATCAGATTCATGGTTGAATGCCATAAAGGAAGAAATTGATTCAATGAAAAGAAACAATGTATGAGAACTATGTGAATTACCCAATAATAGAAAGACTATAGGATGCAAGTGGGTATTTAAGAAGAAATTCAGTATTGATGGCACAATTGATAAATTCAAGGCTCGATTAGTTACTAAGGGATTCAATCAGCAAATAGGTATAGATTTTCAAGAGACTTATTCTCATGTAGCTAAATTTGCATCTATAAGGATGATTTTAGTGATTTCTGCACATCGTGACTTGGAACTATTCAAAATAGATGTCAAGACTGCATTCCTCAATGAGACAACTTGATAGATTTCAAGCGGAAGAATAGGAGAATTTTTGGCCCGCAAATGATATGGCAACAAACTTTCTAGAGGGGGGGGTGAATAGAATAGCTGCAGAAATACTGAAACTAAAACACAAAAATCACCACTTGAAAACTTCGGTTAGTGAATGTAGTTGTGTGCAAAGATAGAGTAGCAGTGCGGAAGCAAATTTAAATAATCACACAAGAACACAAAAATTTCATCCTGGTTCGGTACTTCTCAAATGGAAGACCTACATCAGCCCCCAAGCAAATCATGATATTTCACTAACTAGGGTACAATCCCCCCAAGGATATACAAACCCCCAGCTCCCTGCTGGTCCTCTTCCTTTCCGAGTAAGAAGGAAACTCACTTCTATTATAGGTCAAGAAGCCACCCTCCTGAAACAAACCCCAGTGCGGTTCTGCTAGACTTAAACTCCCAGCTAGGTTTTGCTGACACCAACCCCAGCAAGGTTCTTCCCTTAACCCAAGGGGAACACTGAGTATAGTCCCTCAGCTAGACAAACACCCAGTACTTCGGCTGGTTTTCTCTTTGCCCTTGAAGAAGAAAACTGTATACAGTCCTACAGCTGGACACAAATCTTCATAGAAAAGAAAGAACAGACTAAGAGCTATACAAGATGAACAAAGGAACTCTATCTCTCAGCTCACAGACTCTCCCCCAAATTTACAATGATGCACAGAGAGAGTGAAGAGAGAAAAGAAGCTTGAATGCTTGAAGACTTCAGATGGTTGCGTGCACACTTCTTCTTGGGCTCGAGCTCTTTCTCTCTTGCTTGAGTGTGTATGGCGTTGACGCTTCTCACTAGATGTACACTCTTTCAAAAAATTTCAGGAAGGCTCATGTCTTGTTCTTCAGCCTTGCTTCATCCTTTTATGGAGCAGCTTGAACTCTTCTAGCCGTTGCTCATCTTCTTCTTCATCTACTTTTCTTCTTCTTCTATCTAACAGACACTTGGTGTAGAGAGAAGTCTAGATATCTGCAAGCACAGAAGATAGAGTCAGACTAAAAAGGTCTTCTGACAGAAGGCCCATACCTTGCCTTGCTTCCATGTTTTCTGCTGACATCCAGACATGTCAGGTACGACCCTTTTTCTCTAGCAGGCAAATGATCCATTTCTAATCTGAGTAAAGGAGACCATAGCAAACAAACCTAATTTCTCCATCACTGAGGATGGGAGAATATTATTCCAAGCCAGGAGATGTGTACCTGACAATGAAGAGCTAAAGAGAAAGTTGATGGATGAAGCCACAAGACTAAGTATACAATTCACCCAAGCGCAACCAAGATGTACCAAGACATGAAAAGGACATTTTGGTGGCCCAACATGAAGCGTGAGGTGGTTGAGCATGCCACGCACTTCCTCACATGTCAGCAGGTGAAAGCAGAGCACCGACGTCCTGTGGTGTACTCAGACCCCTGGACATATCTGAATGGAAGTGGGAGAGTATCGGTATGGATTTCATCATGGGTTTACCCGAACTCGTGGTAGACTTGATGCTATCTGGGTCATTGTGGACTGATTGACTAAGTCCGCACATTTTCTAGCAATCAAAAGTACCTGGAGTGTGGATGTACTAGCAGCTCTATATGTAAAGGAGATAGTGAGATTACATGGAGTTCCTGTGTCCATAGTCTCAGATCATGACCCTCGATTCACATCCAGATTCTGAAAGGGACTCCAGACTGCTTTAGGCACGAAACTCAACTTTAGCACAACATTTCACCCACAGACAGATAGACAGACCGAAAGAACTAATCAGATCGTGGAAGATATGCTGCGAGCCTGCACTATTGATTTTGAAGGGTATTGGAATGAATAGCTATCCTTGATAGAATTCGCCTACAACAATAGCTACCAGGCCAGCATCAAGATGACACCGTTTGAGGCACTGTACGGAAGAAGTTGTAGATCGTTAGTGTGTTAGAATGAAGTAGGTGAGCAACAATGGCTGGGACCAGACATGGTGCAGAACACTAGCAGGGATATACAGATCATCAGGGACAGGATTAAGATAGCTCAGTCTAGGCAGAAGAGCTATGCTGACAAAAGAAGAAGGGACTTGGAATTTCAAACTGGAGATCACGTACTATAGGTATCCCCGACCTGAGGATTTTAAAGGTTTGGGATGGAAGCCAAGATTCATAGTCCATTTGAAGTGTTGGAGGGAGTTGGAGAGGTTGGCGTACCATTTAGCACAACCTCCTAAGTTCTCCACAGTACACAAGTTTTTCACGTGTCAACGCCAAGAAAGTACGTGAATGATCCATCACACGTAATCAGCTATGATGACATAATCCTAAATAAAGATATGACCTATGAAGAGAAGCGGTGAAAATTCTGGACAAGAAGATACAGCAGCTTCAGAACCGACCTATATCTATGGTCAAGATATTCTGGAGAAATCACGAAGTCGAAGAAGCCATGTGGGAACCCGAAGAAATAATGCGACAGAATTACCCAGAATTATTCAGTAAGTTATTCTTCCTCTTACGATCTATGAATTTGGGGACCAAATTATTTTAAGAGGGGGAGGATGTAGCAACTCTAATTTTTAAATCACAAAAGATAAATATTTAATTAAATAATGTGATCAATAGAATTATATTTGAATAAAGAAAGAATAAATGAAATAAAAGGGAATTAAATCAAAGCCCATTAAGATAAATTAGGAATTGGTTGTAATATTGGTCCAAACACAAAGCATGAGCCCAAATGTGAAAAGCTCGTCATGGGATGGAGGCTAATTAAGTGAAATTTGTACTAAATAGTAATACTTAGTAAAAGGGTTAAGATAAATATTAAATAACCCATATATATCCTAAAAAGAAGTCCTAGACTTACCCTAACCCTTTACCCAAGAAATTTGATCTCTTCCCAATCCTAATTAGGAGATAAAGGCCAGAAATAGGATGATAAATAAGGAAATTCAGAGTTTAAGGAAAGGAGAAGTTTTAGAAGGATGGGACTCTTGTAGCAAGCTATACAACCCCCAATTCGGTCCTATCAACCCAAAGAATGATTTCTGGAGCCTTGGAGGATGAGGAGAAGAGCTATGGATGTGAGGAGTATGAAGGAGAAGCTTGGGAAGGAGGGATTTCTTCTTCATCTTCGTCATTCAACCCTAGGATTTCTCACACCACAAAAAGGTAGGCAATCTCTCAGCACGAACTAATTAAATTTTACCGTAGGTAGACCATGATCCTCTCTTGAAAGCCCTATGGTTTGCCTAATTTTCATTGCTCCATGATGGAGTATTAAATGTTTCAATCTCGGTCAATCTCCATGCACCCGACCTACAACCTTGTCTTCAATCCATGCATATACACGATCCCATGCCATGCGAATATTCCCATAAATACTGCATTATGTTAGCTTTCAAACGCCTCTAGTTTCCCCAATTTTCATCATGCATCCGTTGCCAATTAATTCATTTTCCATGACTATGCATGTTAGGTCATCGAAATGTAACCTTGTTAAAGCATGCACAAACCTTGTTCATTTCCTAATTACTCATGCCTATTGATAGATCTACGAGTCTACTTTCCTTTAGAACTAGTTTCATTTTTGGATCATCGTGCGATTTTATATGGATTTTAGAAGTACACTGTGTCATTAATGGGAGGGAAGAACCAACCCAAAAAGGATAGATCCCCTTTTCTGGGTCGGCTCGCCTTTCTGAAATCACGATGGCCCGACCTGTCGTGATCACAGAAAGGTTGCGATCGGCCAGACCGTCGTGCTCGAAACGCGACGGCCCGCTGTAAGGCCCCTGAATTTTGTCCACTTATATTTTATGTATGTGATGTTTGCTAGTTCTTGCATATATGGTGTGCACAAAATTTGTGCATGTTATAATTGTTAATTCTCATGTGCATGTGTATGTATATACACCTATAATACTCTCGTGAATATAAAGCTTAACTCATTTTGTACATATAGTATTTATTTAAATCCTGTGTATATTGAATTTAAACCATGTTACACGTATAATATGTAAGTATTGCTACATATAATCATAGGAATATATGTACGTATGTCAATTTAAGTGTGTGTATATGAATTTGTTATTGTCGTATAGATTATTCTTACTTAACTATTTCATATTGCATCTTATGATATTATGCATGATGTATGTAATCATGTAATGTGTAAGTATATATGCATGTATGTATGTTATTTATACATATTAGCTTTAATTAAGATTAGTGTAAGTTATACTTAAATAAAAATTATGAAATGTATGTATTTTATGTGGTAAAGGTTTGTGTAATTATTCTTACATATATTAAATTATTTGGGTGTATTTATGCATTTATTTTAAGGTTTACCGGGTGTTTGGCCTAGTGGCACTGCTGGGTGATTGGCGTCCACATCAGTGGACGCCAATGCACTGTTGGCGGCCACCCCCTGGACACACCAACTGCCAGGTTGACTACAACGGATGTTGACGTCAATATCCTCCATGCGTAACGGTTCCATATTTGTTAACGCCCGCGTTTTGGCTGGTTCTAGTTTAGGAAACCCATCCTAATGCATAGGAGACCTACCCTAGTGCGTACCCCAACCCCCAAGTCTAAAAATACCCATCCTAGGGCGAGGGAAAGTTTTTTTAGCATTGTGGAAACCCTAGCACCCGAAATGGTGAAAGCTGATCTTCGACGACTTCGATCAGGCAACTGGAGGAGCTTTCTGAGGAGCTACAACATCTGAAAGATAGCCAACACATCCAAGAGATCCTAACTCCGAGGAGCAAGCTTCATCAACAGAAGAATCCGGATCTGGGAGGTTTTGGAGGCTCTTTGGCACTGGCCGAGGAGAGCTTCTCCGACCATTAAAACCATCAGTAGATTTTTACAAAGGCAAGTAACCTATAGATATCAATCCTATACATGTACCCTAGGTCCCAGCATTTTTTTTTAGATTTTTCCTCGAGTCCTGGAACCCCAAATTCCCCTTTGTATTGAGTGTTGTCTGTATGTGCTGCTGGGAAGAAGTTGGCGGCAACATCTGTTGCAGTCATGTTCTTCAGTTGGTGGCAAGGGATGCTGTAGTTGAAAGTAAACGGCCACATCCCTTGACGTCTACTTCTTCAGTGTCCTGAAAAATGTACTGTTTGATCGTCTTCTGCTGTTTAAATGATTTCTGGATATGTGTACATACTGTAAATTTTATGTGAGGTCATATACAGTCATTAGGTCATATCATGAGGTTTTAGTGAATTTTCATGATTTGTGTAAATTATTAAAATTAGGATAATTGGACTGTGAGCATATTCTGACCTTGTTTAAATTGTGTAAATAGGTCAGTTGCGAGTTAGGGTTTCGTGAATTTTCTATAAACATATGATGGCTGTATTTACGCATTAGTACTGTCATATTCAACTGTTTTACTAAAATTTTTACTTAAGAGAAATTAGTGATGAATGCACCTGTAATTAGTTTTAATTGTTATAAATATATTTCCTGATCAGAAAAATTTGTAAAATTGTGAATGTGATATGTTGCTGTCTTAATTCTGTGATAAAAATCTCATGTTATTTTGATGACAGTAGGTATTGTTATGGATTTTAAATGAGAAAATGACCATATGAGCATGTTTAATGTGATTTGATGTGATTCAGGAAATTTCAGTATGATAAGATCCATATTATGATTACTTGTCAGTTGGAACAGTGAGGTTAAAATCAGTAAATGAGAACTTATGTGTGTATGAATTATGTATGAGTGTGTGCATGGGAAGTGAGAGAACAAGTGATATATGTGTGTAAAATGGTTAATGTGACAAGATAAACAAATGTGCCCATAAGACACTACCACCCTAGATGCTTGGAGCTGTAATGTAGTAGTGCCCCTACGGGAAAGCTCAATATGATATGTGATACCCTGGGTAAGGGTCTTGATAAATTGTTATACCCTGGCAAAGGGTCTTGTGAAATCCTGGAGGTGGACAGGTTCCACTGGTAATGGTGGGAAGGGCTTTCCCCGATTTCTGCAGGAACTAAGACTTGATCACTGTGCCGGTGATTAAGTACATGAATGTGAATGTGTGTGTTATATGATCATCTAGTAGTGGTTTGGGCTGTGTCTTGGCATTATGTAAAAATGAACATAAGTATGATGTGAAAAGTGATGTGTTTATGGCACAAGGTATGTGCAAGATATATGTAAATGTGGCACATGTTATGTGCAAAGTGAAATGATAAGAAATATGTGAATATGAAGGTGAAATAATGAGAACGTGTGTAAGTGATTGTGTGATAGAGTAAAAGTGAGTGCATGTGAAAGCCAAGGTTAAGTATATGTGTGCATGTCACGAGAAAATAGTACAAGTGTAAATGGTAATATTGTTTAATTGATATCCTGTCTATTGCTATGTATAAATGTGTGCTATAGTACCCATGAATTAGATCATTCCTTAGTGTGCATGTGTTAATATAGTATTTGTCAAATGATAAAAGTGATGTTACTTTTAGTACCAAGTGTAAGTATATGTTTTCATAACCATGATTAGAACTACTTGATGTACATGTCTTTAGTATTATGTTATGTAGTTTAATGTGATCCATATGCAAGTGCTATGTGAATGTGATAAAATTTATATAAAAACAGAAAGCTAGATGTATAGTAAAGTGTTATGTTTGCATGTAAAGTGAGTTAGAAATCATGCTAGGAGTGCTACCTATCTTGTATATGTTTCCATGACTTAGTTGTGCAATTTTACAATGATTTGAGTAAAGTATGAAAACATGTGAATGTGTATTGGTACTCATGTTAATGATACCATGTTATTAGTAATCTTGTTTAGATTATAGTTTTACATGTGTTAGAATAGTTGTTTAATACAATTCCATGTGAATTTATTATGTTATAGCATAATCATGTATGACTTTAATTGCTTAAATTCTATTGTGTTAAATTGTTAGAAAGCATGTAGTTTTGAATCTTAAGTTACTTGCTGAGTCTATTGTGTAGACTCACTCTTGCTAAACATTTCAAGAAATTTAACAGCAGAGGAGCTAGCAAGATTTGAAGTGGGGTTGAAGAGTGGATTGAAGAATTGTATTTATTTCTCATAGCATGTAACTCTACAATTGAAATTTGAATTTTGATCATATGTACTTGGAGTTGGCTATGTATTTGGAAAATATTGTGTTTATGTTATCTCTTGTTGGACTATATAGACTGTGGTATGTGGATTAAAAGTTGATGGAATATGCATTATTCATTTTATTTGTGTATATCAGCTCCTTGTTGTATTCTCCCCTGTAGCGGCTTGCTCTCATATGTGGGTTGGTATAACCGTACCGGAAGGAAGTGGGTCGTTACAGAGATGGTATCAGAGCCTTGGGTTGAGATTATACATGGATAGCCATAAACTAAATTCACATTTCTACGTCTTTGTAGTGGATAGCCAATTTAGAGGAATAACTAAGATAGGTGTAGAAAACTGATAAGGTAAATGCATTATAATATGTTAGGAGTAGTAAAAAAATGGAGTTTGAATCGGTGTTTATTTTGTAGTAATGGCTGGAAGGACTGATCATTCGGGCGTGCCTATACAGAATGAGGATCCAAGGAGGACTGACGGTGAGCAGCAGGAAGTACCAGCACCTCAGGGACCACCTGCACCACCCCTTCCACCTTTGGCTGACTACGATACGTTCATGCAGGGGCTTGTACAAGTAGTGTAGACTCAAGCCCAGACGTAAGCGGCTCTTCAGACTCAGCTTCAGGCTCAGGTTCCAGCACCAGCTCAGCAGGACCGTGGTATAGGAGGTGTATCGATCATGGAGAGGTTCAAGAGGATGGCTCCACCCTCTTTTAAGGGGGAGAGTGAGCCGTTAGTTACAGAGAGTTGGCTAAGGGAAATCGAGAAGATATTTAGATCCATCAGGTGTGCAGAGGATGACAAGGTCAGTCTGGCGACATACATGCTTCAGGAGCGAGCGGATGTGTGGTGGTCTTCCGTTCTTCACACGCAGTTTGAGGGAGTGGAGTTAGAGGTGACCTAGGAGGAGTTTGTGAGGTTGTTTGAGGCCAAGTATGCCTCGGGCACATACAGGACAAAATGGAGCAGGAATTCTTGACGTTGACTCAGGGATCGATGACAGTTTTGGAGTATGAGGCTAGATTTTCGGAGTTGTCTAGATATGCACCGCACATAGTTGTTGATGAGAGACGCAAGGCAAAGAAGTTTGTAATGGGGCTTAGACTGTCACTGAGAGCCAGACTGGCGGCATTTGACCATAGAACTATGGATGCAGCTCTTAGTGCGGCGTGCAGGTAAGAGAGTGAAATGGAGTTATACTTGGCAGAGAAGAAAGCTCAGTTAGAAAGGTTACCAGAACCATTTCAACGGAAAAAGAGGAAGATGAAGAAGCTCATGGAAGGGCAGCATCAACTATGGTACCAACAGAATCAGCATCGCAGTCAGTAGCTTCGAAAGGCAGCGAGAAGCCCGTATCTGTGCATTGTGGCAAGCACCACGGCGGAGACGTGTGTTGGACGAGGTCGGGAAGATGTCTCAAGTGTGGTAGCAAGAATCATCGGATTAAAGAGTGTCCGAATCAGAAGAAGAGGTTCATTCCTCGAGATGTTCTAGTAGCAAAGAAGCCAGCGGCAAGAACTTAAGCACCGGCCTAAGTGGACTGGAAGCGACACCGACCATGTCACCAAAGGTACATGATCCGATCTTCGAGGACGAAGATCTTTTTAAGGGGAGAGGGTGTAAGGCCCCCGAATTTTGTCCACTTATATTTTATGTATGTGATGTTTGCTAGTTCTTGCATATATGGTGTGCACAAAATTTGTGCATGTTATAATTGTTAATTTCTCATGTGCATGGGTATGTATATACACCTATAATACTCCCGTGAATATAAATGCTTAACTCATTTTGTACATATAGTATTTATTTAAATCTTGTGTGTATTGATTTTAAAACATGTTACACGTATAATATGTAAGTATTGCTACATATAATCATAGGAATATGTACGTATGTCAATGTAAGTGTGTGTATATGAATTTGTTATTGTCGTATAGATTATTCTTACTTAACTTATTTCATTTTGCATCTTAATGATATTAGCATGATGTATGTAATCATGTAATGTGTAAGTATATATGCATGTATGTATTTATTTATACATATTATCTTTAATTAAGATTAGTGTAAGTTATACTTAAATAAAAATTATGAAATGCATGTATTTATGTGGTAAAGGTTTGTGTAATTATTCTTACATATATTAAATTATTTAGGTGTATTTATGCATTTATTTTAAGGTTTACCGGTGTTTGGCCTAGTGGCACTGCTGGGTGATTGGCGTCCACATCACTGGATGCCAATGCCCTGTTGGCGGCCACCCTCTGGACGCCAATGCCCTGTTGGCGGCCACCCCTGGACGCCAACACACAGTTGGCAGCCACCCCCTGGACACCAACTGCCAGGTTGACTACAACCGATGTTGACGTCAATCCTCCTACGTAACGGTTCCAAATTTGTTAACGCCCACGTTTTGGCTGGTTCCAGTTAATTAGGAAACCCATCCTAATGCGTAGGAGACCTACCCTAGTGTGTACCCCAACCCCAAGTCTATAAAATACCCATCATAGGGCGAGGGGAAGTTTTTTTAGCATTGTGGAAACCCTAGCACCCAAAATGGTGAAAGCTAATCTTTGACGACTTCGATACGGCGACTGGAGGAGCTTTCTGAGGAGCTACAACATCTGGAAGATAGCCAACACACATCCAAGAAGAGATCCTAACTCCGAGGAGCAAGCTTCATCAACAAAAGAACCCGGATCTAGGAGGTTTTGAAGGCTCTTTGGCACTGGCTGAGGAGAGCTTCTCCGACCATTAAAACTGTCTGTAGATTTTTACAAAGGCAAGTAACCTGTAGATATCAATCCTATACATGTCCCCTAGGTCCCAGCATTTTTCTGGATTTTTCCTCAAGTCCTGGAACCCCAAATTCCCCTTTGTATTGAGTGTTGTTGTGTGTGCTGCTGGGAAGAAGTTGGCGGCAACATCTGTTGCAGTCAAGTTCTTCAGTTAGCGGGAAGGGATGCTGCAGTTGAAAGTAAACGGCCATATCCCTTGACGTCTACTTCTTCAGTGTCCTGAAAAATGTACTGTTTGATCGTCTTCTGCTGTTTAAATGATTTCTGGATATGTGTACATACTGTAAATTTTATGTGAGGTCATATACAGTCATTAGGTCATATCATGAGGTTTTAGTGAATTTTCATGATTTGTGTAAATTATTAAAATTAGGATAATTAGACTGTGAGCATATTCTGACCTTGTTTAAATTGTGTAAATAGGTCAGTTGCGAGTTAGGGTTTCGTGAATTTTCTATAAACATATGATGACTGTATTTACGCATTAGTACTGTCATATTCAACTGTTTTACTAAATTTTTACTTAAGAAATTAGTGATGAATGCACCTGTAATTAGTTTTAATTGTTATAAATGTATTTCCTGATCAGAAAAATCTGTAAAATTGTGAATGTGTATATTGCTGTCTAATTCTGTGATAAAAATCTCATGTTATTTTGATGACAGTAGGTATTGTTATGGATTTTAAATGAGAAAATGACCATATGAGCATGTTTAATGTGATTTGATGTGATTCAGTAAATTTCAGTATGATAAGATCCATATTATGATTACTTGTTAGTTGGAACAGTGAGGTTAAAATCAGTAAATGAGAACTTATGTGTGTATGAATTATGTATGAGTGTGTGCATCGGAAGTGAGAGAACAAGTGATATATGTGTGTAAAATGGTTAATGTGACAAGATAAACAAATGTGCCCATAAGACACTACCACCCTAGATGCTTGGAGCTGTACTGTAGTAGTGCCCCTACGGGAAAGCTCAATATGATATGTGATACCCTAGGTAAGGGTCTTGATAAATTGTTATACCCTGGCAAAAGGTCTTGTGAAATCCTGGAGATGGATAGGTTCCACTGGTAATGGTGGGAAGGGCTTTCCCCGGTTTCTGTAGGAACTAAGACTTGATCACTGTGTCGGTGATTAAGTACATGAATGTGAATGTGTGTGTTATATGATCATCTAGTAGAGGTTTGGGATGTGCCTTGGCATTATGTAAAAATGAACATAAGTATGATGTGAAAAGTGATATGGTGTTTATGGCACAAGGTATGTACAGATATATGTAAATGTGGCACATGTTATGTGCAAAGTGAAATGATAAGAAATATGTGAATATGAAAGTGAAAACAATAAGAAACGTGTGTAAGTGACTGTGTGATAGAGTAAAAGTGAGTGCATGTGAAAGCCAAGGTTAAGTATATGTGTGTATGTCACGAGAAAATAGTACAAGTGTAAATGGTAATATTGTTTAATTGATATCCTGTCTATTGCTATGTATAAATGTGTGCTATTGTACCCATGAATTAGATCATTCCTTAGTGTGCATGTGTTAATATAGTATTTGTCAAATGATAAAAGTGATGTTACTTTTAGTACCAAGTGTAAGTATATGTTTTCATAACCATGAATTAGAACTACTTGATGTACATGTCTTTAGTATTATGTTATGTAGTTTAATGTGATCCATATGCAAGTGCTATGTGAATGTGATAAAATTTATATAAAAACAGAAAGCTAGATGTATAGTAAAGTGTTATGTTTGCATGTAAAGTGAGTTAGAAATCATGCTAGGAGTGCTACCTATCTTGTATATGTTTCCATGACTTAGTTGTGCAATTTTACAATGATTTGAGTAAAGTATGAAAAACATGTGAATGTGTATTGGTACTCATGTTAATGATACCATGTTATTAGTAATCTTGTTTAGATTATAGTTTTACATGTGTTAGAATAGTTGTTTAATACAATTCCATGTGAATTTATTATGTTATAGCATAAGCATGTATGACTTTAATTGCTTAAATTCTATTGTGTTAAATTGTTAGAAAGTATGTATATTTTGAATCTTAAGTTACTTGCTGAGTCTATTGTGTAGACTCACTCTTGCTAAACATTTCAGGGAATTTAGCAGCAGAGGAGCTAGCAAGATTTGAAGTGGAGTTGGAAGAGTGGATTGAAGAATTGTAATTTATTTCTCATAGCATGTAACGTTACAATTGAAATTTGAATTTTGATCATATGTACTTGGAGTTGGCTATGTATTTGGAAAATATTGTGTTCATGTTATCTCTTGTTGGACTATATAGACTGTGGTATGTGGATTAAAAGTTGATGGAATAATATTTATTTCAATTCCGTTGTGTTATTCATTTCTATTTGTGTATATCTTAGCTCACTTGTTACTTGTTGGGGCATTCTTTCCTGTAGCGGCTTGCTCTCATCCGATGGGTTGGTATAACCGTATCGAGAGGAAGTGGGTCGTTACACCCGTGTCGTCGCGGCTCCCTCCCGGCCTGCGCCAGGCCGGCCGGGTCAACGAGTCGAGCCCGGACCGCCCGTCGTGACATGAATCGCGACGGGTAGCCCCGTCGCGATTTAAAGATTTTGGCGAGAACCTGAATTTGCTTATAACCTTGCTAATTATGTCATTTAAACCCTGATTAACCATAACTAAGTACTGTCATCACTAGTAACGACTTTTTATTTAACAATAAGTAATATTTACATAAAATCAATTAATTTAAAGGCCTTATGCACAATCTTTCATGCTCTCTTGATTCAATTACACTTGCACCCACTAAATGTTCATGGTTGCCATGAGACCTTATTAAAATTATTCAATAATCTATCTGGTAATTAAGTATAACTATTCACTTAAATTCCCTATTATTTAAATAAACACTTGTCTTCGTTTTATTCGAGCTTTGTATACCGTTATCGCTTCCCTCGGCCTTCGAGCACTCGAGGCACGACAGACACTTGTTTTTACACACTCTCTTGGTATGGACCACCTCTCCATTGGGAATACTCCTGATTGGACCAAGGACTCCTTGTCAAGGCCTCCGTAAGTCTCCTTGGCTTTGGCGCACGTCCTTAGCCGATGAGCTGGTTGTACCCATAATTAATCCCGTTACACCCTTAGGGATCAGTACGATCCAATGGCCATAGTGTGTTTCCTTATTACCTTGTGATCGTGCCGGACCATCTAGTCTATGCTTTAGCACGGCTAGTGGGCGGTGGTGATTTCTACAAGACTGTCGGCACCTGACCTAGTGCCGTGCAACTGTAACTATCGTCGGTTTAACGTTGTTTTACGATTCTACCCCTATCTCATCTATTATCTTTATAACTCTCGTATGTCACATTCTTTCCACTCTCTCGTCTATTCATCTACTATTCTCATCTATTCTTAGTACTCTATTTGGCCATCCCTATGATTGTCTAAGATAAGAAACATAACTTATGCCAGTGCAATAGGGTCCAATTAGGTCCTGGGAGGAGCGCCCGAAAAGTGCTATTTATCCATAGGGGTTAAAATGATCAAGATGTTGGCATACATCCAGTGCCATTGTCATGCCCCACCAATTTAGCAGCGGAATAAATCGGGGAGGCATGAACAACAAGTATGGTATTGTAAATTGCGCATACATTCGCAAATATCAGACCAACTAATGAACAATAATTGCAATAAAACTCATCATTTTATTGATAATTCATCTAAACTATTACAACTACTAATTCAGAGCTAAAACATAGGGCTCAATGACATTATTACATTGGAAAAGAAATCTAAAGCAAATATCTAACTAAACTCTAAGGTACTAAGGACATTCCATCGCTATGACTTTAGGACGCTCATCACTTCAGTCCAATCCCATTGTTGTATGTAAGGTCGTCATTCGACTTACCTATAAACACAATAACAAATAACGAAGGGTGAGTGATAACGCTCAGTAGGACTTAATATCTCGTGTAAACAAGCATGATTTAAGTGATTAATATCTTGTATCGCAGGTTAACTAGAGAGAACGATCAAGTATAGTCAATAGAGTAATAGTACAAGATAACAAGTGAACGATAATACATTTCTCAAGAGTATTGCAAAATTAGGATGACAACATAACGAGATAGCGTATGACAAGATAGTGTATAACAAGATAGCGTGTATCAAAATGACATGTAATAGGATAGCTTGTATCAAGGTGGCGTGTAACGAGATAGCTTGTATATCTAGATAGCATGTAACGAGATTGCATGTAAAGAGATAGCGTGTAAAGAGATAACATGTATGGTTGCACCACAGTGCACTAGTCAAGTACGGCAATAGTCACTTTGGGACAGTAGCCGTTTCACGATAGTACAGTACGTCTGAACTCCTCAGACTAATAGTCAAACAATTAGATGTCTAGCCAAGTTAGTATAGTCAATCAGAACCGGTGCAATGTAGAACACCGTCAATAGCCCCTGCAGGTATTTTCGGGTGGCTCTCTACCCCCAGGACTAGATTGGAGCCCTTCGGACACTCTTCGTGCCCTGCACAGTAGGCATTCAAGTCAGTAGGGACCCATATATGGTGCTAGAATGTCATGTATAGTACAAGCAATGGGAGCCACAACAGCTCAAGAGTCTCAAGAGAGTACTAGATGAATAGACGAGATAGTAGAGTGAACGTGAATAGATGAGAGTACAAGGATAGTAGATGAGATAGGGGTATAAATGTAAAACAATGTTAAACCACGATAGTAATAGTTGCACAGTACCAGGTCGGGTACCGGCAGTCTGGTAGAAGTCACACTCGCCCCACTAGCCGTGCTGTGTATACGAGCCAGGAGGTCCGGCATGATCACAAGATAAGAGAGATCTCAATAAGGCCGTTTGGATCGTACTGATCCCTAAGAGTGTAACATGATTTAAAGGTACAACCAGCTCGTTGGCTAAGGACGTGCGCCAAACCTAAGAAGACTTACGGAGGTCTTGACAAGGAGTCCCTTGTCCAGTCGAGAGTATTCCCGATGGAGAGGTGGTCCAAGTCAAGAGAAAGTGTGTAATTAAACATTGTCCGTCTTGCCTCGAGTGCTCGAAGGCAGAGGGATGCGATAACGGTGTACAAATCACGCGAATAAAATGAAGACATGTGTCATTTAAATAATAGAGAAATTAGGTAATTAGTTTCACTTAATTACCAGATACATTATTGAGTAATTTACAAAGGTTTAATGGCAACATGATGGTTAAGTGTGTGCAAGTGTATGAAATCAAAAGAGCATGATAGATTGTGCACAAAGCTTTTAAATTAATTAGATTCATGCAATTTATTGTACATTAATATTTATTCAGATCAAATTATGAATAACAATGTTTAATTAAGGCTAAACAATGGCTAATTAGCAAGTAGAGCAAGGGTATATAAGCAATTTCGGGTTCTGGCTGTTTTTCTGTTAACGCGACGGGGGTACCTGTCGTGACTCCAGGTCGCGACAGGGCGGCTGGGCGTGACAAGTGAACCGGCCGGTTTGGCTCGGTTTAGGGTGGAAACACGACGGCATAGGTCACCGCATTCTTAACGCGACGTGATGGCAGGACGCGACCCGGCTGATATCGCGGCGGGTCGCGCCGTCGCGATATCAGGCGAGTCCGGCCCTTTTTCCCTTATTCCAGGGTTGATCAGATTTGACACAGGGCTCTTCTAAATTCAATATAAAGTCGTATAATGACCCAAAAATCACGAATCAGTTAAATGAAAGTAGACACATAGATCTATCAGCATGCACGATTAATTTGAAATTAGACAAGATTTAGGCATGCTCTGAACAGGTTACATTCCGATGACCTAAACAGGCACAGTCAAGGTTCAACAAATTAATTAGAGCTGAATACATGATGAAAAATTCCAAAGCTAGGGGCGTTTGAAAGATAACAAGATGTAGTATTTATGAGAATTTACTCATGGTGTGGGATCAAGTATGTACGGAGTTCACAAGCAAACATGAAGGGTCGGGTGCACGATTCTGACAGAGATTCAAAGAATTAATTATCCCTAATGGGAGATCAAAATAGAGCAAGACTAGGGCCGTTTGAAAGTTAATAAGATGCAGTATATATGAGAATTTTATCATGGCATGAGAGCAAGTACATGTGGGGAATTAGAGAAAACATGAGATTTTGGTTCATGGTAACAGCAGGGATTCACGAATTAAATTTGCCCAAATGGATGAGCGAAATGCAACCAGACCAGAGGGCTTTTGAAGAGGATCATGAAGTCTACCTAGGGTAATTGTTTCACGATTTTAGCTTGAGAGATTGCCTACCTTTCGTTGCAAGAATGAAAAGCTAGGGTTTTTGATGAAGAATGAGATGAAATTCCTCATTTCCAAGCTCCTCCCTTCTTGCTCCTTCATTCTTCAGCCTTCTCTTCATCCCCTAGAGCTTCAGAAATGAACTATGGGGTGGTAGGGTTGAATTAGGGTGTGTATGGCTTGGTTTAAGAGTCCTACTTTCTTAAAACTCTTCTTTCCCTTCAAACTCTTAATTTTTCCTTATTTATCCCCTTATTTCTTGCATTTATCTACCTAATAGGCTTGGGGAGTAGTCTAAATTCGTAGGGAATAGTTTAGAATAGGATTAGGACTCTTTTTAGGATATTTATAACCCTTTTTAGTATTTATCTTACCCCTTTTTAATTTATTTATTAATTAACTCCGAATTTTCACATTTATCTCCCCTATTCTAGCATTTATCCACTAATTGGCTTGGGGAGAGATCTAATTTCATGGGTAATAGGTTAGGGTAAGTCTAGGACTCTTTTTAGGGTTTTATATATGTCATTTATTATTTATCTTAACCCTTTTTCTAATTATTACTATATTAATCCGAATTTCACTTAATTAACTCCCACCTCATGATGGGCTCTTCCTATTTGGGCCCAACAATCCATGTTAGGTCCATTAACAAAACCCATTACTAATTTGACTTAATGGGTATTGATTTAATTCCTAATTATTCACCATTTATCCTTATGTAAATCTTTTTATCACACTTATTCAAGTAATTTCATATTTCTAATTTGATTAAATATTATTCATGCTAATATTTCTAATCTTTATCTTTTGGGCATTTACTCTTGTTCCAATAACTCATGTGAGCTAAATTATACAACACATGTTCTTACTTTACTTATTGGATTTTTAATTATCCTTTTATTAGAGAATTTATTCATGGGCCAACATTTGTCCATTGGTCCAAATATCATAATGGATTATCAACCCATATTATTTAAAGTCTACCCACATGTTTAATTTCATTTATAATTCGCTTGGCTCATAAAATAATGAGTTCTTCGACTTATTCCTTAATTACAATAATAAGTCGCCCAAATTCTTAAACATGGTATAAACGATTTTTCTGTGCCCAAATTTCATGATGGGTCATTAGATAATATTATTTAAAGTATAATTATTATTTTTACAGAATTTTTATATGGGTTTATATGCATGTGATAATAATGTGTACCTTTTAACTAGTTGAATTTATTAATTGATAAAATTTCAATTTATCCATAATTTTTAATTAATAATTTTTCTGGGGTACTACATCCTCCCCCACTTAAATAGAATTTGGTCACCAAATTCATATGATATGATACGACTACCAATTTACTCGGAATATTTCTTGCTCCTGCTTGAATCACGTTGTTAAGGGCTTGAGTTAACCCTTGTACGGTTCTTTGCAAGTGTCGCATTGGTGCGCGCTTGCCCGCCATCTCCACTAATCTCCTGCGAGCAATAACATTTAATTTATTTCTTTTTAGACTTTGGGTGCTTAAAGTATTGCCAAGTTGATACTTATATATATAGATAAATGTATTCAGATCCTAACTATGGTTCTACCCAATTCTCACATAGATATGGTGGTTGACTTAGACACGTGTCAGGGCAGTTCACCTAGAACATCCTAGACTTAAAATATCTTATTAAGGACATCTTAGGCTCTTATACCAACTGTCATGCACTGTCAATTTAGCAGCGGAATAAATCAGGGAGGCATGAACAATGAGTATGGTAATGTAAATTGCGCATACATTCGCAAATATTAGACCAACTAATGAACAATAATTGTAATAAAACTCATCATTTTATTGATAATTCATCTAAACTATTACAACTACTAATTCAGAGCCAAAATATAGGGCTCAATGACATTATTACATTGGAAAAGAAATCTAAAGCAAATATCTAACTAAACTCTAAGGTACTAAGGACATTCTATCGCTATGACTACAGGACGCTCATCACTCCAGTCCAATCTCGTTGGTGTATGTAAGGTCGTCATTCGACTTACCTGTAAACACAATAACAAATAACGAAGGGTGAGCGATAACGCTCAGTAGGATTTAATATCTCGTGTAAACAAGCATGCTTTAAGTGATTAATGTCTTGTATCGCCGGTTAACTAAAGAGAACGATCAAGTATAGTCAAGAGAGTAATAGTACAAGATAACAAGTGAACGATAATACATTTCTCAAGAGTATTGCAAAATTAGGATGACAACATAATGAGATAGCATGTGACAAGATAGTATATAATAAGATAGCGTGTATCAAAATGACATGTAATAGGATAGCTTGTATCAAGGTGGCGTGTAACGAGATAGTTTGTATATCAAGATAGCGTGTAATGAGATTGTATGTAAAGAGATAGCATGTAAAGTGATAACATGTATAGTTGCACCACAGTGCACTAGTCAAGTACGGTAATAGTCACTTTGGGACAGTAGCCGTTTCACGATAGTACAGTATGTCTGAACTCCTCAGACTAATAGTCAAACAATTAGATGTCTAGCCAAGTTAGTATAGTCAATCAGAACCGGTGCAATGTAGAACACCGTCAATAGCCCCTACAGGTATTTTCTGGTGGCTCTCTGCCCCCAGGACTAGATTGGAGCCCCTCGGACACTCTCCGTGCCCTACACAGTAGGCATTCAAGTCAGCAGGGTCACCAGACCCATATTATGGTGCTAGACAGTCATGTATAGTACAAGCAATGGGAGCCACAACAGCTCAAGAGTCTCAAGAGAGTACTAGATGAATAGACGAGATAGTAGAGTGAACGTGAATAGATGAGAGTACAATGATAGTAGATGAGATATGGGTATAAACGTAAAACAACGTTAAACCACGATAGTAATAGTTGCACAGTACCAGGTCGGGTACCGGCAGTCTAGTAGAAGTCACACTCGCCCCACTGGCCGTGCTGTGTACACGAGCCAGGTGGTCCGGCGTGATCACAAGATAAGAGAGATCTCACTAAGTCTGTTTGGATCGTACTGATCCCTAAGAGTGTAACATGATTTAAAGGTACAACCAGCTCGTTGGCTAAGGACGTGCGCCAAAGCCAAGAAAACTTACGGAGGCCTTGACAAGGAGTCTCTGGTCCAGTCGAGAGTATTCCCGATGGAGGTGGTCCAAGTCAAGAGAAAGTGTGTAATGAAACATTGTCCGTCTTGCCTCGAGTGCTCGAAGGCAGAGGGATGCGATAACGGTGTACAAATCACGCGAATAAAACGAAGACATGTGTCATTTAAATAATAGAGAAATTAGGTAATTAGTTTCACTTAATTACCAGATACATTATTGAGTAATTTACTAAGGTTTAATGGCAACATGATGGTTAAGTGTGTGCAAGTGTATGAAATCAAAAGAGCATGATGGATTGTGCACAAAGCTTTTAAATTAATTAGATTCATGCAATGTATTACACATTAATATTTATTCAGATGAAATTATGAATAATAATGTTTAATTAAGGCTAAACAATGGCTATTTAGCAAGTAGAGCAAGGGTATATAAGCAATTTCAGGTTCTGGCTGTTTTTCTGTTAACGCGACGGGGGTACCCGTCGTGACTCTAGGTCGCGACAGGGCGGTTGGGCATGACAAGTGAACCGGCCGATCTGGCTCGGTTTGGGGTGGAAACGCGATGGCATAGGTCACCGCATTCTTAACGCGATGTGATGGCGGGACGCGACCCGGCTGATATCTCGGCGGGTCGCGCCGTCGCGATATCAGGCGAGTCCGTCCCTTTTTCCAGGGTTGATCAGATTTGACACGGGGCTCTTCTAAATTCAATATAAAATCTTATAATGACCCAAAAATCACGAATCCAGTCAAATGAAACTAGACACATAGATCTATCAGCATGTACGATTAATTTGAAATTCGATAAGATTTAGGCATGCTTTGTACAGGTTACATTCCGATGACCTAAACAGGCACAGTCAAGGTTCAACAAATTAATTAGAGATGAATACATGATGAAAAATTCCAAAACTAGGGGCGTTTGAAAGCTAACAAGATGTAGTATTTATGAGAATTTTCTCATGGTGTGGGATCAAGTATGTACAGAGTTCATAAGCAAACATGAAGGGTCAGGTGCATGGTTCTGACAGAGATTCAAAGAATTAATTATCCCTAATAGGAGAGCAAAATAGAGCAAGACTAGGGCCGTTTGAAAGCTAATAAGATGCAGTATATATGAGAATTTTATCATGGCATGAGAGCAAGTACATGTGGGGAATTAGAGAAAACATGAGATTTCAGTTCATGGTAACAGCAGGGATTCACGAATTAAATTTGCCCAAATGTATGAGTGAAATGCAACAAGACCAGAGGGCTTTTGAAGAGGATCATAAAATCTACCTAGGGTAATTGTTTCACGATTTTAGCTTGAGAGATTGCCTACCTTTAGTTGCAAGAATGGAAAGCTAGGGTTTTTGATGAAGAACGAGTTGAAATTCCTCATTTCCAAGCTCCTCCCTTCTTGCTCCTTCATTCTTCAGCCTTCTCTTCATCCCCTAGAGCTTCAGAAATGATCTATGGGGTGGTAGGGTCGAATTAGGGTGTGTATGGCTTGGTTTAAGAGTCCTACTTTCTTAAAACTCTTCTTTCCCTTCAAACTCTTAATTTTTCCTTATTTATCCCTTATTTCTTGCATTTATCTACCTAATAGGCTTGGGGAGTAGTCTAAATTCGTGGGTAATAGTTTAGAATAGGATTAGGACTCTTTTTAGGATATTTATAACCCTTTTTAGTATTTATCTTACCCCTTTTAATTTATTTATTAATTAACTCCGAATTTTCACATTTATCTCTCCTATTCTAGCATTTATCCACTAATTGGCTTGGGGAGAGATCTAATTTCGTGGGTAATATGTTAGGGTAAGTCTAGGACTCTTTTTAGGGATTTATATATGTCATTTATTATTTATCTTAACCATTTTTCTAATTATTACTATATTTAATCTGAATTTCACTTAACTAACTCTCATCTCATGATGGGCTCTTCCTATTTAGGCCCAACAATCCATGTTAGGTCTATTAACAAAACCTATTACTAATTTGACTTAATGGGTATTGATTTAATTCCTAATTATTCGTCATTTATCCATATGTAAATCTATTTATCACACTTATTGAAGTAATTTCATATTTCTAATTTGATTAAATATTATTCATGCCAATACTTCTAATCTTCATCTTTTGGGCTTTTACTCTTGGTTCAATAACTCATGTGAGCTAAATTATACAACCCATGTTCTTACTTTACTTATTGGATTTTTAATTATCCTTTTATTAGAGAATTTATTCATGGGTCAAGATTTGTCCATTGGTCCAAATATCATAATGAGTTATCAACCCATATTATTTAAAGTCTACCCACATGCTTAATTTCATTTATAATTTGCTTGGCTCATAAAATAATGAGTTCTTTGACTTATTCCTTAATTACGATAATAAGTCGCGTAAATTCTTAAACTTGGTCTAAACGATTTTTCTGTGCCCAAATTTCATGATGGGTCATTAGAGAATATTATTTAAAATATAATTATCATTTTACGGAAGTTTTATATGGGTTTATATGCATGTGATAATAATGTGTGCCTTTTAACTAGTTGAATTTATTAATTGATAAATTTTCAATTTATCCATAATTTTTAATTAATGAATTTTCCAGGGTACTACATCCTCCCCCACTTAAATAGAATTTGGTCCCCAAATTCATATGATATGATACGACTACCAATTTACTCGGAATATTTCTTGCTCCTGCTTGAATCACGTTGTTAAGGGCTTGAGTTAACCCCTGTACGGTTCTTTGCAAGTGTCGCATTGGTGCGTGCTTGCCCGCCATCTCCACTAATCTCCTGCGAGCAATAACATTTAATTTATTTCTTTTTAAAACTTTGGGTGCATAAAGTATTTCCAAGTTGATACTTATATATATAGATAAATGTATTCAGATCTTAACCATGGTTCTACCCAATTCTCACATAGATATGGTGGTTGACTTAGACACGTGTCAGGGCAGTTCACCTAGAACATCGTAGACTTAAAATATCTTATTAAGGACATCCTAGGCTCTGATACCAACTGTCATGCACCGCCAATTTAGCAGCGGAATAAATCGGGGAGACATGAACAACGAGTATGATAATGTAAATTGCGCATACATTCGCAAATATCAGACCAACTAATGAACAATAATTGCAATAAAACTCGTCATTTTATTGATAATTCATCTAAACTATTACAACTACTAATTCAGAGCCAAAACATAGGGCTCAATGACATTATTACATTGGAAAAGAAATCTAAAGCAAATATCTAACTAAACTCTAAGGTACTAAGGACATTCCATCGCTATGACTTCAGGACGCTCATCACTCCAGTCCAATCCCGTTGTTGTATGTAAGGTCGTCATTCGACTTACCTGTAAACACAATAACAAATAACGAAGGGTGAGCGATAACGCTCAGTAGGACTTAATATCTCGTGTAAATAAGCATGCTTTAAGTGATTAATGTCTTGTATCGTAGGTTAACTAGAGAGAATGATCAAATATAGTCAAGAGAGTAATAGTACAAGATAACAAGTGAACGATAATACATTTCTCAAGAGTATTGCAAAATTAGAATGACAACATAACGAGATAGCGTGTGACAAGATAGTGTATAACAAGATAGCGTGTATCAAAATGACATGTAATAGGATAGTTGTATCAAGGTGGCGTGTAACGAGATAGCTTGTATATCAAGATAGCGTGTAACGAGATTGCATGTAAAGAGATAGCGTGTAAGAGATAACATGTATGGTTGTGCACTAGTCAAGTACGACAATAGTCACTTTGGGACAGTAGCCGTTTCACGATAGTACAGTACGTCTGAACTCCTCAGACTAATAGTCAAACAATTAGATGTCTAGCCAAGTTAGTATAGTCAATCGGAACCGGTGCAATGCAAAACACCGTCAATAGCCCCTACAGGTATTTTCGGGTGGCTCTCTGCCCCCAGGACTAGATTGGAGCCCCTCGGACACTCTCCGTGCCCTGCACAGTAGGCATTCAAGTCAGTAGGGTCACCAGACCCATATTATGGTGCTAGACAGTCATGTATAGTACAAGCAATGGGAGCCACAACAGCTCAAGAGTCTCAAGAGAGTACTAGATGAATAGACGAGATAGTAGAGTGAACGTGAATAGATGAGAGTACAAGGATAGTAGATGAGATAGGGGTATAAACGTAAAACAACGTTAAACCACGATAGTAATAGTTGCAAAGTACCAGGTCGGGTACCGACAGTCTGGTAGAAGTCACACTCGCCCCACTAGCCGTGCTGTGTACATGAGCCAGGTGGTCCGGCATGATCACAAGATAAGAGAGATCTCACTAAGGCTGTTTGGATCGTACTGATCCCTAAGAGTGTAACGGGATTTAAAGGTACAACCAGCTCGTTGGCTAAGGACGTGCACCAAAGTCAAGAAGACTTACGGAGGCCTTGACAAGGAGTCCATGGTCCAGTCGAGAGTATTCCCAATGGAGAGGTGGTCCAAGTCAAGAGAAAGTGTGTAACGAAACATTGTCCGTCTTGCCTTGAGTGCTCGAAGGCAGAGGGATGCGATACCGGTGTACAAATCACGCGAATAAAACAAAGACATGTGTCATTTAAATAATAGAGAAATTAGGTAATTAGTTTCACTTAATTACCAGATATATTATTGAGTAATTTACTAAGGTTTAATGGCAACATGATGGTTAAGTGTGTGCAAGTGTATGAAATCAAAAGAGCATGATGGACTGTGCACAAAGCTTTTAAATTAATTAGATTCATACAATTTATGTACATTAATATTTATTCAGATCAAATTATGAATAACAATATTTAATTAAGGCTAAACAATGGCTAATTAGCAAGTAGAGCAAGGGTATATAAGCAATTTTGGGTTCTAACTGTTTTTCTGTTAATGCAACGGGGGTACCCGTCGTGACTCCAGGTCGCGACGGGCGGCTGGGTGTGACAAGTGAACCAGCCGGTCTGGCTCGGTTCGGGGTGGAAACGCGACGGCATAGGTCACCGCATTCTTAACGCGACGTGATGGCGGGACGCGACCCGGCTGATATCGCGGCGGGTCGCGCCGTCGCGATATCAGGCGAGTCTGGCCCTTTTTCCCTTTTTCCAGGGTTTGATCAGATTTGACACAGGGCTCTTCTAAATTCAATATAAAATCGTATAATGACCCAAAAATCACGAATAGAGTCAAATGAAAGTAGACACATAGATCTATCAGCATGCACGATTAATTTGAAATTAGACAAGATTTAGGCATGCTTTGAACAGGTTACATTCCGATGACCTAAACAGGCACAGTCAAGGTTCAACGAATTAATTAGAGATGAATATATGATGAAAAATTCCAAAACTAGGGGTGTTTGAAAGGTAATAAGATGTAGTATTATGAGAATTTTCTCATGGTGTGGGATCAAGTATGTACAGAGTTCACAAGCAAACATGAAGGGTCAAGTGCTTCTTTCTGACAGAGATTCAAAGAATTAATTATCCCTAATGGGAGATCGAAATAGAGCAAGACCAGGGCCGTTTGAAAGCTAATAAGATGCAGTATATATGAGAATTTTATCATGGCATGAGAGCAAGTACATGTGGGGAATTAGAGAAAACATGAGATTTCGGTTCATAGTAATAGTAGGGATTCATGAATTAAATTCGCCCAAATGGATGAGCGAAATGCAACCAGACTAGAGGACTTTTGAAGAGGATCATGAAATCTACCTAGGGTAATTATTTCACGATTTTAGATTGAGAGATTGCCTATCTTTAGTTGTAAGAATGAAAAGCTAGGGTTTTGATGAAGAACGAGATGAAATTCCTCATTTCCAAGCTCCTCCCTTCTTGCTCCTTCATTCTTCAGCCTTCTCTTCATCCCCTAGAGCTTCAAAAATGATCTATGGGGTGGTAGGGTCGAATTAGGGTGTGTATGGCTTGGTTTAATAGTCCTACTTTCTTAAAACTCCTTTTTCCCTTCAAACTCTTAATTTTTTCTTATTTATCCTCTTATTTCTTGCCTTTATCTACCTAATAGGCTTGGAGAGTAGTCTAAATTCGTGGGTAATAGTTTAGAATAGGATTAGGACTCTTTTTAGGATATTTATAACCCTTTTCAGTATTTATCTTACCCCTTTTAATTTATTTATTAATTAACTCCGAATTTTCACATTTAGCTCCCCTATTCTAGCATTTATCCACTAATTGGCTTGGGGAGAGATCTAATTTTATGGGTAATAGGTTAGGGTAAGTCTAGGACTCTTTTTAGGGATTTATATATGTCATTTATTATTTATCTTAGCCGTTTTTCTAAGTATTACTATATTTAATCCGAATTTCACTTAATTAACTCCCATCTCATGATGGGCTCTTCCTATTTAGGCCCAACAATCCATGTTAGGTTCATTAACAAAACCCATTGCTAATTTGACTTAATGGGTATTGATTTAATTCCTAATTATTCGTCATTTATCCTTATGTAAATCTATTTATCACACTTATTCAAGTAATTTCATATGTCTAATTTGATTAAATATTATTCATGCCAATATTTCTAATCTTCATCTTTTGGGCTTTTACTCTTGGACCAATAACTCATGTGAGCTAAATTATACAACCCATGTCTTACTTTACTTATTGGATTTTAATTATCCTTTTATTAGAGAATTTATTCATGGGCCAAGATTTGTCCATTGGTCCAAATATCATAATGGGTTATCAACCCATATTATTTAAAATCTACCCACATGTTTAATTTCATTTATAATTCGCTTGGCTCATAAAATAATGAGTTCTTCGACTTATTCCTTAATTACGATAATAAGTCACGTAAATCTTAAACTTGGTCTAAACGATTTTTCTGTGCCCAAATTTCATGATGGGTCATTAGAGAATATTATTTAAAATATAATTATTATTTTTACGGAATTTTTATATGGGTTATATGCATGTGATAATAATGTGTGCCTTTTAACTAGTTGAATTTATAATTGATAAAATTTTAATTTATCCATAATTTTAATTAATAAATTTTCGGGGTACTACAGCCATTATACTATCAAGATTTAATCTATGACAATCAACCCAAGTGCTATCAATCAGTGCAATCTATACAAGTGCTATCTATACAAGTGCTATCGTTACTAGTGCACCGTTGTGCAACTTTACGTGCTATACCGTTACATGGCCAATCCTTTATTGTACTTGCTGTGCTATTTTCCATGTACTAGTGCTATCGTTCTCTTGCTATCGTTACCTTGCTCTACATGACTATGCTTTCTAGTTATCCTGCCATTTAAGACATTAATCATTTTAAAGCATGCTTGTTCTCACGAGATATTAAGTTCTACTGAGTGTTCTTCGCTCATCCTGCGTTATTATTTCATGTATTTCAAGTGAGTCGGATGGTGATGACCACACTCACGAGGAGGGGAATGAGGATGATGTGCAAGAGTGACCAGTTTCGTCAACCACTGCTTAGTAGATAGTTAGTTTAGTTATGAGTCATACATTAGTTAGTCGCTACGTAATAGTTTAGATTTGAATAAAGTATACTGGGCCCTAGTTTTAGCTCTGAATAGAGATGGTAATAGTTAGATGATGAATTATTAATGAAGTTGGATTTCATTGGTATTATTCCAATTGTGCAATGATTTGATGTTTATTTATCGCTCCGTACTATTTAATAAGTGTAATTTCGCTCCGATATTCTGCATCGGGGCGTTATAGATGTAGCAACTCTAATTTTTAAATCACAAAAAGATAAATATTTAATTAAATAAATGTGATCAATATAATAATATTTGAATAAATAGAGAATAAATGAAATAAAAGAGAATTAAATCAAAGCCCATAAAGATAAATTAGGAATGGGTTGTAATATTGGTCCAAACACAAAAGAATGAGCCCAAATGTGAAAAGCCCATCATGGGATGGAGGCTAATTAATTGAAATTCGTACTAAAATAGTAATAATTAGTAAAAAGGGTTAAGATAAATATTAAATAACCCATATATATCCTAAAAATGAGTCCTAGACTTACCCTAACCCTTTACCCACGAAATTTGATCTCTTCCCAATCCTAATTAGGAGATAAATGCCAGAAATAGGATGATAAATAAGAAAATTCAGAGTTTAAGGAAAAAAGAGAAGTTTTAGGAGGATGGGACTCTTGTAGCAAGCTATACACCCCCCAATTCGGTCCTATCAACCATAGAACGATTTCTGGAGCCTTGGAGGACGAGGAGAAGAGCTGTGGACGTGAGGAGCTAGAAGGAGAAGCTTGGGAAGGAGGGATTTCTTCTTCATCTTCATCATTCAACCCTAGGATTTCTCCCACCATGAAAAGGTAGACAATCTCTCAAGCACAAACTAATTAAATTTTACCCTAGGTAGACCATGATCCTCTCTTGCAAAGCCCTATGGTTTGCCTATTCAGAGGCCGATTGTATGTTCCCAGTGGTGCGCGCCAGATGCTTTGTCAGAGGCACACAGGTCAAGTATGTTGTTCATCCTGGTTCTACCAAGATGTACCATAACCTAAGGAGGTTCTTCTGGTGGCCAGGGATGAAGAGGGGCATGGCAAAGTTTGTTGCTCGGTGCCTTACCTGTCAGCAGGTAAAGGATGAGCATCAGCATCCTGGTGGTGAACTGCAGTCGTTACCCATTCCGAGTGGAAGTGCGACGACATCACCATGGACTTTATGGTTGGTTTGCCCCGTACTCCACAGAGGCATGATGGCATCTGGGTGATCGTGGATCGATTGACCAAGTCAGCGCACTTTCTTCCAGTCAGGATGTCTTGGTCAGTGGACAGGTTAGCCAGGCTGTACGTGGACCGAGTTGTTCCGTTGCACGGAACCCCAGTTTCAATCGTCTCCAACATAGATCCGAAGTTCACATCAGGGTTTTGGCGCAGTCTGCAGAGAGCTCTTAGTACAGAGTTGTGGTTGAGTTCGGCATATCACCCGTAGTCAGATGGGAAGTCATAGAGGAGCATTCAGACTTTGCAGGATATGCTGAGAGCGTGTTGTTTGGACTGGAGTGGCACTTGGGAGTCGCACCTTCTGATGGTAGAATTTGCGTACAATAACAGTTATCACTTGAGCATCAGAATGGCACTATACGAGGCTCTGTATGGTCTCCTGTGCAGGACACCACTTCATTGGTTCAAAGTCGGTAAGAGGTAGCTTTTCGGACCAGAGATGGTGCTGCAGTGTGCAGACACAGTCAGATTGGTCAGACAGAGGCTTCAGATTGCACAGAGCAGACAGAAGAGCTATGCAGATGTCCGCAGAAGGCCGTTGCAGTTCAGCGTGGGTGACCTTGTGTTCTTGCGGGTTCTCCGACCAAGCGTGTTATGAGATTTGGCAGGAAGGGAAAGCTCAGTCCCAGGTATATTGGGCATTTCCCTATCACAGAGAGGATCAGCGAGGTGGCCTACAGGTTGAGTCTTCCGGTAGAGTTGGCAGGCGTGCACAGTGTTTTCCACGTTTCGTAGCTTAAGAGGTACGTCGCAGATCTGTCACACGCGTTGGACTACTCACAGCTTGAGGTAGCGCCAGACTTGTCAGTGCCAGAGTACCCGGTCAGAGTTGTGGACCGCAGAGTGCAGCAGTTGCACAGGAAGCAGATTCTGCTGGTCAAGGTTGTCTGGGAGAATTGTGTGGGTGCGAGGCCACTTGGGAGCACGAGGATGAGATGCGAGAGTAGTTCCTGTATTTGTTTGATTGACTGGTACGTTGTTTTCCCTTTTTTCATTGCTTCCTATTGAAACTGAGTTTCTTTTAATTTCGAGGACGAAATTTCTTAAGGTGGGTGGGATGTAAGACTCGGCCCTCTTGGGCCCTTGGCCCCGTCCTCAGGGTCGCGACGGGCGCCCTGGTCATGACATGGTCGCACTAGAGGAGCCTGCCACGATGGGTTTTAGGTCGCGACGCACCGGGCCGTCACGTTTGGTCGCGACGGGGGTGGACGTCATGTTCCTATCTCGCTGACTGAAGGCGACGCGACTGCTTTTCTGACAGACTTGACCACTGTCCTGTCTGTCAGAACGGTCTTGTCGGGTGTCAGGTGCATACAGTGTTGACGCGACCTGGTCAGCCGTCGCGTTCTTATTTCTCGGTCTTCGAGGTTTGACCACTTTTGGTGTCGCATCGTGGGTGGCCGTCGCGACATGCTCTCGACGCCTACGGGTGTCGCGATGTGGTTGTTGTCGCACCGAGCTGACCCGTCACGTCTTGGGGCCCATTGTCCTAAAACCGAGGGTTGCGCTCCATTTCCCCTCTCGCCCTTTCTCTCTTCTTCTTCCTTCTTCTCCCTCTCTCGAGCTCCCTTGCGATTCTCCGACAGTTCTTGGTGCTCGTGGTGCCCGTGTTGAGGTGGTGTCGTCTCCACCGTGTAGGGGATGTGCTCGTGGTGCTTGGAGCGAGGAGGGGGTGGCCATTCCGACATGAAGGCCCCAACGGGTCAGCTCTACACTTGAAGGTAGGGACCCTTGATCCTCTTACCCTAGCATGCTCCCCTCCCCCTTGAGATCATGCTTTCCCCGTGGTTTGGGTTGTGGGAGTGTGAGAACCATGCTCGTGGTGAGTGAGATTCTCCATCGAGCGTAGATTCTTGAAAATCCATGTTTGTGGGGTTTGAGGGTGGTTTGCATGGTTTATTGGCTTTCCTTTATATTGAGCATGCTCCCCTCCCCTGTGGTATGTTTGTACTGTGTTTTGGAGTGGTCTCGGGAGGACTGCATCCTCCCCCCTCGGCTGAAGACTTGACCGCTATAGAGGTCGCGATGATGTCACGATCGGCATGGCCACCGCGACATCATCGCGAAGCTCTTGGCGTCGCGACAAGGTCACGACGGCCCGATACGTCGTGACTACAGCAAAGACAGGTTGAGGTCTTGCAAAGTTTCGCATTTTTGTGGATTCTTCGCTTTTTCCGCTTCTTACTGTACTCATGGAACCAGTGGTAGTTCCCTAGTATGGTCCTACATAGTCGTTCACCGGTGCTCGGCACTTGAGGGCTTGTCCCGTGAGAGAGGTTGCTACCGTTGCCTGGGACCCCCATCCCGCGCACCTGTTGAGGGAGTACTCCGGGCGGCGGGCGTGCTCGAGTCACGGACTCTGGAGCGGAGGGAAAATGGTGGTTAGGACAGCGGCATTGAGTCGTTTGCAAAGCTCTCGTGGTTGGTCTGGGACGCCGAGGTCGTTTGGAGTCCTTCCCGGCACAGGCCAGTCAGTCTTCTTCTCATGCCTCGCTCTTTGTGGCCCGGAACCACCTAGAGAGGCCAGGCGTGGGATCGTAGTTCGGCCAGACTACGGCGGTTACTATTATGTACTTAGTGTTTCTGCCTTACTCTGATGATACGTGGAGGTTTGGACCTGGGTCGAGGATAAGACGTCAGTAGACGCACCTAACCAATTGACTAGTGGCAATGTTTCCGTAGCTAGTGTTCTTGTCCAGGCAGGGTTCACCCTGTCTGCGTAGCCAGCTGTGTGGTGGTCACGACGTACAGGTTCTACGGAGTTTCCGACCGTGGTGTTCTCCGTACCATTGGTAGCTAGTAGCTTTGCTTCCGCAGTTCTGTTCGTAGGTAGAAGATATAACTGCTGTCATTTAATAAGCACATAGTTTGACTACCTGTTAGAGCCAGTAGGAGATTGGTAGTCCCTACTGAGCTTCTGTTGTGAAGCTCATCCCTTTCTTCCAGGTGAGACTTCTCAGCAACGGCAGGGCGTGCGTCGAGCGGACGAGATGGGGAGGTAGTCGTGGTCTCCATAGCTATTAGTGGTTCCCCCCTCTCAGTGTACGTGACCCTTGTGGTATGCCCTAAGGGTCTTGTTATCACTTGCCTTTACTTGTGCTAGTTGTGTGTGTTGGGACTGTACTTAGAGCAGTACACAGCGATCTCGCTCTTCTTTCTGTTTCCGCGTGTGCGCTTCTAGTTAGCAGTTGATGTTTACTTCCGTTACATATCCTGTTAGATTTATATTATAGCCCTTCCGGGTCTCTGGATCCGTAGGCGGCAACCACGAAAATTGTGTCCTCGGCATGGGCCGAGGGTCGGGCTCTCGGGGTCGTTACACAACCTGAATAGACACATACAATCTTCAAGTACGGTAAAAATCATCGAGCAACCTCTCTGATTGAGGAAGCACACTCTTGATGAGTTAGAGAAGCCGATCAAAACAACTCTCCCTCATATGAAATTCAGACTTCAAATTCAGTAGCTACAACACTGTAGACAACCGGTATGCTTCTCACAACTATCCCATAATGACTCATCAGCATCTCGAAGTAACTGATAAAATCTCTGAGTTGTATTATTCAGCACTTCTTCATTGTATATGTCATCGTGAATGTTGAAGTCCGGACCAACAGCATCGACAACCATGTCTACTTACGTACTTGTGGAGGCAAAGTTGGTTAGTTCATACGACTGGATATTGAACTCACCATGAAACGACCATAACTCATTATAGGCAACAAATCCTCTCGTATACAAATGATGCTGCACATCCCATATCGGTATCCACTTTCTGTCCTTACAAACCAAATAGGGACATCAGATGTTACCCATTGGATCAACTACTACCGATGAATTCCTCAATGCAAACCGAGTGAAACTGTCAACTTTGTCTTTAAACTTCTCTGTCACAACTCCATTAACTATTCCATAGTACATCCATATCCGATTCGCATACGACATTTTTCCTTCACAGATTAAATGTGATCTTACGAGCATCACTGGAAATTTAGAAATTTTAAAACAACTTAAAAGAGTCACCATAAAATCTCTCTTTGGCTATTTGTTAAGTTAAAACCCGACCCCCCTTACATTGTTCGAGTAAGTCAAAATGAATAGGTAGGACATATTAATTAGATTATCACGTTTTACCCATCCATGAATATTTGATCGCACTCAAATGACCATTTACTATGTGTTCGTACACTTTCCTGAAAATTTTGATAGCATCTCCCCACTCCTCTCTGATACACCAAAAATATTTATGGTTAAGAAATTTTAAACACTTATTTCTAAGTGGTTAAGAAAATATTCAAATCAATAAAGGTATACCAGAGAGGAGTGAGAAGACGCAACCAAAATTTTCAACAGTACAAACACATATAGTAAATAACCACCTAACTGCGATCAAATATTCACAGACTGTCCAAAACGAGACAATTCAAGACTTTAAGTTAGATATACACGTTCTCATCATTGAAAATGAGACTCATACACATCAATCTCAAAGTCTTGAATGGGAAGGTTCATTGTCACGGGCTCAACATGCTCTCGTGAGGTGTATGCAGTGATAAATTGTTATACATCCATAGATCAAATTTAAAAACCACATAAATATGAAGAAAAATGAAAACATAATATTACATGTGAACAAGTTCAATATTCAACCAAATTCACACATACATGTAAATAAATTATATTAAAATAAGAAGTGCAATACTGATCACCAAATTGAAAATAAATAACCATATTGATTATTCACGAATAACTTTCCTACAGATGATCTTTTGGGATCCTCTTTTTGTAGGTTTGTGTTTGGTTAATGTTCACTCTAAATACTTAATTAATATTAGTAATTAAACTTAAGGCCATAATTAAGTGCATAAACTCTTTGTTCTCAATTTGTCTTCTTTTGATCAATGATTATAAGAAAGAAGTTTAATAATAGAAAGGGGGTGATGTAAACAAAGTTGTTGTTAGACACATTCTAGTATGATTCATTAAGCATATAATCAATTTTAACTATGTCTTTATCAAGCATGGTTTCCTAATTCTTTCAATACCATTATCATCAAGATCAGAATGGCAATCACTAAGAGGACTATTTAATACTTAATGAGAGAAATTAGACTAATGATCACGTGCATGTTTCCATTTAACATGATTGTGTTACTTAGCTTGTGCTTTGACACGTGTGCTATGCGCGAATGTGTGCATAGAAGAGGAGCCATCACTTCAATGTGATCATGTAATCATGTAAAAGCTACACAAATATGACATTATAAACATAATGTGAAAAAATTTGTCATCACAATAGTGCACCAAAATTTGGGAGGGGGAGTGGGACACTATGGAGAGGGAGTAGTGGAGGGAGAGGGGATCGCGGGGCCGGAGGGGGCACTGTGGAGAGGGGGTGTGGTGGTTGGGAGGGGGAGTGGGGGAACTATGGAGGGGAGGGGGGGGGGGGGTTGGTTGCATAGGAAGGGGGGGAGGGCAGTGGCAGTGGGGCGCAAGAGGGGGAGGGGTAGCGACGAGGCCAGTAGGAGGGCGGTGGCGGGGGGTGCAGGGGGGGGGACCTAGGGGAGGGGGTACCAAGAGGGGGAGGGGGGTTGGCAGGGGTACGTGGGGGGACCAGGAGTGGGAGGGGGTGGGGTTGGGGATTGTCGAGAGCTAGAGGGGGAGGGGGTGGGGGTCACCGGGAAGGGGAGGGGGCCCGGTAGGGGTTGGGGGCAGGGATGGGAGGGGGTGGGGGTTGCCAGGAGGGGAAGGGGGGTGGCAGAGGTAGGGGGCCAAGAGTGGGATGGGAAGGGGTGGGGGTCAGTAGGAGAAGGAGGGGAGGTGGCAAGGGTGGGGGGCCGGGAGTGGGATGGCGAGGGGGGTACGGGTTGCCAGAAGGGGGAGGGGGGCGGCAGGGGTGGGGGGTCAAGAGGGGAGGGGAGGGGTACCTGCGATCAATGGTAGTGGGGGCGCAGGTCGGTGGTGGTGCAGGTCACAGCAGCTGGCGGTGATGGTGCAGGTCACAACGATCGGGGGTGATGGAGCAGGACTCGGCGGCCTCGCGGTGGCCGAGGGTGGCGTCGGTCACACAGATGGAGAGAAAGCGTCGATCGCGCACACACACACACACACACACACACACACACACACACACACACACACACACACACACAGAGAGTTTCATGAGGTTGGCGGGAGGGGAAATGTGGGTTGGCTGACGGATATGCCGATGGATTTATTTTTGTCGAAATATCCATCAGAAATGCCAACATATTTTCTGACTAAGATCAGTCCGTCGGCATTATCGACGAAAATTTTTGACGGATTGTATCCGTTGGAAATTCTGAAAAGAATAGATCCATCGTCATATCCTTCGACATTACCGACGAAATATTTCCGTCAAAAATATCCATCAGTAATGCCGCTTAGTGTTAGTTACTTCCTATGTTTGTCATAATTCCCTTGCTATTTTATAGCACACTTGGTTTGGCAAGTTTTCGATTTATGTTACACTTGTACACATGCACAAGTTAGGCAACCCTTTCTTGGCAAATTGGAACCTCTCTGTTGGACATTCCCTTTTGACAGATTAGAAACCTTTTTTTTTAAACCTCCGTAAGTTTTCGTACTTCGTGGATTCCCTCATGAAGACTGAGCTGGTTGTACCATTTAAGTTCCCTAGAGATAGTGTGCACTTTTCTTTCTTATCTTCCTCCCTCGTCATTAGTCCAAATTGAATGACAAGACATTAATGGATTATTAAATTAAAATTATGCCAGATCACTCTCTTTACAATCGTGATCCTGAATCTTTGTCTTTGATATGATAGTCTTGAACTCCCTTGACCAGTTCATCCTTATTGACACACCTTCTTGTGATACAATCTCGAAGTGCAATCTAATGATATGAATAAGGTTGGAGTCATAGACTCAAAACACATTCTTGTTACCCATGAGTCGATGGGCTCAAAGGGATATATGTCAGTATTGAGCAATACAAACCTGATTGTGGGCCCATATTTGGTCTTGGAGATTCTGGCAAAGTTGTCTTGCCTATGGGTGTGATTGTCATATTTGCTTCCGACAAAGTCGTGTATACCCCAAGGTGTTGATTGCCCAGTTTCCCAAAGATGTTCATTACCCTAGGTGTTGATTGTTAGGCTAATCCCTTAACAAAGGCTAGTTGCTTGGCATGGTGCGGAATCATGATTAGTGCTTGGCATGGCACGTGTTTGTTACATGTGACACACTTGCTTGATTTGACTTGTTAATCACTCTGCGTGCTGGTCCTTAACCTGAGTGGTAGAGGGACGTATTTGCTTGAGGCACAAGTAGACCATACATGATATGAAAAGTACATTCTTGTGAAGTGCCTAGAACAGGTTACTCAAAATGCTTGCTAGTGAATTGTCCTGCGTGCTTGCACGTCCCATTGCTATCTTGATCTCTTGAAAGATAATATAGTGATTTCTTGCGTGAAAGAACTTCTTATGTAATCCTGACTGTTCTCTCTTCGGTGATATTGACACATGAGTTGTCCTGACCTTCTTGACTTATTGACCATGTTTATTACTTCCAAGTGTGAATACTCTCCTGTACATGTGATACACTTTCTAGCGTGATAATCTCTCTTACTTGATCGTCCTGCTCACATGATATCTCGAATTCATTGGACATCTCTTGAACGCATTGCTAATTGTTGAACCACTCTATATTTTACCCTTACATTTGGTGATAACAAAACTTATGATTAATTAAATATTATTAAATATATTTAATATTATATTTTCCTAATAAATATAAATTTATAGTACTATCGCTGTGTGATTTGCACTGAAAAGTAAAATCGATGTCTATTCAATACACATCGATTTCAGTTCACTAAGTGCCACAACAATTTCCATACAAATACATCGATTATGATTCATATCTTGTAAACATCGATTTCATGAACATCGATTTCATTTAAACATCGACACCATGTAAACATCGATTTCATGAACATCGATTTCATTTAAACATCGATTTCAAACTTAAACATAGATTTCATTTTAACATTGATTTCACTTAAACATCGATTCTGTTCAAACATCGATTTCATTTAAACATCGATTTCAACTTAAACATTGATTCTGTTGAAAACATCAATTTCACTTAAACATCGACTCTGTTGAAACATGGATTCTGTTCAAACATAGATTTCAACTTAAACATCGATTTCCTTTATACTTAGATATTTCAAAATATTTTTGGCACCTAATGAAAAGTCAAATATATTTCATTTGCATAATCTTGTATCTTTCTGACATAAGATCTTTTTGCTTATCTCATAGGATCTGTTCTTTCCTGTCAAACAAAAAGGGCTTACCTACCACTTCTGGGTGACTACAGGAAACACAGAAGTACGAGTCTTTTTGATAGAAACACTCTTTGATCTAAACACTTTCTTCTATGCTTGTAGATCTCAAAGACCACCAAGTGGCTGACAGTCAGAAGAAGAAGAATAGAAAGATCAGCAACGACTAGAAGAGTTCCAACGGATCTATTCAAAGCTGCTCATATAAAAGATGAAGCAAGGCTGTAGAACAAAGAGAGAGCTTTCCTAAAGATCTTTAAAGGTGTGTACATCCTGTGAGGAACCTTAACTCCACGTACACTCAAAGAAAGAGAGAAGAGCTCAAGCCCAATCAAGAGAAGCTTTTCATAGCAGAAGTTTTCAAAGCTTTCAAGCCTTCCTCTCTTCACTCTCTCTCTATGGTCATTGTAATTCTTGGGGAAAGTCCTTTGCTGAGAGTTTCTGGGTTAGAGTCCATTCTTGTAAAACTCTCAGCTTTGTTCTTTCTTTTCTAAGAAAGATTTTTGTCCAGCTGTAGGACTGTATACAGGAGTCTCTTCCTGTGTGAAGAGTTGGCCAGTGTAGTTGCTGGCATTTTCTGTCCAACTGAGGGATGTACTCAGTGTAGAACCTAGCTGGGGGTTTAAGTCTAGTAGAACTGCCCTGGGGTTTGTACCAAGAGGTTGGCTTCTTGACTTATAAGAGAAGTGGGCTGCCTTCTTGCCCGAGAAAGAGAAGAAGACTAGTTGGGATGCTGGGTGTTGTATTGTCCTTGAGGGGGACTATACCCTTGGTTAGTAAAATCTCAAGAGATTGCTTGGAGACTGGACGTAGGACTTCCATGTGGGAAGGGCCGAACCAAGATAAATTCCGGTTCTTTGCGTGATTGTTTATTTGCCTCCGCACTGCTACTCTCTATCACACTCAACTAACCAAACTTTCAAGTGATAATTTTCTGTGTTTAAGTTTCTGTTTCATATTTCAGAAAACCTATTCACCCCCCCTTCCCTAGGTTAGCTTGCTGATGTACCAAAAGGGCTAACAAGTGTGGTATCAGAGCGAGGTTCTCTGATCAATCAAGAAGATCCAATGATCTTAGAGAAGATCCATGGCAACTCAAGGATTTTCTGAAGGTCAATCAGTCACCAGACCTCCATTCTTCGATGGAGAGGATTACCAATATTGGAAGATGAGAATGGAATGCTTCATTCGAGGCACAGACTTTGATCTGTGGCAGGTGATTATGTTATTGTTCCTGCTCAAGGTACTACTGCCATTACAGCAGCTTACAAAAGTAAATTATCTTTAAACTTTAAAGCAAAGAACTATCTATGTTGCGCTTTATCCAAAAGAGAATTCAGTAGAATATCTACATGTAAATCAACTAAAAAAATATGGGATAAACTGCAAGTAACCTATGAAGGAACAGATAAAGTAAAACAAACTAGGATAGATATTCTTGTTTCGAAATATGAGTAATTTAAAATACTTGCAAACAAAAATATCACTCAAATGTATAATAGATTTTCGAGCATAGTAGTTGGTCTAAGTTCTCTTGGTAAAAATCTTTCTGATGAGGAGACTGTCAAAAGATACTTAGATTTTTAACTCTTTCATGGATGCCTAAGGTCACCGCTATTGAAGAAGCCCATGATCTAACCAAAATTTCCATTGATAAATTAATTGGCTCCATCATGGCACATGAAATCAATATGGAGCGACTATCTGAACGGTCATCTAAGAAGAAATTTACTAACGCTCTTAAAGTTGTAGCTGCTCCTTCCACATCTTCTTCTTCCAGTTCAAAAAATGCAGGATCTGAAGACAGTGATGTAGATGACGTACTGTCCAAGCTCCAGAAGATTCTAAATAAGAAGAAGAATGGATCAAGAAGTATCCAAAAAAAAGAGAAAAAGGAGAAAGAACCAGTCTGCTATGAATGCAAAAAACCTGGACATCTAAGACCAGATTATCCAAAACTCAAGAAGACTGGTCAGTCAGAAAAATCCAAAAAGAAGCTCAAGAAATTCAAACGAAAAGTCATGGCTGCTACTTGGGACAATGAAGAGGCCACAACTTCAGAATCATCGAGCTCCGATCCCGAAAAAGAGCAAGTAAGTCTAGCCCTCATGGTAGGACTAGATGAGGTATATTCTGACCCATCTTTTAATTCTTGCACTGATTCAGGGTCAGAGTCTGAAGACTTAGAAGAAATCTTTAATGAACTTTATGAAAAAATATAAAGGTGTTGTAAAAGAATTAAAAAATCTGAAAAAATAACATCACTTGCTTAAATAACATCAATTCTGATCTTAAATCTGAAATGGAACAATTAGAAAAAATAATTAAAGAAAAGTAAAGATAATAATATCATTTGAATGAAGATTTAAAAAGTAAGAATAGAGAAAAATTAGAGTTAGAAGAAAATTTAAAAACTCTAACTGAAAAAAAAAATCTTTATTTAAAAGAATCAATTAGAAAATTAACTAAAGGAAAAACATATCTAGCTCTATGCTTAAAAGGATCAAAATCTGGAAACAATAAACAAGGTCTTGGATACAAACCTCCTGAAAAAGAAAAACAAGTCATAATTCCTGAAAAATATCCATTGCCAAAATTTGTGAAAGAAACAAGATGCCTCAGAAAACGGCGCTTGTAATAAACAAGTTTTATCAAAAGAAAAAGGTTTCTAAAAATTGTATTCAAACAAACATTACAAAGACAACAAGAACTGCAAAACAAATTATATTCATTGTTGCTCTCATTGCAACAAATTAGGACACACAGTAAACACCTACACAACAAGGCCCCTAGTATGTATTCCGAAAGGATATTTTCATACATCTAACCATCAAGGACCCAAAAGATTTGGGTACCTACTTCTGAGTAGTTTATTTGCAGGATAGCCTTGGAGCATCAGGATCAAGAATGCTCAAGGCATTGGTGACTGCCAACTCTTCATCTAACACATATCTGAAGAGGGAGTAGTCACAAATTTTTTTAAATTTATAGTACTATTAATATTTATTTGTAAGTTTCATTCAGGTGGAGCCTCTCATTCAAGGGGAGCACAGACTAAGGGGGAGCTGCTCATTAATATCAATAATTGTTGAACCCCTCTCACACAACATTCTGGTAAGAAGTTTTTACAAAAGGGAAGAGAATGCAATGGTATGATCCTTCCTTTTTGGTTAGTGACAAAAAGGGGGAGAGTATGCATTATCTATGAATTTTCTATATTCTCTATGCTTTTAAGTATTTTTGTCAGAAAATTCTCATAAGTTTTGTCATCACCAAAAGGGAGAGATGTTGAACCACTCTATATTTTACCCTTATATTTTGGTGATAACAAAATTTATGATTAATTAAATATATTTAATATTATGTTTTCCTAATAAATATAAATTTATGGTACTATCGCTGTGTGATTTGCACTAAAAAGTAAAATCGATGTCTATTCAATACACATCGATTTCAGTTCACTAAGTGCCACAATGATTTCCATACAAATACATCGATTATGGTTCATCTCTTGTAAACATTGATTTCATGAACATCGATTTCATTTAAACATCGACTCCATATAAACATTGATTTCAAACTTAATATCGATTTCACTTAAACATAGATTTTGTTCAAACATCGATTTTATTTAAACATTGATTTCAACTTAACATCGATTCTGTTGAAAACATCAATTTCACTTAAATATCGACTCTGTTGAACATGGATTTCATTAGAACATGGATTCTGTTCAAACATAGATTTCAACTTAAACATCAATTTCCTTATAATAAGATATTTCAAAATATTTTTGATGCCTAATGAAAAGTCAAATATATTTCATTTGCGTAATCTTCTATCTTTCTGACAGAAGATCTTTTTGCTTATCTCATAGGCTCTCTTCTTTCCTATCAGACAAAAAGGGCTTACCTACCACTTCTGGGTAACTGCAGAAACACAGAAGTACGAGCCTTTTTGACAGAAACACTCTTTGATCTAACCACTTTCTTCTATGCTTGCAGATCTCGAAGACCACCAAGTGGCTAACAGTCAGAAGAAGAAGAATAGAAAGATCAGCAACGACTAGAAGAGTTCCAACGGATCTATTCAAAGCTACTCATATAAAAGATGAAGCAAGGTTGTAGAACAAAGAGAGAGTTTCCCTAAAGATCTTTAAAGGAGTGTACATCATGAGGAACTCAACTCCACATACACTCAAAGAAAGAGAGAAGAGCTCAAGCCCAATCAGGAGAAGCTTTCCATAGCAGAAGTTTTCGAAGCTTTCAAGCCTTCCTCTCTTCACTCTCTCTCTATGGTCATTGTAATTCTTGGGGAGAGTCCTTTGCTTAGAGTTTCTGGGTTAGAGTCCATTCTTGTAAAACTCTCAGCTTTGTTCTTTCTTTTCTAAGAAAGATTTTTGTCCAGCTGTAGGACTGTATACAGTGAGTCTCTTTCTGTGTGAAGAGTTGGCCAGTGTAGTTGCTGGCATTTTTTGTCCAGCTGAGGGACTGTACTCAGTGTAGAACCTAGCTGGGGGTTTAAGTCTAGCAGAACCACACTGGAGTTTGTACCAGGAGGTTGGCTTCTTGACCTGTAAGAGAAGTGGGCTGCCTTTTTGCCCGAGAAAGAGAAGAAGACCAGTTGGGGTGTTGGGTGTTGGGTGTTGTATTGTCCTTGCGGGGGACTGTACCCTTGGTTAGTAAAATCCCAAGAGATTACTTGGGGACTAGACGTAGGACTTCCATTTGGGAAGGGCCGAACCAGGATAAATTCTTTATGTTCTTTGCATGATTGTTTATTTGCTTCCGCACTGCTACTCTCTATCACACTCAAACTAACCAAACTTTCAAGTGATAATTTTCTGTGTTTAAATTTCTGTTTCAGATTTTAGAAAACTTATTCACCCCCCCCCCCCCACTCTAGGTTAGCTTGCTGTCGTACCAATAGGGCCAACACTAATTATGTTTCACGGATTTATCATGTATGTTAGAACATCTTGTTTTTACTCATGCCTGCTTCTTTTAAAATGTTAATTACTTATTCATTGTCCAACATTGATCACTACAACAATAATGTTCTATAGTTACAGCTAACAGTTACGGTTTTGGTTTTCGTAAGAATAAATGTATGAGTACTTACGGTTATTTTTATGAATCTATTTATATTATTAATTTTATAAAAACCGTAACAAATTGTAAATTATCGTAAAAAATATATATATGAATACTTACACCTAATCCGTAACTAAATTTGCCGCCTAACCCAGGTTACACAACTTCTCCACCCCGCCACTAATGGAAGAGAAGTTGAAAAGACCTGCTGTCCACACCGCCTTTTCATCCCCAAAAACGCCAGGTCGTGCCTTTTCATCCCCAATCCGCCTTCTGCGAACTCCCTGCTTGACCATTTCACCTTCGCCGTCGGCCGGCCAGCGCCCTCCCTGCTTGGCGTCGCGGCGAGTGACCCTGCTGCTCCTCTGTGCGGCAGCTCCGGCGGTAAGTGTCCTTCGACCCACCCTCCCTCCGTCTCTCCCCCCTCCGGCCCTCCCCCCCTCCGGCTCCTCCCCTTCTGCGCTCCCCCCTCCGGCCCTCCCTCCCTCTGTGTGTGTCTCCCTCTCATCCCCCGATTTCCCCCCCCCCCTCTAGCCCTCCCCTTCTGCGCTCCCGGTTCCCCCCCTCTGGCCCTCCCCTTCTGTGTCCCCCCTCATGCCCTCGCTCTCATCCTCCCCCCCCCTCCGGCCCTCCCTCCCTCAGTCCCTCTGTCACTGTGTCTGTCTCCCTCTCATTCCCACGACATCGGCGCCCGCGTCGCCCCCCTGCAGCACCGGCCATTGAAACCCACGGTCTGTGTACTTCCCTCCTCGGTTGTTTTCTCTCTATTGTTTCTAGTTTTTTGTACGTGTTTGAGCGGATATGATTCTGGTGTGTTCCGACTTTGGCCTGATAGATTGATCTCTCTCCTTTTTCCTCCGCCCGCTTTGCGTATGCGCTTGTGTACGCAGGTTGCTGAGGAACTGGGTGTCGGCGCAGTAGGCCAGGGAGAGGTAGAAGGCCTACCTCAACGACCTGGAGGGCAAGGTGAAGGAGCTCGAGAAACGCAAACTCCGAGCTGGAGGAGCACCTACCACCCTCTAGAACGAAAACCATATGCTCAGACAGGTGAGCTTGCTCGTGCTTTACCCCCTCGCCTGCTCGTGCTTGAACTTTGTGTTGTGGAAGTGAATCAGCTTACAAGGAATCTTCCTTCTATCTTATTTTTTCCATTGGGTTTGGAACACAGTGATGTCAGAATGCAAAGATCTCTAATTATTTTAATTCTGGCACCTAACAGCTTCTATTGTTGAACAATGGATGTGATATGGTTTGCAACTATTTACTGTTGAAGTTTCTTTCTCATAGTCAAAATATTCAGCTCTTTTGCAGATATCCTGCCCTTAAAGTATGATTATGGAATCCTCCTGTTTGATAAAATGACCATTCCATGCCAGCACCTGAGCACCATCCACACCAATGTTAAATTGTTAACCAGTTCCTTTTTAGCAAGCCAGTAAACAGAATGCTGTGTAAGAAGCACAAACCTGCATGCTACTCAAATACACACAAGAGTCTGTGGAGTCTTGAAACTTGTCAAATTTCAGCTTGCATCATCAGAAGGAATGTTTCAGAGATTATTACAATTTCTTATTTTGATCGTTAGTACAATGAATGTCCAACTGTATCAAATCTATATGGATTTTAATTTCACTGCCTTCGAAGAGAAATCGATGCTGGTCAAGAGCCTCACCTTTTGATGGTTATAAATATGAATGCATTGCTGCCTCATCCTCCTTCAACCTACTGTTGATATAAATCAGGGTGTCTGTTGAACTTAGCTTGCAAAACAATTTGGCAGGGTCTTTTGATGAGTTTTTTAAGCCAATGAGTTTCAGTTCTTGCATTACATGTAAACTTTGGCTTTTGAATTATATACATTTCTTTCATGGTTTACTTTTCCTAAGGCTCAGCTGCTATATTTTCATCCTGAATCCACAGTTGATAATCTCTGTAGATATTAATAAACCATCTCAAATGACTAGAAAGGAGTCTTTCTGCTCTTTAACTTAGAATTTAGCCTTATTTTAATTAATTAGTTGTGGTTCTATATTGATTTATGTTTACTTTATTGTCTCATTTTACAGTGAACATAATTCTTTATTTCTGAATAATTATACATATGGATTGGAGTGGATGGATCAACCAAAACACTCGAAGGAGTATCTGGATGGTGTTGATAAGTTCATCAGTTTGCTTGTGAATCTTCCAATGATTGTACAAGTATCAAGTGCCCTTGTTTACAATGTGCATGCATTTTTAAATGGGAAAAGGACACAGTTAGAGAGCATTTATACTTTATGGAGTCATCAAAGACAAGAAGTTTTGGGAATTCATGGAAATGATTCAACTTCTAGTAGGAGAAATTTCCTAAATTCTTCACCTGAGAAGCTTGCAAAGGATGTTGGTATGCATGATATGTTACAAGATATATTCGGTATGCAAAATATTATAAATGTGGAGTCCAAATGTAGTGATGAGGTTGAAAAGGGTTGTAGTAAACCAAATAATTTGATTGAAGATGTGGAACAACCTTGTACCCAGGTTGCAAGAAGTTCAACAAGCTTTCTTTTGTAGTCCGACTATTCAACATAAAGTGCATGGTAAAATGAGCAACAAAGCTTTCAACATGTTACTGAAGCTATTAAAAGAGGCTCTTCCAGAGGGCGAGATATTGCCAAGTTCTTTATGAGGTGAAAAAGCTTATTAGTGATCTAGGATATAGTTACCATAAAATTGATGCATGTCCTAATGATTGCATATTATATTGGAAAGAGTATGAGTCCTACGAGCAATGCCCTAAATGTGGAGAAGATCGATGGACTATACGTCAGGGACATGGTGATAGTAAAAAGAAGGTATCCAAAAAGGTTTTGCGTCATTTTCCTTTGATTCCAAGATTGCAAAGACTATACATGTCTTCTAAATTTTCGTCAAACATGAGGGGCACCAAGATGAGCGACAAGAAGATGGCATCTTAAGACATCCAGCAGATTCTCCTTGCTGGAAATGTTTGGATGCAATAGATAACTTTGGTTCAGAGCTCGCAATGTACGATTGGGTTTGGCAAGTGATGGATTTAATCCTTTGGAACCATGACCACTAGTTACAGTACTTGGCCTGTGCTCTTAATACCATACAATATACCTCCATGGCTTTGCTTGAAAGCACCAAATATGTTTTTGTCTTTGCTTATTCCAGGTCCAAATGGGCCTGGCAATGATATAGATGTCTACCTACACCACTTATTGAAGAGTTGCAAATATTATGGCATGGAGTTGAAACATATGATGCATGCATCCAAAGTGAATTGTTTTGCATGCGTGCTGCATTCCTATGGACTATAAATGATTTCCAGCATATGCTTACTTATCTGGTTGGAGCACAAAAGGTCAACTAGCTTGTCCTACATGTAACAAGGACACATGTTCACAATGGCTAAAGGCAAGTGGAAAATTTTGTTACACTGGACATCGTAGATGGTTGAAACAAGATCACAAATTTCGGTCGTTAAAGCAACAATTTGATGGAAAAGAAGATTGGAGAGAAAAACCTGCTTTGTTGTCTGGAAGCAAAGTATTAAATCAGCTATATGGACTCAGTTTTAACTGTGGAAAGCCTCCAAAGATTTCAGGCAAGAAATTCACTGTGAGAAGGAAACATAAGAAAAAAAGATTTATCGAAGAGCAACATTGTCGATAATCTAACTTTTATCTTGGAAAAAGAAAAGTATTTTCTTTGAGTTGCCTTATTGGAAGTCCCTGCTCTTCTTCACATAATCTTGATGTAATGCATATTGAGAAAAATGTTTGTGACAGTATTGTTGGTACTCTTTTAGATGTTGACGATAAAAGTAAAGATGGATTAAAAGCTCGCCAAGATCTTGAAATTTTGGATATTAGGGCATCCCTTCATCCGCAAGCATTGGGTCCAAAAGGCTATTTTACCACCTGCTCTCTTCACACTAAGCACTAATGAGAGACAACAATTTGTGAAGTTCTAAAACATGTTAGAACTCCTGATGGCTATGCATCTAATATCTCAAAGCATGTTCACCTATGGATCGCAAGAAGATTTGGGGTTTAAGAGCCATGATTATCATGTACTCATCCAACAGTTACTTCCAGTAGTAATTCGAGGAATAACACAGAAGGAAGTTAGATATGCAATTACTGACTTGTGTACCTTCTTTTCACAAATTTGCTCAAAGACATCTTCGGCTAGTGATTTCTATCAACTTTGGCATCAAATTGCGGTAATTTGTGCCGTTTAGAGATGATTTTTCTTCCAAGTTTCTTTGATATCATGGTACATCTACTCATCCATTTACCAGATGAAGCCAGAATTGCAGGTCCGTACACTATCGATGGATGTATCCTATAGAAAGGTATTTATATTGATATTTTTACATAATACATTATGAGTTCAATATTATTCTATTAACAAGAGCAACTTTAATGTTTGATAGGTTCTTAGTGAGGCTTAAATCCTATGTTCGTAATAGAGCACGTCCTAAAGGTTCAATGGCAGAAGGGTATTTAGCAGAAGAGACTATCACATTTGCATCAAGATATTTGGATGATGATGTTCAAACTTGGCTTAATCAGCCCTTAAGGAATGAAGATGATGGCGAAATTATAACAGAAAAGGGATGTGAGATTTTTTCAATAGTGATAAATATTTGTTGAACAACTGTAGGCGAAGCTTCAAGATCATAAAATTACACAAGCACACTCCCTTGATGGCTCAATTGCTACAATTGATGATACATATGCACAAGTATTTGGAAAGATCGGCCAGGACGAATACATGGAGTTGGCACAGGTCCAACCCCAAAATCTTTGTGGGGTGGTGTATCAACACAAGTGCAACAACAAGAAAACTTTCATCTAACTCAATTTATGAAAGATATGGCAGACAAATTAGCAAGATTGAGTCTGTTGTGCTTCAGGTAAGAAGATGAATAGTTTTATTTAATTAATAAATAATCTAAACCTTGTGTTATATATGAGACCTAGAATAAATAATATATATATATATATATTCATTTGGCTCAATAGGGAAAAAATTTGGAGAGAAAACAATATGGTTCATCATCATGTGTTCAGTCATCTCCTAAAGAACAGGTATTAGAACCCAATCAAGTGCAGGTATATTCTCTTCTTTCATATGCATATGTTATCAAAAGTATGCAGTTTGTTCACTTATCCCTTATTTTTGTAATACTTCACAGGTGCAAGGTAAACGAGTTAAATTGTTAGATTTGGGAGGAGAAGAGGTTGCAAGTGGCATGTTGATGAGTGACGATAAGGAGAAAGTGGTGATGGGAAAGGTTTTAGGAGATGCCTTTTATGAGGTTTCTATTTTCTTGGCAATTAAACCAGATGCACCATTATTTATTAAAGATGTAGAAAGAAAAAAGATCCAAGATGCTGTGGGTAGTCATGTTGTCTGTTAAAAGATTATGTAAGTCTATATGAATATATTTTTTGATTTCAGCATCAATATGTACATGCTCAAATAACATTTTTTGAACAATTTTTTTCACAGGTTCAAGATGCTTAATAGATGATGCTTAATGGATTCCTGTCATGAAGCAAGGATTTCACAAAGGTCCATGATATTCAAAGTTTAGACAGATTAGGGCATCATTGGTTATATTGTTTACTTTTTTGTGTGGAAGGATGTAATTTTTTGATTAACAATTTATATGTTCGGGTCTGTTAAACTATTTTTGTGATTTTGAAGGACAAATGTGATATGTAGTTGAATGGATTGATGAAATATGTCATTATATGGCATGAATTCTGTGACAGATGGTTCTTTTTTTTGTGATTGAATGAGTTAGAATGAGCACTCTGTTAAACTATTTTTGTGATTTTGAATGACAATAATGTGATATGTAGTTGAATGGATTGATGAAAAATGGCAGAATGAGCACTTTCACAGCTACAGGTGAAGAACAAATGTGATATTTGAATGGATTGATGAAAAAAATGGCAGATGGAGACCAGTTGTATGGTCTGTGAAAGTGGTTGTATGGTCTGTGAATGATATGTAGTTGAATGCATGTGATATGTAACTTTCACAGCTACAGTGTTTTCGAAATGTGATTGTGAAGGACAAATGTTTGATGAAAAAAATGGCAGATGGAGACTGGTTGTATGGTCTGTAAAGTGGTATGTAACAGCTACAGGACCATGTAATGAAGTTTTACTTACGGATGTACACTTACGGTTGTTTGGCCGATGTATAGATCAAGATGTAGTTACGGCTTTAAACCGTAAGTAAGCTACAGTAACGGTTGTTGTGCCTACGTTTCACTTACGGTTTGTAACCGTAAGACATTCCGTAAGTAAATTATTGTTGTTACGGTTTATTGAGCTACACTTACGATTTATTGCCGTAAGTATAGAACAAGTTTGTTGTAGTGGATGTGTAAGTCTTACTGGGCATGTGTGCTCATACCTGCTATCTCTAACATTTTCAGGTAGTGTGGGTAAAAATAAGCTTGTGATGGGACTAGTGCGCCGAGTGTAAGTATATCTAGAGAGTCATACTTAGTTAGCTATTGAGAGAGAAGTCATTATTGTAATTTTACCTTTCTTTTGAGAGATAGATAGGTCAGAAGTAAAGAGTGTTTCTATTTGGCATTGGTGATTGTAATATTTATTTTGATAAATAACAAAATAATTTCATTATTTCATTATGGACCCTACTTGTAGTAGTTTTTGTCTAAAACTTCTGAATGCTTGCTTGTTCGTCGTGTCTCTCTATTAATTTAACTATTAAATCGAGGGCGTGACATCAACATTTGTAAATCGTCACAAAAATGTAGTTTTACAATAGCACTGTCATCACACATAATTTTTTTGGCAACAATTGGAAAGAGTCGCAAAGAAAATTGCATGCCTATAAATTGTCACAAATAATATCTTTGTGGCGAGCTTCATTCGTCTTTGAAATATATTTTTATTTGAAAATATTTATATAAAAGTCATAAATCTTTAATCGCTAGAAATGTTTTTTGGGGATGGTTAGAAATAATATGAACACTTTTAGTTAAAATCGGACTTTTTATTTTTGCAACAGTTGTATCTATCGCAAATAATAAATCATTTGTGACAAGTGTCTAGCCCTCGCAAATATCTATCGCAATATTATTTGTGATGAATTTTTATCCGCCGTCGTAAATACCATTTTTACGTCGGCTTTCTATTACAAAAAGTATTTGAGATGAGACACGGTTGCAAATTTTTTGACGACCACCAAATATCCCTTCGTACTGTAGTAATATACATTTGATGATGTTGGAAACCCTTAAGCGCCGGTCGTACTTGCACTTCATACACGTACGGGCTGTCCATTGAAGAGTACATATAGTAACGCAAGAATGAGGTAGATTTTTTTTGGTTAGTTATAACTCAACGGTAGATTATTTATCTCTTAGTTCAAGCCATTCATACTGGATTACTAGACCCTCCTCCATCTTAAGTTAGAAAAAGATTTTTCGCATGACGTATTGCACATCTCAAAAACATAGAGGTGGGGCTTGCAAAACTTTACACTAATGAGGCGTCATTCACATGGTGAGTAATATCTATCCGTCTCAGAAACATGTGAAAAGTATTTTTAAAAATCATATATTTTTTCCCACTTTCTTTACCACTCCGTCAACGAATTGAAGAGTCAGAAATATTACTTAAATTCGGTGTTGTCGAATTCAGGATATATATCTGGGTTAAGTTCAAATAAGATATCTAGAGAAGCGTGTTACAGAAAGAGTGATTGATCCCATGACATTCTCCGAATTATGGTCTGTTTGTTTGAACGTAAAAATTTATGTCAATTTTTTTTTAAAAAAAATCATATAATAAAATAATCTGTTTATATCATTGAAAAGTTAATTCATAAAAATATTTTTACCTAAAATTATAAATTTTGAGATTCTTGATAAGATTCCTAAATAATTTTATTAGATTTCTCTTTCAATTTTCATAAGTGTGATTACAATCTCCACTATAATTCTCATTGTCTGATACTTGAAATTCAATGGTCAGCGGCGGGCAACCCAGCGCCTGTTAGCCAACGCCCGGTGTCCCACTGTCCTGCGCTCGACCCTCAGTGGCCGACGTCCGATGTCTAGTGCCCAGCGCCCGGCATCGGCGTCGGCGTCCTACGGCCGACATCCGACGGCCTGGTGTCCGGTGTCCCACGTCCGGTGCACGGCGCCAACGGTCGGTGGTCGGCAGTGTCGGTGGATGGCGTCCGGCGGCCGACGTCCAGTGCCCAGCGCCCGACGGCCGTGCCGGCGTCCAATGCTCGGCGTTCGGCGGCCGGATGTTTGGAGCCCGATGGCCGGCGCCCGACATCTAGCATCCGCTGCCCAGCATCCGACGTCTGTGTGTCCGGGGCCCGACATCTGACGTCTGGAGGCCAACGTCCGGCACCCGACATCCGACGCCCGATGTCCAGTGCACCCAACATCTGGCGTCAGGTGACCGACATCGAGTGATTGAGTGGTCGATATACGAAGCATATTTTTTATTTATTATATTTTTTATTTAAAATTATTTTTATTAAATATTTTACTGATAAACAAACATTAGAAGATCTTTTCAAAATAAATATTTACGTCAAGATCAAATAGATAATTATGTTTTTAATTTTTTATAAAAAATATCTTTAGAAAACTTTTTTTGATAAAATTATTTTACAAACAATCAACCGTAAATATCATATCATCATTCACGGACGTCCTGAACCCTAAGCCGCCGGTCTCCCACGTCTCCCGACGCCAACATTAGTATGACCAGTCGCCCTTCCTGCCCACGGCCCAAGCACAGCATTTTGACAGATCGCACGTACACGATCGTCGTTTTTGTTGATGTGTATTAATCCAACAACGGACGGTGCACAAATGGTGGACCTCCTATCCCATGAGGCCCACAACTCGCTAGCCAGGGCTAAATGCATCCTCCGAGTTCCCACGCCACAGTTAGGTGCCTTCCCCCATGAGCCACCATGGACGTTCTTCTCTGGAGATAGAATTAAGCTTACGTGGTGCATGGGTTGCCGCCCACGTTGGCCTCTCATTGGTCGTTTCTAGGTTTTAACCCTAATTACAAGGGAAATGCCAGCCAATGGGATGGAAGAATTCATTTACTTCACATCAAAGTTCATCAACAGTACTTGAGTTCATTCGTTTATTAGAATGCCCGGCCCCACGACGTGCACACACACACACACAGATGAGAGTAGATCCAGCGAAACTCAACACGGACTTGTTGATCTGACATAATCTGATCCTTAAAAGAAACGGTGAAGATCGTACTCTAAGCTACATTTGGTATTAGAATAAATTGGGAAGAGAGTTGAGATGTCCTCAAAATTTTGAAGATATTTTCATATCTATCCTGATACCAAACATGTAGGATATGCTTGGTATTAAGATAGACCGAGGATAGAGTGATCCCCAGTCTATCTAATACACTCTATTCTTGATCTATCATAATATCAAGCATACCCTTATAATGTCAAGCCAATTTCAAGTCGGGTAATTATTTTAACACATGCATTTTTTAGTTGATTAATATTTTTAATGACAAGAAATAGCATAATGATATTTCGGTTTGTACAACATGTGGGGGATCCGAATTGAAATACTAATGTTTGATAACACTTAATAGATATTTAATGTCTAAAGTGATAAGATATTATATTTTCAAATTGTTTGATAAAACGTCTAAAATTATGTCTAATTGAACGTTTATTGTCTTAATTTTTCTTTTTAAATCAAGGGAACGATATGCCACTTTTTTTTCAGACATGTAATGCTCTTAGCTCTCGGCGCCTAGCAGTTAGCATTTAGTGCCCGGAGGTTTGCTGCCGGCACCCGACGGTCTGCGTCCGGCAAACGGCAACTGACAGCCGACGCTTGGTGGCCGACGGTCGACACCTGATGCCCGATGATCTGATAGCTGGTGCCGACTATCGACTGCCAGGCACAAGATGTCGACCGTTGACTAACGGCGCCAGACGCCAACTATCCACTACCTCCACCCACCGGCAGCCTACATTGATTGTCGATAGTCGGGCACTGACTTCAGTCCCGTTGAGCACCGACTTCAGTCCCGTCAGGCACCTGATGTCCTGATGTTGGGCACCGATTGCTAGAGCACCGACTGCCCGGCGTTGATAACCAAACAGTGGACACAATCCACCGAACGTCGGGCATCGATATTAGGCACTGGCCGCCGGTAGTCAGGCGTCGGGTGCTGGCCGCCGACCGTCGAGCACTATCAACCAACTACCGGGTGCCAGGCCCCAGCCATCAAATATCGATCGTTGACTGCCGGAACGTATCTCAGTGTCTTCAGATGTTATTTATGTTAGTTATCAAACAACTCTTTTTTCATGTCTTAATATGTTTAAGTACTTTTTAAATTTCAGATTTAGAGATTAGATGATAAATTAAATTTTAGATATTTTAAATAAGTGTTATTAAACGCCACCTAACTCGACTAGTTTGAGTCGAAGGAGTAAGTGTTAGAATTGCAATATAACGCCACCCCAAATAGCTTTAACGAGTATCCTTTCTTCAATATAAAAGTGACGTTTGATAACAATTATTTAAAGTACCTAAAATATAATTCATCATCTAATCTCTAAATTTGAAATTTAAATCTATTAAGACTGAAAAAAATTGTTTAATAACTAAGTTAAATAGCATCTGAAGATTATGGGATACACCCAGTGACTGGAGGTGACATTTGGATGTGACAAGGGGGAGTAACTGGTGATCAGTGCATGCCCTGACTGGTGATCAGCGACGGATGATTGGTGATCGACGATAGCGGCCGACGACTAGCGGCTAACGTGACTGGAGACTGACACGACTGACCAGTAATATTGGTGGCAATTAGTCGGCAGCACACGTTTAGTGGTTGATGTTCGATGGCTAGTAATTTGCGACTGATGCCCGACAGTCAGTGCCCGACAGTCAGTGCCCGACTCTGATGATCGGTGACAAGCGGCCCAACACTTGGCGACAGGTGACGGATGTTCGGTGCTCGGCACTTGACAACAGGCAACAGACGATCGTTGGCCGACGCTCGACGGCTAGTGACAGTCACTCAATAAAGTTGTCACAACCTCTACATGTTTGAAAAAAAGTGACATATCCTTCATTTTTTTAAAATAAAAATTAAGATATTAGAAGTTCATTTAAATATAAGTTTAAACATTTTATCAAACAATTTAAAAATATAATATCTGACCATTTCAGATTTTAGACATCTATTAAGTGTTATCAAATACATCTTATCACTAATCAAGCTTAAAAAGGCCTCGATCTAGGTTAGGTACATGTCCGGAATTATGCTCTGGTCCTATGCTACATGAGACGATAAATTTAATTATAAAATCAAACAATATACTCTTGTATAAACTTGTGGTTATATCCTTGTCTAATCTTGACTTAACCCATTAATATCACCGCCACCACTACCACCCATATGTTGCATTTAATTTGCTCTAAACTACCTTAAAAGTTTAAATTAATACAAGAGATCTGATTAGTTAGGGGTTTTGGGTGAGGAGGGGACACGGGCGGGGGGCGCACATGGACGTGGGCTCGGCGCCATGGGGACACGCCAACAGGCTCCCCACATGGGGGGACCGCGGTCCCCGCCACCCACCCGGCGTTGGGCGCCCAGATACACCTTCCCCGCATGTGCCCCATGCGTTGACCTGTCCCCACATGCTCTCCTGGCCCCCATACAAATTGATTAATTAATTACCCTCAGATCCACGGGATACGTACATCCCTCCGATTGCGGCCGTCCGTTCGACATCGAACGCTTCTTCTCTCTCATAACAGCGGATGGTCGAGCTCCGAACACGCAGCCGCTCCGTGGTCGATCGATCAAATTAAGCCCGATCTAGTTCGCTAAGTACAATTAGGGAGGTTGTGTGAAGAACGCTTTCTTCGGTGTGTGTATATATATATATATATATATATATTATATATATATATATATATATGGTACTTAGTTTAAAGTTTAGGTATATCATTCCTCTAATAATTCTCGGACATATAACTGACATACCTAGACAAAGTTCATTTATGGAGCTCGTGTGAAGAATGCAAAAAATATATTCAACCAAGAAATGCATTAATTAAAGATAAAAGGTAAATGTATATATGTTGTTTTTTAGGTTTTGCTGCATATAAGCTAATCTTAGAAACCCATTGTACGTATAATAATACCCTAATACATATCGCATATGAATTCTCACAAGAATCCTAATCTTTATAACCAACCGATCGATCGACTAATTATAACGCAGTCCAAAAGGGAGACCATGAAATGATACCTCTGCACAGTTATGCCATATGCTTGGATGCGTCTTTCCATGCTTAGTTTGCACGTCAATACATACTCGTGTGGATCTGTGATTATAAAAATAACATCACGGTGGAAAGTAACTTCGAACTCGACTTTGTTAAACAATTGCATGGGTCAATCGAACTCCCCATAGAAACCTTAACACAGATCAAACTTATATAGGGCCGACGAAAGCTTCACCGATCGATGATGTCGGCGGACCCCTTCTTTCTTCCCATGGTTTAGCTTTTAATCCTTCTTCCGCTCCCGCCGTACCACCCTCCCATCTTCCCGAATGCTGTCACCGTCACGAACCCACACAACCGTGTGAATTGGGCATGGGCAGTGTACTCTAACGCAGGGGAGCTCTTGCTCACATCCTCATCACCTTCTGCAGTAAGCTGCAGTGGGCTAGCAGCGACACATCTAGCTGAATGCTTCGGCCGGTAAAGGACTTTTACGCACCTCAGAGACGAGATAGAGAGAGAGAGAGTTGATGAGTGTTGTTAGTTACAACAAAAGGTTAGAGAGAGAGAGAGAGAGAGAGGGAACCAGTGTGCTAGACAGATAGATGCCCACACTCCCAGAAGAGAATGGCCAGCCCACTTCCGCCCACGGCAATCATTCGTCCGGACTAACTCCAGCTGAGGACGTCACCCGGCGTCATTTCCCTCGGGACAAGCCACAGGGATGCCGTCCGTCGCCCGACACGTGTGCTCGCCTCACCCCCCTGCTACCAATCATGCCTCTCGTTATAAATAAGCTCTTCCTCCTCTCCCGGCAAGCCCTCTCCTTCTCTTCTCTTCTTCAAACCCTCTCTCCCACGCACCCGCCTTCTACAACAGTTTACCACGCTTTGGCTGCTCCATTTTGCTTTTATCCCCTCCCCTATCTTGTTCTCACACCCATCATCCCATTGAAAAGACGAGAGGGGCGGCAGCTGTTAAGGAGAACGAGAGGTGATATCCCCGGCCCCCTCCCCAAACAACAGCAGGGCACAAAAGCGCACATACCCACTACTCGCCAGTACAGTATCCTTCCTCCGGCCAGAAACCTCGGTATAAAGCTTGCTTTGGTGGGAATCTTCTGGGTGGAGACGTGAGAAGATCTTGCCTGCCAATTCCCTGTTTGCTTTCCCGACCACGGTAGCATCTGCGAGGGACGGAAAAGATGGTGGCCGGAGGCGGCGGCGGCGGGGGAGTCGACTACTGCCTGGGCTTCGAGGAGACGGAGCTGCGGCTCGGGCTGCCCGGCGGTAACGGGGAGACGGCAAAGGGTGCCAGCAGCAAGCGGGGGTTCTCGGAGACCATCGACCTCAAGCTGAAGCTGACAACCGCCGCCGCCGACCCTGAGGACGGTGGCTCCTGCGGGGATGCAGCGGCCGAGAAGCTGAAGAGGGCCGCGAAACTGAAGGAGATCATCGCTTCTGAAACGGCGGCCGACCCCGAGAAGCCGCCAGCTCCCAAGTGAGTACCTTTCGTCTTAATCCTTGTATCAAAACCACCTTCCATGATAAATTAGTAAATTAGACCTGTTGTTCTTACACTTCCGGCCCCTTCCATGTTAACCCCTGAACTTGTGTATAACGTCTGTGCCTACACGTTAAAATTAATGTAAAGCTCTCTGTAAAATGGACTACCTTGGGAAGCTGAACTTGGTTCTTCTTTTACATCATCAACCTGGAGCTCATAAAATTGGTACATCTTCTGGGGAAACTGAGGGAAGCAAATACATATAATGGAACCTTTTCCTTTTCTCCTTTCTTCTTGTTTTGTCTTTATATGATGAAGGGACATACAACAAGCTTTTGAGGTATATATATGCATGTAGAGTTGCAGGGAAAAAAACAAAGGAAGTAAGGGATGAACCTGCGAGATCTGAAACAATAGAAACTCCGCCGCTGTGGGAACCTGCTGAGATATTGAACAAACGCTGGGAAACTTTGTCCCATTTATATGTTTGTTTATATATTTTTTTCACGCGTACTCTGCCTCTATCTTCTTAAACGTGCACCATGTGAGACGGGCTTAACAGGAGCATATGTATTGAAAGATTAAGACCATCAATCCTTCGAATTTACATTTAAAAACTATTTTGTTTGCATTCATCTAGCGCAACCCTATAGTTATTTTCTTGAGACATGGTACTATATAATGGATGGAAACAAAAGACAGCCGCGACAACAGAGTGAACGTAACGTGATAACGCATGATATGTTTGTTAGATGGATTATACACATATAATATGGTTACCTTGCTCTAGCTAAAACGTACTAGCTAGAAAGCAGATCGACAAAACAACCATGAACGTCCTCCAATTTCTACAGCAACATGGAAACAACGGGGAAGATGACTGAATCAACGCTTTTGAAGGACTTGATAGATATAGATAGATTGATAGATATGTATATATGTATACACACACACATAAACATATGATAGGACAATACCATTATATATATGCACTAGAAGTGACAGACTTATACAGAACTTCCTCATCTTAATCTTCTTCTTCACGTGCCAGGGCACAGGTGGTGGGTTGGCCTCCCGTCAGGTCCTTCAGGAAGAACATCCTCTCCGTGAAGCCTGCCAGCAAGGAGGATGAGGAGAAGCCCGGCGCAGTGGCTGCCAACGCCGCCTTCGTGAAGGTCAGCATGGACGGGGCGCCGTACCTCCGCAAGGTGGATCTGAAGATGTACAGTAGCTACCAGGAGCTATCCTTGGCCTTGGAGAAGATGTTCGGCTCCTTCACCAGTGGTAAGCCCCTCCAACCACATCCACGTAAAATCTCTGCAGGTTTGCTCCTCCGGCTGCGCATAAGACAACGGCCCCCCAGCTGTGCAGTCCACCACCATATGCATGTTGGCAGCCGTCGTGCACTCCAGTTCCAAAGTACCACATAACCATCCATATATTCATATATCAATATGTTTGTAAAAATAGATAATATATATATATATATGACTTTTTTTGTGGGCTTCAAATTTTCTGGAACTGATTTGGACTAAAAATCACTTTAGACATTTATGTCACTCATTTCTTGTAAAAATATAAAATATTTAAAAACAAGGTGACCAGAATTTTTAGGCTCTTTTGGGCCCACCAAGACGAGCTGGACTTGGGTGGTGCCCATGTTCAGCACCCAGTAGAGCTCAGTTTCTTAGACCGGACCGGACCGGACCCGACCCGAGCGCAGTACTGCATGCATGGTGTGCCTCACCCACGTGATTATCAGCGTTCGGTGCCCCGACAAGCGAGCTGTTAGTTTGCGGCCACTGTCGTGGCCGGGTAGCAGCTGGCTGATCAAATGTGCTCTTCCCTCCCTCCTTCAGTATTCATACACATCTATATATGTACGTATATATGCACGTATATTCCGCAGCATAATCCAGTCATACGCAGAAGGGATGTTTGATCAGATAAATAGCATCTCTGGCAGGAACGGTACGATTAAGGTTAGATAAAGAGGGAACAACAATTGCATACTCGAAAGAGTTTGCCGTAGCACTGGAGAGATCAACCCACAAATGTTTTACTTTCTCGAAGTTTTTCTGTTCTGGTTCGTGATGTAGTGGTCCGTTCATCTATATGTGTACGTACTTGTTTACCTAGTTAAGAAAGCCAAGACTGCGTAGCTATCTAGTTTATGTTCTCTGTTGATATAAGCAAGATGCAAGTTGTGACTAACTGGACACGGTTCAATGGTAATTGGATGTCTTGCTTGAACTTGTGAAGGAAAGTGTGGATCCCAACTGAGGGATTTCGTGAATGAGAACAAGTTAATGGATCTTCTGAATGGGTCGGAGTACGTGCCCACCTATGAAGACAAGGACGGCGATTGGATGCTCGTGGGCGACGTCCCCTGGGAGTAAGCTTCTCTTAGATATGTATATTCGTCCCCTGTGCTCATTATTAGGGATCTTTAATTATAGCTAGTCTCCATGCTACAACCTCATAAAAGAACTGTTACGATTTAGAGCATTTTGCAATGATGAAACTAATTAAGCATACGCTTCCTTGTCGCCCAGGATGTTCGTTGGATCTTGCAAGCGTTTGCGGATAATGAAGGGGTCTGAAGCCGTGGGACTTGGTTAGTGCTTTCATGTACAAACTACCATTCTTTTGGCTCATCATTAAATGGTCCTTGGAGATTTACTAATACTTCCTTAACTATGAAATCGGCCTTTCTAGCTAGTTAAAGGAGTTATTAAACAAGGCGATTTTTTGTGTAGAGAAATCCATGGTGTACTATTGGTATAGAGAGGGCCATTTCGTATCTAATTGATCACAAGGCATGTTTCAATGTATAGCAATATCATTAAATTTATCTTCTACTAATTCTTTTGTTAATACCTTGGATTTCAGCTCCAAGAGCCATGGAAAAATGCAAGAACAGAAGCTGAGGCGACTAGGGACAAAGTGGCAAAAGTAGTGCTGGATCGGGCATGCCATCATGCGTATGCTTGCACTGTGTTCTATTATATATGTATTTCTTGGTGTAGAATTTGCACCACCAGTAAGATCAGTCTTTCTTTCGTCTTCCTTTTTTTTACTTTCCTTCTGTTTGTGTCTAAGGATTTGAAGCAAATAGCACTTGTTTAGAAGTCTCTACTTGAAGTGTGTCTATAAAATAGTGTGTGCTTTTAATAATCTGATTCTGCCGCTGCCGCTGCTGCATGTTGTATCTGCTGTGTGTTTTGTTCCTGGGATTATAAGAATAAAGAAAAAGCATAGAAAAACCACAACTGGTGCTCAACTCTCCATGGGATTCCCCTGTGTACGGTCCCACGCTTCATTAGTATTATTTCTCCAGCCATGAGGACATGCCTCCATAACGCATTGGCAGAGATGGGGAACAGGCCATGTGCATGTCGATGGGGAATCATGTAGTGCATCTGGATATCCCCTTTACCTCACCTCCCGATTTGATCTTCTTAATTAACAACATGCTTAGTTCGGATATATTCAGTCCATCTGAGACACGAGGCAGACTTCTAGTTAATGTCAACAAGTAGAAGGACATGACGCGGACGTTAGACTTCTCCATGATGGGGGCAAGTTGGAAGGCTGGCCCGTTCTAAAAGGAAGCCGCTAGGTCGGAGGAAGCTTAAGGATGCATGAGAGAGGTTATAGTACTCTTGTTGTGTTTGGCGGAGACAAGGTAACATGCGGCTCCGTGAAGTTACCCAACGTATGTCATCTCCAGCGAGAGATCGATCCTTTTGGACCAGAAATCTCAATGTGCGCAAGCGTATATATCCTGGAGTGCCCATAAAGAGCATGCTACAGGGAACTACAACAACATTGGGCAACACCTGAAATTTGATCGGTTTCATGTTTAATGATAATAGGAGCTAATATACGGTTTTCATAAAATATAAATATATGTTAACATTGCCGTAAGAACAATTTTTGGCTCCCATTCACAAATGAGTAACAGTTTTGTAACACCATTTGGTAACATTACCATTAAAATTATGTCACATCAGTAATTGAAATAAAAAAATTAAAATACCTCATAAATGATGAAGTTGTTGTACGCTTTGATTAGTGTGTTACTTTAAAGTATTATCAAATGGTGTTACTAAACCATTTCCTTCACAAATTTGTGCACTGTAGCCCCTCGAAACCCCTTGGCAGACTTTCCCAACTCAATTCCCGCCCTTCTCTGTCCCTCTAAGCCATAAGGATTTTCTCTCTCTCCCTCGATCCCCTCTCTCAGCCCTTGTGTACACAACTTCCAAAACCCTCTTTGATCCCTCTCTGACTCTCTCTCGGCCCTCGCGCAAGCAGGGAAAAACCCTCTCCGATCCTCTCTTGCTCTCTCTCACTTGATCCCTCTCACGGCCCTCGCTCATAGCCGTCGCGACCCATTGTGCAATAGAATCATTGGAGTGCCCTCACCACCATGCTGCGAAGGTCATTGGATCCTATCAGTGACACCATTCTTCTTCCTCTCCCTCTCTCAGTGCTTCGCGAAAGACATCCGGCAAGTTATCCATCTTTCGCTTTTTTTTATTTATGGGCCTTCTCCCTCTCTCAATTCCTCCATGCAGTCAGTTCCTTGGAGCCCCCCGTCATCATTTCATTGGAGTGTTGCCTGCCCTCTCCATCGATCCCCTTTCTCTATAGAACGCTCTCTCTTGATTCTTCTCTTAGTCTCTCTCCCTCACTATCTGCACTTCAACGGTCGTTGGAGCCTTGATAGAGGTCTACTGTGCAGTCGGCCCCTTTAGACCCCTATCGCCGCCATTGTTGGTTATTGAAGCTGGTTGTACTGTCAAGTATTAGTCATGTTTCTTATCTTTAGACAATCAGTCATGGTGATGTGAAAGTAGACGAATAGATGAGAGTAAGAAAGACAGAGAATAGATGAGAGAAAGTGTCAATAGATGAGAGTTTATGTGTTAGCCAGAAACATGCAAGGTCATGCACGTGAAACAGTTTGAGAAAACCACGCTAGTAACTACTGCAAACAGTACTCTCAAGTACTGGCATCTGATAAACAACACACTCTACCTCTTGGCTACGACCAGAACACAGTCAAGGGTCGGGCACGTTAACAGAGAAGACGCGGTCCCCCTATCGACCCTTTATTAAGGCGGTTAACAGACATGGCATGTTTACAAAGAGACAATTTAGACTGGTTGGATCATGTTGTACAGGTCCAGTATGGTCCCTAAAAGTGTTAGGTGTTAATGGTACAATTAGCTAACCATCTTAGAGTATTTTCAGGCTCACAAAGACTTACGGAAGCCTTAACGAAGGAGTTCTAGTCCGATAGGAGGAATACCAATGAGGGATTCTCACAATGCCAAGAGAGGTGTTGAAATAATTGTTCAGAATTCTAGAGGACTTCTAGAACAACAAAGCGGCGGTAACAGTGCTCTAAAACGGCGATAGAAATGAAAACAAGTCCTTTACTTCATCGGGGCTTTTATGTAAAATTATAATCTATTGACTAGATAATTTATGAGTATTTTATGCAGAAATTTGGGTTTACGGGGTGTAAGAAAGTGTAAATAATTTAAAGAGAACCACGAGTATCACTACAACAAATTGGGGCTATACCTACAAAATTTACCTACAGTAGGGTAATACGTAGGTATATACCCCAATTATACATGTTAAATCCGTCCATTGTAAGGTTATACACACGCTTTTTTTAGCCATATGTAGATACGAATATATAGTTACGGTTTTTACAAAGCGTGAGAGAATATATTTATTTTAGCCATGGTTTATTAGTAAATGTAACAAAAAGATGTATACACCTATGGATAGCTATTAAATATAGGTATTGATGTACTTATAACATCCCAGCAAAGTTGGAACCGTGTGTATAATGTTGGCGCCAATACATTTCCCTTGGGCGGGAAATAAAAAGGGTGAGATATTAAAGGGTTCTCCCTTGGGTGGTGTTCTGGAAGAGCACCTTCTGATTACTCCCTTGCCGGGCCTCCTTCTGCCACTGTCCAAGCGACCGCGCTGGGCGCCCTCGGCCACCATCGTCGCCGTCCAAGCCGGACGCCGGAAGAGCACCTTCTGGTTACTCCCTTGCCGGGCCTCCTGCCATTGCCCAAGCGACCGCGCCGGGCACCCTCGGCCGCCATCGTCGCCGTCCAAGCCGGACACCGACCACGCCCTCGGCCGCCATCGTCGTTGTCCAAGCCGGACGCCGACCGCGCACTCGGCCACCATCGTCGTCCCAGTCGGACGCAGCCGTGATCATCCACGCCCTAGGCGCGCCAATGGCTTCCTCGTCGGCCCCTCGTCCCGCCACCGGCTCCTCCAGAATGGCGACCACCGCCGCCATGATCTCTTCGGACTACCACTCCCTAATCGCCGTAAGAGAAGCCTCTCATCTTTGAGCTCTCACCCCCTGGAAAACCCACCCCGACCCTGGAGCTCTCAACCCTAACCCTTCTCTCTTTGTCTATACTAAGGAAATCCGCAAGACAGTGGGAATGATCAAGAGCGTCGCCGTGAATCTGGAGAGAGACAAGAAGTTCGACGAGGTAAAATCCCCCGGATCCTCCCGATGATGTGCTTATTCTGATCAACTGACTTGAGAAGGTTGCAGCAGTAGTCTGATTTGAGGAGGAGGGCTGCAGTGATGGAGATGATGAGGCAGAGAGCTGCAGAAGTTGCAGGGAACACTAGATAAAAAATTGCAGAGGTAGCAGCATTTCAAGCAGAAGCTTTGACAAATGGGATTCTGGTTCATATGCTGCACAAACTTCATAGATTTTTTGAAGGACGGCACAGTCAAGGTACAGAATCACACCGTTAAATTAGCGCGATCTACTAGCATGGTCGATCATCCATCAGCTTTCCTCGTGACGGTGATGGGTGTAAATTGTTGTCCCGGTTCCCATTCAGTATCCATTCCATCGAGCTGCCCATCTCCACGGTGATTCTTTGATTTATCCCATAGCACGAAAAGCCGTCGTCTGGTGCAAATGTAATATAGATGTCTTAATTTGTCGATTCTAGCAGTATATTTGGGGGTCAGGGTGGTTAGCTTTTTCTAATATGATCACTTCACGTTCTTTTTGCTTGTGGGTGGAAGAGGAGCAGGCAGCACTGAAATTTTCGCTTTCTCGTGGTGCTGTCTGAGGACTTGTGGGAATTTAGATGAGGACCCTTTTCAGTGTTTGTTGTGGACTTTTGAAACATTTTCTGCTATTGCATCAGTTTTTTCTGTGGAATATTTTGTAAACTTTTAACTTCTTTTTGTGAAATTGGGAGACCTATTGCAAATCAAGGTAGGTATATGCTGGTGTCAATAGTTACTACAGAAATTTTAGAGCATATGTGAGTAGGGAACAACATTAAATCATGTAAAGATTGTTGGTCTTATGGGAGACAGTTTTGGTTCTACGCCAGAGATGAGTAAAAGAAATCTCATCTGGGTGGTCAAGAAGATGCTAGTGCTTGTGGAACACTACCCTTCCTGGTAAGCTTGTTGTATGTAAACCTTTATTGTGGATAGGAGATAGTATATTGGGTCTTTTCCGCTCTGTGGAGCATTTGATAAATGGTTTGATAATGTTGTCTATTTATCTCCAGATTTAGGTTTGGAAAATTTTAAACAATTCTTGCCATTTTCCCCTGTGAAAGAACCTTGTTGAAATGGCAATTCATTCATGTTAGATTGGTGGATGAGCCTGAAACCCACAGATCATATAGAAGAGCATGTCAAACTAAGTTCCAGTCAACCCTTGCCAGACCAGAAGCCTTTACCTGATGACATGTTTAGAAACTTTAAATCCCATTTTTGTGGAATTGGCTTTCTGGAAATTTTTAGTAGATATTGAAGGCTTCCTTCTTGAATATTCAGTCTGGTGTCTTGCCTGAAGGTGCAACTGTTGTTCCAATGGACATTAAAGTGGGACATGCCACCGAAGTAGTTGTAATTTCTGGGCCTAACACTGGAGGGAAGATGCAACAATGAAGTCTTTAGGTTTGGCATCTCTCATGACTAAAGGTGGAATGTTTTTGCCTGCAAAAAGAACTCCAACAATTCTATGGTTTGATCAAGTGCTAGTTGATATTGGAGATCATAAGATATTTCTCTTTGTTTCTTGGCTAGAAAAAGAATTATGTATTCTGTTGAATTCTGTTTATTTCTAAACCACTTCTTTTTTGGCGCCACAATGAGATTAGTAAGCTAACTAGGAGATTGCATAAACCCTTGAAATGTTGATAATATTCAGAATCAAATATTTCCCACTTTGGCGCCATCAAGTATTTCTAGAATAAGATTGACAGAAATAGGAGGTGGGTGGGCCTCATCCCAGGACACTACTAATCCTCATCCTTGGGGAGTTCCCCTTCTGTTACTTGGCCCTTCCTCTTTCCCTGTTTTCTCTTCTCTTGAAATTGTAGGTTTGTTGAAAAACCTGGCATTGCAAATGCAGACTAAAATGGAGAATGTTTTGAGGGAGACCAGAGTTATGATTTTGGATAACTGCCAACTGACCTCGTGACACTTAGTGCATTTTTTTATCTTAGTTAGTCTGCTTATGTACTGGGAACCACTGTTGGCATTGTTGATGTGAAGCAGTTGTATAGTAACCCAATGATCTCACACCATTGACATTCTTATGAATAGGGCTATCTTGCTCCATATAGATAGATGAAGTTACTTATCATAGATATCATTCCTTGTGCAGGTCCATCCATGTGGCCAATATTGTAAAAATGTAGTTGTTGGTATCCTGCAGGCTGAGCATGGCTTGGCACCTCTATTTTGTATGCTATTTATATTCAATGGATTAAACTTTAGAAACAAATGTTTTACTTCTTTATATGCGATGGTGTATTTTTTCTCAGATTCAATGGAAAGAATGGGATGCACTGTGATTGGCATGTACGAGACATCTAAACGGGCCAAACTATCACATTGTGCTAGTGTAGAATACATCATGGCCTCTACTTCTGTTTACAGACCAAATCGTTGTCTGTAGAGCTACCATGTCAATAATCTGAAGGTTTTATTTTTCTCTTACTGTGACTTGCAATGCAGTGTTTGGGTGATGATGAACAAACAAACTAGAGGATTCTCCAAATTTTCAGAAGAGGTTAGAGTAGAGATAGAGCCATATTTTGTTGAACAGAGATGGACTCTTGCATTTTTATTTGAACTCTTTCCCCTTCTCAATAGCATGGTTTGTACTTTAACACTGTTGGTCTGATCTTCTTAAGGGTATGATCACTCCTATTTGAAGGGGACAACACTGTACATGTATTCTTAATCTGACATATATTCTTAATCTGACATGCTTAGTGGTGGAGTAGTGTCACGTTTTCTACCTAAAGAGAATCCTCAGTTTTTGGATATTTGTGCTTGGCTATGGCCTTACGAATTGATTTTTTTTGTTCTGAATTATCAATTGCTCTGATGAATCATTTTCTTTATACTGATCCTAATTGTTAATACCAGAGGCAAGCGCCTCTTTTGGAGGAGGCCTTTACCTTGCTATTATTTTCATCGTACCTTATGAGCTAAAAATTAGCTATAGATTAAAAGAATGAATAATATGAGTCATCAATTGTAAAGGCCAGTTGGAAAGACATTTCTCTCTTGTGTGAAGGAAGCAGGGTTTATTTCCTATCAGTTGCCAGTGGGCCTGGTTGCTAATTAGAAAAAAAAAAACCGCTAATCATGTGCATCTTCATTTTGGGACTCGAAAAGCATCTTGTCTTCCTTCATAACTGACGACTGTTCCTCGTAGCTATGGATCTTGTGACCTATTGGATCTAATTCTAAACATGTCAGGTTAGTTACCCATGAGCTTTCTCTATATGTTCTATTTAGACCATGTTTATCATTTGAGACAGGCAGCCTAAATTTCTCTCTTCTTAAGGCTACACACTTTTGCTCCATCATATGGGTTTACTTTATCATATACACTTTTTTTAGACCATGTTTAGACCATGTTTATCATTTTTCCCATCTGATGGTATTTCTAATGTTCCTGTATACAGTATCAATGATATACACTTTTTTTCACGACCAGGAACAATCATGACTATTGCCAAAGATCACGTGAGGCCATCTCTGAGTCCAGATAGTTGGAAGCTTAATGAAATATTTGCGACGGGCGTCGTTATAGGAACATACCTTGCATTGGTTACTGTTCTTTTCTACTGGGTCATCATAAAGACAGAGTTTTTTGAGGTATGACAGTTTGTTAATTTCTTCATCAGCTTCAGAGTGATCATCAATCATCTTTTGTCCTCACCATGCATTTCCATCTGTTGGTCGTGTCGCAGACTCACTTGTCACTCGTAGTCGAAGCTGGTCATTCATGGAGAGGCCTGGGATTCTCTTAATGTGTGCATTTGTTGTTGACTACCTTGTGAGTCTGTTTTAATTCATGCTGCTGGATTAAAAAAACATGGACTGATGCACGATCAGGGAAGGCAGCTGACCCACTTAAGAATTATCGTTAGAACAAACTGTTGGTGCTTCCTAGAACAGACATCTTGTTTGCATGCCCATGAACTAGAGATGCAAAATTTTGTTGTGTGGAGTGTTTATCTTGGAAATTGCCTAGTTTCTTCCATTCTGATGCAATCGTACTCCTGTATTATTGCATTAGTCATCTAAGCATGGTGGCCATGACACGGCACATTAAGGCTGGATTTACTTTGGGAAAAAAAAGGTTGTTTATATCTGCTTATTATTCGATTCAGATTTCTTATCCTTTTCCTTCTCTCTTCATTTATTTAATAATTATGGTATTTAAGTTTATTTTACATGATGTTGATTTATTTATCTACTTTTTTATTGTTTCTTTTACCCCTTTTTTTTACTGCATTATCATCCCGTTTTTCTTTTTTTTGCTGATTAAAGGGAGAAGATAAAGACGTGTGTGTGTGCATGTGTGGGTAGGCTGTTTTGGTTTTTGAAGTGGACTTGTATGCTGGCATGTGTAGGTGGTTTTTGAAGTGGACTTGTATGGAGAGAGGGTGTGCAGGTGGTTTTATTTGGTTTTTTAAATGGATTTGCATGCAGGTGTGTGTACATATGTCTTGGTCAGTGTATGTGTAACAACGGTTTGGCACTTGAAAGTTGAAGGGCGGCCCTTGAACCTGTTCTTTTCTCCCTTGAGCTGCCGGGAAACAAATGTTTCTATTTTTTCGAATGTATTTTCAACGAAATGTGTTTTGCACGCAGTCATGGGTTTCCTTGCGACTGCTCTGTCTATTATGTAAGATTGTTTGATGCATACTTCCTATCATTTATATGTGCAGGTTTTTAGGCTTTCATCATGTTCTTGGAGGGTAGGATCCGAGGTTAACAATGTCGAAGTTTATTTTTGCCAAAGCAGTCAGTTTAATGTGCTGGTTTCATCTCTTTTCAGTGTTGTGTGCAATCTCCAAGTTTTATTCTTTCTTATGTGCTCCATTTACCACAATTTTCTATGAATTTAATTTTTGTAGAACATATGCTGCTCCCACCATTTCTCCTTCTAAATTTGGACCAAGGGGACATGACATCTAGAGTTTAGTTACCCCTCTTCTGTTACTGTCTCCGAATGTTCATAAAACTGTTCAGGAACAAATACATGAAAAGGGATTGGGGAATAAGAACAGAAGAACAAAAAAACCTAAAACAAAAGGGTATAAGCAACATGGAATAGCCAGGTATGGGCTGGGAAACCACAAGTTTCAGTTTGATGAGATCTCGGCACTTGTCACCCAATATTTTTATTACTTTTTCAAGTTATACTTATACATGCTCAATATTTTTTATATGTTTGGATTTTTCATACATGTTACAGTTGATTGGTTGGCCAAACACATCATTATTTGTTAAGGATCAATTTAGGAAAAGGTTGAGTGATGTTCTGGGAAGCCACATCTTATGGTTAAAGGACTATGTAAGTAGTTAAATATTTCTTCCAATTTAACATTTCTTTCTATGTCTTCAATTTGTAACTTTTACCCTTGTATGATATATTTTTTCAGGTTATGGTCCATCCATGATGCTGCTCGGTTTCGACTTCATGTTGACTAACATTGTTGGACTACACACATTGACTATATGCATGAACATTGCTAGACGAACTTTTTATTTTGAGATACACTGGCCCTTTTTGTCAAGATAGATTTTTTATTTTGAGATACACTTAACTTTTTTTTAAAGTAGACTTTTTATTTTGGAATACACATGTGGCCTTTTTTTTGTCATGACTTTTTATTTTGTATGTGGAGGTCATGTGCTTGTATATGGTTGCCATGGGCCTTTACTGGAAATCCCCTCTTATATATGGACACGCTTGCTTGATATATAGAGGCCATGTATGTATGGATGCTAATATGCTTTGTTCTTTCTTGCTATGGATGCAAGATCTTATATTGTTTCAAGAAAATATGAACTGTGAACTGCAGGGTCAGTTGTACTCAGATGGATTTGTATGTCTTCTTGTGTAGAATGCCACTCAAATGGCATGTCAGGTGATGTCTTACCACAGCTTTCCATGAATTTAATTTTGATAGATGCGCGTTCTTATCTTTTTTTTTTAAATTTGTATACAAGGGGAATCAAATCTTCAAATTAAGATTGGCTATGTGACCATTTCCTATTTTCTCATACATTGTTTTTGGTTTGGTAAAATTAGCTGTAAATGTTTGTATTTTTCACTTCTTCAGTTATGGTAAAGTCACATGCCATTTTTTTCATTTTAGAGTATTCGTTTATGATGTTTATTCTCCCAGTTTACATCCTTTTAGTAGCATTTTGACAAATTATCCATTAGGTTTTGAGAAACCTTCTGCAATTCAGCAAAGGGGAATAGTTCTGGAACTTGATGTCATCCAGCAGGCACAATCTGGTACTAGAAAAACTGCAACCTTCTGTTCTGGAATTCTACAGCAACTGAACTATATGGTTCAGTTGAATGCCAAGCACTTGTCCTGGCACCAATTGAACTGTATGGATCTCAATTTGATGCTCGTCAATATGATGCCAAATTGAATGAGTTAGATTCTATTTTAATTTTCACTGCCAATCAATTACTTGGGATTCATTCCCAAACCAATCCAACATATCATTTCAACCCACCTAAAAAGAAAAAAATGAAACTCTTGTCTCTTTGGAGCTGCAGTGAGGGGCCCCAACATTAAGGGTGTAAAAAAAAGAAGAAAAAAAAGATACCTTGTGATGGTTTTTCGATTAAATGGAGCCATCTTGGTTACTGCTTGGTGATTAAATGGAGCCCTCTAGTTATTGGAGCCTTGGAGGAAGATTTTTATATGCTTTTGGACCTCATGTAGCTAATATTCACATATTAATATCACCATATGAATATTAAATAGGCAAGTGGGTCTCTATCTCTAAAGTACCTTCCCTTTCTTATCATTCATATCTTTCTTTCACTTTGCTTGAGAAATAAAACATGGTAGTGTCGTAGCTGCAACTACCACTGCCCATTGCTCAGGTCAGCTCCATCACTGTTCAACCTGGGATGTGAATACTCAACTAAGATGTCAGCAAAAAGCTCTGAAGTCTGAACCATGGAACATCTCAGCCGCATGCCCTTTTTCTTCAATAGAAACTTGTCTACTTATAGGCTCTAGCATTGAAACAGAAGAAAAAACCATATCTACACATTACTCAATTTAGCCACTGAAATTTGCATTTAATCATAAAAAATCAGGGCTATGGCACCAAGAAGAACAAATTCACTACTCTGGACCATTGATGCCTCCTGGTGGAAATATTGAGGACATGCTGAAAGAAGGCCTATTGCCTTTCTCCCTGGTAGTAATAATGTACAAAGTTAACAGGTTTTACCTCATCATTTGATTGCTCCCACACCAAGGTCTGGAACTGTGATCATCAAGAACAACAAACATCAATGGCACACATTTGTGGGACAGCTTTGTCTTCCATGAGACCGTGAGAAGCTATGCTATTTATCTAAACACAAAGTGGGAAATTCTATTAAATTGTGTACTGCAGCAGGAAGCACTGGTAACCTCTGGAACATGTTTGTGTGCTATGGTATCTGGTACCTGGAATCTTAACTCATATGACCTGTAATCTGGAGTGGGTAAAAAGAGATTGACAACAGCAGCTTGTATATTTACTGGAGATCCTTGTTTGATAATGAGGGAGTTTCCCATTGTTCTACAACGGGAGATCTGTGTAAATTTTCTGCGAAGGGTTCTCATTACTATCTTCATCTTCTGTAAGCAAAGCAATCATCCAAAAAGAATAGAATAGAAAGAGAATTGATATGATGCAGGCAGTCCCTATTTTACCTGGTGCAGATGATATTATGATTTTTATTAATGCTGGATATTTGAGTGGACATGTGAATGTTATGGATGTGAATGTGAATTTGATCTGATGTGCAGGCAGTCCCTATTTTACCTGGTGCAGATGATATTATGATTTTTATTAATGCTGGATATTTGAGTGGACATGTGAATGTTGTGGATGTGAATGTGAATATTATAGATTTTAATGTTGTTTTGCCTATGTGATGCAGATGAGTGGATATGGATTTGAGTTTTATTTTAGCCATGTTAATATATCTGTATTTGTATTTCATGTTTACATCAGATGTGGACAGGTATTTAGTTTATATTTGTAAAAAAAAAAAAACAATACACCTACGGTTTTTAATAATCATGACTAACTATCATTACACACAATATTTTAAAGCCGTAAGTATATATATTGTAATATTTATTCATTCATTTATTTATCATCTCAAAAAAATGGTATTACTACGGTTACGAAACAATCAGTATAGATGATCTCTATACTTACATTTATTTATCATCATCTCAAAAATATATTACTACGGTTATAAAACCATAAGTATAGATAGCAATACCTATGCTTTTTAGGAAATTTACCTATGATTTATATAACTCTTTACCTACGGTTAATATTTGTATGAATAACCCGATATATACCTACGATTATTTTTCTGTGGGTATAGTCTTTAGTCACGGGCGCATGCGTGTCGGATTCAAACCGTAGCGCGTTCCGTAGGTAAATGGTTTTACCTTCGGATTTGTGGCATATACCTACAGTTATTATGAGAAGCTATAGGTCATTTTTTTTGTAGTGTATGAAAGAAATCACATAGATTATTTTTAAAAGAATAATTTCATGTTTAATCATAATAAATCCTCTATTAGTGCATTTAAGACCTAGCACAGGCTTAACATGACTAAATCATATATTAGAATGATATTTATAGGAAACATTAGGGATTCCTGATGGGAAGTCTTAATACGGTCAAGGGATAGGCCGCATTAAGAAGGCGGCCAGGTAGTGTACCGCATTAACCTTTAGTTATCGGGAAGCATGGATACGACACTATCTGAACTCGAGCTATCACGAGAATGCGTTTAGAAGGCGGGCTCTATGTCCACTTCACAGCACAGTGAATCTGGGGTGATATATTCGCATTAAAATGCTTAGATCTCGGTACATAGGGCACGAAAAATCATGAAACCACTTATAAAACAACGCTAAGATGCTCCTAAATGTACAGAAAATATGAATTTGACATAGAACTTGGATTGAACATGGATTGAGGGCAAGAAGTAGGAGTTGGGCACAAGCATGTTTATGCACTTTAGAAGCAAATAACTCATAAATGACAAGATAGAAATTGGGAAAAAGATAAGGATTTTGTTTTTGACATCATGGACAACCTATAGAGAGATTTAATTATGCTTTGCTTTAGAAAATGTCTATCTTTAGACGAATTTATCAACTAGGTCTAGAACGTAATGAATTCCTTATAGAATGCCTAAGATTCTTCTTCCCACACGAATCCTCCTTCTATGGCCTTGTCTTCACGTCCAAGGAAGCTCAAAGCCACAATAGGGTCGGTCATGAGAGGATTTGGGATGTATTTATAGAGATTACCATTTTATTTATTAATACAACTCTAATTCCTCTTAATTTTGAGTTTATCTACTATCACCTAACCTTCCAATCTCTAATTAGGTTGGGATAGGCATGGGAAACATCGCTATCATGTTAATGTAGTGATAAGATTAAATTTAAATAATTATGATGTTTATTTAAGCTTATCTTGCCTATTTAATTTAATGGATAATAGACATGTAGGGAAATATGCAAGAACATCTAATGCACAGGGGAATGAAGTTTAAAATAAATAACACGTTTCTCATAACTTGTTATCGAACCAGGATATCCTGGTACATGTCTGGTGCATGTCGAGCAGCACCAGGAGAATGTCCTGGTGATGTCCTGGTGCATGTCTCTCATGCAATCTATTAAAGGGTGAGGCATTATCACCTGAATGATCTTTTGAAAAAAAAATGATTAATCGAAAAGAATAAGGAAGTTTGTAGATCCCGTGATGTGCAGAACTTGGCCAGTCAAAAGGAAGAAGCTCTTGCACACTCCTCTCTAGTAATATCCATACGGCGGCGACCGATGACGATTCCTCCTCATCGAGGCAACTCTCCACCACGTCGAGGCACTCCTTGTGCACCTCCAAGGTGCAGTAGTAGCAGTCGAGTAGCATCAGGAACACCAACACAAGAGGAGGGAAAGAGTCTCTCACCCTCTTGCACTGCTCACTCTCTCTCTAAAGAGGCCAGGGGGGAGAGGAGAAGGAGGAGGGAGGTTAGAGGGCTCTGAAAAATCTTAGCCCATAGAGATCTTCTGAGCCCCTCTCCCTCAAGTACAAGGTTTTACCTAGGAGGGGGGTGCATGTCATATTGTGTACAACCAAATCGTACATATAGCCATACCTATGTTGACGACAAGATAGAGTGTCATCAAGACCATCTTGACGACAATCGATCTCACTGTTAACATATTTTAACATCATTGATCATGTTGTTAGCCATAAGTGTTAACGACAGTCGATCCTGTCATCAATAATAGTTAACGTTAGTCAATCTCACCGTCAACCACACTTCGACTGCCTTCTCAAGGAAGATGAAGTTCTTGATTGTAGTCGATCTCACCATCAACCTCAACTTCGTCTTCCTTCACAAGGAGGATGAAATTTTTTATAGCAGTTGATCACTTCATATTCCTTCACAAGGAAGATGAAGTTCTTAACGGTAGTCGACACCAACGTTAACCCAACTTCGATTGCATGATGTGAGAGAAGCCCTATTAGATAACTCTTATACAATCATCTATTCTCATCATGTCATCCACCTTATGTGTGTGACCCTCTAGGCCCAATACCGAGCTGGTCGTGAGTTGCACTTATCATAACCTCTTCTGACTCAGAATTTCTTCGGACTTAGTGAATTATCATCTCCATAATAATTCACTCAACATATAGACTATGGACAAAGTAGGCCACTATGTCATAGTCCCCAGACCCTATGGGGGATCTAATCCATTGGACCTTTCCGCCCTTAGTTATTGTGTATCTTTAGTCCTTCATCTATCTAATATCCATGGACCGTATATTAGGCATGGTACAATCAGGCATATAGAATTCCATTTGAGTCTCACTCTTATCGGATTCTCTTGGAGAACTCCTTCTCTCTCAATCTGATTGACATTGGTCAGGGATTTGCCTGAGTAAGACTCATGAGATATTCCTCTCATGATACGGAGAGTGGATGGATGATCCTTTTTTGACACTCAATTACCTTTGTAATGTTGGCTACCATTCCTAATAACCGGATGTACTAGATTTGGAACTGTCAGACCTATAAGTCCGACATCAAAGAATGGAATATTTAAACAAGACATCATTGGTGTCTCAATTCAAAGGACCAGTTATACAATTGGGACCACGGAATCATTGTCTGACAATTAGGTATCATCAACTATACAACATTTTGAGAGCGGATCATTCAGTGAACTCATTCTCCAATGAGCACCTGTATTTTACCTTTAGTGTCTCCACATAAGCAACTATGAGACCAGTTGTCTCCATCATATGGATGGGTATATAACACACCAGTCTATCCGGTTAACTTGATGTCCTTCTTGAGTAACCTATGATATTTAGGATCTGCGTTCAAAGTGGATATGTCTCATTATCATGATCTCATCATGATCCTAATCCTCGTTGCACAGATCCATGGACATCACAATATATAAATATTAGCTTATGGATGTAATATAGAGTGAAAATATGTCATTAATATTATTACCAAAAAAGATTAGTACAAGATTACAAGTGCCATCATGAATGTGAGTTGGCTTGTAGGACACTCATAACTAGCAGGACATTCCGAATTTAATAAGAATTCCCTATTATTCTAACTTCTATTTTGGCCCAATAATTCTATTATGGACCATTAGTAAAGCCCATTAGGAATTTTTGTTTATGGGTTTTAATTTAACCCATTTATTCTATTTATTTAAATGATTTATTTAATTAATTTAAATACTTGGGTACTACATAAGGTATTTGCCAACATAATCTGTACTCATTTGTTCTTCATTTTGATGTTTAAACATATTCATTTAACATTTCAATAAATCACACATTCAAAGTTCTCTACGGAGAGTAATGAACCTTTCTTTAGGAAGTGGCTTAGTGAATAAATCAGCCAACGAATGTATAGTGTCAATAAAATTAATGCTAATTGTTTCATTGCTAACATGATCATGAATAAAATGATGACATATCTCTATACGCTTGATCCTTAATATTGGAAGAAATTTTGGCTGAGGTTGATGGCACTTATGTTGTCACATAGTATTGGTACTTGCTTCAACATTTACTCCATAGATCTCAAGCTATTGCTTTACCCAAATCAGATGATTACAACATCCTCTAGCAACAACATGCTCTACATTAGCAGTTTACATAGCCATAGAGTTATGCTTCTTTGGTGACCATGGTATCAAACAACCTATAAGGAATTGACAAGAACTGTTGGTGTTAGTCTGCATCCATATATCCTACTAATTTTAAATTGCAATCCCTAGGATACCATATATAATCCTAATTCACGAGTGCTAATTAGATATCTAAAGATTCTTTTGACACTAAGTAAATGGGATTCCTTAGGATCTGATTGGTATCTAGTGCACATACAAACACAATATAGTATGTCAAGCCTACTAGCCATCAAGTATACGAGTGATCCTATCATACCTCTATAAACTTTTTGGTCTACCTTCTTACCTGACTCATCCTTGCCGAGTTTGGTTGTTGTGCCCCACCAATTTAATAGCGGAATAAATCGGAGAGACATAAGCCAAGTAAATAGCAATGTGTCTTGCACAACAGTCGAGTGATTCAAAGTAACTAATGGACAATAATTGGAATAAACTTTTCATTTTATTGATAACTCACCAAGACTATTACAACCACTAATTTAGAGCCAATACATAGGGCTCAATGGCAACAATTTGTTAGAAAGGAAATTTAAACGAGTATCTAACTAGACTCAATTAAACTAGGGTAACTCCATTGATATGACACTAGGTCACTCATCATTCTGGTCATGTCCAATGATATGTGTAATGTCATCATTCGACTCACCAGAAACACCTTGATAAATAATGCAGGGTGAGCGATAGCACTCAGTAGGACTTAAATCTCTTGAGACAAGTATGCTTTAAATGATTAATGTATTAAAGAGCAGAGTAACTAATGATGGAGAGAGTCAAGTAATGTTGAGAGAATAAGATAGCATAAATAGTGCGGTTCACGAATCAAGTATAGCACAAACAACAAGCTTAACTATATAATATAGAGAAATGCTAGCTACCCGGGTGGCCGGGTAGCTCAGATGACGTGGAAGCACTGTGCGGCTGACCTGATTGGCCAGTCACGTGGGCCCCACAGCACGTCCGACCAATCAGGTCGGCCGCGCAGTGCTTCCACGTCGGCTAGCTACCCGGCCGCCCGGGTAGCTATCATTTCTGTATAATATATGTCAAGTCATGATCATAGAGAGTAATAGCAAAATGTCAGTGTTAAGTAAATAGAAAGTAACATGTATAGCAAGAGAGAGAGAGGTTGGCCATATGAAGAACAAATACCCACTGGGGCAAATAGCACTTTGATTGATTTTCATTAGATGAGATAGTATAGTACTTTGGTTGTCAGTAGACAGCCGAGAGAATATAGCACTTGGGTTGATTGTCTTAGATTAATCTATATAGTATAGCACTTGGATGTAATACCAAACACCCTGATCATTGAACTCTCATGGACAAATAGCACTTTCGGGCGCACCTCCCAGGACCAGATCAGGCCCTTTATATATTGCCAGGCATTGATTATGTTTTGTTATTTTAGACAACTAATAAATGTCCAAATAGAGTAAGAAGAAATAGATGAGAGCATAGAGAAAAACTTGAATAGATGAGTTTATAAAGAGATCTAAACAAGGACTACAAGTTATGCAAGTAGAACGACAAGTAATACCAACGATATTATCTATTGCACAGCATAGTCAGTACTGACAGAAAGTTTGGATTCCTTTTTTTTCTTATTGGTGTATGCATGTGAAGAAGAATCAAAGATAGTGGAATAAGCTCGTGCACATGTCTCTCTTAGATAGAGAAATTAACATACTTTAACCTTATATCACTTGATATTGTTCCAGTCTTTATAGGAACTTAACGACAGACTCAATCACGATGTCATAGCATGATGGTTCAGAACTTGGGGTTTTAGGGCTAGAGGAAACTCTAGATCTCAAGGTATATTGCATGAAAACTTCTAGAACTAGTTTAAAACAAAGCTAACCCAAATCTTAATGAAGATATACTCAAAAGATATCTACGATGTTGACAAGGATTCATGGAGAACAAGGGCGAACAAGAGGTCACAGGTATAGGAAAATAATAGAACCTTGAATCATCAAAATCACACAACTTGATGGGTGAATTCTAAAAAAACATGGGCTTTGGCTACTGGTTTCATAAACTACCTATGAATGAGATTAATTAGATTTCTGCTTGAGAGATTGCCTACCTTTGAATGCTCCTAAAAAGTATTTATGTAGAACGAAGCAGAATGGGGTCTGCAGAAGAAATCTTCGGTCTGGCGATCTCCTCCTTCTTTGGTGCTCTAGGTATTATTCCACAAGTCCTCTAGAAAGTTGGTAACTCGACCCCAAGGGCTTATGATGAGTATTTATAGATTTAAGTTGTCAGGAGTTCTATTGTAATTGGAAAGTTGAGTTGTAGTTTTTAGCTTGATCCCTTCTGTACTTGGAGGATTCCCGTCCCAATTGGAGTGGGAAACCTTTAGAAGCTCTCTCTCTCAATGGCACGAATTTGGATTAATATGGAAGTCTAACGATGGTTAAATCTCCCGGTTTGTAGTTTCCTAACTCTTGGTAGGAGTCCTATTATGTTATAGAACTTCTCTAGGAATCGTTCCGTAATAGGACTTCCTATTTGGTTTAGTTCTAGGAATCAGATTCGAAATCCACTATTGGATTCAGTCATGTTTCTATGGTTCGTACTTTTCCTTTTATTATCGGATATGTAATTAACACATGTTTTATAGTCTGGAAGATAACCGATAACTTCGTCATATACGAAGTCATACACAATTTAGTCATGGACAGTTGAAGCTAACTTCGTCATATACAACGTTCACGTCGTCATATCTGAAGTCTAACTTCGTCATATACGAAGTCCACTTCATTTTGATCGTGATCAGTTGAAGCTTAACTTCGTCATATACAAAGCTAACTTCATCATATCTGAAGTCCACTTCATTATATACAAAGTCTACTTCATTTTGCTCTTGAACACTCGAAGCTTAACTTCGTCATATACGAAGCTAACTTTGTCTTATCTGAAGTCCATTTCGTCATATACGAAGTCTACTTCATTTTGGTCGTGAATGGTCGAAGCTTAACTTCATCATATATATACGAAACTAACTTCATCATATCTGAAATCCACTTCGTCATATACGATGTCTACTTCGTTTTGGTTGTGATCAGTCGAAGCTTAACTTTGTCATATACGAAGCTAATTTCGTCATATCCGAAGTCCAACTTCGGATGACAACATTATATCTTGGCCAGTCGATTTGATACTTCGATTGCCTTAAACATCAATTGTTGTTCAACATCGATTGTCTTTAAATGTCGATTGTTGTTCAACATCGATTGTTCCTTTAAACATCGATTGATGTTCAACATCGATTGTTAACCAGCCCTTAACGATTATTGATTGTCCTATCCGTTGCCATATAGTTTTGGTTTGAATTTAATCAAACCTCTCTACGATTATATATTATTATTATTATTATTCTATTTATTTAGGATAAAAATCTAGGTTGTTACATTGGTTGATGCGCTCATGGGAGTATCCATCGACTTTGCCTTGTCAAGCCCAAACTTTCTTAGCATATATGTGATGTATATGGCTTGACTAACAAGAACTCTTTCCTTTAGTTACTTGATTTGCAATCCGAGAAAGTAGCTCAGCTCACCCATTATGCTCATTTCAATTCATCCTACATTAACTTTTCAAACTTCTTGCACATTATGTCATTAGTAGCACCAAAAATTATATCATCTACATAAATTTGAATAATCAATACACCATCAAATGATCAAAAATAATGTGCTATCACTTTTACCTCTTGAGAAGTCATAACTTACTACAAATGCGCTAAGCCTCTCATACCATGCTTCAATCCATAGAGTGCCTCGGTCAGCTTGTAGACATGGTCAGAAAATTCTATATCTTCAAATTCTAGTGCGTGTTCTATAGACTTCTTCTTTCGGGTAGCCATTCAGAAAAGCACTCTTCACATCCATCTAGTATAGCTTAAGATTCAATGTTGTTTCATAAGCCAATAAAATTCTAATTGCCTCTAATCTGACTACTAGTGCATAAATTTCTTCATAATCCATCACTTCTCCCTGAGAGTAACCTTGTGCAACCAATCTAGCTTTATTTATTATTATCAATCCTTCTTCGTTCATCTCATTTCTAAAAACTCACTCAGTACTTATCATTGGATAATCTTGAGGCCTTGACACTAAGCAACATACTTCATTTCTTTTGAATTGATTTAGTTTTTCCTACATTGTTGCAATCCAAGATTCATATTGTATAGCTTTTTTGACATTATTTGCTCTACTTGTGAACAAATGCTAGATAATCACAAGTCAAAATTTTACTTATTGTCCTTATTCCTTCTTGAGGATCACCAAGTATGTTCTTCTTCAGATGATCCTCGGCAAACTTCTATTCTTTTGGTAAGTCTATATGCTCAAGTTCTTCTTCCTTTGAGTCTTCCAGTGTAGGTTCTTTATCTTCTAAACTTATATCCTAAGTAGCCTTCAATGTGCCCTCTACATCATAGTCATCTAAACTATCTTTTTCTTATAAACTAGAACTAGCACTACTAAAGTTTACGTACATAAGGTAAAAAATAAAAGGCAGAAGTTAAATATGAATTATATTTTAAAGACTAAAAGGCCAAATAAAAATGACCTTCTATTTATATTTACTATACTCTATTAAAGACAAAATATTAAGTTATGCCTTATAAAGTTTAATAATAAAAGGCAATAGTAAAATTTTGCCTTTTATTCCCAAATTTTAGAAGCTTCATCCCTTGATGATTTGTGATTTCCCTCCACAACACTTTTCCTTCCCTCCACCTCCTCATCTCTCTCTCCTCTTTCCCAACATGAAAGGTGTAGCGACCCTAAATATACATGACAAAGTACATGATCTCATACACATCTATAAAATTATATTGTCCCAACACATTAATACATGTCTAAAAGAAAAATACAACAACCTGGGGCATACCTCAAGGTGTACAACAAGAGTAAAAGCTCACTCTACTGTTGGTGGTAGGAGTCCCGCACTCGAGAACCATACTCGCTGCTAAACACCTAAAAAGAGACTGTAGGGGTGTGAGCCTCACAAGTACCAGCTCAGCAAAGAAACCCCCAAAACAACATAGGTAACCAATGTAACCATAAACTCCAAGTGTGATTCTTAACCACGTTAGTCAAAACTAATATAAGAATTTAAAGAAAAGATAGGAACAATAGGAGTAATAAGAAATAAACATAAATAAGAAGAATTACCCTATGAGCTCAGTTAACACCAAAAGAACATAATTAAAGATAGCTAAACAGTAACACTAACTAATGAGATACCACTAACCACAATCATTAAATCAACTATCCAGCTAATCAGAAGAAGGTCAACATTAAGCCACATTCTGAAGACACTACGGAGCCCTAACCATAAGCTCACAGGGCTGAAACATCTATCACTTAGATATAAACATAATCAATTATAGCTCGACAATCAAGTAATATAGCGTAAGGAAGTAATTATTACAATTACAAAAAGTCTGAGTCAGAAAGTATGACGCTATTACTCGAACCACAGTACCTAGGTAGCTAGTCCAAGACCTTCTCTGGACAAACAATCACAAGAAAGCTCTCCCAGTCTCACAGCCATAAAGGAAATGTCCAACTGCGGCTCCACCACCACACTGCGTATGTCAAAGAACTGTGAAGACTAACCAATACCACCTGTAGTGACATACGTTGCAGACCCACGCCTGACACACCTTTACGGGTTCCGGGGCCTGTAGACTAAGGCAAGTGGAAATACAGAACTAGCTAGGGACTAGTACATCTATTGATTTCCATCCCCCAACCACGAGTGCATTACAAACAACCAAATTAAAGACAACCATAATAGAAGTTGCTGCCCCACTGTTGTCTTTCCATCAGCCGGACGTGCAACTCAACAAATGAGTGAGGGCGTCCTGAAAGACGACACAAATCTTTACGGTACACACAATATCAAGATAAATCCTGAGCACATACGTGCCCAGATCACAAAAACCAGGGGCTGACTGGAGAGACATTCCAGATAAGTGTCGAACCACTGCACTTAGCAAACCACAGAGTCCACACTAATCATTATCGAACACAAGAAAACCTGTTAAGTCTCATTCTTACTACCATTAATTCTTAAGGTCATAAACCACTTTCACATTACTTACTTAAACATATATTACATGATATTAGATAACTACTCATTACTTACTTAAAAACACCTTACATGGTACACACTAACTTTACATTAGCAATAAACTTCTCGATTCCCTTAAATCCACATGTGAATAGTCTTTATAATACTTAAACACCATAAACCAACAGGAGAACACTGAAACCAAGCCCCTATAGGACCCACACTAACAAACACTACATAAAATGCTTCAAGAAGCGAAAGGTGAAGGGGTTGACATCGCGTTAAGAATGCAACGACACTTTCAGAATGTGGCAGCCAGATAGGCCGCATTAAGAATGCAGCAGCCCAACAAGTCACGTTCACGATGAGATCGCGTCGGGGTTCGAGGCCGCGTTCAGAACGCCTCCCCCTGCCACGTCACATTCTATGACGTAACATAGACCCTTCCCTACTCACACATAAACTTCACTAGAACTCCATTTTAATCTAATACAAACATGCAAAACACAACTAACACAACTAAAACTCTCATGCACACATCATTCCATACTTTTCATGCTTTAGACCACTTGAACAACATCAGAAAATGAGGGAGTTCCCCTACCAAAGCAAAGAACGTGAAGGACACTATTCTCCCAACAATTCCACGCTCCGAACACCCTCATCGTGTGAAAACCACAGCGAAACAAAAACTCCCAAGCCGAATCGCCATGAAACCCCACCGGAAGACCTCTCTTCGGCCGAATAGAGATTCCTCTTCTATTGGCCAACAAACCACACTTAAAAACCTCAGAAGTGAGAACGCATTCTAGGGGACCATCATGTTCAGAACACGACGTACCTCGAGGCCGCATTCTCAAACACACAGCCATGCGTCAGCTCGACGTGCGCCACACGTCGCGCAAGCCATTAAAAACTCCAGAAGTGGTGGCAATGAGAACACATCATAGGAGAAGGCCATGTTCATAACGCGATGCCCACCCCCATCGCGTTCTCAACCAGAGAATCAGTGGGTTCTGTGGGCCCAAATCTCAGGCCCACAACACACCAAAGCCCAAACCTAGGCTCAATGGCCACACATTGGCCAAAAGCACCACATTAAATCCATTAAACTTGAATCCGATTGATCGCAATGTTACATTACTAACACCTAAAAAGAAATGTCGTCCTCGACATTAAGAAGAAACTTGGGAATAAAATGCATTTTATAATTAAATAAATATTAAAAATTAAATTCATAATTCAAACAAGTATTGATACACTTTACATTTCTCCAGCAAATTTTCTTGGTACCCTTCTGTATCTTTAGCTTGCTTTTTAGAATTTTTTATTTGACTGCTTCAATTCTGTTCCATTTCCAATAATTATATTTTGTCGTAGGCGCTTTATCTCCATAGAGTCAACTTGCTTCCACATTTTTCTAGATGTGTCTACAACATTTTTTTGTGTCATTCTGCTTAAGCTTTTTCACAATAATTTCTACCCTCGAATATTCTGCGACAATAAATCAACTACCAAATTGACTATTTCACCATGCTTGATTATTTTACCATTTAATTGCCTACTTAACACTACTATCTTGAATTAGAGCTTGATTCCATACGTAACTGAAATTAACAATTCCTTTAAAGAACACCAAATACAATATCTGAATTTTTTCTGCATTTGCATATTAATTATTTTTCCTATTGATAACTACCTACGATTTTCCATTGCAAACTCATAATATTTCTCTCTTGTTAATGTTTCATATCTATACTTATTGATTTCTAATATTATGCTTTGCTATCAATTATATCAACTGAACATATTATCCTTTAGCTGCTAAAAACCATAAAAGAAATGGCTACCACTTTTCTATGTAACTTACATTCTATAATTATGTCTGACTTAAAAGCTATTTCTTTATTCTGCATCAACTATAACTAATATACAAATTTCAAAATCATACTCTTCTACCTGTTTATGCTGCCTTAATTCAAATTCTACTGGGAACATACTGCTTGTTCAACTATTTTCTGTAAAAACTTTAGTTTCTTTTCACTTAATCATGCTACTATGATTACTACAATTCTAAGAGATATTGAGATCTGTGGGCTATGGGCCCACCACGCTTCCGCTGCACCACTCTGATTGATACTCATCTTTCTATAATACTCTATTGACTTCAAAAAAATTTAATCTCTACTATTGCTTTCAATTATTTCTATTTCAATACTGCTTTTACTCTGGCTGAATCTGATTTTTCTTTCTGCTCAATTATTGAAACATTTGATGCTTAGCCAACGATTGCTGAGAGAAGACATCTAACTTGCTAAATTCTTTCTTTAACTCTTCTGTGTTACCTCAATCTCATCTGCATCACATGCTCGAACTCAGAACTTTATTGTATCATTATTACCACAATTTGCTCTTCTCTACTTACTGAATATCACACTCAAATCTTATAAAAGCTTATTCTTTTTACCAAATATCTCATACCAGAACCTCTGCTCTTTAACTGATAATTCAAATTGAATTCATAAATTTTTGAAATATCTTCCATCTGCACTGCTTTAATTCAATTTCTAAGTTATTCGCTCAATGCTATGTGTTGAACTGATATATTCTATTATTCACTGCATTAACGAAACGTTGTACTTTCTTTTCATTTAACCAAACTAACCACACCACGTTACATATACTTTTTCTCCCATCTAGCTAAACTGTTTCAATTATCTGTCGATTAACATAAAGTTATTGACTGCTTGGTTGGCCATACCTTCCTTATGTATACATTTCATAGGTTTCAAAATCCCAAATCTTGCATGCTGCTTGCTCTTTCTTCTGGTTCTATTACTGCCACAATCTAATAAACCTATTACCTTTCTTTTTCCTGTACCATACAGAAGCTGAGTCAAACTTGAAAGATCAATAGTACTCTGTTCACTGACCCTAAAGTTACATTTATCTACTTACTGATTCTTAATTGATCTATTTCTACTCCTAAACCAAACGTTGAGGATGTACTGTAGCATCCCTCCCTTCTTGGTTAGCCACCTTCTACTAAAGGTAGCGACGTATCGAGTCATCGCCTTCTGATGGGGACGGGATGGCTATCGCGTTCTGCTCTTGAATGCGACGGGCATGTCGTCGCGTTCACCTTCTGACCGTAGCATGCACTTTTGTCATCTTGCTATCGGGACAGTTGGTACACGTGCCGTGGCGCATGTCACCTGAAGGCGACAGATCAGTCGTCGTGTTCTGGGTGTCAGGCCTACGAGTTGACACGTGGTAGGTCCATTAGTTAGGTTGACCAGGACTTTGGGATCGCAACAGGGTGGTGTCGCATTCACTAGTGAACGCGACCACCAGGCTGTTGCGTTCTCAAGTCCGTGGCCTATATAGGCAAGGCCAGTGGATCTATTCACCCCTTCTCTCATTTCTTCTTCCTCTGCTCTCCTTTCTTCCCCTTCTGGCCGAGAGCACCTGTGGTGGAGTTTTTGGTAGCTTGGGCATGGCGGCTCCTTCTCCGACATGTGACCTCGTCTCCGGTGTGTAGGAGGACGTACCTTGCTCGTGGACAGCATGAGCGTGGAGCTTGGAGCAAGGAGGAGGTGGCCATGTTGGGCGACATGTTGCAAGGTAGATGCGCGTGCCAGCGTCTCACCCTGGGGCGACCTGAGAATGAGGGTGTGGCGGAGGCCGGGTTGGCCAAGTCATGCCCAGGTCCGAGTGTGGACCTGCCTGCGGGTGTTGCTGAGTTGTCCAGCAGGGGGACTGTACCCTGTGGTGGGTTATAAGGAAGGATGGTATCCTTACACAACAACTCGAGTTTTGGCGTAACGACAATACTTGAGATCCTATATACCTGGTATCAGAGCAGGTCACGGGTTCGATTCCCAGGGGTGCCGCTGGGGGGGAGATTGTTGGGTGACATGTTGTAAGGCAGATGCGCGTGCCAGCGTCTCACCCTGGGGCGACCTGAGAATGAGGGTGTGGCGGAGGCCTGGTTGGCCAAGTCATGCCTAGGTTCGAGTGTGGACCTACCTGCGGGTGTTGCTGAGTTGTCTAGTAGGGGGACTGTACCCTGTGGTGGGTTATAAGGAAGGAAGGTATCCTTACACAACAACTCGAGTTTTGGCGTAACGACAATGCCTGAGATCCTATATACCAAATGTTGGGTTTACATGAGTATGTTAAGTTGACATATGGTATGTTTGTTTTTTATGATGAGCAATCGATGAGCATTTCATGAACAATACAAATTGATGTGATGTGAATATGTGAAACATAATGAGAATGTCAAGTCAAGCAAATGTTAATCAAGAAAAGCAAATGCTAATCAAGAAAAATATGTCTAACTTGTTCATTTATATATTCATTATATCTCACTAATAATTGTCTTTTAATGTAGGTGTGAATGTACACAAGACAAGCAACAAAATCCAAGTGCAAAAGAACAAGACAAGCTACTGGAACAAGTAGCTGTCAACAGATGAATAGTGTGCTGTCAACAGATAAATAGTGTATCTATCGATAGATACACTGTAGCCTGTCGATAGATACACATAGAAAATGGTTTCTCGGAAGGCCAGTCTTCTGGTTTTTGCAAACCTGTCAGCACCTGTCGACAGCAGCAAGTCGGCTGTCGACAGACGGAGTTTGGGGAAGATCTAATGGCCAGGATATGATCTACATTTGGGTGATCCCTTTAAGCACGACTCTCCATGTTTGGACACCCATATATAAGGATCATATGAGGCTATTTTCGCAGCAAGAAGCCACCATATCAAAACCCTAAGCAAAACTCAAGAAAAGAGCTTCTTCCTGCTGCCCTGCTTCATCCCTCCGACCAAAGCGAAGAAGATCCATTCTCCAAGTGGAGTTGAAGCCGGTTTGTCCATGGTTCAAGCTTCTCCATCAACTGATCTTCATCCAAACGAAGCTTGGATTTCTTCCGGACGACCACCACGAAGAGTTCTTCATCGGGATATACTTCTACATCTCTGAACTCTTCTACTTGTACACCTTTCATATCTTTGTGTGTGTGGTAGTGGTTCAAGCGTTCCTTGTGCTTGATCCACGTGTGGATTATTGTTCTGGTTGCGTGTTTGCATCAGACAACGTGTGTGGTGTGTTGGCCAGATCAAGGCTAGAGGATCTGATCTATTGTGGAATTGATTTAGCGTGTGTGTGTGGTTGAGCCGTTGTGCTCGTGTGTGTGTTGTAGACTTGTGGTTTGACTTGTGGTTTGCATTGTGTTGCGCTAGATGCATGCCTAGGGATTTCGTCTACACACTACTTGTTAATTTGTTCACACACATTACATCATATCAGAGGGGTTTTAATTGAGTAGATCTTTTAATCAAAAGTAATTCTTAAATTGCTTAAGTTTCCGCTGCAAATCTATTCAACCCCCCTTCTAGCTTTGCCATAACCGAATATCCGATCCTAACAATTGGTATCAGAGCAGGTTCTCTGTTCATCGGTTGTGTTTTGGGAGATCTGTCTTTGTAATCTGACTTGATTTGCTTGAACTGATTGATTGCCTTTTGATCTTACTCAATATTTTGTTGATTGGTCTAATCATCTGAAACATATTCAGAAATATGGCTAAGTTCTCAAGCATCATAAATAGACCTATGATAATTGGGTTTGATGACAAGGTTGATGAAATGCAGGTCTCCTCTATGAAAACATGCAAGTCTAGAAAGGGAACAGAAGAAAAATGCTACATGGCTCATGGCAGCTCAAGAGACTCTTCCCGTTCAGACGAATCTGAAGGATTACATCTTTCAGAGAAGTCAAGAAACTCTCAAAGGTCAGGTAAATCTAATTCAAATCCATTTGATGCATCAATATCTAATTCTGATTCAGAGGAAGATATATCCTATGATGAATTGATAGAATGCTATGAGCACTTGTCCAATCAATTTAAGAAGGTAAAAGCTCAAAACAAGAAGCTAAGAGAAAATTAGAGAAGAATGAAATGATAATTGATAATGCTCAAGCATTCTATGAAGAAAATGAAAAATTGAAAATGGAGAATGAAAAATTGGAAAATGAAGTCAAAAACTATGGAATCATGTTTTCTAAATTGAAAGAAGATCATGATCAGGTTGAATCTGGAAATTTTGATTTGAAAATTGAAAATGAAAAATTGATTGATCATAATGAGAATCTCAAATTTGATAATGATCAATTGAACAAACAAATCTCCAACATGGCTCATGATCACCAAATAAAAGAAAAATGCAATCAACTGGTTGAGGAAAATAATCATCTGAAAAAGAAGATTGAAAGCTTGTATCATGACAGACCATTAAATGATGAATGGAACAATTTTAAGAAGAAAATTACTGACTTGGAAAATCAAGTTGTTCAAAGTGAAATTGAAAAGAATAAAATACAAAATGGTCTGGATGTCATGAAAAACCAACTTCTAACTTCTGAAAAAGAAATTGTTGCATTGAAAGCTGAAAAGAAAAAATTGAACAAAAGTGCTGCAAAAAGGAAGAATCATGTTTCAATTGAAAACCAGAAAAAGAAAATGGAAAAGAAAACAAGAGTCTACAAGGTCTCCACACCTCCTCCAGCATCCAGAATGTTTCAAGGAAATCTCCAACTCCACATCATGCCAAGAGATACCAAAGGGTACCATCTCCTTCTTCTCAACCCAAGGATAATCAAAGGTACTCTAAAGGACCTCAGAGATTCCAGCAAATGCAATCACACTATGGTAAGCTCCAGGTAAGCACTCAACCCATTTGCTTCAAATGCAATAGACTTGGTCATCTTGCTAAATTCTGTTGGAAGAAAAATCAACACTCTCACAAATATGCTAAAACAATTCAATGCTATGCATGTCATCAACATGGTCATGTCTCTAAGGACTGTTGGCATAGAAATGGTTATCTTGTGCATGCTCCAAGCCCCATGCTCATAATTCCATTAATGAAAGAAATACATCTATTCAAAAATTAAAGTCACTTTGGATTCAGAAATCATTGTTGAATTCTAACATTGACGTCATTGTAAGGACCCAAGCAAGTGTGGGTTCTGAAACTAGCTTAATGAACAAGCTGAGATGTCATGCAACCATACAATTTAAATGGATTCATGACATTGGCTGTGCAAGGCAAGAAATGATTGGAGAACAAAGGTAAAAAAATTTTAGATTGAAATTGATGACTGTTCAGGTAAAATCTCTTTATCACTACAGATTTGAACTGCTAGAATTGAAATGGATTTTTAATTCTATCTGAGCAATGAAAAATGTGTTTTGATGCTATCCCCAAATGACAATGCTTCTTAGCCATTGGAGTCATGCTAAAATTAAAAAAAATGGATCTTTTATGTAGTGACTATTTGGTATATTAAATGGTGAAATGTGGAAGAACAAGTCCGGCTTGTCTGGAAACTATCATTATGCATGAGAAATATTCTCCGCCAAGTATCAATGGTCTTCTACTACATAAAGATTATCAAAAAATTCATAATCTCAAGAACCTCAATTGATCACGTTTATACTCTCCTTGTGCAAATTGCTTGACATGAACATGTGTGAATTGCTTGAATGTTCATTCAATACCATGCATACATTATGGGGGAGTAAGTCAAAAAGAGTTTTTGAGTGAGTTGTTTGAGGGACATTCTTTCACATCAATCTTGCCACATGTCTCTCTTTAAAAGAAAGAATGTTGGTGTTTTTATGCTTATGGATGTTCTTTTGTGTGCAAATGCTTGGTATGTTTGTGTATCTCATTGATTGATTTGCTTGAATGATGAGTCATCATATGCACACTCTATGGGGGAGTAAGTTAAGGCTAGGTGAGTGAAATTCATAAAGGATACCCTTCATATTCAATGTGTATTTATCCCTCAATCTTATGGTTCAAATCACTCTCAATTCAAAGCCTTAAAGCTGAAGTTTCAAAGCCCCTGTCGACAGCCCCAAACAGCCTGTCGACAGATATGCCTTCACAGAACCCAGAAATTGCACCCTGTGTGCATCTATCGACAGCCACTTCTTCTGCTGTCGACAGCCAGACACAGTTCCGAACTTCATATTTTATGTCTGTCTGTATTTGTCGACAACTAGCACACCAGCTGTCTTTAGCCCATACCTTGCCTGAACCCAGAACTTCACAACTGTCTGCATCTGTCGACAGGCTCATGTTTGCTGTCGACAGATACTCACTTCATCCATAAATCTTCATCTTTTCTAATCCTTTCTTTATGAGTATGTTCATATTATTGATGCAAGGGGAGAATAGGGACTTACTATTCATTGCAATCTTTCATACTCACATAGTATCAAAGACATTGGCTTAATCATAATGATTTTGATATAATATTTTGTGTTTAAGTCTAGGTTGTGTCATCTAGAAAACATGATCAAATCTAATGATTCTAACCTAACTCACTTGAATAACTCCCTTGCAAATAATCATTTTTCTCAAGTGGATTAATAAGTACGAAGGTTATTGAATTTATGTTTTACATTGGCTTTTGACCTTAAATAACCTTTTGCTCATGATTTAAGAATTAAAAACAAAAGGAGAAAAGCTACCTATTTCTAAACTCAAAGTTCAAACAAAAAGTATTTGAAATGGGATAAAGGTAGAGCAATGATGAGTATTACCGAGTAACCGGGACATGGGTATCACAAATGTCTGTCTTCGCGTCAAAAAGTACTTTCATTATCTCTGTACAATGGTATGATGGTCACTTACACTGAGTAACTGGAGGTACGGGCATCCCAAATGTCTACCTTCACGTCAAAAGGTGAAAGTGATCTTAATTACTATTTTTCCCACATTAACTTGACAAAGAAAAAATTCAATGCAAGAAATAGAGTGTAGCCTCCATGTTTTTACATCAAGGGCAATGTGTTGTTTATTGTTAATCGCTCATGTAGACATTACTTTCAAGTACCAACTGAACATCACCCACAAAGGAACATGTTTTTCTACAACGGTTTTATTAAAGGGGTTATCTTATTTTCAATGTTTTTGAACGATGTCTTCTAAATGCTACAACTTGAGATTCCCAAAGTATTATTTCTTAACCATTGTAGAATTTTATGTGTCTAACAACTAGTGTCTATGACATCTTACAATGGGTATAAACCAGTTCTCCACCTTAAAATTCTAATTGACACTCATTCCCCACTCATATCTTTCACAATTCAGTTCTGTGTCACACAGTTCTTTGCTTCATTTCCTTCCACTTCTTTGAGTCATCAGTCTTTTAACTCCGTCATCTCTTTCTCCTTCACTTTTGCTTTTGTTGTTTCATGCAATGGATTACCTTTTTTTTTTTTTGTAACTGTGTGCACTTACTGATCAATGACTGGAAACACAGTTCTTTGCTTCATTCTTATCCATTTGTGCATGACTTATCTTTTTAGATGTTGTCAAAAGGGGGAGAAACATCAATTGTGTATAAATTGAAATTTTGTCATCATCAAAAAGGGGGAGAATGTTGGGTTTACATGAGTATGTTAAGTTGACATATGGTATGTTTGTTTTTGATGATGAAATCGATGAGCATTTCATGAACAATACAAATTGATGTGGTGTGAATATGTGAAACATAATGAGAATGTCAAGTCAAGCAAATGTTAATCAAGAAAAGCAAATGCTAATCAAGAAAAACATGTCTAACTTGTTCATTTATATGTTCATTATATCTCACTAATAATTGTCTTTTAATGTAGGTGTGAATGTACACAAGACAAGCAACAAAATCCAAGTGCAAAAGAACAAGACAAGCTGCTGGAACAAGTAGCTGTCAACAGATGACTAGTGTGCTGTCAACAGATGAATAGTGTACCTGTCGACAGATACACTGTAGCCTGTCGACAGATACACTATAGCCTGTCGAAAGATACACACAGAAAATGGTTTCCCGGAAGGCCAGTCTTCTGGTTTTTGCAAACCTGTCAGCACCTGTGACAGCAGTAAGTCGGCTGTCGACAAACAGAGTTTTGGGAAGATCTAATGGCCAGGATATGATATATATTGGGTGATCCCTTTAAGCACGACTCTCCATGTTTCATATGAGGCTATTTTCGCAGCAAGAAGCCACCATATCAAAACCCTAAGCAAAACTCAAGAGAAGAGCTTCTTCCTACTGCCCTGCTTCATCCCTCCGACCAGAGCGAAGAAGATCCATCTTCCAAGCGGAGTTGAAGCCGGTTCGTCCATTGTTCAAGCTTCTCCATCAACTGATCTTCATCCAAACGAAGCTTGGAGTTCTTCCGGACAACCACCACGAAGAGTTCTTCATCAGGATATACTTCTACATCTCTGAACACTTCTACTTCAACACCTTTCATATCTTTGTGTGTGTGGTAGTGGTTCAAGCATTCCTTGTGCTTGGTCCACGTGTGGATTATTGTTCTAGTTACGTGTTTGCATCAGACAACGTGTGTGTGGTGTGTTGGTCAGATCAAGGCTAGAGGATCTGATCTATTGTGGCATTGATCTTGCGTGTGTATATGGTTGAGCCGTTGTGCTCGTGTGTGTGTTGTACTCAGTTCTTGAGTAGTGTGTCCACACTGTGTAAGGGGTGGATGTAGGAGTCACGTGGTGTGATCTCCGAACCACCTAAAAAATCCCTTGTGCACTGTGGTTTGACTTGTGGTTTGCATTGTGTTGCGCTAGATGCATGCCTAGGATTTCATCTACACACTACTTGTTATTTGTTCACACACATTACATCAGATCTGAGGGGTTTTAATTGAGTAGATCTTTTAATCCAAATTAATTCTTAAATTGCTTAAGTTTCTGCTGCAAATCTATTCAACCCCCCCTTCTAGCTTTGCCATAACTGAATATTCGATCCTAATAGGCCATGCACACGAGAAGACCCCAACGGGTTGGCTCTTTTTTTTAGGTAGAGACTCTTATCCTTCTCCCTAGTTCTATCATGCTAGGATGTCCTTCCCTTCTCCAAGCCTTGTACAATCCATGATATAGGTAAATGTGGATGCTTGGTTTGATCCTTTGAGCATGATTGGGGGTTTGGGGTGTGAGTGTTACCATGCTTGCATGTGAGGTTTTTGGAGTGTAGATGCATATCCTTGACATGCATGGGTGTGGATGAGGGTGGTTTGTAACTATAGCATGTGTTTACATTGTTCTCCATACTCCCCTCCCTCTATGTACACCGGATTTTCCGATTAGCGGTGTTTTAGGAGGCCTCAGGTTGACACCCATGTCTCTATCTGTGGTCGCGACAAGGTTCTTGTCACGACCCAGAATGGGACGTATCGCCCCATCACCTTCTGGTCTGGTAGCAACGTTCACCCTGTCGCATTCTGGTTGCGACAAGGTGGCCATTGCCTTTTGACCTAGTTTGCCTATGGGGTTGTGGGAGGTCTCAGGGGGCACCCAGACCTCTATCTGTGGTCGCGACCCATATCGCGATGCTTCCCCCATCGCCTTGAGACCCAAGTCGCGACATGTCGGGTGTCGCCTTCAGGTGGCGACATCCTTTGTGTCATCTCCTCTGAGAAAGTGACAATGACCTTGTCGCCTTCTCAGACAGAGAGTGACTTGGCGAGTTGTTCGGAGTTTTCATTTTCGCTGCGCCTCTGGTTTCTTGGCACCTGTGTTGTTCCTAGCACGGTCCTACATTAGTCGTTCGCCTGGTGCTAGGCATTTGTGGGCTTGTTCGTTGAGAGGTTGTTACGTTACCTGGACCCCCCGTCCCCGTGCACTGGTTGAGGGAGTTCTCTTGGTAGCGAGAGTGCTCGAGTTACAGACTCTAGAGCTAAGGGGAAAACTGTAGAGATAGCGGTATGAGTCTGTAAGACCCGGCCCTCTTGGGCCTTTGTCCCCATCCTTAGGGTCGAGATGGGCGCCCTGGTCACAACATGGTCGCTCTAGGGGAGCCTGTCGCGACAGGTTTTTTTGACGTGGCACCCCTGGCCGTCGGGACATGGTCGCGACTGTAATCACAGGGATTGTACCCCCTCAACACAGACATGAATATCAAATATGAAAGCATGGTAAATAGGATGTGATCGCCACCTAGAGCATTGCCAAATAAAGATAATAATGCGGGCTAACTACTCTAGAAAGGGGGGAAGAGAACAGAGGAATACCTGATGTCGTGGTCGTTAGGACGGATGAGGGCAGCCTGATGACGCGTCCGCCATGATGGACGAGTCTCTTGTCGTGTCGTCTACCGCCGTCGCGTTCTCTTCTTGTGCGGGAGATAGTGAGTGGGACCTCCTTCCCATCCTCCGGCCGGCCAGAGGATGAGAGCTCCTCGTAGAACTTCACTTGAATGCCTGTCAATCAAAGGGAGAAACAACAAAAGCCCTATTAGAACATGATTTGTGTAGTATTTGCTCTAAAAATGAAAGGAAATGAAAACAACATGAAGGGAACGAACCTGGGGGTGGTTTTAACCCCTAGGATAAGGAAAAAAATGTGGGAAGGAAGTGGAGTGCAATCTATCTAGGAAATAAAATAACAATGCATGAAGAAATAAGGAAAAGGAGAGAAGAGAGGGTGAGCCCCATTGGGGCGACTCATGGCTTGATGGATGTCCCAAATATCGTCCAAAAGCTTCAGGGAGATGTTGGAGTCGCCATTCGTGCGTTCCTTGCTCCGTTCATGAAGAAACCAATGAATTTTGTAGAATAAGATGTGAAAGGAAGTGGTGATGTGAGGGCTGCGAGTCTAAGCATGGACCAGAGAAAATTTTGGCAGCCCTTCGGGGTGAAAAATGGGTCCCCCCCTCCATCCTTCAATAGAGGCCTTGCTTTTATAGAGCCTTTTAGAGATAATATCTCCTTGGAATGAGAATTAATTAAAATGGGAGATAAACTTCACCCAAAATCGGATGGAGAGTCCTTAGGAGCCTCAAGGAGAGTCCCTAGGACCCAAATCCTGCCTAAGGGTTTGAAATATTCCCTAGGGATAAAGATAGACCCATAGGAGGATAAAGAGGAGGTGGTTGCGAAGGCCTGCATGCGCAGCTGCTGTTGCGGCGTATCGTAGGGCCACGACATGAAGACGCGACAGGGCGGAGCGTCGCGACAGAATTGTCCACGTGCATGGATAATGCATGGGTTGTCGCGATAGCCTAGACCGTTGCGACTCAAAGATGCGGCGCCACGATGCGTTGTGACTATAAAATCGAAATTTACGTGAATTATCAGCCAACCGCATGAATGGATAAAGTTATTGATGCTTAAGGACTCTCTCAAAGTGATATGGGCGGGATTTCAAGGTAATTTAAATCGATAATGGGCTCAAATCAAGGCTAATATTGGGCTCAATGTGAGTGACCAATTAGGGGCCCACTAAAGTGACAAGAAATGTGGTTCAACCCATTAGTCACAATCGGGTGTCTACAGATTGCCCCTCATTGGCTTCCACTTTGTAAGGAAGCGAAACGGAAGTGTAGTGGGTGTCACAAAGTGATGGCGGAGCGGAAGTGATGCGGAGTGAACTGAAAAGTGGGAGCCAAGGTAAAGAGACACCCAATCTAACTAACCAGCAATTGGAATCCTCGTGAAAGCCCCGAGTTAGCTGCTTGAGTAGAATGCAAAGAAAAGCACAAGTCTAGACGAGAAAGGGAGAAGGGACGATCAACCCCTCGATTGAGAGGTACCCTAGCCGATTAGCCTGCAGATTTTGTTTTGGAGGGACATGTGCGTGCCAGGCAAGTAACTCATGACTCTGTCCTGGGAGCGGTTCGCGACCAAAACGGATCAAAGAAAAAGGAAATTTTGGATAGGTAATCCAGACAGGGAAATTCTTGTCAAACTGACGAAACAACTTATTCGGAGGCAAACCTTCCGATTCGGAGTGGAATTGGATTTGTTGTTTGGAAATTGGAGGATGATCGAGCACTCAACAAGGGCTCATCAAAAGTCAGGAATGAGTCAGGAAAGCTCAAAGTCCTACATGATGCATGCTGGGCTAAAATAAAAGAAATCATCAAAACGAATGCAAAGAAAAGGAGAAAATAGAAAATACATCAAGGATAATATTGCTAAGCTAGATAAGGACGAGTCAAGAGACTACCCACAACCGCAGTGCAGGCCTGAATCCATCGTTCCCGAACTTAAACAACTCAACGACCCATCCAACGATTAGCAATGTGCACCTAGATTATCACTAGTTTTGGTAAAGGGGAACTCAAATCCCAGAGCACATTGAAAACTAGCCAGTCCTTGAAATGATATAATAAGTAGAATATCTTATAATAATGCAGAGAGTAAGAGAAGAAATACTTACCTGACTTACTTGTGGCAACCTCTTTTTTGTGATTTTATGGTTTTGTGATTTTTTTGTATTTTTGTTGTTGACAAGAAACAAACATAGTAAGCACAAACTGACAATATATATTCACAATTATAAACAAATAAACACACATACAAAGCACAGACATGAAAACAACCCTTCAGGTAGAGAGGCGACGCTCTGAATGACCGCAACATAGTCGCGGCACACCGCCCTGTCACGACCTGGTCACGTCAGATCTCGACGTCGCGACTCGGACAGAACCCAGAAAAACCAGGAAACCGAAGTTTATCCTTATCCTAAGACATCTAGACTAACACTAGGACTCCTAAACCTCTTCTAATCTTATCCTAACACCTAGTTACGGGATTAGAGTGGGAGTGCACCCCTTAAGACTCTATAAATAGGAGGGTTTAGGGGCTAATCCCGCAGCTAACCTTCTACCCCCCCTTTCTTCTTCAATTTTCTTCAAGTTTCTCCCTCTTTGCCATCATGAAGAGGAACTATTCTGCTTTCCAGGAAGAGATCCCCCCTTACTCTGGTCTAAAGGAAGCAAGAGAGTCCTATGCCAAGCTCTAGCCGCCGTCTTCCATCCCGGGACACATATGCATGCGTCCGGAGCTCCAAGTAAGTGTCTTCCTCCTCAATTTCTGCTCTGTTTTCCCCTGTTTCTCTGCTCTTCTTCCTCTCTGTTCTTAGACTCCCTTCTTCTATCTCTCCTTAGATCTTACCCGGCCATAGGCGGTTCTCCCGGGTGCCATGGCTAGCGCCCATGCTCGAGCTATTGCCGCCCACGTCCATTAGCCATTTAAAAGAGTGGGGGTTGTCCACGGTGCTTGTGCTGGCCAAGAATATGACAAAATGGTGCATATGTGGACAACATTACCGCGCTAACAGAGCTGTGGCACACCCAGACACATACGTTCATCTTCCCCGGCTTTGAAGCCACGATCCTGTTGGAAGAAGTAGAGATAATGCTCGGCCTTCCACGATACCAAAGGGGCGAAGAGTACGCCCTCTCCTACACCACAACGCCCATCAACTCCTGGAGCATCTTGGCAGACATCACTATGAAGAAGAGTGACTTATACTCTATGACGAGCGGGATGCAGGTCCATCTTCTTCCAATTGCGCAGTGGATCACCTCACAATGCAAGCGCAAGACCAAGAACTACACGGCTATCGCCGAAGCAGCCACTATTTGCATCTGCGGCGTCATACTCTTCCCAGCCGAGGACGGAGCTATCTCCTTCCCCAACTTGAGCATCATCGACTCTATTTCTGAAGGTATGAGCATTGGCCAGGCGGTCTTGGGATATCTATATGCTGGATTGTCTTTTGCAGCAACTGGGGGACCTTTCTTCGGCTCTGTCATCGCCCTTGAACTATGGATGGGCATGCATATCCAGTTCCGAGCGATGGAGAACCTGGCCACGGAGTGTAAGACAATGCTCAATCATCCATTGGCATTCGTGGGCGGGCCTCTCCTCATGAGCACCAAGACGTGGTGTAAAACTGCGCAAGTAAAAGGGCTGAAGGCATGGCGTGCATTCTTCAAGCAACTGACCGTGTCGGCATTTGACATGCGCCCACACTTCCTGCACAACCGGATGATTCATCTTCCACAGCGCACCAGACTGGCCTTGCGACTGCTGGGCAATGAAGCGCTGGTTCTCTACAACCCGGACCGTTGCTATCTACAATGCGGTGGGGCTCGCACAGTTCTCCCCATCCTATCACATTACCCGCCCATTCAGAAACGGAAGATGGACGACGAGCAGGACGAGCGCGACGTGCGTAGAGCCATCGTCCATTTGGAAGGATGTGCAATGAGCGTTCTCCAAGCCGAGGTAGAAAAAGACGAGGACGTGACCAAAGAGTACCTCGAAGCATTGAAGAAGATCCAACCGGCAGCGGGGATTATTTGAGCATGAGTTGATTTGATTGTAGGAAAGATATCATATGGTAGTTAGGAATGAATTTGAGCATTTTATTTGATTGTAGGAAGAATTAGAGAATGTAATGACTTGGATTTGAATGAATAAAACTGAATTTCCTACAAGCACAACGGGCTCTGTTGATTACACACACAACAAGGCCTCCGCCTTAATGTCGCGTCTAAACGGGGCGTCGCGACATGGTCGCGATGGCCCAGACAGGCGCGACATGAACGCGACAGCCCGCTACGTCGCGTCAAGAACCGACTTGTTCAAAATGCAAACGGCCCTTCTTTCCCTCTTTCCTACCTTTCAAACTCCAAAAAAACCTGAGTCTTTCACACCCCTTCTTGCGTCTTCTTGCTCTCTTGCCCCTCTTTGCACACATCCCTTGCTTAAACTTCTCCCTAATCACTTGAACAACCCGGAATTGAGATGGAGGGAGGAAAGAACGCCGGCGAGGGCTCGACTCGGGGGAAGCGGCACGCGGAGCGGCGGAGCTCCTAGTGCCGGGCGGAGGCACCCTCGGTCGAGGAAGAGGTGGCCGACGTCGAGATGGAGGCGGAGGATCGGTGGAGGCCCCGAAGATGAACGTGGAAGAGGAGAGGAAAAAGAGAGCCAAAGCGATGAAATCGGTAAGTAAACTCAACCCAAATCCATGAATGAATGTGTAGGAATAGTAAACGGAGCCTCTAGAGGGCAGATGTAGGGCGTGATGCCCATGGGAAAGAAGATCGGACAAAGAAGGCTCCGGCCGGTCCGGTCCTGAGAACGCGTCTGCCCGACATGTCACGACAGATTGTCGCGGCGGTCCAGGGTGACGCGACCATGTTGCGGCGATGCCGGTGGACGCGACCTTATCGCGGCCTAGGAAGGGGACGCGGTAAGGTCGCGGTGCACCGCACCGTCACGACAAGGTCGCGGCCTCCATGGCTGTCGCGACTCCAACCGAACACTAAAACACTTGACTGGTTTAACAAATTCCATTGCGCCTACAGGGTGAGATGAGGGCCCAAGTGTCATGGACAGTGGTATTGGCTATTTTCCTGGCGTTCCCTCCTTTCCAGAGAGAGAGAGTAGAGGAGATGGGTTTCGGGGAAGTGTTTAGAGTGAAGAGGATGAGGGCGGATCCAGCTCTCACTCAGGCTCTGCGGAGCAGGTGGGATGCGGAGGCGACCGCCTTCGTATTTCCATGGGGACATATGATCCCCAGCCTCGAGGATGTGAGCTAGATCACAGGTCTCAGAGTTTATGGGAGGCCGGTGAGCGGATTCACCTACCCATGCTATCACGACCTAGCCCAGCGACTTCTAGAGCTATCCGTAGAGCGTAGGTCTTCCCTAGTTCCTAGGGTACCCCTCCAGGAGAGTCTAGGGTTGTTCGATGTGGGGAAGGGAGTAGGGGAGAGTGAGGACGAGCACCTGGATAGGTTGGTTCGGGTTAGCCGGAGGGAGCTAGCGAGCGAGCCCGGGGCGCAGGCGGACTTGGACCTGCGTCGCTTCCTCGTCCTTTTCCTTGGTAGACTTTTGTTTTCCACGGGGGCGACACAGTCCACTGCTGTTTCCTGCCCCTGCTGGAGGACTTGAGTGAGGTAGGGGGGTACGCCTGGGGAGCAGCCTTTCTAGCACACCAGTTCGACAGCCTGGGCGCCTCCGAGAGGCAGACGTCGACCAGCGGATTCTTCCCCTTTCTCCAGGTACTTTTCTCCCCTCTAATCCTTGAAACAAATTGCATTTTCTTTAAAACTGCCACCTAATCCGCTTCTCATCTTGTAGGTTTGGTCTTACCTACATCTTCCAGCCCTAGGGAGAGGATCTTTGAGCAGCCGGGCCTTGTACCCATTGCACGCCGCTGGGATTCGCACCGGGACACACGTAACCTTGGCGACCAGTTGGAGCGCCTGCAGGAGGCGATAGACAGCTACCCTCACCTAGATGGAAGTACCCTAACCTTTCCCTTTGGTTAATTTCTTCATTTCACTGCTTGATGACTGACTGACTTGTTTTGCAGGTGGTTTGGCAGCCATATCTGGGGGAGAGTGATGAGGGACAGCCCTGGTTGGTGCAAGCCCGCCCCTACTTCGGTAGGTCGGTGTGGGTGCATGCACTCAACCTGGTGCTACCTCTTCACCTATTCCTCAGCCAGTGCTCACTCGGCCTTCGGTAGAGTGCCGTGGAGTTCCCCGTCCGAGACCGGTTTCGCAGACCGGGTCGGAGTTTCCGGGGGCTTCATGACACTACCGATTGGCACGAGCGGGCGAAGGAGCAGATCAACAACTGGGAGCACCGAGGAAAGGCCGTGAGGTCGGATGCTACCACCGATGACGCGTACCTCCAGGCATATGCCTTGATGTACGGAGGGAAAGTGTACATGAGCGCCCAACACTAGGTAACGACACTAAAACCACAACCCTGTGAATTTGATTTTATAGAATTGAGTTAATGATTTGAAATGTGTTGCAGGTAGATGTAGCTGGTGAGATTGCATCACTCCGAGCCTTACTCTACTCGGCGATGCAGGATCGGGAGGCGGCGCAGAGGCAGACTGCGGAGCTAGTAAGTGCTTATTCCAACTTCACCACTTAACAATTTTAAAGCTGATTTTTGGAAACTGACATGTGCTTTTGCGCGTAGCGGAGGGAGCTAGAGAGAGTGAGGAGCACTGGAGCAGGCGGTGCTTCCTCTTCATGAGGGGCAGGGAGGTCTCCATCGCTTCTGGAGGCTCAGCTGGCAAGAGCGGTGCTGAGGGCCGAGGAGGCTCAGAGGCACCTGGAGGAGTGGGTAAGTACAATAGCACATCTAAATTGAAAGCTATTTAACAGTTGATACTGACCAGATTGTTCTTTTGCAGGAGAGGGACTTGCGGCTCACCATCGAGCACGCGATGGACCTGCAGGGGCAGAGGGACCAGCTACAGGGGCAGAGGGACCAGCTCCAGGGCCAGAGATACGAGCTCCAGAGTCAGAGGGACGAGCTCTAGAGGGAGGTCCAGACCGTGAGAGGGGAGCGAGACTAGCTGCGCATCCGGGTGGAGACAGGTGAGGCGCAGGTTGCGGAGGCGACGAGGGGGCTGGCGGCACTGCGGGTGCAGAGGTCGCCAAGAGATCAGGAGGAGGTCACCCGACTATGCGCAGAGCTACTGGCGCAGCAGGAGGTGGTGCAGAGTATTCAGGAGATTATGACGGCGATAGGCCGTTCCCATAGTAGGAGCAGGAGCGGGGCGAGTGCTAGTAGGGCGACGGGCGCCTCGGTAGGGCAGTATCTAGCGGGTTTCTCTAGTCGTCGGAGGAATGAGGAGGAGGAGAGGCGCCGCCGTGGAGAGACGAGTGCCCAGAGCGGTAGGGGTGGCGGCGAGATGCCGCCACCACCGACCGGCAGGAGGGATCCGAGGAGTGTGGTGGTGGTCAGTGAGGAGACTTGTGAGCCACCTCCCCATCTTTTGTACATATTGTTCATATCTTAGTGAAAAATTCTACTTTTATGTCCATGATGAATGTATGAATGAAATTTCAATTGACACGAGTGTGAGATAATTTTCAAACACGGGAGAGAGAGAGAGAGAGTACCGGGTACAACGTTGCGTGTCCCTTAGAAACACCTGTTCTTGTACACTTAGAAAAAAAAAAACATGTTAGATCTGTTCTTTGACTCAGCCCCTTACGCTTAAATAAACATGAATCTGACTTTGTAATTATCAAGGGGCTGAGCCTTATTAAATAGGCAGAAAGGAAAATGAACAATACATGTTAAAGGAAAGCGGTATGTACACACATTCTTTTTTGGACTTTTTAAAGATTTTTTTATTTTTTTTTAGATTTTTGAGATTTTCTGATTTTTTTAGATTTTTGATATTTCTGATTTTTTTTAGATTTCTGATTTTTTTTATTTTTGAAATTTTCTGATTTTTTTATTTTTTAGATTTTCTAATTTTTTTAGATTTCTGATTTTTTTGGAATTTTGAGATTTTCTGATTTTTTTTTTTTTTTAGATTTTCTGATAACAACACTTCTTGTTTTTTTTTAGTAATTAGCCATGACCTCATTCCCATCTCTTGTTTAGCGAATAATATCCATGTGCAGCGTGCATTTATCCTTGGCTTACTAAGGCTTCTTGCCCCTTGAACATTGATGTTCCAACACAGACCAGGTGTGGGGGTCCTTTGGTCTTTCCGGGCGAACAGGAAGATTAGCAATGAGACAAGACTTGGTCTTGGGGTCGGAGTTTACTGGCTTGTAAGATTTGCAATGGGTATGTTACATGTGCAATATGTCTGTTGTCCAGGGACTTTAAGGTCATTGCTCTTTTTGAATTGGGGCATGCGTACGACCGGGCTCAAGGGGGTCCCACGGGGAACTGTTCTGCCACTCTTTGACATACCCCTATTTCCTTATCATTCTTCTTTCACTTTTTTCATCATTTCTTTTTTTGTTTTTTATTTTTTTGAATTGACCGTCCCTCTTTGAGACTTCATACACATGATCCATACTGCTCGCTGGTCTACATGCTAGCTTTCCCTTTGCCCCTGGACCTTGTTCGAGTGAGAAGAGAATTGACCTCAGGTTCTCTACATGAGGCTGAGCGAAAACACCATAAACAAAGGGGAATTGGTCTTAGGTCGCCGTGTTGTATGTGTGTGACCGGACATAGAGATCATTTACCATAATGAGGGAGGGGTGAGGCATATGGCCAACAACATTCTTTTTTTGCAAATTGGTGTTGTTATCAATATTAGGGGTAGAATCTTTTAAGGTACAATCCATTCCATGGGTGAGAGAGCTCCTCACCTTCAGCATTAACTAGCCTATACGCGTTTCCGGGGTACACTTCCTTAACGACGTACGGCCCTTCCCAGTTTGCTGACAATTTGAACCTCGGACCTCCAGGTTTTATAAAAATGCGCTTTAAAACCATGTCTCCTTCTTGGAATTTACGCTCGATCACTTTCTTTTGAAAAGATCTTGAGAGTCTGTTTTGATATGCAAGCACATGATCGGCCGCGGCTAGATGTCGTTCGTCTAAGAGTTCTAGTTGCACAAGTAACGCCTCCCGACGTTCATCGGGATTGAGTTGTTTGTCCAACTGGACCCTTAGCGAAGGAATGAGGATTTCATGTGGACATACCGCCTCCATCCCGTATGTGAGCGAGAAAGGAGTTTGCCCTGTGGGCGTGTAGACAGAAGTGCGGTAGGCCCACAGAGCCTCAACTAGTTTTTTTCAGGCCAATCAATAAATTTATTAGACTCACAAGTTTTCTTTAGAATTTTCAAAAGCGTTTTGTTTGTGGCTTCGGCCTGACCGTTGCCCTGCGGATAATACGGAGACGAATGATGCAAGGAAATGTTGAATTTCTTACATAGGTCCTGAAGCTCTTGAGATATGAACTGTGGTCCATTGTCGGTGATGAGGCTGCTTGGCACTCCGAACCACGCGATGATGTTTCTCATGATGAATTTGCACACGGTTGAACCTTTGATTTCTGAGAATGCTTCAGCTTCAGCCCACTTGGTGAAGTACTCGGTAGCTGTGAGAATGAAGGATTTTGGTTTTACCTGAGCATTAGGATCACCAAGAGGCCCGATGATATCAAAGGCCCACATGGAGAAAGGCTAAGGGGAAGATAGTGGATGTAAAGAGGATGACGGAGCATGGATTTTGTCGGCATAAATCTAGTATTTGACACACCTACGGACGTAGGTGGCACAGTCTTCTTCTAGGGTCGGCCAGTAGTAGTCTTGCCTAAGAATTTTCTTAGCCAACATTTGGCTATTGATATGCCCTCCGCACTCACCGGAATGGGATCCTTCTACTACCTTCCAGACTTCTTCGTCCGACAAACATTGGAGGAGCATTCCATTTAGAGCACGTCTGTAGAGCAGTTCACCAATAAGGATATATCTCAACGCCGCTCTACAGATGGCTCACTTGTCCTCCGCTTCTGCTTCTTCTGGGAAGGTACCGTCTCTGCAATATTGCTCGATTTCATGGTACCACGGCCTTTCTTCTTCCATCATTTCTCCTAGCTCTACAAGCAATAACTCCTTCGCTTCTTTTCTTTCTGCCTTCAAAACTAGAGAACTCCTAAGGTTAACGAACCAAGGATCCTGAGTGGAGGGAGCCTCTAACCTTTGAACGGTGATTGTCTCAGCATTACGGCTGAGAGGGAAGGAGAGAGAGGAGGCCAGGGATGCGAGGGCATCGGCTAGGATATTTTAAGAGCAAGGAGTATGAATGTAGATGAGTTGACGGAATTGCTTGGCTAGGAGTGTGACCAGATCTTGAGAAGGCTTGAGCTTAGGGGTCACGCATGCGGTAAGTAGAAAGGACTTGCCGAAGGACGAGTTGAGAGTCTCCTATGATCTTGAGATGACGCGTGCCTAAGAGATAGGCAAGCTTAAGACCAGCAAGGAGAGCCTCATACTCGGAGATGTTGTTGGTGGCATAGAATTGAAGTTGATAGGCTAGAGGAATGGTGATCCCTTCTGGGGTGAGTAGAACAGCACCTATGCCCCGTCCCCTATAATTGAGAGCTCCATCAAAGTGGAGCGACCAGAAGGGATCGCGAGAGATGAGTGACAGGTTTTCATCGGGGAATTTCTCTTGAACCGTGTCACTGTAAGGGAGAGGGAGGTGAGCAAGGTGCTCAGCAATGGCATACCCCTTGATTGCTTTCTAAACTATAAAGGTGATATCGAATTGAGAGAGGAAACTTTGCCAGCGTGCCAATCTGTCGGCAAGGACTGGCTTCTCTAGGAGGTACCTAATAGGATCCATTCTAGAAATCAAACTCACCTTATGAGCTAGGAAGTAGTGCTTCAATTTCTGCACTACCCAACTAGCGCTGCACAAGTTTTCTCCATTGTGGTGAGTTTGAGCTCGAAAGGGTTGAAGAGCCTAGATACATAGTAGACTGCCCTTTCTTTGCCAGATTCATCATGTTGAGCCAGGACAGCTCCTAGGGAGTCCTCGATAGTCGACAGATATAGGATTAGGGGTTTCCCAGGGATAGGAGCCTGAAGCACGGCGGATTCATGAGATAACTCTTGAGTTCATCAAAGGCCTCTTGGCACTTGGAATTCCATTCAAAATTGACTCCTCCTTTCAACAGTTCATAGAAGGGACGACATCTTTGGGAGTGCTGAGATATAAATCTCCTTATGAACTGGAGCTGACTAATCAAACCTCGAAGTTCAGATATATTCTTAGGAGGAGGCATCTCATTGATTGCCTGGCCTTGTGTGGGTCTATTTGAATCCCCCGTTTGCTAACTATAAACCCTAGCAATTTTCCTGAGGATACCCCAAACACGCACTTCTTCGGATTCATCTTCAACTGATACTCTTGTGCGCGACGAAATACTTTGGCAAGGATGGAGGAATGTTCTCTTCGAGTCCGAGACTTCACCACAATATCATCCACGTAAACCTCAACATCGATATGTGATATCATATCGTGGAAGATAGCTAACATTGCCCTTTGATAAGTGGCATCGGCATTCTTTAATCCAAACGGCATGACCACATAGCAATATGTTCCCCATGGAGTGGTGAAGGAGGTCTTCTCTTGATCCTCCGGGGCTAGGCGAATCTGATTATAGCCAAAGTACCCATCCATGAATGATAGAGTTTCGAACCCTGCAGTGTTATCGATCAAAATGTCCAAATGAGGTAACGGGAAATCATCCTTTGGACATGCCCTATTTAAGTCCCGGAAGTCTATGCAGATGCGCACCCTTCCGTCTTTCTTCATCACCGGGACTATATTTGCGACCCACAATGGATAAAGGACTACACGGATGAACTTGGCCTTGTGTAGTTTATCGATTTCCTCTTTCATCTTCAAAGCAATGTGGGGGAGGAATCTCCTTAGCTTTTGCTTAATGGAAACTGCCCCTGGCTTTAAGATTAGCCTATGTTCTACCAATTCGGGGTCAATGCCGGGCATGTCGTCATAGGACCAGGCAAAGGAATCCTTAAACTCCCTCAACATTTCTATGAGTGCCTTTTCTTCTTCAGGAGGGAGATTGGAAGGTATGGTCAAGAGCCTTGGATCCTCTTCTGTTCCCACGTTTACCTCTTTGGTGGGTTCTTCTACTGCCGAGGTGGGTTCATCGAATCTTCTCATGCCGCTTGCATACATCTCAGCTGCATCCTCTATCTCACAATCATTCTCATCCGATGGGTCATCTTCGGCTAAGATCTCATACACTCTGAACCCATCGTCTAGCCCTTCCTCTTTGTATAGGTCCTCTAAATTCAGAATTACAGCTTCTTGGATGAACTCTTCGACAGTTAGAAGAGCGCCACACCTTTGCACCAGGTCTTGGAGATACCTACAGGGTATGCCACTACCCTTCTTCTTCCTAGGCGGGGATGGGGACTTGCTAGATTCTACCCCTGAACCTATACCAGATTTGATATTTACGCAAGGCTCTGGAGGAGTGTCCAGAGGTTTATTGGAAAGGAAAGGAAAAGGTGCGGCAGGGCCGCAAATATCCTCCGACGGGACTAGAGGAAGAGGTGGGCCACCCGAGCTCAGGGTGCCGACGGAAGAGTTGGGGTGTAGGGGAACAGAAGATCCCTCACCCAGATCGCCCAGGGCAACCATGTCGGTTGACAGGCGAAAGCACAGCTTGAGCAGAAGGAGGAGAAGGGCGGAGATCGCCGCCCAAGAGAAGCGGGAGTGACGGGGATCGCCGTCAGCAGGAGAGAAGGAGTGCAGAGGTGACGGGGATCGCCGTCGAAGCAGAGGGGAAGTGTGTGGATGATGGGGATCGCCATCGAGGGAGAGCTAGACAGTTGGAGGCAGAAAGCCGGAAGGGTGAGTTAGAAAAGAAAAGGAGGACGGGGATCGTCGTCCGACAAAAAAAGAGAAGAGAAGAAGACGGGGATCGCCGTCCGATGAAAAAAAAAGGGGAAGGAGAAGACGAGGATCGCCATCCGAAGGAAAGGGGAAGAAGATGAATAGGGAATGTACACACATTTTTTTGTGTGTGCTATAAAAGGAAGCATATTACCTTAGAAGGCTTCGGAGGAAGGACAGGACCGAGCCATTAAAGATGATGGCAAAAGAGGTGAAGGGTGGATTAATGCCTCAACAACGTCGGGGGAGAATTGGAGAATGAGGGGTAGAGATAAGGGAATAAAATCAAAATTAAAAACAAAGATAGATGAAATGCAATGACTGGGAGGCCGGGAAAACCCTGGCCAGAGCTCCTTTGTTAGAATGGCTGAACTTACTATTTCAATCTCTTCACCAAATCCAAGCAATTGTCGCTTGATGGTGACTGCTGATGCTGATGGCGGTGCTGCCTGAGACTGCAATGTGTCATCTTCGCTGAACAAGCGGTTGACCGCTGAGATGAGATCCTCCAATTCTGGTTCCTCTGTCTCAGTTTCTGGTTCACTGAACAACAAACTAACTGCTGAAATCAAATCTTCAAGATCTGTTGCTTCTGCATCTGCCCCCGCCCCTCTTCTTCTTGTTGGGTCGCTGAGCTTCTAAAGCTTGATATGCCGACCTTGGTGCTACTTCCGCTGTAGTGTTGTACCCAGGTTGTATAGGCCCTCTGACAAAATGATCATACAATGTCCAAGTGAGTGGGCCATGGTCTGACTGCGAAGAGGATGAGAACGCGGCCCATTCTGGGTATCCTAGACCATATTTTGTAAATTTCTTTGTGCAAGGCACTATCTTGGTCCTCCCTTGGAGATGAGCACCCAAACCTTTTCCTATTTGGTAGCCTAGTCTGAACATGATATCCCAACCTTTTATGTTTGCAGACATATTCTTCCTGATGGCCGCCACTGATGGGGATCCAATCGGGCGGTTAGAAGAGAAAGTGTAAGCCCAGGGGTAGTTCACATCTAGTACTGAGATGGCAGGCTTATTTGACGGCCAGACTGATGGCAATACCCTCTCGACAGCTTCCACTGTGTGAGTCGTTGCTGCGCTCTTAACTTTGACTATTCGCCCTTGGAAGGGGAACTTCAAACATTGATGTGCCGTGGAAGGTACTGCCCCTAGTGATTCGATCCACGGGCGCCCCAGGATGGCCTTGTACGTGTGATCGATGTTCAACACGTAAAATTCAATTGACATGATGAGTGGCCCCAGCTCTGCTTGCAATGTGACAATCCCATGACAGGCACGTCGTGAATTGTCGTAAGCAGCTATAGTGGTGGGGGTAGGCTGCAATTGGCGCTCTGAGATGTTGCAGGCTCTTAGAGTGCTCAACGGGCATACATTAATGGAAGCCCCCGTATCTACTAGCGCTGCGTCAATGGCCACCTTGTTTATAGTCAGTGTCACACACAAAGGCATCTTCTTGGCCTCAGGGGCGGCTAATTCGCCGTCAGAAAAGGTAATGGTGGGCCCCCTATTCACAATAGAAAGTATAGATGGTAGATTGTCGGGATTCATGTCCTCACTGACCATGACCCTTTGCAGGAAGACCCTTAGGGCATCTTGGTGAGTCTGTGACCTTTTGATTAGCTCTAATATGGAGATTTTGGCAGGAGTTTGATCCAAATGTCTCAAAATGTCATATTGGGTTCCCGGGACTGGATCTATCTCTTCCATGTCTTGCTGCTGCTGGGTGCTAGACGGCTGTGCTGGTTGACCTGGCATGGGTACGGATGCATTAGGATACATTCGATGGAACATCCACCCACTCCGCAGGGCGAGGTTATGGTGGAGTGGAGGGAGTGAGGTGTCAAGGATGGAGGGGTTGGCTAACAATGGCTCTGGCATAGGGGAGAGAGAGATGTTGCTGGAGGAAGGCATAATGGGTGATATGACTGGGGAGTTATAGGATGGTGAGGTGATGGTGGTAATAGAGGGTGCGAAGGAGGGAGGCCCAGCGGATGTAGGCGTGGTGGCAAGGGGTGTGATATGGGAGATAACCAGGAGCTGGCCCACTTCATGCTCATCGTCGAAGGCCCATTGAGCTTCTGGGGGCGGATGGTGGATGACTGGGTTAACATGCACGGGTGGAGGAGGTGGTGGAGCAAATTAAGGGTTTGGAGCGGGCTGGTGTTGTGGCATGGGGTTGCGGATTATGCCAAGGTCATTTGCCGGCTGCTGCGGTGGCTATTGTTGTTGCTGTTGCTGATACTGTGGTTGGAAGGGCTGGAACTGCTATTGTTGTTGTTGTTGCTGCTGTGGTTGTTGTTGTGGCTACTATCGCCTCTGCTGTTGTTGTTGTTGCCTCTGACCCTATTGGTCTCTTAATGTTTGAATTAACCTCTTCATTTCTGCCCAATCAATTTGGTTCTGCTCATGAAGGTCATATATCATGTCCCGGAACTGAAAACAATCTGACACATTGTGGCCCGGATGGCGATGGTAGACACAATACTTTGTTTGGTCCGCTGCCATATTCCAATTTGCCTTCTCAGGAGGGAGTCTAAGAGCATTGAGGGACATGAGGGCTGCAAAGACATCGGCTAATGACTCAGGTAGAGGTGGATATTGGGCTCTTTTGGGTCCATTGGGCTTTCTAGGGGCAATGCCATTTTGAGGTGGACGGACCTAAGAATATTGGCGCTGGTCTTGGGGAGGGTTCTGACATTGAGGAGGTTGTTGTTTGTTGCTGTTCCAAGGCTGCTGAGGTTGCTGGGTATACGGAGATCTTCCTATCGGGCCTTGGGGGTTACTGACTGCACCGACTTGCTCATTGGTTTGGATCCCCTCGGTAACTGGGCCTTGAGGCTTCTTGGCATAACGGGCTTTTGGGGTCTCAAACATGGAGTGTATAGGTGAGTCTTTAAGCTGAGTCTGAATGAAACGGGCTCGGCTATAAAGCTGGTGCATGGTAGAAATGTCATTCATGGCCAATATGGCCCGGTAGGTCGGGGTAGCATTGGAGATCAACAATTTTACTTTCTCCTCTTCTGGCATAGGGCAACGAACCTTGGCAGCCAATGAACGCCACCGGTCAGCATATGTTGAGAACTCTTCCTCAGGCTTCTTTTTTTCAGCGACTAGATCAACAAAGGAATATTCGGGTCCGACCCGATCTTGGAATTGCTGCAAGAACCTCTCTTGGACAATCTGGAAATCTTCGGCTTCTTCAGGTGGTAGGGAATAAAACCATTCCAGAGATGGACCATCCAAGGATTTTTTGAACAAGTATGCCATGAGATGGCAGTCATACTTGTGCAGTGCTGACTCATAAACAAAATCTTTTAAATGAACATATGGGTCTCCTACCCCAGAGTATCGCCGGTAAACAGGGAGCTCTGACTGGGGTGGTACCCGGAGGTACTGGAATGATGGGAGGGCGATGTCGACCACCTTGCGAGGGTCAATCTGTCTTCTGAGATCGTGAAGCTCTTTTTTCATGACAGCCCACTCCGCAAGGAAGTCGGAGGGGGCTTGGGCATGGTGTGTAGAGACAATGGAGAGGGGTTGCTCGAAGGTATGAGACCTCTCACGGGCAAGGAAGGCAGGCTCGACCGTATAGTATACCGAGGTTGGAGGGGATCGAGGTCGAGCCTCTCACATCAGAAGGTAGCTCAGTTCCGAGAAATGGATGGCCCGAGGACGGAGGGGTGTGGGGTCTGCCCCTGAAGAAGAGAGGTGGGGTGCTGAGGCAATATGGGCGGAGGAGACCAAGCAGAGGGAGACAAGGGTTGTTTGCCCTTGGCGGCAGCAATGAACTCTCGGACTTGATCCAAAGTTAGATGAGGAAGCAGCTGACTAAATTGGGAATGGGGGTCATCTTCCCTTGGAGGAGAAGGAGGACGGGAATGACCCCCAATGACAAGAGGAGCCTGAACATACCCTGGGGGTATGGCCGTTGAGGGTTGGGCCACATCCTCGAGGAGTCCAAAGGGCAAGGCATCGTCAACAAGGACACAGAACTGTTCCATGTCAAACAAAGGGTTATGATAGAGTACAAGGAAAGGAGGGGAATGACTTGATCTCCCTAGGCAATGACGCATGCACCCCCCTAACTGGCAAGGGGGGATACTGACGCATGCACCCCCCTATGGTCACGAGGTCTTACGGAGGTCCTCGGAAGGTGGGCCCGAGTCAGCCTACGAGTGATCGTAGGTGAGAGGACTCACTCATCCAAGGGGAACCTGACCAATGGGATAAATAGCGTATGCAAGGGGCCTAAACACCCTAAATGTATGCAAGAGTAGTAAGTAAAAGGCAAACAGAATGACAAAACAGCTTTCGGGTCAAGTCGCGGCGGTCGTGTACACCGCGACCTTATCGCGACAGCACGGGCTGCCGCGATAGGAACAGAAACCCGAGGAAACAGTAAGTCACACCCACAAACTTAAACAAACTACCGTAACAAATGACAAAGGCGCAAAATTACTAAATTAATACAGCATGAATCAGGAAGCACCTAGAAACCGATTCATGGATGGAAGTATTAACAAACAGAGCGTACCTGTTGACGCGATGCTCCCCCACGACGCGACCTTGTTGCGTCCTTGCGCTACGCCGTGACCATTTCCAAAAACTTACAATGAAAATAAAAGGAAAAATCCGAACCCTAGCAGGATTCTAGCATCAAAAAACATGAACATACATGGAAGAGAAGCATGGAATAGACATACATGAACACACAGAAGCAGGATTAGGCAGATAGGAGAAGAAAACACTGACCTGCTATCGCGTCCTCTTCGGGCGACGTGATTCTATCGCGTCACCGCGATACGCCGCGACACGAACCGCGAGACACAAAATGCAGGAAACAATGGAACAACATACTAACAGGGCCCTAAAGACAAACAATGAGGGAAACTTGGCAAGCAGACAAACTCAATCCACGAGGGTAGCACTGAAGGTCCCACCATGATCGCCAAAAGGTGTAATCACAGGGATTGTACCCCCCTCAACACAGACATGAATATCAAATATGAAAGCATGGTAAATAGGATGTGATCGCCACCTAGAGCATTGCCAAATAAAGATAATAATGCGGGCTAACTACTCTAGAAAGGGGGGAAGAGAACAGAGGAATACCTGATGTCTTGGTCGTTAGGATGGATGCGGGCAGCCTGATGACGCATCCGCCATGATGGACGCGTCTCTTGTCGCGTCATCTACCGCCATCGCATTCTCTTCTTGTGCGGGAGATAGTGAGTGGGACCTCCTTCCCATCCTCCGACCGACCAGAGGATGAGAGCTCCTCGTAGAACTTCACTTGAATGCCTGCCAATCAAAGGGATAAACAACAAAAGCCCTATTAGAACATGATTTGTGTAGTATTTGCTCTAAAATTGAAAGGAAATGAAAACAACATGAAGGGAACGAACCTGGGGGTGGTTTTAAACCCCTAGGATAAGGAAAAAAAACGTGGGAAGGAAGTGGAGTGCAATCTATCTAGGAAACAAAATAACAATGCATGAAGAAATAAGGAAAAGGAGAGAAGAGAGGGTGAGCCCCATTGGGGCGACTCCTGGCTTGATGGATGTCCCAAATATCGTCCAAAAGCTTCAGGGAGATGTTGGAGTCTCCGTTCATGCGTTCCTTGCTCCATTCATGAAGAAACCAATGAATTTTGTAGAACAAGATGTGAAAGGAAGTGGTGATGTGAGGGCTGCGAGTCTAAGCATGGACCAGATAAAATTTTGGTAGCCCTTCGGGGTGAAAAACGGGGTCCCCCCATCCTTCAATAGAGGCCTTGCTTTTATAGAGCCTTTAGAGATAATATCTCCTTGGAATGAGAATTAATTAAAATGGGAGATAAACTTCACCCAAAATCGGATGGAGAGTCCTTAAGAGCCTCAAGGAGAGTTCCTAGGGCCCAAATCCCGCCTAAGGGGTTGAAATATTCCCTAGAGATAAAGATAGACCCATAGGAGGATAAATAGGAGGTGGTTGCGGAGGCCTGCATGCGCAGCTACTGTCGCGGCATATCGTAGGGCCGCGACATGGAGACGCGACAGGGCGGAGCATCGCGATAGAATTGTCCACGTGCATGGATAATGCATGGGCTGTCGAGGCAGCCTAGACCGTCGCGACTCAGAGACGCGGCGCCACGATGCGTCGCGACTATAAAATTGAAATTTACGTGAATTATCAGCCAACTGCATGAATGGATAAGAGTTATTGATGCTTAAGGACTCTCTCAAAGTGATATGGGCAGAATTTCAAGGTAATTTAAATCGATAATGGGCTCAAATCAAGGCTAATGATGGGCTCAAGGTGAGTGACCAATTAGGGGCCCACTGAAGTGACAAGAAATGTGGTTCAACCCATTAGTCACAATCGGGTGTCTACAGCGACGGGAGAGGGCTTCGCGTTTAGGTCGGGCGTCTGGAGACGACGCGACTGCTTTTCTAACCGATCTGACTGCTATCCCTTCCGTCAAAATGGTCTTGTCGGGTGTTAGGTGCGTACGACATTGACGCGACCTGGTTGGCCATCGCGTTCTAGTTTCTCGGTCTTCGAGGTTTGACTGCCTTTCGGTGTCGTGCCGGGGGTGGCCGTCGCGACATGCTCATTATCGCGTCGGGCCGACCCGTCGTGTCTTAGGGTCCGTCGGTTTAAAACCAAGGTTAGCACCCCATTTCCCCCTCTCCCCCTTTTTCCTTCTTCTTCTTCTTCCTTCTTCCTCTCCCGAGCTCTCTCGTGTTCTCCGGAGATTCTTGGCGTTCGTGGCGCTCGTGGTAAGGAGGTGACATCTCCTTCGTGTAGGGGACGTGATCATGGTGCTTGGAGTGAGGAGGAGGCGGCCATTCTGACGTGAAGGCCCCAACGGGTTGGCTCTACTCCTCGAGATAGGGACCCTTTACTCCTCTCATCCTTGCAAGCTCCCCCCCCCCTCCCCCTTGAGATTGTGGTTTCTCCGTGACTTGGGGTTGTGGGGATGTGAAAATCATGCTCGTGTTGAGTGAGGTTTCCATCGAGCGTAGATTCCTTGTGATCCATATTTTATGGGGTTTTGAGGGTAGTTGGGCTTGATTAGAAGTTTCCATAGCATTTCCCATGCTCCCCTCCCCCTAGTGGCGTGGTTTGTACCAGATTTGGGGTGGTCTTCGGGAGGGGCGACCCGGAACCCCCCCCCCCCCCCTTGGCTGAGAATGCGACCAGTATAGAGGTCGTGATGATGTCATGACCAAATTGGCCGTCGCAACATCATCACGACGCTCTAGTGTGTCATGATATGATCGCGACAGCTTGAGCCATCGCGACAGTGTCGCTACGGCCCAATGCATCGCGACAATAGCAGAGACAGGTAAGCCTTGCGAAGTTCCATTTCTCATAGAGTCTTCGCCGTTTCTGGTTCTTTCTATACCCGTGGCACCAATGCTAGTTCCTAGTACGGTCCTACACTAGTCGTTTTCCCAGTGCTCGGTACTTGAGGGCTTGTCCCGTGAGAGTGGTTGTTACCGTTTGCCTAGGACCCCCATCCTCGTATGCCTTAGAGGGAGCATTCGTGGCGACGAGCATACTCGAGTCACAGACTTTGGAGTTGAGGAGAAAATGGTGGTTAGGACAGCGACGTCGAGTCGTTTGCAGAGCTCTCTTGGTTGGTTTGGGACACCGAGGATGGCCGGAGTTCTACCCGATGCAGGCTAGCCAGTCCTTTTTCTCACTGCCTTGCTCCTTGTGGCCTCGAAACCACTTAGAGAGGCCAGGCGTGGGACCATAGTCTGGCCAGACTACGGTGGTTACTGTTGTGTACTTTGTGCTCCTGCCTCCACTCTGACGAGAGTGGAGGTTTGGACTGGGTCGAGGATAAGACGTTAGTGGACGTACTTGACCGGTTGACTAGTGGTAGTGTTTTCCATAGCTAGTGTCTCTTGTCCAGGCAGGGTCCTCTCTGTCTGCATTGCCAGCCATGTGGTGGTCACATCATGCAGGTTCTATAGATTTTTCGACCGTGGTGTCCTTTGGTACCATTGCTAGTTAGCTTCACTTCCGCACTTTCCTTGTAGAGTAGAAGATATAACTGTTGTTATTTAATTAATTATATATATATATATATTATATATTCCTCTGCCTGTTAGAGCCAGTAGGAGATTGGTAGTCCCTACTGAGCTTCTGTTGTGAAGCGCATCCCTTCTTTTTCCCAGGTGAGACTTCTCAGCAGCGGCAGGGTGCATGTCGGGTGGAGTAGGCGGGGCAGTAGGCGTCATCCCCTCAGCTAGCAGTGGTTCCCCCCTTTTAGTTGTACGTCACCCTCGGGGTATGCCCTAAGGGCTCTGTTTTTCCCCTTTACTTGTACTAGCTGTGTGTGTGTTGGGACTGTACCTACAGAGCTACAATCTCGCTTTTCTTTCTACTTTCACATGTGTGCTTCTAGTTTTGTGGTTGACATTTATTTCCCTTACATATTTTGTTAGACTTGTGTTATATCCCTTCCGGGTCCCCGGATCTGTGGGCGGCAACCACGAAAATCAGGTCCTCGGCTTGGGCCGAGGGTCGGGTTCTCGGGGTCGTTACAGAGTCGTTTGCAGAGCTCTCTTAGCTGAGTCTGGGATGCCGAGGTGGCTTAGGCATTCTTTCGACGCAAATCAACTAGTCCTTCTCACTGCCTCACTCTTTCGGTACCATCTAGAGGGGCCAGGCGTGGGACCATAGTTCGACCAGACTACGGCAGTTGTGTGGTTATTTTAGTTCTACGTCTCACTCTGACAGGAGGTGGTAGACATGGACTGGCAGTCATGGGTAAGGCGCATGGCTCTCCTAACCGGTTGACTAGTGGTAGTTGTTCTCCATGGCTAGTGTCTTTGTCTAGGTAGTTATTTACTGTCTGTGTTTGTAGCCTTGGGGTTCATCCCAGTGTCGTGGTTTACACGGGTTTCCAGTCCCCATGTGTTTAGACCGATAGCGGTGTAGTTTACTTTACGCTTCCACACTTTCTCTGTTAGTAGAATAGATTAGTTTGCTTAATTTTGTTAAACAAACTATCTATTCTGCTTATTAGAACCAGTGGGAGATTGGTAGTCCCTACTGGGCTTCTTCGTGAAGCTCATTCCCTTCTTTATAGGTTAGACTTCATAGTAGTACCTTTCGCGGCGGGTTGAGGAGATTGGGCCATAGTAGACGGCGCCCCTTTGTACTCTCGTCACCCTCGGGGTATGCCCCGAAGGGATCTGTTATCCTTAGTTTTTAGTTCTTGTACTTTGTTACTTTGAGACTGTACTAGATTTGTACTTTGTGTTGGACGCTTTCCCTTCACTTGTTAGTATATTTTAGTGCTTGTTATTGTCGTTTAATTCCATTACATATCTTGTTAGATTGGTCCGTTAGCCCTTCCTGCAGGTCTTCAGGCCTGTGGGTGACGGTCAGGTTCTCAGCGAGAGCCGAGGGTTCGGGCGTCGGGGCTGTTACATGTACTAGAACACTTTCATTCAAACACCTTATCTACTCTGAATCCCAAATACTTTTCTTGAACAGTGCCTTAACCTATCCATTTATGATTATTACATACCCTGCCATTTCCTCTTTCTTTCTGAGCAATACTGCTCAATCCTTAAATGATGATTAACTAAACTAATAATATCTTTTCTCTGCAAAACAATTCCTCTGATTAGCTCTTTCTCAACTAGATTCCATCAGAATTTATGAACTTTCTTTAGGTCTTGTGCTTTTTTATCCTACCTATTTTGAATTCCTTTCATTTTTTTTGGAGAAGAGATACAAGAATAAATTAGTTAAATCTCACTTTTCAGTGTAGGAGATCACATTTACCACATGTAAGACCCCTTGATTAATCAGTGGTTTAACTTTCATTATCTTACACAGAGATGAAAATTTTGTTTTCCACTTTTTGACGCGATAAAAATCACTTGGTTAGGTGAGAGGGCCCAGTTACTCAGTGGTACAGGAACTTTCATTGTTCTATTTGTATATTTCTATATTGTTAATCATTTTCTTTTGATGTTTTATAGGAATATATTTGCTTTGATCAGAAAAGAATCATGGCTATGAGTGGAGAGATATTATTCTTAACATGTAATAAAAATGAAGCTTAAAACATGCACATGTTAAACATTGAAGCCACTCATGTGCCTACAAGTGTTTTGCAAATCATTTTAAAAACATTCAGCATTAAAATGACATAAATTTGATATTAAAGTGAATTTTTGAAATTAAACTAAATGCACAATTATTTTAGTTTGAATATTATAAGCCTCTCATATAAAAATAGCGTAAGGACTCAAAAATTTCGATTATTGAGGCTCAAGATAGACAAGCACCATTAAGGAAGGTGAGTGAAGAATGACAGTAACTCCCCCATTCATGTGACTCCCCCTCACAAGGTAAATATGAAGATTTGTGATGAATGAAGAATTGAATGATTTGAAAGAAAACTATCAAGACTGTTTTATTGAATGACACAACTCCCCTCAACAATTGATGTACCAAAAATACCAATGCAATGTGAGAAGCATGAATTTATTTGCAAGAACACAAAAGACTTTTATTTGTAAAAAAGAGATGGAAGATATCAAATATGTGAAAATTTGCATAAACCAAGCTCTCTTCGTAATGATGAAAATATGTTTTCTGAAAAGACTTAGTGAAAATATCTGTAATTTGTTTTTCAGTTTCAAAGAAGTGAAGCTCAAATGATTTCTTAGCAACTTCATCTCTTAGAAAATAGTGTCTTATTTCAATGTGTTTTGTTCGTGAATGTTGAATTAGATTTTTAGACAAATTGATTATACTAGTGTTATCACAGAGAATTGGAATACAATTCAATTTGTGATTACAGTCTCGTAGCTGGTGTTTCACCCAAAAAACTTGAGTGCCACAACAACTAGCTGCAACGTATTCAGCTACTGAGTGTTTCCTTTTAGAAGCCCAAGAGATTAGGCATCCACCTAGATATAAACACAAGCCACTAGTACTTTTTCTATCAAGTTTACAACCAGTATAAACAACATCACAGTAAGCAATTAAATCTAATTTGCAATCAGTCGGATACCATATTCCAAGTTCATATGTTCCAACAAGATATTTAAAAAAAAATTGACAGCTAACTTGTGACTTTCCTGAGGATTGGCTTGAAATCTAGCACACATGCACACACTAAATTGAATATCTAGTCTAGAGGTTGTGAGGTAAAATAGAGAGCCAATCATACCTCTGTAAGTCTTTGAATCTACTGACTTACTAAATGAATCTTCTTCTAATCTTACATTTATTGCCATTAGTGTGCTTGAATGTTTGAGGTGCTGAAAATCAAATCTCTTCAAAAGTTTTTTCACATAATTTGTTTGACTTATGAATATCCCTTCATTGGTTTGATGTACCTGCAATCTCAAAAAGAATTGTAAGTCACCCATCAAACTCATTTCAAATTCAGTTTGCATATGATCAGCAAATTCAGTGCACAGTTCTTTATTTGTATACCCAAAATTATGTCATCAACATAGATTTGAACAACAATGATCTTATCATTGACAATTTTTATAAATAAAGTTTGATCTACATTCCCTCTTATGTATTCTTTATTTAGAAGAAATGAACTCAAGCAGTCATACTAAGCTCTTGAAGCTTGCTTAAGACTGTAAAGAGTCTTATTGAGTTTAAGAACATGATTAGGATATTTTTCATTTTCAAATCCAAGAGGTTGTTCCACAAAAACATTTTCCTTGATGTAACCATTCAAGAATGCACTTTTTACATCCATTTTATAGACTTCAAATTTCAAAGATGATGCAAAAGCAAGAAAAATTCTCACAACTTTTAGTCTAGCTACAGGGGCATATGATTCTTCAAAGTCAATACCAAACTCTTGATTGTACCCCTTGGCAACTAGTCTAGCTTTATTTCTTACAACTTGTCCATTTTCATTCAGTTTATTTCTGAACACTCATCTAGTGTCAATCACAGATTGATCACTAAGTCTAGGTACTAATTCCCAAACTTGATTTCTGTCAAATTGGTGAAGTTCATCATGCATTGCATTGATCCAATCTTCACTGGTCAAAGCTTCATCAATAGACTTAGGTTCCATCTGGGAAATTAGTGCCAATGGGACTTCATTTACTACATTTTGAAAATAAGATTTAGTTCTAACTCTATCGCACAGTGGTATTCGCTCTGAAGTTATGGAGGCACTATTTGTATGGCGAGGCGTTTGAGATCTTCACCAACCATCAGAGTTTGCAGTATATTTTCACTCAGAAGGATCTGAACTTGAGGCAACGCAGATGGATAGAGTACTTGAAGGACTACGACCTTACCCTCTCCTATCACCCAGAAAGGGCTAACGTCGTGGCAGATGCTTTGAGCAGGCATGTTCGCTTGAGTTCACTGATGGTCAGAGAGTGGAGGTTGTTTGAGGTTCTGTCCCAGGGAGTTTTCTACCCTTCGAGGCACAGAGACCGTGCAGTGATGACCAACTTGTCAGTTCGTCCATCAGTGTACCGTCAGGTGCTGGAGGCACATCAGGCAGACTCAGAGTTGGCAGATATTTTGCAGATGCCAGATGTTGAGCTAGACGAGGATAGTGAGGTCAGATTCAGAGGCAGATTGTACGTCCCCTGTGGTGCGCGCCAGGCGCTATTGTCAGAGGCACATCGGTCGAGGTATGCTGTTCATCCGGGTTCCACCAAGATATACCATAACCTAAGGAGGATCTTCTAGTGGCCAGGGATGAAGAGGGGCGTGGCAGAGTTTGTCACTCATTGCCTTACCTGTTAGTAGGTGAAGGTTGAGCATCAGCATCCGGGTGGTGAGCTGCAGTCGTTGCCCATTCCCGAGTGGAAGTGGGATGATATCACTATAGACTTCGTGGTTGGGTTGCCCCGTACTCTGCAGAGGCATGATGGAATTTGGGTGATTGTAGATCGGTTGACCATTGTCAGCGCACTTTCTTCCAGTCAGGATATCTTGGTCAGTGGATAGGATCGCCAGGCTGTATGTGGACCGAGTTGTCCCGTTGCACAGGACCCCAGTTTCTATTGTTTCTGATAGAGATATGAGGTTCACTTCTGGGTTTTGGCACAGTTTGCAGAGAGCTCTTGATACAGAGTTGAGACTGAGTACAGCGTATCACCCGCAGTCAGATGGGCAGTTAGAGAGGATGATTTAGACTTTGGAGGATATGCTGAGAGCATGTTGTTTGAACTGGAGTGGCACCTGGGAATCGCACCTTCTGATGGTAGAGTTTTCATATAACAACAGTTATCACTCGAGCATTGGAATGGCACCATACGAGGCTTTGTATGGTCGGCCGTGCAGAACACCGCATCACTGGTTCGAGGTCGGCGAGAGGCAACTTTTGGGACTAGAGATGGTGCAGCAGTGTGCAGACACAGTCAGTCTAGTCAGGCAAAGGCTTCAGATAGTGCAGAGTAGGTAGTGATGACCAAACTGTCCCCATAATAAATATTTCCATTTATTTATATATTAATTTTGATGATTAACAAAATAACACTAATGGATTTCTTGAGCCTTGAGAACAGGAAGCAAAAGAAAAATGAAAGATCAAGACAATCTGGTAAGTCCCATCATTTCTATCCAAGTCCCTGTAACGACTTCTTTGATAAGCAGAACGACTTCCTCTTTGACCGGAACACTCAAATCGTTACCGTAACGATTTCTTTAGACCTCGTAACGATTTCTTTAGAACTCGCAACGACTCTTAGCCGTAACGATTTCTTTAGACCTCGTAACGATTTCTTTAGAACTCGCAACGACTCTCTAGCCGTAACGACTTCTTTAGACCTCGTAACGATTTCTTTAGAACTCGCAACGACTCTCTAGCCGTAACGACTTCTTTAGACCTCGTAACGATTTCTTTAGAACTCGCAACGACTCTCTAGCCGTAACGATTTCTTTAGACCTCGCAACAACTTGATAGTCATAACGATTTCTTTACAACTCGATAGTCATAACGATTTCGTGTAACGATTTCTTTACAACTCGATAGTCATAACGATTTCGTGTAACGATTTCTTTACAACTTGATAGTCATAACGATTTCTTTACAACTCGATAGTCATAACGATTTCGTGTAACGATTTCTTTACAACTTGATAGTCATAACGATTTCTTTACAACTCGATAGTCATAACGATTTCGTGTAACGATTTCTTTACAACTTGATAGTCATAACGATTTCTTTACAACTCGATAGTCATAACGATTTCGCGTAACGATTTCTTTATTAGTCATAACGATTTCTTGCAACGATTTCTTTAGAACTCGCAACGACTTGCCTGTTGTAACGGCTTCATAAGTTATCACAACGATTTCTTTACAGTTCATAACGACTTGCTATAATTCATAACGATTTCATAAGTTATGAAGTCAGCAAGATTCTTTTTATCGAATTTCTTGATGCATCAGTATAATGCTTTTTAATAGCGTTGAAAAGTCAAAGTCATATCTTGTCCGTTGACTGCTATGCATTAAATGCTCTCCGATCGTATCTCCCATGCATGCAGACAATATCTTCCATTTCTATGCTACTCTGTCTACGTACTTTTTGGGACAGAAAGGAGCTTTGCTATATACTGCAATATCTGTTCCCTCTCAACTAACAATAGACAGCAGTCCTAGCTGTCTTCTATTTATTGATGATATGCTTACAGATATCTGACAAGACTCATCTGGACAACGTTGGACACAAGATACAAAGTTCTATGACATCTCTTTGGCGTGTACACCAGGATAAAAGACTGACGATCAGAAGCTTCCTAAGTGACCAGTCTAACGTACACAAGGATAAGAGACAACGGACACTTCAACGTTCGAATTTGAATCAGCAGTTTAAATAGAAGACTCAAGACGAAAAGAAAGCAAGATAGAGCAACATCGCTTGATTTTAGAAGCAAAAAGAAATCCATCTCTCACAATCTTTAGAACCTTGAAGAAGAGCGAAGCCTCCACTCCAAACCTAGTTCTAAGCTCTTAGCTCTCTGTGCTCAAAAGGAATCTTCTCTTTTGTAAGAGCCTGTGTGGTCCTTGGAGAGAAAAACCTTGTTAAATCTCTCTCTCTCGGGGGCTTAGGAGCTTCAGTGTGTAGCTGGTCAAGCTAGAGTCTGAAGCCTGTTTCCACTCTCTTTTCTTATTAGATTGTGTTCCCTTCTGGACGAAGGAAGACCTGGTGGTATCCAGGGTGGTTGTTGTACCCTTCAGGCTGAAGGAAGACCAGTTGAGGCTGGGTGTAAGGATCCTTAAGGGGGATTGTACCCTTGGTAGTAAAATCCTGAGGTATTGCTCAGGGACTGGACGTAGGTCTCCTGTGGAGAGGAGTTCCGAACCAGGATAAAAATCCTTGTGTCTTGTGGTTGTGTTTTGTGTGATTGTTGTCTTGTTTGCTCTAACTCTGACCTTGTTATTAAGTTGTGCAATCTTTTTCAGTAAACAGGTTTTAATCAAAGATCGAAGTTTTAATAACCCATTCACCCCCCCCCCCTCTGGGCTAGCTAGCTGGGCAACAGGTAGAAGAGCTATGCAGATGTCCGCAGGAGGCCGTTGCAGTTCAGCGTGGGTGACCTTGTGTTTTTGCGGGTCTCGCTGACCAAGGGTGTCATGAGATTTGGCAGAAAGGGAAAGCTCAGTCCCAGGTACATTGGGCCTTTTCCTATCACAGAGAGGATCGGCGAGGTTGCTTATAGGTTGAGTCTTCCGACAGAGTTGGCAGGTGTGCACAATGTCTTTCTTGTTTCGCAGCTCAGGAGGTACATTGCAGAACCGTCACACGTGTTGGACTACTCACAACTTGAGGTAGCGCCAGACTTGTCAGTGCCAGAGTACTCGGTCAGAGTTGTGGACTGCAGAATGCAGCAGTTGCGTCGGAGGCAGATTCCGTTGGTCAAGGTCATCTGGGAGAACCGCATTGGTGGCGAGGCCACCTGGGAGCGTGAGAATGAGATGAGAGAGTAGTTCCCTTATTTGTTTGAGTGATTGGTATGTTATTTCTCCCTGTATTGCTTTCCGTTTTGGAACCGAGTTTCTTTTAATTTCGAGGACAAAATTTCTTAAGGAGGGTGGGATGTAAAACCCGGCCCTCTTGGGCCCTTGGCCCTGTCCTCAGGGTCGCGACAGGCACCCTGGTCATGACATGGTCATGCCAGGGGCCCCTGTCGCAATATGGTTTTGGTCGCGGCACCCCTGGCCGTCGCGACATGGTCACAACGGGGGTGAGCGTCGCGTTCTTTTCGCGGCGTCTGGTGGCGTCGCAACTGCTTTTTTGACCAACTTAACCATTGTCTTGTCTGTTAGAATGGTCGTGTCAAGTGTCATGTGCATACAGCGTTAACGCGACCTGGTCAGTCGTCACGTTCTTGTTTCCCAGTCTTCAAGGTTTGACCGCTTTTGCGGTCACACCGTGGGTGGCTGTCGCGACATGCTTGTTGTCATGCCAGGCCGACCCATCGCGTCTTGGGGCCCGTCGATTTAAAACTGAGGTTGCGCCCCATTTCCCCCTCTTGCCCTTTCCTTCCTCTTCTTCCTTCTTCTCCCTCTCCTGAGCCCTCTTGTGTTCTCCGGCAGTTTTGGGTGCTCGTGGCGAGGCAGTGACGTCTCCTTCATGTAGGAGACATGTTCATGGTGCTTGGAGCGAGGAGGAGGTGGTCATTCCGATGTGAAGGCCCCAACGGGTCGGCTCTACTCATGGAGGTAGGGACCCTTGACTCCTCTCATCCTAGCATGCTCCCCTCCCCTTGAGATCATGTTTTCTTTGTGGTTTGGGTTGTGGGGGTGTGAGAATCATGCTCGTGTTGAGTGAGGTTTCCATCGAGCGTAGATTCATTGAAATCCATGTTTTGTGGGGTTTGAGGTTGATTTGCATGATTTAATGGCTTTCCTACGTGTTCAGCATGCTCTTCTCCCCCTCGTTGTAACGACCCGACCCCCCGGACCCCCACCAGGGCCCGAAGTTCGCGTCGCCACCTACGGATCCGAAGACCCGGAAGGGTTATATGAACAAGTCTAGTGAGATATGTACTGAATTTAAACAACTATAACAATATGTACAATATAGAAAAGTCTGTACAACGCGTCCCAAGCAAAAGCACAGGTACAAGAAGAAAGGTACAGTCCTTAAGGGGCATACCCCGAGGACTTGTAAAACACAGCTCTCAGCTCACTCGGCTACAAGAGCTCACAATGCTCACTCTCACTGCTGCTGACAACACACGGCGCCACAGCCGCCTCCGCAACCCGTCCGACATTGAGCTCCCGCGACGACGAGCCCCTAGCTGAAGGAAGTAGGGGGGGTGAGCCTCGCGAACAAGGCCCAGTAGGGATTACCAGTCCCTCACCGGCCAGAGCAGCAGGAACTCCGAAAACAGGAAACTACACTAGGAAGCTGTAAAGCGAGTAACACCTACAGCAGGGTACTACCAAGCAGCGGAATAGAACAGTGCAACGCCACGACCCCAACGAGGTCGGGCCACACACACGACTCCCGCAGAAACCAACGGAGTCGGACACACAGCGTAAACAACGCTCGGCACACTAGCCGAGACTTCGCAACAACCAAGCGAGAACGACGTCTCACCACAAGCACGGCCACCTCAGACCTCCACAGGGTCGAGGGCCCACACGCAGAACCACTCCAGACCCTGGACATGCCACGAGGTCGGGAGACCACACACGCCGGTGCCACCACGGACTGGCACCCGGGAACGGAACTGCGAAGCCAAGAGAACACCAAAGCGAGAACCACTAAAAGCACTGGTCTGCACAAGGCCAGACCAACGACGCCCACGGAAATGAGGCACGGCCAGGCTATGACCACCGTGCAAGCTTAGGGCAACGGGGGACACTTGGAAACGTCGTGAGGAAAATGCCGTCACAACAACAGCAACCAAGCCACCGCCGCTAGCAACTAAGAGGGGGACCCACAGTCCACACGCTCTGCTCGCTAGCCTAGCTCCTGCCTCCGCCCCCGCGAAGGGCGAGACAGAGCCGCCACAGAAACACACAACGCACACAACACCGCAGCCTGGCCAAGCTGCGGCCTCACGCCTGACACCACTACATGGCACCGGAACCAACGCAGAGAAAGGCAGTGAGACAAAGGACTGTCTGGTCTGCGCCAGGAAAGCACTCCGAACCCTCGGCGTCCAGACCTAGACAAGAGAGCTCTACAAACGACTCATCGCCGCTGCCCAAACCTCATTTCCCCTCAGCTCAGAGTCCGCTCACGTGGGCTGCCAACTCGAGCACACTCGTAGCCGGAGTACTCCCTCAACAGGCTCCCGAGGATGGGGGTCCCAGGAAACGGAGACAACCTCTAAATGGGACAAGCCCTCAAGTGCATAGCACCGGGCAAAAAGAGAACAGGGGGGCAATCACCACAAAAACGGCACAACTGACTTGTAACCAAGACAAGCCCAGCAGGCACGGGCACACACGGCACCCCTCCCGGAAACCCCGGAGGGGCCGTTGGCCAACGCCGGCACACACGGCACGGAACAAGAAGTTGGAACACCGCGAGGCAGAACAAAAGCCAGAACAACCTGATCGCGACCAAAGGTGTGTCGCCTTCAGAACAGGAAGGGACAGCCAGCCTGTCGCTACCAGGTCACGATGACCAGGGGGCCGCCTTCTGACCGAACGCGACATATCGACCTGTCGCGTTCAGCGTCAGAAGGCCAGACCCAAGTGGGGCCATTGGCCCGCAGCCAAACGGCACGGAGGCAAGAAGGCGACCAGAGCATCGTCGCTACCCCAAAAGGTAGAACGCGACGACTGCCCTGTCGCAACCCCGAAGGCGACAGCCAAGGTGCCGCCTTCAGAACAAAACCCGGAACTGAAGCGCAGAGGGGAACGCGACGGCCAACCTGTCGCCACCAAGAAGGCGACAGGTTGTATGTCGCCTCCAGACTGGTATCGCGACAGCTACCCTGTCGCGATCACAGGCTGAGCCCCGAACGGAGCAGGGGGGCCAACCATGGTCACCCCAAGCTACCACACAAGCACACACGGGGAGGGGAGCATGGGGAAAGCTATAAATCTAACTACAAAACCCCGAGGGCTCCCGATCCACCCGGATGGGAGAGGGCACAAGAAATCCCTACCTTAGAACGGAGAAACCACCCCACGAAGGGGCCCTCGCGGTCGGTTGGCCGCCTCCTCCTCGCTCCACGCACGCGCCGCCGCTCCACACGAGCTCCCGGCCGCTCCACAGCGCCGGATTGCCGGAGGGAGCCCTCCACCGCCTGAGAAGAGGGGAAAAGGGGGAGAGGAAGAAAAGGGGAAGAAAGGAGGGCCAAAGGCCTTAAGCCCTCGGAACCTGAGAACGTGACAAGATCCCTGTTGCGTTCCCAACAGGAACGTGACACCCGACACGTCGCCTTCTCAAAAGTTCCGACAAGACCTCTGACAGGCCAACAGGCGCCAGACCACGTGTCGCGTGCGCAGGCGCCTCAGGTGAACGCGACAACTGGCACGTCGCCTTCACACCTGCGATGCAGACACGTGGCACACAGCCACAGCAACAATCGGAATGCGACACAGGGGCCGTCGCCTTCCCAACCAGAAGGCGACAGGGAACATGTCGCGTTCAGAATGCGACACCCCTGCCCGACGCAATCCCAAGATCAACACCAAGGCACACAGAACCCGAGGAGTTACACCAAGATGCGACGAGAAAGCGACGCACCTGAACGTCGTGACACGGATGACTGTCGTGGTGGACACCCACGCCGCAACACCAACGCGTCACCCAGCCTGGGCGTGTCAGTGGCCAGTCATCCCACGACACCAGACGGAAGCTGGGATACCGGGTGTTACATTCCACCCCCCTTAAAACAATTTCTTCCTCAAAATTGGGACAAGCCCAACACATCCCGAGGCACGAAACGAAGCACAGGGAGTAAACGTAAGACCCAACGCGAAAAAGCCACTAAGTCTCAACACGACTTCCTCGTGGCAACAATCGCACCACCAAACACGCGCGGAACTCATGAAGCCGGAAAACCAACGGCTCACAACATGCTCCAACACTCCGGGAGCACCAAGCCAAGAAAACAACGTCTCACTCCAGCCACACGTGGGGCGCCCAAATGGAAGGACAACCCCACCGGTGCCGAGCGACGCCAAATCCGGCCCGAGCAGCGAAAAACACCAGCCGAAAACTACACGGTTGCAGTCACCAACAGACCTTGCTGTTGGGACCAACCCACCAGCAACTCACTCTGTCGCCACCAAGACCCGACAGAGGATGCAGTTGCCGACAGCAACACAAGAAACACCCGAGAACCAACCACAAGTCTCAGGGAAACGGCCTCACGCTACTAGCAGCAGCTAGTACCGGTCACCAGCCCAACCGAGAAACCACGCGAGAGACAGAACCAGAGCGACAACACGCTCGCGGAGGATCCGCAACACACGGAACAACGTCCACCGCCACCACTAGGTCTCACCTAGACCTTCCTCGCGGTCCAACGGGGACAGCAAACACACGCGGAGAAACCTCAACACGCGAAAACGGCATCCACTATCACCACTAGGTCTCACCCAGACCTTCCTTGTGGCCCAACAGGGACACCAAACGCACGTGGAGCCACAGAAACTGGGAGTCACACACTCCGCAACGTGGCATACCGCGACGGAAAACACGGAAGACGTCTGAGGTTAAGTCACGACCGGACACCTCACAACGCCGACAAATCACTTGGTCGAGTACTAGCAAGCCAACAGGTCTCACTATCACCAGACGAACTGATGGGAGACTCCGCCATCGGCTTCCAGACTCACCAACACCACGAGCAATCACACGGAAACCAAAACAACTGCAGAGGTCGAGGACAACACGTCGACCTCAGAGGGACCCAAACTGAAGCAGGGTACCCCAGCCAAACACGATCGCTCCGAAAGCGAGGAGGAAAACCTGGACACAGGCCACGACCAAAGCCCGGCGTATCACCGATAGGGCTACCTAGGCAAGGCAAAGCAGCCACCCCACAACGGTAACGGTACAACCACAAGGCTCAGGCTAGCACACGTGTCCCAGAGGCGGAAAACACGACGCCTCCAACACCGAGCAAACTTGTGAAACAATGCACGAAGCACACGAACAGACACACGGCACAACACACGGTGCTTCCACAAACACCAAAAGTAAACAAAGTGCAACCCAGGTGCACCAACAGCCAAAGAAACACTACGGCTAACAGGAAGGGCTCTCCACAGGAGACCTATCAAGAGCCACGCGCGAAGAACCGCAAGCCTGAAAAGGGCAAAACAGGCCACGCCGACCTCAGCCCTTAAGGCACAAAAACACGAAGCGTCGGAGAAAACGCTCAAGGTGCAGCACACACAGCGGCACCAACGGCCCGAGACGACACGGGCCCCACCGAAGGGACTCTCTACCAGAGACCCACAATAGAAGCACACAGAAAGCCAACAACTTCTTCAAGAGCGCAACACCCACGTCCGCTCCAAGAAGCACACAAAACACGAAGCACCGACTCCGCCGCACGGGGAGCGAAAACCACGACGACTCCCTGGCGCGCAAGAGCAAGAAGCACCACCTCCATCGCAACTGATAGAGAGGCCGAACACCAAAACGATGACACAAAAAGCCTCTGAGGCACAAGCCGAGGCACAAACGAGCATACAACGGAACAACGCTTGCAGGAGCAAGCCAACCAGAAAACCAGTGCACAGCAAAGCAATGCTCTCGAAAGCAATCCACAGGAATGAATACTACCTCGCACTAAACCAACAGGGACCCGACGCCCAATCTATTTAGGCAGGTAGCAAACCCATCTCGACAACAAATGGCACAAACAGGTCCACTGGCCCATGGTGCCATACGGAAAAGACGACACGAGGGGAGCAAGCAACTCAACCCAAAACAACTCAAGGAAGATAACTCCAACAAAAGGGTCGCAACGATGCGCACCCCGGAACACGCCACAGTGGAGTATCACCACCTCGAGCAGCCAACGGAAAACAGAGGAAGGAGACACGCACCGCAACGAGTCTCTTCCACGCACGAGAGGCAAACCACAACGCAAGACTGGTGCTTCCACAAGAAGCACAGCCAGCCGAGCACCTACGGCACTCACCAGACCACCATCTGCGAGAGCACGCAGGGCGCAAAAAATGAGGCAAACCATCCGAGCCACGGGGACACGCAGGTCCCGCCAGCACAGCCGAGAAACTTGGAAACGAACAACGAGACAAGCTGGCCAACGTAGCAACCAGACGCACGGCCAAGCGCACAACACCTTGACCGAAAATGCCCAAGCAGACTGTAACACAGACAGTCCAACCGACAACAACGACAACTCATCTCCACATAGAGAGAGAGAGAGCAACGACAACCAAAACAACACGAAGCAGACTTGGGGAGAACCTCCACCAAAAAGCGCTAAGAGCCGTCCTGGGAGAACCTCACCAGAACACAGCCCAACCAAACGACACACATCGAACCACAGGGCAACACAACGGTAGCCCGAAACGAACGCAGAGCACTCCTGGGAAGAACCTCCACCAGAAGCGACAAGGGCGATCCTGGGAAGAACCTTCACCAGAATGCACAACCCAAATGACTAAACAACACGAACCATCAGAGAGAACACTGCAGCAAGCAGAACTGCAGAAACCACACAAGCTGGTCCCGGGAGAACCTCCACCAGAACCACCAAGGCACCGCTCTGGGAAAAACCCTCCAGAACGCACCAACCAAACCAACAGCACACCTCAGACTCTGAGGTGGCACGGCAACAGCAGAAACGAGCGAGGAACAGTCCTGAGAGAAACACTCACCAGGACAACAACAAATAGTTCTGAGAAACCTCCACCAGAACACAGGGCAACCAAGCGATGCACCTCAGCCTCGAGGCCAACGCAACAGCAACCAGAAACGAGCACAACAAAGTTCTGGGGAAAACTCTCTTCCATCAGAACCAACAAGGAAAGACTCTGGGAGCACCTCACCAGAGCTCACAACCAGTCAGCACCAGGCTGACAACGACCACAGACAAGTGTCGCAGCGCTCAACTAGCGGTGCAACATGGCACACAAAGCACCTGCTCAGCTCGGCGTCCCGAGCACAAAGCACAGGCGCACAAGGCCAAACACACAACAACCACAGCACACACCCCAACAACAGAGGGGCAGCCAACAAGGCTGGGACACTTCGACCGGCTCCACAGACCACAACTCTACACCGGTGAAGGCCACACCACACGCAGGCTCTCTCAGCCTTCGCAACACACACACGCTCAAATGCGCTGAAGACGACCAGGAGCACCGCACCTGGACTTGCCTACAAGTGTCCTCCATACGGGAAGACCACTGCCAGGGAGTCCAGCGCCAACCGCGCCGCTACAGCATGAACACGCCGAGCGACCACACTCGCCACGCGCGCGGCACAGCAACAACTGCAACCTGCAACACGCGCACGAATCATGCAGGGAAGCCGCACACCTGCAAAACATTGAAAGGATAAGCCTAACACTAGTTGGACGGTGTCAGCAACGCACTAGTACCTTCCTTTGGGACAGCTATAGTTATTAACTCCTTACAAATCTCAGTAGACCCTCGCTCTGATACCAACTGTAACGACCCGACCCTCCGGACCCCCACCAGGGCCCTAAGTCGCGTCGCCACCCACGGATCCGAAGACCCGGAAGGGTTATATGAACAAGTCAAGTGAGATATGTACTGAATTTAAACAACTATAACAATATGTACAATATAGAAAAAGTCTGTACAACGCGTCCCAAGCAAAAGCACAGGTACAAGAAGAAAGGTGCAGTCCTTAAGGGGCATACCCCGAGGACTTGCAAAACACAGCTCTCAGCTCACTCGGCTACAAGAGCTCACAACGCTCATCTCACTGCTGCTGACAACACACGGTGCCACAGCCGCCTTCGCAACCCGTCCGACATCGAGCTCCCGCGACGACGAGCCCCTAGCTGAAGGAAGTAGGGGGGGTGAGCCTCGCAAACAAGGCCCAGTAGGGATTACTAGTCCCTCACCGGCCAGAGCAGCAGGAACTCCGAAAATAGGAAACTACACTAGGAAGCTGTAAAGCGAGTAACACCTACAGCATGGTACTACCAAGCAGCAGAACAGAACAGCGCAACGCCACGACCCCCAACGAGGTCGGGCCACACACACGACTCCCGCAGAAACCAACGGAGTCGGACACACAGCGTAAGCAACGCTCGGCACACCAGTCGAGACTACGCAACAACCAAGTGAGAACGACATCTCACCACAAGCACGGCCACCTCAGACCTCCACAGGGTCGAGGGCCCACACGCAGAACCACTCCGGACCCTGGACACGCCACGAGGTCGGGAGACCACACACGCCGGTGCCACCACGGACTGGCACCCGGGAACGGAACTGCGAAGCCAAGAGGACACCAAAGCGAGAACCACTAAAAGCACTGGTCTGCACAAGGCCAGACCAACGACGCCCACGAAAACGAGGCACGGACAAGCTATGACCACCGTGCAAGCTTAGGGCAATGGGGGACACTTGGAAACGTCGTGAGGAAAACGCCGTCACAACAACAGCAACCAAGCCACCGCCGCTAGCAGCCAAGAGGAGGACCCGCAGTCCACACGCTCTACTCACTAGCCTAGCTCCTGCCTCCGCCCCTGCGAAGGGCGAGACAGAACCGCCACAGAAACACACAACGCACGCAACACCGCAGCCTGGCCAAGGTGCGGCCTCACGCCTGACACCACTACGTGGCTCCAGAACCAACGCAGAGAGAGGCAGTGAGACAAAGGACTGTCTGGTCTGCGCCAGGAAAGCACTCCAAACCCCTCGGCGTCCCAGACCCAAACAAGAGAGCTCTACAAACGACTCATCGCCGCTGCCCAAACCTCGTTTTCCCCCTCAGCTCAGAGTTCGCTCACGTGGGCTGCCAACTCAAGCACACTCGTAGCCCGGAGTACTCCCTCAATAGGCTCCCGAGGATGGGGGTCCCAGGAAACGGAGACAACCTCTAAATGGGACAAGCCCTCAAGTGCAGAGCATCGGGCGAAAAGAGAACAGGCGGGGCAATCACCACAAAAACGGCACAACTGACTTGTAACCAAGACAAGCCCAGCAGGCACGGGCACACACGGCACCCCTCCCGGAAACCCCGGAGGGGCTGTTGGCCAACGTCGGCACACACGACACGGAACGAGAAGTCGGAACACCGCGAGGCAGAACAAAAGCCGAACAACCTGATCGTGATCACAGGCTGAGCCCCGAACGGAGCAGGGGGGCAACCATGGTCACCCCAAGCTACCACACAAGCACACACGGGGAGGGGAGCATGGGGAAAGCTGTAAATCTAACTACAAACCCCGAGGGCTCCCGATCCACCCGGATGGGAGAGGCACAAGAAATCCCTACCTTAGAACGGAGAAACCACCCCACGAAGGGGCCCTCGCGGTCGGTTGGCCGCCTCCTCCTCGCTCCACGCACGCGCCGCCGCTCCGTACGAGCTCCCGGCCGCTCCACAGCGCCGGATCGCCAGAGGGAGCCCTCCACCGCCTGAGAAGAGGGGAAAAGGGGGAGAGGAAGAAAAGGGGAAGAAAGGAGGGCCAAAGGCCTTAAGCCCTCGGAACCTGAGAACGCGACAAGATCCCTGTCGCGTTCCCAATAGGAACGCGACACCCGACACGTTGCCTTCTCAAAAGTTCCGACAAGACCTCTGACAGGCCAACAGGCGCCAGACCACGTGTCGCGCGCACAGGCGCCTCATGTGAACGCGACAACTGACACGTCGCCATCACACCTGCGATGCGGACACGTGGCACACAACCATAGCAACAACCGGAACGCGACATAGGGGCCGTCGCCTTCCCAACCAGAAGGCGACAGGGAACATGTCGCGTTCAGAATGCGACACCCCTGCCCGACGCGATCCCAAGATCAACGCCAAGGCACACAGAACCCAAGGAGTTACACCAAGATGTGACGAGAAAGCGACGCACCCGAACGTCGCGACACGGATGACTGTCGCGGTGGACACCCACGCCGCGACACCAACGCGTCACCCAGCCTGGGCGCATCAGTGGCCAGTCATCCCACGACACCGGACGGAAGCCGGGACACCGGTGTTTACACTCGTGGTATGTTTGTATCGGATTTTGGGGTGGTCTTCGGGAGGGTCATCCTAGAACCCCCCCCCCCTTGGCTGAGATCGCGACTGTTGTAGAGGTCATGATGATGTAACAACCGGCCAAGCCACCGCGACATCATCGCGACGCTCTCGAGCGTCGTGACCTGGTTGCGATGGCTTGTGCCATCGCGACAGTGTCACGACAGCCCTGGGCGTGGCGACATGGTCGCGACGGCCCGATGCATCGCGACTACAGCAGAGACAGGTATGTCTTGCGAAGTTCTGTTTTCCATGGAGTCTTCGCCGTTTCCACGTCTTACTGTACTCGTGGCACCAGTGCTACTTCCCTAGTACGATCCTACACTAGTCATTCGCCCAGTGCTCGGCACCTGAGGGCTTGTCCCGTGAGAGAGGTTGTTACCGTTGCTGGGACCCCCCCATCCTCGTACGCCTTAGAGGGAGCATTCAGGGTGACGAGCGTACTCGAGTCACGAACTCTGGAGTTGAGGGGAAAACGGTGGTTAGGACAGTGGCGTCGAGTTGTTTGCAGAGCTCTCTTGGTTGGTCTGGGACACCGAGGACGGCCGGAGTTCTACCCGGTGCAGGCCAACCAATCCTTTTTCTCACTGTCTCACTCTTTATGGCCCCGGAACTGCTTAGAGAGGCCAGGTGTGGGACCGTAGTCCGGCCAGACTACGGTGGTTACTGTTGTGTACTTGTGTCCTGCCTCACTCTGACGTGACGTGAAGGTTTAGACCTGGGTCGAGGATAAGACTCGTGGAGCACCTGACGGTGACTAGTGGTAGTGTTGTAACGACCCGACCTCCTGGACCCCCGCCAGGGACCCCGAAGGTCACGCCGCCACCCACGGGTCCGAAGACCCAGAAGGGTTAGAATTTTAGTCCAGTGAGATAAGCAATGAATTCAAATAACTATAACAAGAAAATTCATACATTTAATAAAGAAGTTATGTACAACAAGTTCCAAATAAAGTACAGGTATAGAAAGAAAAGGCGTAGTCCTCAAGGGGCATACCCCGAGGACTTGCAAAAAGGTCACTCTCAACTCACGCTACAAGCGCTCATGCTCACAACTCACACTACTGGCAACGCCGGCGCAACAAACTGCCACCACGACACGTCCAGCAACAAACTCCTGCGACAGCGAGTCCCTACCTGAAGAGAGGAGGGGGGTGAGCCTCGCGAACAGGGCTCAGTAGAGATTACCAGTCCCTTACCAGCCAGAGGAGCAGGAACTCCAACA
>CM024758.1:18623932-18689415 GCA_014218235.1 Colocasia esculenta
CCTAATTAGGGTTGGGAAGAGATCAAAATTCGTGGGCAACGGTTAGGGTAAGGGACTCATTTTTAGGATATATATCCTTGTTTAATATTTATCTTATCCCCTTTATTAATTACTATTATTTTAAATCCGAATTTGACATAATTACCTCCATCTTGTGTTGGACTCTCCACATTTGGGCCCACTCTATCATGTTGGGGCCATTAATATAACCCATTCCTAATTTTGGTTAATGGGCATTCATTTAATTCACTTAAATTCTATTATTCCTTTTTTATTCTAATTAAATCTATTTATCTCATTTATTAAATTGGAATTATATATATATATATATATATTTGAATTTAAAAATCAAGGTTACTACATTAAAGGTGCCAGGCTTGGACCTACAGCTGTGTGGTCTACAGGTGTGGTGTTAGTTAGGCTCCACTGTTCTTTGGCTTGTGGTTGTGGAGCGGCAGTTGGACCTTCTGTCCGTGACTGCGAGACTGAGAGGTGGTTCTTGTGTTGTGTTGTTCGGGTAGGATACTGGCGTCATGAACCAGTAGTCCGTTCCCGTGTGGTGGCATCGTTCTGTTCTAACTCGTGCTTTGCCATTGGTGGTGGTTTGTGTGTTGTGACTCGTTGGTTGAGGTTTGACCCATTGTAGTGTGCCCTGGTGTTGGCACAGTTATTATTGTGATTCCGCGATGGTCCCTCATGGTAGTAGGTGCTTGTACCCTTCGTGGGTAGCTTGTGTTGTGGTACATTGTGTACCAGTCCCTTCAGGTGTTGAGGTGGACACGTGTTTCATGGAGGTCATGCGGTGTGACCTCCCACATGTTGTGTTTTACCCTTCTTTGGGTAAGCTTCCGATTATGGTTCTAGTGTATGGTGGATTGGCTTCTTGACGCCAGTCCTGTTACCCTTCTGGGTAGTTGCCTATGAAGCTTGTAGCTTTGGCGACCAGTTATTGTAATGGTTTGCCTGTGAGGCTTATGGCCTAGGCATTTCAGTTGTTGGGCGGACTAGTGGTGCTGAGCTAGTCCTGTTTTCCTCTTCCTTTCTGAGATTTATATTAGCTGATGAGATTATGTTAGTTGTTGTTAATCATGTTTTGTTGTGAGCATGATATGGTTTGGCTATCGGTGTTGCTAGTGAGACCCTCTGGGTTAAGGTCTCTATAGTTTGTGTGTTGTTTTGGGAGATCCCTACTGAGCCAGTGACTTGTTGAGGCTCACTCCCTTACAGTCCTTTTTAGGTGGTAGCCGGTTTCGTGTGGCTACGGAGGAGTTGTGGTAGACTTGTACCACCAGTATTAGAGTTACTCGTTGTGTGAGCTTGTGCTCCCTCGAGGTATGCCCCATATAGTTGTTCTTTTTAGTTGGACATGTAATATTGTATTAGGACAGTTGTACATTGTTGTATATAGATATGAGCACATGTACTTTCTTGTGTCTTATATTGTTGTTGTTGTCTTTTATATTCTTACTGGACACTTGTGCGAACTATCCCTTGCGAGACTTCGGTCCGATCGCGGGAGGCGGACTTAGATATGGAGCCTTATTGGGCATAATTATCCAGGGACATTACAGTTGGTATCAGAGCAATGGTCTAGTTTGAATATGAAAAGACATTGAGGTTACAATGTCCCAAGACATGGATTAATGTCCACTGCTGGTAGTAAGTCTGCGATTTTATGTGGTTAAAGTGGTTTTCAGGAGTTTTGTCATGTGAACTATGTGTTTATTTTTATAAGTTTGGCAGTTACTGGTAGTAGCTGAGAGAAGATGAGGTTAGAGGAAACCCAGTTTGTGAAATGTGTATGATTGTTGCACACCTGTCAGTGTTAGTTGTTGTTGAGAATGGTGAAGCTAGTGGTATAATGTGAGTGATTATACCAGCGTGTCAGGTTTGTGATTAAAGTATAGTTGTTTAAAGGTTCTCAGTTATAGAAATTGAAGGGATTAGTGAATTCAATTATGGAATTCAATAAAGGTGTTTTAGTGAGGTACAGAATGTAGAGACAGGTATAAGGTAATGATGTGATGGAATAGCAGAGGGAACAACGTTATAATGAGGAATAGAACAGTGTGATAAGGATTATTAAGTGTGTGAATTGTGATTGAGAACCTTAGCAGAGGTATGTCTGTGTTTTAGATCAGTGTTAATAAGTGTTAAGGAGCAGTTTGGGTAATAATGTGATTAGTGATATGGAAAGATTTGGGAATGATTAAGAGAGGCAAATTAGCTCCAGATAAGGTATTGGTAAGTAGAGGAGTAGTGAATTGTGAAAGTTAGATTAAGAGTGCTTTGTGATTAGAGACGGTTGCAGTAAAGAGTTTAAGAATAGTGCTATTGTGAGTAATGATGATAATGGAAATTTGATATAGAGATTTGTGTAAGAATGTGCCGAGGTGATCACCCGAGTAAAGAAGAATCAGTGTGTAGTTAGCTTTTTTGAGAGTTTTATAAGAAAATAATCACTTGGCAAGTGGGCAGTTTGTGAGGATTCATAGAATGTTTTATTAAAGATTGCCGTGTTAAAGATAAGATTAGTGTTGTTTAGCAGTTGGGTATAGTCTGTGAGGAAAGAAAGGTAAAGGATGTGTCCGACAAAGATTGAGGATGAGGTTAAGAATGATAAGAATTAGTTAGTTATGTGAGTCAGAATAGCAGGAAATAAATCAGTTGAGAAGCAGTTAAAGAATATCAAGCTAAGTGAAATAGTAAGGCAGATTATGGAAAAGAATTCAAGTAAAGGTTTGAATGGAAAGGTATTAGTGAATGTGCTGTAATAGTGGTACTTCAGCATTTGAGAATAAAGCAGCAACACAGAATAGAGAAATCAGGCAGAGCAAGTTATTACAATTAAAGATATCGGTTTCAGGTTCCGGCTATGGAAGTATTTTAAAGAAGGATGATTGTACATTAGCAGGAGTAACAGTGTGATGGTACTAAGAGAGTAGTCAGCTAGTAGAATAGTTGAGAGAAATGTCTTGCAGAAATGATATTGTGGTTAGTGCAGTTGGTAGTATAGATTAGGTTGAGTGTTATACTAGAGAAAGAAAGAGTATAACAGATTATGAAACGGATATAATCAGATGGTTCAGGAAATGTTCAGTAAAGGTTTGCAAGCCGGTGCACAAAAAGTGATTCCGTTGAGCAGAAGTGTACTCCAATAAAGGTATTCCTGAATTTGATTTGAGAGCAAAAGCAGATCAGTTAAAGAATATTTTGAAAGATTATGATTATGATGTGATTAATCGGCCATGGAAGATGTTATTTAAAGCCAGGAAGGTATATGAAGAGTAAGGTATGTCGGTAGCAGTACGGTAGCATTTGAAATTGAAGTTTGTGGCACAACTAGAATTGAAATATAAAGGAAGCATATCAGAAATTTAGGTGTTTTCTTCCAGTGAAAAATGATTGAGCAAGATGAATTGAGGAATGAGTAAAATGAGAACTGAGTCCAGCTGGAATTAGAGTAATAGTGAAAATGGAAAATAATTGAAAATAGTACCAAGGGCAGAATTTGTGGGTTACTTTGCCAAGTATCCAGTGTAATCAGAGTGGCGCAGCGGAAGCAGGGATACCACATATTCCCAGATTATCCATGTTCTGCTTGATTGAAAGAAAAGTCTGATATTTTTGCACAGTTGGGTAAAGAAATAGTGGTTTGACCAATATGAATTGAAATACTATGGGCAGATGGCATAAAGAGGCAGGAAATTTTAAGATGGTATTATTTTGTGAAAAGGCTGGCAATTGAGAATATGAATAGAAAAAGAAAGCAGAATAGTAGTTGGCAGTGATAGACAGATAATAAAATGGCATTGAGAAATCCGAAAATTTAAAGAAAGTTTAGTGTGGCAGAGCATTGAGATGTAACAGTACATAGTAAGAGATTCAAGTAAGAAAAGCGGCACAGAAAGAGATGTTGCAAGCACAGCCAGGAAAATATGAAAGAAGGTTGAGTCCAAGGAGATAAAGTGCCAACAACAAGGTGGAATCGCATACAACTGAAAGGTATAGAAAGAGTAGAATGTAGTAATTGGATAGTACAGTTATGAAAGGAATTAAAGAGAAAGGAAATGGAACAGGCAAAAATGAACAGATGAATCAGTCAGCATAGGTGATTTGAAAGGCAAGTGCAGAGGAAGCGTATCCTACTTGTTATGTATATGGCTTTATTTCTTTTTAGGTGTTAGTCTGACTTGCCGTGGTTTCGCCCTGAATGTCGAGGACAACATTTCTTTTTAGGTGTTAGTAATGTGATGACACGGTTGTCGGATTCGGTTTATCGGGTTAAAAGTGTGGTGCTTATGACCAAGAGGTGGCATTGGGCCTTAGTCATGTTTTCGTGTGTTGGGTGGGCGTTATGGGCCTTAGCTTTCAGCCCAATTAGCCCACAGGTTGACTGTTGTAATCGCGTCGGAGCAGGATGACGCGATTTAAACACGTCGGTCTCTTCGAATGCGATTCTGAGAACCGACTTTATGACGTGTGTCGCGCGGTTTCTGGGTGGCGTCGAAGCAAGGTGGACGAGTTTAAAAGTTAAACGCGGCGTCTGTCCACGATGCGATTTTTGATTAGAGTTTTAAGTGTTTTGTTTCGCAAAGACAGAGCAGAAGGGGCTCTGTCCAAGCGAAGGAGTGATGCTGCGGAGAATTCCTCGGCGATTCGACTCCTGGAGGCTCGTGTGGCTCGGGAACCACGCAAGGATGGCATTTGGAGAGTGGGCATGCTGAGGACGAGGATGTTTTGATGTTCTTCGATTTCTTCCAACTGGTAGGGAGACTTCCTACCTTTGTTTAATGTCTTTTAGCATGATTGGAAGGGATTAAAGGGGGGGGTGCATGTGTGGGTGGTTTGGATTTGTGGTGTTTCATATGTTTTATAGCTTTATCTTGGTATTTCTGTTGAGAGTGTGTGGATTTCTCCCGTGGGGAAGGTGAGTTCGGCCTCTGAGCTGAACTCACAATCGAGTGTGAAACACGAGCGGAGGAATCGACGTGTTCATGGTTTTAACGCGTCGCTCTGCATCGACGCGATTTAATGTTGACCGTGGTGTGACCGGTTAAGCTGAAGGTGACGAGTCGGGCCGTCGCGACTCTGTCACAACACTAGGCCCTATCGCGTTAAGGTTTTGAATGGCGTCCGGTCAGGTCGACACGATTCTAGAGGCGTCGCCTGTGTCCGACGCGTGTTAGCTTCTAAGGTTAGCTTGTGGTGGCTGGGCAGTGAGTTCTAGTGTGAACCTAGCTCTAGTCTTTTACTATTTTATAAAATGTACTTAAGGTGCTTAATGGCTAGTAAATCATGTGTAGGGTTAAGAGTTATTATGTGAATCATGGGATTCATGTTAAGTTGTTTTATTATGGATCGGTATTGCCATGGAGGTCATGATGACCAATGATAGGCAAGGTTATTACGTGTTAAGTGGTTCGTATAAGTATCAGTGTCGGATGACTTGAGGGTCACTTGGTGACCGGTGTTAAACTAATCCTAACACTCATATACCATGATTTATAATAAAGGATTGTATAAGTATGTATATCGTGGTTTGTGTGTTTTGCCGAGTCTGGTGGTCCGGTGCCTATTTAGGAATACCTCTTAAGTCGGGTACCCTAGGTTCCTTGGTGAGCCAGGCACATGTGTTGTGCTCGGGGCGTGTCCCGGTACGGTGTGTACCTCTGAGGTCTGAGTCGTCTTCCTAGACACCCTCACTCCTGTGTTTGAGTTGTACGTCTGGCTGAGGGAAAGATGACTGTGGGTAGCGACTTGTGTTTGTGGTGTGCAGTCACTTGTAGTGCGCTCGTGTTGGGGGACGGACACCAGTAGACATCATTGGTCCCCAACTAGTCCTTATTTCCAGTGCCTCACTTTAGGGAGCCCGGGCCAGAGTCCCTAAAGGTGCCAGGCTTGGACCTGCAGCTGTGTGGTCTGCAGGTGTGGTGTTGGTTAGCTCCATTGTCTTTGGATTATGGTTGTGGAGCGGCAGCTGGACCTTCGTCTGTGACTGCGAGACTGAGAGGTGGTTCTTGTGTTGTGTTGTCCGGGTTGGATACCGGCGTCATAAACCAGTAGTCCGTTCCCGTTTGGTGGCGTCGTTCTGTTCCGATTCGTGCTTTGCCACTAGTGGTGGTTTGTGTGTTGTGACTCGTTGGTTTAGGTTTGACCCGTTGTAGTGTGCCCTGGTGTTGGCACAGTTGTTATTGTGATTCCGTGATGGTACCTCATGGTAGTAGGTGCCTGTACCCTTCGTGTTAGCTTTGTGTTGTGGGTACATTGTATAACCAGTCCCTTCAGGTGTTGAGGTGGACACGTGTTTCATGGAGGTCATGCGTGTGACCTCCCCACGTTGTTGTGTTTTACCTTTCTTTGGGTAAGCTTCCGATTATGGTTCTAGTGTATGGTGGATTGGCTTGTTGACGCCAGTCCTATTACCCTTCTGGGTAGGTTGCCACTGAAGCTTGTGGCTTAGGCGACCAGTTATTGTAATGGTTTGTCTGTGAGGCTTGTGGCCTAGGCATTTCAGTTGTTGGGCGGACTAGTGGTGCTGAGCTAGTCCTATTGTCCCTCTTCCTTTCTGAGATTTATATTAGCTGATGAGATTATGTTTAGTTGTTGTTAATCATGTTTTGTTGTGAGCATGATATGGTTTGGCTATCAGTGTTGCCAGTGAGACCCTCTGGGGTTGAGGTCTCTGTAGTTCGTGTGTTGTTTTGGGAGATCCATACTAAGCCAATGACTTGTTGAGGCTCACTCCCTTACAGTCCTTTTCAGGTAGTAGCTAGTTTCGTGTGGCTACGGAGGAGTTATGGCAGACTTGTACCACCAGCAGTAGAGTTACTCGTTGTGTGAGCTTGTGCTCCCTCGGGGCATGCCCTAAGTAGTTGTACTTTTTAATTGGACATGTAATATTGTATTGGGATAGTTGTACATTATTGTATACAGATATGAGCACATGTACTTTCTTGTGCCTTATACTATTGTTGTTGTCTTTTATATTCTTACTGGACACTTGTGCGAGCTATCCCTTGCGAGACTTAGGTCCGATCGCGAGAGGTGGACTTGGATATGGAGCCTTATTGGGCATAATTATCCAGGGACGTTAAAAAGAACATACGCATTGGGCCCGATACGTGTCAGCACTTTTAACGGGCCAGCTCCCCGAGCTTGTAGCTTTTTCACGGTTCTTGAAGGAAACTGCTTAGGTCTAACCCTGACCATGATGTAATCTCCTACTTGAAATTCTTGGCAGTGCTGGTGTAAATTTGCTGCATTAGCATAGTTTTCGTTGCTTATTTCAATTTGCTTATGGATGCTATCATGCAGACTTCTAATGTGTTCCGCTAACGACTGGGCAGACTCAGAGACATGGGACTGACGATGCATAGGGACAAGATGTAAAGGTCTACTAGGTCTATATCCAGTGACTTTCTCAAATGGGCTCATACCAGTAATCTTGTTGACCGATTTATTATAAGCGAATTCAGCTAGCGATAGGCTGAAGTCCCAACTTCTTTCATGCTTGCCCACTAAACACGCAAGAAATCACCCAGACTCCTATTAACCACTTCAGTCTGTGCATCAGTCTGGGTGAGGTACTCGATAGAGAACTTGAGTTTGGTGCCTAAGAGATTCCAAAGGGTCTTCCAGAAATAGCTAACAAACCGAACATCCTTGTCCGAAATAATATTTTTGGAAGCCCCCATGTAAACGCACGACCTCAGATAGAAAACGTGGGCTACCTTCGATGCATCAGACGTATTGCAAGGGAATTAACGAGCCATTTTTGGAAATCTATCCACCCCACCAAGATGGAGTCAGCCGACAGACGGTTCGTGGCAACCTAAGACAAATCCATACTCACATCTTGCCATAGGCGGTTTGGCACGGGTAATGGAGTGTATAATCCTGTGTTCTGCTTTTCTTTGTTGGCTGTAGCACAAGTTTGACATTGAGCCACGATGCGAGCCACATCGCATTCAAACTTGGCCAATAGAATCGGTACTCCATCATTCAATGGTTTTGTTGCGCCCAAAGTTGGCCAGCTAAACCCCCAGCATGCACTTCCCATGCAAGAAAACATCACGAACGGAGGTCCGGGGAGCACACCACCCTCACCCCGAAAAGATATCCATCTTGAAGAATAAATCGCTGAATTCACGGGAGGGACCAGATTGGAGGACAGAGAAGATAGGGCCAAAATCAGGGCAATTGGGATATTCATTTCGAAGTCTTTCAAAGCCCATGATCTCGGTGCTTACAACAGCCAAAAGAGAGAAACGACGACTCAAGGCGTCAGCTACCCGATTCTCCACACCAGCCCGATGCTTAAGAACGAAAGTGTAAGCATGAATGTACTCCACCCAACAACTGTGTCGGGGGTCGAGCTTCTTTTGTGCATGGAGAAATCAGAGGGCTTCGTGGTCCGAATGCAACAAGAACTCTTATGGTAACAAGTAGTGCCTCCAGTACCTTAGAGCTTGGACCACATCATAGAATTCCTTATCATAGGTGGAGTATTTCTGCTTGGCATCATTTAACTTCTCACTGAAGAAGGCTATGGGGTGGCCCTCTTGACTCAGCACTCCATCTATACCAACACCAGACGCATCACAATAGACCTCAAAGACCCTCGAAAAATTAGGCAAACGGAGAACATGGGCTTGGGTCATACACTCCTTAAGTTCACGAAAGTGTGCAGACAAAGGGCCCCTTTTGAATGCAATATGTAATGGGAGCTGTGACGGTACTGAACCCAAGAATGAATCGATTGGTAGAAAGGTGGCCAAATCGGGAAAGCTACCACAATGAAGGGTCTGTGTCTTTGGCCATTCTACGATCACTTTTAACTTTTCTAGGTTAGTGGAAACACCCTGGCTCCAGACAATGAACCCAAGAACGTGACTGTTTTCATCATGGCGCACTTCTTGAGATTTCCAAAGAGGCTTTCTTTGCAGAGTGTGAGACTCACTTGTCTCAGGTGGTCTAAATGGTCTTTCCTTGTGTGGCTATTGATAAGGATATTGTCAAAGTACACCACAAGGAACATTCCAATAAATGGGTGTAGCACTTGGGGTCATCACAACATGAAAGTGCTCGAGGCATTAGATAGCTCGAAGGCAATGACCAACCACTCATAGAGTCTTCTTCATGTTGAAGGCGTTTTTCCATTCATCTCCAGGTCAGATTCTCACTTGATGATAGCCACTCTTCAGGTCAATCTTTGAGAACACATGGCCCCCGCCATCATATCCAACATATCGTCCAAGTAGGAATGGAGAAATCGTACTTCACTGTGATGCGGTTGATTGCACGGCTGTCAACGCACATTCTCTAGGTACCATCTTTCTTTGGAGCCAACAGTGCGGGGACTGCACAAGGACTCAGACTTTCTCTTGTGCGACCTTGCCTCAAAAATTCCTTAACCTGCCTTTGTAATTATGCGTGTTCAACTGGATTCATCCTGTGGTGTGGCAAGTTAGGCAGCGTAGACCCTGGGATAAGATTGTTGGCATGCTGAATCTCACGCATCGGGGGTAACCCATCTGGCTTATCATCAGGGAAGACATTGACAAACTCTCGAAGGAGAGAAGTGACTTCCTCCGCTTGCTTGCTCGGAACTGGTGTGCTATCCTCCTCTGGGACTTCCCTACCTATAAGGGCATAAATGACATCACAGTCATGAAGTTCTTCCTCGAACTCTCGAGCAATAATTAGCTGTAATGTCATGGTTGTGGGGGCACTCGCTTTAGGGATGCAAGTAAGGGAGGGACGGCTCAGACTCGGGACTACAGGACCCCCAGGTGTGACTGACTGAGAAACACCATGGTTGGAAGGAGTAATCAAGCAAGGTAGCCTGAAACCACAGGTGTGTGGGGACCGAGGCTCTCACTCGAGGTAGGACTTTGAGGACGGGAGGGTGGAATGGTGATACACTGGCCGCCATGTTCAAAGAAATAGGTGTTGGAGCGTCTTTAGAGGGTCGCATCCACATCATAAATCCATGGTCGGCCAAGAATGACACTCCCGACTTCCATGGGTAGGACGTCACACCAAACTTGAGCCTCGTAAGAATGTAAATAGATCAGAACGAGGCATCTTAGGCGAATGGGAATGGATGTGGTGTCAACCCAAGATACATGATAAGGGCGAGGATGATCCACCGTTGATAGTACTTGTGGAGATGGCATTGATGCAACTCTCGCTGTCGATGATGACCAGACAAGCCTTACCCCCAAGGTGATAATAAGTCTGAAAAATTGCTGTGCGGCGCCAATCATCACTCTCCCTAGGATGGCCAAGATGCACCAAACGACTCCAAGTCTTCACCTCTAGGTGCATCCTCTAGGTTTAATGCTTGGACAGTTCCAGTCACATCTTCTTCCATAAGAAACTCTTCTACCAGATCATTTCCTGCCTCATAACTTACATCCACAAGGTGCTGTGTGGGGTCAACAGGATCGCCGTCTCAATGGCCTGGGCTCTGTTGGGACAGAAGAGAGTGTAATGTCCAATCCCATGACACTGATAACAGCAAACGTGAGAGCCGCATTCTTGCAGAGCTATCTCTCTCATAGGAGCCTTTCCCTTATCGTTGCGCGGTGTAGGGGGTGCTCCAAGAATGGGACGAGTAGTAGAGGGGAGTGGGGGCTTAGCAGGGGCAGCCCCCTTAGGGGGAAAAGTATGAGGGCGGGCCATAGGGTCCTGATGCAAGCCTCTCAGAAAGTCTTGGGCAATGCCCCTCTAGGGAAACTAGGGATGAAACGCTGCTCATGAGGACCGCTGATGGAAGGGTTTTGCTCGTGGAGGAATCTCTATCCATCAAAACTGCTCCTCTCACTCACCAACATTGGTAACAGTGGTCCAGGTAGTAACATGTTGTCGAACACTTCTTCCTGATAGATCCGATGAAGTCCCTTCCGAAAGCTCAGGACAAAGTCAATCCCCCTCCACACGGGCACCACACCTCAACAGAAGGTCGTCAAACACATCAATGTATTCAAATACAATTCTAGAGCCCTGAGTGATGTTCTGCCATCGATCAATCAAGCAATGGCGATAGGTCATGGGAACGTACTTCTCTTGAAGCCTAGCCTTCATTTCTTACCATGTATCGATCGGCCCCTCATACCTTTGCACCAAGCATTCCTCCAAGTTTGACCAAAAGGTCAACTCTTGACCCCTTAGAGGTCCGAGCAAAAAAAAACACGTTGTGGGCCATACATGCTCAACAATCAAATAACGATCCACTCTGGCCTCCCAGTCCAGGTAAACTTGCGCCTCCAAGGAGCCGTCAAAGCTTGGAGCCTCCAGGCGGGCATTCCGAATGTCTTGGTCCGTTCACGATTAGCCCCATAGTCATCCTCGTATCCGGACAGGTCTTCGGTCAAACATTCTATACCTACGGCAATTGGGATTCTAGGGTTTTCATCCATCTCTTCAAAAGACTCATGGTCAAGCTCCTCATTCCTTCCATAGTGGTCATCTACACGAGGTCCACGAGGGAGTGGTCGCAAGGGGCAACCGGGGGGGGGGAGGTTGGGGTAAGGATCCCCGTTTTGCTCCTACCTAGGGGTGTGTACAACCCTTCCAATGCAGAAATGCGTCCAACCATCCTTGGACCATGCGGTTAGACTCAGTAATTCGCTCCTCTATACCAGCTAAGCCTTCACCTAGATGCTGCTCCATCCTCCTAACCTCAGTCCTAAGCTGATGTATCAACTCGGTCAAAATGGGATCTCTAGGATGGTCAACACTTGTGTTAGGGGCATGCACATGTGAGCTAGACATATCCTGATGTGGTCCTGACATTGGCGCTGGTAAGTGGTATGCAGCACCACTACATGTGGGCATGAGACACATAAGTAGGCTACTCTTAGATGCAAACGATTGATAGGAAACATTTTTTTTTTACTAATTTTAGACTTTTTTTTTGTTTTTGATGTTTATGTGCAACTAATCATGCAAAATTGACAATAGAACAACTTTTTTTTCCTTTTTTTTTGGCAGCAAATTTTTGTCACAACCAGAATTTCAAGAAAAATTATGTGCAAGACAAGGCAAGCTACACTATCGGGGAGTTGTCCGTAGCAAAGGTGACAAAATATCGGCCCAATTTGTAAAACGAACTACCAAAGGCTAAAGTGACAAGCTCCACATTTAATAACTTCACCAGATATAATCAAGAGAGTACCTCACACTCATAAGTAGATAGTGATAATCAAACTGGCTAGGAACCTATCACACATTCACAACATCAAATTAAACTACATACAAGAAAAGTAAGTAAAAGAAGCGAGATATCCGCACTAACTGACTCGCTGAAGAGCGAGGTGCACAACCAAGGTACGAGAGTCTACTAACTACCACTAGCTGGGTGCTCTTCGTCTCTAGTAGGTGAGATTTTCAGCACTGTGAACTCCATATCAATAGCTGCAAGACGATGCCGATGGCGGATGCATGGCGGTGAGACAACCAGATGGCTTGGACACTGGCGTGGGGGAGTCCAGGGGCGGTGAGGCTGGCTGAACTCATGCGTGAAGGAGGGTAGATAGAAAAAGACACACTTGGTCTCATTGACAACCTCGACTCCCAGTAGACTCATCAGCTGCAAATGCTCGTTGACACGAGCAAGTGGGCTAGCATGTTAAGACCCCTCGAGTTGCACTGTAGTGCACTGTAGCACACAGGGACAGTAGCGCAAGGCACTATAGCTGGACCAGCCCTTGGTTTGGGCAGTCTAAATGGGGCTGGTTACTAGCTTGACCGACTCCCCAAAAGTGACCCACCCTTCCCCTTTTATATCCTCTTCGGTCGCTCCTTTCTTCACCCTTTGTGTGGGGTGAGATAGAGGGGAAGAAGGTGAAGGCAGCTATGATGGAGTTTTTGCTGGAGTCGACGACGACTGGGTTGGCTGCGGCGTTACTACGCGACGGCGGTGATGAACACGACAACGACGTGGGATTGGTCACGGTGTTGGGGCGCGAGGGCGAGGTTGGCCGCTGTGTCGAACCGCGACGATGGCCAGGGCCGGCCGCTGTGTTGTGATGGCGGCTAGATGCCCAAGCAGGGACAAACGTGATGGCGGCATTGACTGGATGCGGTGCTTGGGCTGCTCCGGCGGTGACGGGCGTCGCTCTGCGTGACTACGAGGAGCCGCTGCGATGTATGGCGTGACGACAGCGATGGCATGGGCATCGAGCAGGGGTGCTTGCAGCGTCGACGCCGTTGAGGACCGGCCGCGATTAGGCGATCTGTGGAGGGAGAAGCCCCGTGAGTTGATGCGGGGCTCGCTGCTATGTCTGGACGAAGGTTGATAGGAAGAAGAAGAAGACACAAGTGACGTGGCGTGAGCTAGAGAGAGGGAGAGAGAGAGAGAGGGAGGCGGCGACGCGAGACGAGAGAGGGTTTGAGAGAGGGCACGTGGAGGGAGAACGAACAGGGGTACGTGTGGTGGGGTGATGGCACAGTCGATGAGGTGGATGGTTTGGTTGTGGGAAAAACAAAGAAAAGAAAAAGAAATAGAGTAAGATATGGCACAGTGGACGATGTGTCTGAAATGCGAACACAACAGAACAGACGCAACAATGCGGATGATGAGGCTCTGATACCAGATGATGCGGGACCGAGGAGAGGAAGGAAGGGGGGACAGGTCTCACGCCCAAAGAATTGCAGCCGAGAAGGAAGGAGAAGGGGGAAATGCGGCTATCTCGGCGGCGGAACTCACAAACTCAAATTTTACTTTTACTTTTCACTGCCTCTCCCACCGGGCGAACAATCATATAAATAGAGAAGGAGAAAGAAAACCCTAGGGTACCTATTACAAAAAAGTAGGGGCCAAAGTACCCCTAGGACCAAAAAAGGAAAAATCACAGCAAAAAATACACAAGGCTCCATTGGGCCCCTAATGGGCTAAACAACCCTCAAATGAGGTACAAAATAAAAGAAAATACATCAACAAAGTAATAACTCGTCCTCTAACCAAATGGATGCCAAAGTCATAGTCGGACGCCTTCTTTGTTGATAGACACAGATCGGGTCGAATCAAATCCGTGCTCGAGTGTCCTCATCAGAAGCACTTTGAGGAAATTAGCGCTTTTTATGAAGTTATCACTTTTTATGTCCATCACTGTTTAGGTTGCCCATATGAAATATGGTCATACATGGATGCAGTGGAAATAAGTTTATACATTCATGCACACGCAACTGATGATGTACCACGTCTTACACCAGCTAAATATTTTGCAGTATGTTCTATGAATTGCTTCTGACCCAAATCTATGTTGGACATTGCCCTACCTCATGACTCAAATCTATGCTGGGCATTATTACCCTACCTCATGACCCAAATCTATGCTGCATTCTCTTGTATCCATCTCATGAATGCTTCCACTTTTCCTGGTGAATATCTTCACGCTCACACTCTCATCTTTCAACTCTTTTTCTTTTGAGTATTACTCTGCCAGCTGTGCAACTTTTTTTTTTCCCCCTTCTGAATTATTTTATTTCTCAAACATGTCATCCATCACTACCTATTTATCCGTGCGGTCTGTCTTGTTGAATGGTCCAATAAAACAAAGCATATATCTCATTTAATCAGACTTGTCACCATCACTTCAGACATGCAGTACTTTTTGAAAGTATTTTTCTGATATGAGCCGCATCATGAGGCATACATGTGTATCCACGATCATTAATATATATAATATATATATATAACTTCCGTCATTTTAAGCGTATAAATTCATTTTTTAAAAAAAATCTTTTAACCAGTGAGTCGATGATCGTATCATATCGACATGTTCATTGGACGTGACTTTTACTCTACTAAAAAATATTTTCTAAAACATTAGTGCACCAGTGGGCAGTGGACTAATCTAGTTCATTGTGAGTGGTGATCAAGCAAAACTTTTTCCTTATTACGGCACCTAAACTCCTATATTAATTGGTCGGATTTTTCGACGCAATAGAATATGCTTATCTCGAAGACAACTTTCTTCTATATTCCGTATTAAGAGGGTGTTTGGTTACACTGGTCTATGAGTTAGTATTGATTTTGACACATTGACTCTAATGACATAGGTTTTAACCGGTATCGAAAAGGTTAATGAAACCATGTGAAGTCTATCCGCTAAATAAAGCAGCAAGTTTTAACTCTCTCTTTCCCCCTTCCACCATCTTTTTCCCCATTCTTTTAGTATTCAGATTATGGGCCTCTTAAAGACCCCATGCAAGCCCAAACTGAAAAGGAGGCCCGGTGGGTGTTATATTCATGAGTAATATTTGTTGCAGCCTCCATTGGTTTAGGTTGTTTGTATCAATAATATGATGCCTGTAGATGTAGTACCATGTACCATCTTCTCATCAAATCTTATTACCTGTCTATGTATGAGAACTATGCATGCAGCACTGAGGAGATTGTGCTGATGAGGCTTTCATCTATGGTTTGAGAGCTTCCGGAATCTTCCAAGCTTTACCTCAGATGCTACCTTAAGTGGAGAGAGAGAGAGAGAGAATGCTATGGTACGCATGAAGCCTCTGTGCACACTGCACAGACGCACTGCCCCGGCCCGCCAAAGTTTGAGGTTTGCTTTTTAATTTTAAGTTCTACAACTAAAACATGTATATTTTGACATATATTTTTGATGAATATTAGAAACTATAATTAGGACTTTTTTATGCACGGGCCCTCAGCCTGTACTAAAGCATTAGGACTTTTCTATGAAGTTTAGAAAGTTTTCTTTAACTGAGATAAAGAAATTATTTTAATTTTTAATATTCATCAATATAAAGTACATATTCAAATATAAATATTATAGTGGAAGAATTTAAAATTAAAGGCAAACCCCATAGTTTTGGCGGGCTGCCAAGATTTGCTGTGTCGTTGCAATACGGTACAATCATATTGTACCGTCGATTCTATCTCTTAGATTTTTTTATTTTAATATTTTTATTATTATATCATCTAAATTGAACCATACTAATATGCGGCACAATTCAATCCGTACCGTTTCAGAATGAACTCGACACGTTCAAGTTTTCCGATATGACAAACTTTACACAGAGGCTTCGTGCATTTTCATGCATGGGACGCCACGCTTGGGGTGGAAGAATTCTGCTTTCAAAATTGTTTTCTATGTTTTTCCCTTCACAGTTTGTCCATCCTTGAATGTGGATCTAAGTATTAAATGCTACATTACAACCAACCCTGTGGAGGCCATTTCTAGCCTCCTAGGCTTATGGGCCTGTCGCAGCTCATTGCGGCCTATCATGACCCATCAAGGCACCTGGGCTTCTGCCATTAAGCCACGTGTTCTCGGCTTTAGCCCAAGGCTCCCGAGCATGCTCTGGCCACCAAGGCGTCCCAGGGTCTCTAGGGGTGATCTCCGGACACCTCGCATCTTGTTTGGCCAGAGTGCGGTCTACCGAACAGATCATACTCGAACCATTACAGCCCTCATCAAGCACCACTGCGCTTCCGAGCACCGGGCGCCGAGCAGCCCGGCCAGTCACCGAGTAGGACTCTGCCCGGTACTCCTCTTGGCTAAAAGGCCTATTGCAAGGCTGTTCGCCTCCCAAGGACAGTAAATCCAAACGGCGCGACACGCGTTCCATGACCAAAGGTATTAACGGAAGGATTCCAACAGGCGTCTCAACGGACAAACCCTCGCCTGGGAACCTGAACCGGTGCGCCCCTCCAGTCATCATTGGAGAAGATAGCGTCCGGACCTTTCATCTCCTTCACCTATAAAAGGTACAGGTAACCCCCATGCAAAGGTACGCAACCTGTCCCATACACACTCGCCCATGTGCGAACACACACCCAAGAACCTTCTTCTCCTGCTTCTTTTAGTCTTGTCTGACTTAGGTATCGGAGGGTTCCTCCGGTTCTTCAACCACCCCCCCTCTGATTTCTTCTGGGTCTTGCAGGCCATCGTCTGCACTGGCGACCGTCTTCCCTCTCTTCTTAGTGGAGGCCCATTCGGCCCAGGCCCGAACGGGTAATCACGTCCACATTTTTGGCGCTGTCTGTGGGAACGACAACAGCCATGGCTCGCGGACGATCCTCTCATCAGAACCCGGCAGTAGGGCGACGCAGTCTCGCTAATCGCGTGCAGACTCACGTGAGCAAGCCCCTCCAGCCGATGACGTCGCTCCCCCTGCCGGAGCGATTGACAATGGTCTTGTCACCGGCACCTCCGCGACAACCCAAGAGGTAGCAGAACTTCGGGGCCAGGTGCAGCAGCTTGTGGGGGTCTACCAAGGCCTCCAGGCTCAACTAGCCAGACAGCCAGCCCTGCCAGTTCCCCCGCCTCCAGAGCAATAGGCAGAGTCGTCACGACGACGACCCCCTGCTCCATCGGCTCAGTAAGAGCGACATGAGGAATCGGCCCGGCGCTCACATAGAGCTCCGTCGGGCCGCCGAACCCCGGAACGACATGTGGACTCTCCTCTCCGATCCGCCATGGTACTACTTCCTTCGCGCTCCGTCGTCGCCGCCAACTCTCATGGGTCCAAGCGCGAAGGCTCTGTGCACACTGACCTGGACATAGCCAGACGCCTCCGTCGCGTCGTCGATTTCGAATGCCGCATGGACTCGATGGTCCAGAGGGTGGAAGGCAGAACTCCGGGGGATGACGACCTGAACTTCCGCTCCCCGTTTACCATAGAGATCCTAGAGGCCCGGGTCTCCCCGAAGCTTCCCCTGCCTTCCATCGCGCCCTACTACGGCACCTCCGACCCAGCGGATCATGTCCATGGGTTCGAGTCGCACATGGTGTTCCATGGAGCATCAGATGCGTCAAGTGTCGGGCCTTCCCGGCCACATTGAAGGAGACTGTGCACGCATGGTTCGAGGCCCTCCCCGCAGTCTCCATCTCCTCTTTCCACCAGCTGAAGAAGTCCTTCGCGACAACTTCCTGGGTGAAAAATCGCAGCCGCATACGACTGCTTCACTTCTGTCTGTTCGGAAAAAGAAAGGTGAAGCACTCTGGGACTACATCAAAAGGTTCCGGACTAAAGCGCTTCGCATCCCTCGCTTGGACGTCCCATTAGTCACCAGTGCTCTCATCCAGGGCACTCGCGATGGCTTCCTCCAGAGGACGCTGGGAGTGCAGCAGCCCTCTACTCTGGCCGAGCTCCTCTTCACCGCCCAACGCCATGCTGCGTGCGAGGAGAGCCTGGAAGCCAGCCGAGCAGAGCAGGGCGAGCAGGCGGACAAGAAGAGGCCTTCCGACAACGGTTCCAACCGCTAGCGGAAGAAAGGCCGGCGCAAAGGGGACTCGCCGTGCCGACCATGCCCCTTCATCGAATACACCCCTCTGACGGTGGCCCCCGAGCAGATCCTGGCTGAAATCCGGGACGAGCAATATGTTTGGTGGCCACCCAGGATGCGTTTTGATCCCCGCAAGCGCAACCAGGATAAGTACTGTCACTTTCACCGCGACCACGGCCACGACACCTCTGAGTGCCGGCAACTCAAGGACGAGATCGAGTCCTTGATCAAGCGTGGCTACTTAAGGTGCTACGTGCGCCGGAATGAGGATCATCGCCCAAGACGCCGAGAAAACACCCCCGAACAGCCCATTATTGAAGGGTTGCGGAATTCCCTATATGGTAATCTAGAAGGGGGTTGAATAGATTACTGCCAATTAAAAACATTTATCACCTTCATTTCTTTAAAACACAGATTATAACGATAAGAGTAGAGTTTCACTATGTGTGGATGTGAGTGACTTGATGACAGATAGATAGCAAACTACAATACGTGTGTATAGACGCCGTGCCTACCAAACATCTAGCGTAAAAGCTTTCAAACCACGAGACACACAGATTTACGTGGTTCGGAGTACACAACTCGTGTATCCTACATCCACGGGCCACACACACACGCAGAACAATCTGCTTATGAGCTGGTTCACAAACTACAACTCACACACACGTGTTATCTGATGTGCAACCACGATCAGATCAACACCCACACACGTGTATCAAGCACAAGGACTGCTTGAAACACAACACACACACACAGATATGAAAAAGTAGAAACAGAGAAGAGTTTGAGAGTTGAAGAAAAAATCCAATTTGTAAACTCTTCTGGTAAACGTCTGGCTGGATTTCAAGCTTCGTCTTGATGATCACAAGTTGATGGAGACACTTGAATCCACGACATTCAGGCTTCACCTTTCGCTGGAGAGACTTCTCTTCTTGGTTCTGGGCGGTAGGTTGAAGCAGAGCAGCAGAGCAAGACTTCTCTTGAGAACTTTTTAGGGTTCTTACTTGGAGGCTGCTTGTGTACGTGATTAACTTCAGAAAGTTGCTTATATAGTGGTGTTTACATATGGAGAGACGTGGTAGTAGGAAACACCAAGTTTAGTAACTTTGAAACTTTCCAGTTTTGAAGATTCTGTACGTCTGTCGACAGGTCATACACCTGCTGTCGACAGGGATCAACAGTGTGCCAAGTTCCAGAAGTCTGGAAGTTCTGTTGAAGCTCTCACTGTGCGCATCTGTCGACAGGTGCCTTGGTGCTGTCGACAGGCACATGTTTTCCAGAACTGTGAATTTCTGACTGTATGTTTCTGTCGACAGGAGGCTTTGTTGCTGTCGACAGGTCTTGTTTTCCAGAACATGTATGTTGCTGACTGTTGGTATCTGTCGACAGGGTCTTGATGGCTGTCGATAGGTACATTGTCTTTTGGCTTTGCTTGACCTTTCAAACTTGATTTTGGCACATGTCTTGCATAGTATATCTCCTACATTAGTAAACATAGTTAGTGAGATATTATGAACATATATAATGAAGCATTGTACCAAGTTATTGTGACAAGTCATTTGTATAAAGATCTCATGCATTAAACTCAATTCACATTGTTCACATTTGTGCATCATTGTTCATCATCAAAAACATGTTGTATTTATTATGTAGAGTGTGAACCCAACATTCTCCCCCTTTTGATGATGACAAAACTAATCAATTAAGTAAGTGCACAATTGAGTTTTCTCCCCTTTTGACAACATCAAAAGCACACACCATATACACATGTACTAGACAAGAGCAAGGATTTGCATTGATATTTCATGAGTCAGACATAGTACATGACATGCGAATGGAAAAAACAGAGAAGGGAAAGACATTGCTTGACAATCATCTAACAACAACATGACTGAATGCATAACAAGACACAGGTGAACTAGGTAACAGGACTTGACGCTATCCTAGACACCTAAGGGCTAACTAAGCATCATCATCAGCTTGCGGTGTAGGAGCCCGACGCGCAGTAGCAATGCTATCCAGGCGGGTGTCAAGTGTGTCCATTCTGGCATTAAGTCTCTCAAAGCCTGTTGTCATTTGGATCTGGAGCTGAGCAAGTAAATCCTGAATTGAGGGCTCAGCAACATCAGTAGGAGCATCTCCCGGAGCATCTAGGGGCTCATCTTGGGAGTTTTCATCTTCAGCACCATTGTCATCTTCATCTTCTTCATCATCACCATCATCAGCAACTGCCCCTTTACCTTTGAGGTCTCTTGTGACAATGCCATCTACCATTTTGTAGCCCATCCTGTGTGCAGCAGTGAGGTCATAGGAGCTACGAGATTTGAGAATGATCATCTCCTCCTTTGGGATTTGAATGCCAATGAAGAGGAAGAGAGAAGTGAGTTGGCAGGCATATGGCATAGATCGCTGGCACTGCGAACGCATATGCGAAAGATAGAGACCATAAGAAGTGGTAGGTTGATAGGTTCAGCATTGAGGAATTGATGAAGTAGAGACTTGTGAAGGGGTTACAAGTTCTCGGCTACCATCCTTTGGAGCGATGAGGGTGGTGAATATGTGGTGGATGAGACGATGAAGGGGAGGGAAAGAGTTGGCATTCATTTGCTTACGATCAGTAGGGTCGCAAGGCTGCAGAGTAATGAGAGTATGGTACTCCTATGGAGTTGGATGATGGGTCATTATGTTCACTCCGGTATTTGTGATTTGCAGGGCAGTGGATAGAAGGTTTGGAGTAATGAAAAATGGAGTATCCTTCACCTTGGTGTACAACGCACCACTGCTGGATAGTCGGAGGTTGGTGTAGAAATCGGTCACGGCGGTTGGGGAGTACCGCTTGTGATCAGAGCAAAGGGAGCCCAGCCCTGGACATCAAAGAGAGACTGTAGTTCGGGAAACATGTCCTCCAATGAGACAAAGTCGATGTAGCGTGGCTGCACGACCTTCGTGAAGGTTCCATGGACATCGAGGAGGGAAAGAGTAGATGGGATGACGAGCTCCGGCAGGCGATCTTCCCGGTGCTTCGTTCGACGCTCGGCGTGTGCCCTGGAGCCCTGACCGGCTTCGGGAGACCGAGGACGAGGACGGGATGCCATCTTCTTGGCCGATGGAGCCATCAGAGGTTGTTTCTTGATGTGGATGGTGACTGGAGAGAGGAAGGAGACAGAGAGAGGAAGAGAGGGCAGAAGATGTAGGGATCTCTTCTGGTGCCCTGGAGAAGGGGTTTTTTTTTTTGGAGAGAGGGAGGAAAGGGGGTGTTTTGGAAGTATGAAAGGGTGGAAGGGGCGTGGGAACCTTTTAAAGAATGTTTTGAGAGTTTGAAAGGTTGGGTCCCACAAAATCCGGCCTTAAACCCTTGTCGTTTGGGCTTCCAAACGAAGTCTGGCCGCCGGCTGTCGACAGGGCCCTGATGCCTGTCGACAGGGACATACAGTAAAGACCAGTTGGCTATTTTGGTGGATTTTGAGAATTGGAATTTTGTAGCAGTGGTTCCCAAGTGTTTGTTTAAGGTGTATAAGAGGTGAACACATATTTAAACCAATCATATACAAAGGAGGTTTAAGTTAGAGCATTAAGAAAACACCTACTAAAATGAAGAACAATGCACTCTCACCCTTCGTTGTATAAATGCAGTGTAAGACAACACCATCCCAATTTTGTTGATAGGCAATTGATGCATGAAATGAATATCTATATGTCAAGACAATCATAAAACCAATGACCTTGGGATTTATGACTCAGTGGAGGCTTCACACTATTTCATTTTTCTTTATTTGCAATTTAGAAGGGCAATGGGAAAAAGTGGTACTTAAGAGTACTTCACACCTTTTTACGTGAGGATAGACATTACAAGTGCCCATACCCCCAGTTACTCAGTGGAAGTGTCTAGCATACCGTTGTACAGAGTTGATGAGTGAGCCTTTTGACGCGAGGGAGGACATTTCTGAAGCCCATCACCCCGATTACTCAGTAGAACACAACATTGCTCTATATTATCCCAATTTGAAGTTGACTTTATTTTCTTATGTGAATGCTATTTTTCAGAATAGGTAGTTGTTCTCCAAGTATTGCTTTAAAAGCTCAAGATCAAGTAGTTTATATGATTAGCTATCAATATTAGATATACGGTTCCATGATCAAAAGACTGATCAAGTAAATTGAGAACGATGTTTGCCTACAAAGAAATTATTTAGAGGAGTGAGGTGTATATCCTTGAGAGTTGTGAAATATTTTCAAAATGATAGAACCTAAACCCAAACATGAGTAGTATGTGAAAATCATAGTGGTATAAAGAATAGCTTAAATATCATTAGTACATGGTATGGTCAAACGCATTAACACCTTATAGACACCTTATTTGATAAACATGAAGCTGCTCACTTAATGTGTGAAGAAATGGGCTTGAAGTTCTAAATTTTAGTGTGTCTGTCGACATGGAGAAATGGCCTGTCGACAGGGTCCACAGACAGAAGATAAGGGTTTGGGAGGCGAGAGACTGTGCATATCTGTCGACAGAGGGAACTGCACCTGTCGACAGATGTACACAGTGTGCAGAATGAGTGTTCTGTGTGGCCTGCTCTGTCGACAGGGTGCTTGTTGGCTGTCGACAGAGACCTGTTTAGAGCTAGTATAAGGTCAGAATGAAGTATGGAATGGCAAAGCATGTGAGGGAATTATAGAAGCACAAAAGGTGAGTGATCTCCTTCACAGTGAATCCATCTAACCTTATTTCCTCCCCCATAGTGTGTGCTATTGTGTACACATACATGCAAGTATAAGACACATTTGCACAATTGACCAAGCAACTAAAAACACCATAGCAAGTATGAATTGATTTCATGAAGATGTTCAATCTTTGACAAGGAATAGTTGTTGCCCAGCTAGCTAGCCCAGAGGGGGGGGGGGGGGGGGGAATGAGTTATTTAAAATTAGATCTTGGATTGATACCTGTTCACTAAAAAGATTGCACAACAACTTAAAGGAAAGTTAGAGTAGAGGGAAAGAAACAACAAACTCACAAATCACAGCCATAAGACACAAGGAATTTATCCTGGTTCGGAACTCCTTTCCACAGGAGACCTACGTCCAGTCCCTGAGCAATACCTCAGGATATCACTATCAAGGGTACTATCCCCCTCACGGATCCTTACACCCAGCCGCAACTGGTCTTCCTTCAACCTGAAGGGAATACAACTACCCTGGATACCACCAGGTCTTCCTTCTCACAGAAGGGAATAAAACAAATAAGAGTAAGCACAAGAACAAGCTTCAGAAACTAGCTAAACCAGCTACGATCTGAAGCAAACAAGCCTTGAGAGAGAAAGAATTTTGACACTGGTTTCTCTCAAAGACTTCACTGGCTCTCACAGAATTCTCTTTTTCAACACAGAGAGCTAAAGAGCTAAGATCTATTGGAATGAAGTGCTTCGCTCTTGTTTGCAACTACTGAAGACTTGAAGGATTGGCTATTCTCTATTTCTGAAAAATGTTTTCTTCGAAAAGTATATCTTCACAGTCTTCTAGTCTTGTATTTAAGCTTCTACTTGAAATTTGAACGTTAAAGATCCGTTGTCTCTCATTCTGGTGTACGTTAGACTGGTCTGCAAGGAAGCTTCTGATCTTCAGTCTTTTATCCTTTAGTACACGCCAAAGAAATGTTTTGATATCTTGTATCCTTTGTGTCCAACGTTGTACAGATAAATCTTGTCAGGTATCTGCAAGCATGTCAACAATAAATAGGAGACAGCTAGGGCTGTCGTTGATCGTTAGTCACAGTTTTAGAAAAGATATTGCTAGTTTTAGCAAAGCTCCTTTCTGTCAAAATAAAGATGTAGACAGAATAGCACAATGGTGGAAGATATCGTCTGCATGCATGAGAGATACGTTCAGAGTGCATTGAATGCATAGCAGTCAAACAGACAAGATACGACTTTGACTATTCAACGTATATCAAAGAGTGTTGATATAATAATGAAATCGATATGAACAAAGCCGATGCCTTTATGACTTATGAAATCGTTATAAGTGATAGGCAAATCGTTATCATAATAATGAAATCGTTATAAGCATTTATGAAATCGTTGTGAGATACAAATCGTTGTGTTTCTGAAGAAATCGATATGAAACACTTAACAAATCGTTATGAGATACAAATCGTTGTGTTTCTGAAGAAATCGATATGAAACACTTAACAAATCGTTATGAGATACAATCGTTATGAGATACAAATCGTTGGTTTCTGAAGAAGAATCGATATGAAACACTTAACAATCGTTATGAGATACAAATCGTTGTGTTTCTGAAGAAATCGATATGAAACACTTAACAAATCGTTATGAGATACAAATCGTTGTGTTTCTGTAGAAATCGATATGATAACTTATGAAATCGTTGCGATAGACAAATCGTTATGAACAATACAGAAATCGTTGTAAGTTCTAAAGAAATCGTTACGACAGCTTATGGAGTCGTTGTGACGAGCAAGTCGTTACGGGCTCTAAAGGAATCGTTACGGTCACTTATAGAGTCGTTGTGACGAGCAAGTCGTTGTGATAACTTACAGAATCGTTACGGTGTATGAAGAAGTCGATGCAATGACTTGTGACAAATATGAAGTGAGAGTTTTTACCTGATTGTCTTGAGCTTCCTTTCACTTTTATTTCCTGTCCTCAAGGCTCAAGTAATTCATTAGTATTGTTGTTAATCATCAAAATTAATATAAATAAGTAAATTAATTTATAGAGGAAAGTTTGGTCATCAATAGTGAGTGGGCAAAATATAAAGAAACTGAATCCTCATAGAAAGTCAATGACCCTTTCATGCAACATAACTATGGATACTTGGCGGAGAATGTTTTCTCATGCATAATGAAAGTTTCCAAACAAGCATGACTTGTTCTCCACAAATCACCATTTGATATACCTCATAGTTAGTTCACACAAGGAACATATACTGATATTTAGGTTCAGTTCATTGTAATTTGCACAAACCCAATTCTCGTCTCAATGTTGTGAATCTATCTTCAGCCAGAGGTTTGGTAATGATGTCTGCCAGTTGATTTTCAGTGGGTATGAAACTTATCTCCAATGTTTTATTGGCTACCTCATCTCTCAGAAATGATGACGAATTTCTATGTGTTTTGTCCTAGAATGTTGAATGAGATTCTTTGATAGATTGATTGTACTAGTGTGTCACTAAGATAGGTGTGCATCCAATGTCAATGTTGTAGTCGCACAACTGACTTTTTATCCACAACACTTGTGCTGCACAACTCCCTGCAGCAACATATTCTGCATCTACAGTGGAGAGTGCAACCGAGTGTTGCTTCTTGGATGCCCATGAAACCATGCAACCACCAAGAATTTGGCAATAGACACTAGTGCTTTTCCTGTCAATTTTACATCCAGCATAGTCAGCATCAGAATATGAAACCAAGTTAAAGCTACTACCTGCTGGATACCAAAGACCCAAGTCATGCGTACTTGAGAGATATCTGAATATTCTCTTAACTGTAATTAAATGGCTTTCCTTTGGACTAGATTGGTATCTAGCACAAAGGCAAACGCTGAAAATGTCTGGTCTACTTGCAGTAAGATAAAGGAGTGAGCCAATCATACCTCGAAATTGTTTGGCATCTATCGATTTACCTTTCTCATCACTTTCTAGCTTAATGCTTGTGCTCATGGGTGTTGAGCATGTTTAGCTTGTTCAAACTGAAACTTTTTCAGTAGCTCTTTAACATATTTTTCTTGGTTGATGAAGAATCCGTCTTCTAATGTTTGACCTGCAAACCAAGAAAAAATTGAAGCTCCCTATAAGACTCATCTCAAATTCACTGTGCATGTGTTTAGAGAATTCTTCACACAGTGAAGGATTAGTAGAACCAAAGATAATGTCGTCCACATAGACTTGAACAACAATTATGTGATTGCGAACTTTCTTTGTAAAGAGAGTTTGGTCTACCTTACCTCTTGAGTAGTTTTTGCTTACCAGATAGGTGCTCAGCCTGTCGTACCAAGCTCGGGGTGCCTGTTTCAAACCATAAAGAGCTTTGTGCAATTTAAATACATGGTTTGGTTGTCATGATCCTCAAAGCCGGATGGTTGAGAAACATAGACTTCCTCTTTTATAGCCATTCAAGAAAGCAGTTTTAACATCCATTTGAAATAGTTTGAACTTGTTTGAACATGCATATGCTAACAAGATCCTAACTGCTTCTAGTCTAGCTACAGGTGCAAAGGATTCTTCAAAGTCCACACCAAATTCCTGATTGTATCCTTTTGCAACCAGTCTAGCCTTGTTTCTCACCACTTTACCCTCTTCATTTAGTTTATTCCTAAAGACCCATCTTGTCCCTATGACAGAAATTTCAGGGGTTCTAGGAACTAAACTCCAGACATTATTTCTTTGAAATTGCCCAAGCTCCTCATGCATAGCATCAATCCATGATTTTCCTTTAATGCTTCTTCAACATTTTTAGGTTCCACTTGAGATACAAAAGCTAAATGATCCTGTTCAACTATTTGATTAACCTGTGACCTAGTTTGAACTGAGTCATTTATGTCTCCTATTACATTCTCAAGTGGGTGAGCTTTAGAGTACCTCACATTAGTGACTGTTGAAGGTCTGGGTTGATCTTGCATTTGAGGAGGTTGTTCTGGAGGAGGGGTGGCTGGAGGACTTTCAGCTTAAGGTTGATCTTGTTGTTGTGGATCTTGTGCATGTACTTCTTCTTCATTTTGAAGCAGATGTCCGTCATCTTCATCATTGTACCTATGAAGATATCCACTTTTAGAGATTGCATTGGTTTTTCTTTAGTTTCCAAGTGTTGTATCTTCAGTTTCATCTGCAAACCTGTAAAGATTAGAACTGTTAGGCTTGGTTTGAGATTCATCAAATACAACATGTAGAGTTCTTCGACTTTTCTAGTTTTCAGATTAACACCCTATAGGCTCTAGAGTGTTCTGAGTATCCAAGAAAAATACCTTGATCGCTTTTGGCTTCAAACTTGTCCAAATCATTTTTATCATTGTTATGTATGAACACTTTTGAACCAAAAACTTTGAAATACCCAATGGTGGGTTTCTTACCTTTCAGAAGTTCGTAGGGAGTTTTCTTGAATACCGGTCTTACCATGGCTCTGTTAAGAATGTAGCATGATGTGTTTACCGCTTCTCTGCCCAAAAGGTTCTTGCAAGTTGATTCTCGACCAGAAGCGTGCGAGCCATCTCCACCAAGGTTCTATTCTTCCTCTCCACAACCCCATTTTGTTCTGGAGTTCTTGGGGAGGAGAACAAATGTTCTATCCCTTGGTTCCTGCAAAAATCATGAAGAGTTGTTGTCAATTCTCCCCCGTGATCAGTGCGGATGGAGCATATCCTGTGACATTTCCATGCTCAATTTTATTGAAAAATTCTTCAAAAACATTCAGTGCTTCATTCTTGTGAGCCAGAAATTTCACCCAAGTGAACCTAGAGAAATCATTTACAATGACAAAACCATATCGTTTGCCATTGAGACTTAGTGTTCTCGTAGGTCCAAATAGGTCCATGTGCAACAGTTCATAAGCTTTAGAAGTACTCACCGGTGCTTTTGATTTAAAGGATTTCCGGGTTTGTTTTCCCTGTGCACATGCATCACAAAATTTTCATTTTTATTGAAGGAATTTCAGGAAGTCCACTTACCAGTTTAAGCCTCATGATCTTGTGCAACACATTATAACTAGCATGACCAGCCTACGATGCCACAACGTAAGCTCGTCCTGTTTGTTTGCTACAAGACACAAATCATTATTTTCTGGATCATCTAAGTCAACCATATAGATGTTATTTATCCTCTTTCCAGAAATTTCAGACTTCATGTTTCCTTGTCAAGAATTTGACATGAATCAGACTCAAAGACAATTTTATGACCCTTATCACACAATTGACTTATGCTAAGCAAGTTGTGGCGAAGGCCATCAACAAGTAAAACATTGTCTATGGAGTTAGAGGCAAACTTACCAACCTTACCTGAGCCGATGATCTGGCCTTTGTTGTTACCTCCAAAAATCACTTGACCTCCGTCTTTTTCCACAGCAAACAGAATTTCCTCCTTGTCGCCCGTCATATGCCTCGAGCAGCCACTGTCCAAGTACCATTTGTTTTGATTGTGGGCTGCTAGGCATTCCTGCACATATGGATCAGACAAGAGGTTTTGGTACCCAAATTACTTTGGGTCCCGTTGTATCATTCATGCCAAATAACAAAGTGCTTAGAATCCAAACTTGTTTGATTTTCATTTGGTTTGGGCTATTCCAGCATTGTTTATCATTGTGCCCAACCTTTTTACATATTTTGCATGATGATGATTTTTGAACAACAGTGTGCTTTACCTTTTTAGGAGCATGCATAGGCATTTTAACCCTTTTGTTGCCTTGTTAGTTTAGCTTTAGGAGGTTGCTGTTTGTCCTGTCTTGGGCTTGTTGCAATTCCTTAGATTGACTAGGAACAGACTTGATCATTTTTAGGTTCTTGTTTCTTTACCCTTTGAAGGAGTTTGTTTACTTGAACTTGGGCTGGAATCAATGAAATCTGTTAAGAGATTTTTTCCAATTACCTTGGCCTTGCATTTTGAAACCCAATCCCATGTCTTGCAACAAAAACCTTTGAACCTAAAATTGCATCCAATTCTGTTTACTTTTGACAAAACTAGATAAATCCTTAGACTTACCTTTTATGTCTTTTTCAGCTTTTTCCAGTTTCTCCTTTAGCTTTTCATGCTCACTTTGAAGATTTTCAAGAGAGTTCATTAGATCATCTCTTTCCTTTTGAACTTCTTGAAGTTTAAGTTTCATGCTATCCAATTCATCACTATTTGTTTGTTCATCAATCTTCATCATTTCAATTACCTTATTCAAGGATTCAATTTCTTCATTATTGTTTGATTTATGAACAAGGGAATTGACTTTCTTCTGAGTGCTTTATTTTCAGACTTGAATTCGTAGAATTTTTCAAATAGAACAGTATAAGCTTCTTCCCATTCAGTAATAGAATATGTTTCAAAGGAAGAATTTACCTCGTTGGAGTCATCACTCCTTGCCATGAGACACTGAATCTCATCATCTCCTGAGGTAGCTTGACTGTTCTCGTCTTCATCTTCATCACTCCAAGTGGCCACCATTGCCTTGACCTTCTTGAAAGTGAATTGTGTCCTTCTTCAGCTTCTTTTGAGCTCGGGGCACTCTCCTCTCATGTGCCTTGCTTCTTGCACTCATAACAGACAACTTCAGATCTTTTGTTAGAAGAATCAAGTCTGTTGGTAGCCTTTTGGAAAGGTTTCGAGTTACCTGAACCTCTTCTTTGAATTTCAGAAACTTCTAAACTGTCTAGTGAGCATGGCCATCTCGTCATTCTCACTATCACTAGAGGTTTTAGACTCAATACCTTCCTGTTGGGCATTCTTTTTAGAATCTGAAGAGATTTTCTTGGAAGCTTTCAAGGCAATTGACTTCCTTGGATTCTCTTCAGTTTCTTTCTTTTGACATTTAGTTCATAAGTCATCAGAGAACCAATCAATTCATCTACTTTCAGTTTTGAGAGGTCTTTGGAATCCTCAATGACGGTGGCTTTGTAAGGTCTAGGGTTCTTATTGGATCCTTGGTGGGTCTGTAGTGGTTCTGTGAGGTTGACGACCATAGCTTGCCGTTGAGTTAGAGTCAGCGTCCAGCGATGTGGACGTCTGAGCTTGAACTCAACGACAGGAGATCTGGACGTCAGTCTGTAGGCGGTTCAGTTGGCGACCAGAGGTGTGGACGTCGACTAACCAGTCCTGTTGAAATAGTGCAGCCCGAGAGCAGAACCTACCTTTCTCTTTTCCTCTCCTTCCCTCCACCTTTGCTATTCTTGATTCCTGCAGCTTCTGTTGAGTGATTTGAGCTCGTGGGAAGCCCCTGGATCGTGTGGCGTTGTGTGATCGGGCGGGAAACGCGAGGTTTTGGCGTGATTCGCGCGGAGTCTTCGGGGAGATCCGGCGCGATTGGTGGCTGTTTGGGGATTGTTTAAGCTTTCTGAGGTAGGGACTTAACCCCAATAACCCTCCCCAGCAAACTAGCATGCCCAATTAAGTGATTGGAATGCATTTTATGGTTTAGGGTTTGGGTATATCATGCTAGAATTTGGGTAAATTAGACAATCTAGGTGTTAGACTGTTTAGTTTAGATGTTCTAGTAGTGTAGATTGATGAGAGGAAGTGTTTCCCTCCATCAGTCGGAGTTTGGTTGAGTGGTTTTACCCATTGGGACTGATTCGGTTCAGTTCTGGGTATGGGAACTGAAGATATCAACGTCCACATCTGTTGACGTTGAGATCTTCAGGAATGAGTTAAACGACAAGGTCGATTGCCGTTTAGTTCCTCTTAACGACATGAGGGTTGCCGTTTACCCATGTAGGCGGCAATCGATGTGGCCGTTTATATCCTATGTCCCAGCAGACTTGAGTTGTGTGCTTAGAGGCGATTGACATGTGATGTCCGCCCTAATAGCACAAGTGGGCCAGGCTTAGAGTGTGACTCCGCCTGTGCATTTGAGTAGTTGTTTGTGGCACGAGGTGTTTACTTACTGTACGGGGTTTCAGACGTTGAGTGTGTTCCGTCTGTTGTACGCGCGTTGCGTTACCGTGTACCCGTTTCTGTTGTGTTACCTAGGCGTGGGTGCGACTCCGTCTAGACGACTAGTGTGTGGTATCCTCCGCTAGTGAGCCAGGACGCCGAGTGCGACTCTGTCCTGTGCGTACTCCTTGTGGTGGTTTTGAGCCGGTCTCCGTGGAGCCCCTTCTCTACCGCTAGGGTCAAGCGTAGGGGAAAAACCGGTCGTGGACCAGACGCGAGAGAGAGCGTCTGTAGTGTGCACACGTGGCTGGGGTAGAGAGCCTCTGTGGTGACGGGACGCCGAGCCACAGACCCTAGCTGAGTCCTACTTGCTATGTGTGTGAGTGTGTGTTACTGAGCCGCGTGGTTTACAGTTTTGTGTGAGGTGCGACGTGTACTTACTTTCAGTTTTTACTTTCCGCACTTAGACTGTTACCGGTGGGGTTACTTTTCCCTACTGGGTCTCTTTCTTGAGACTCCCTCCCTTCCCTTTCAGGTGGGTCTTCGTCGACTCCCGTTCCAGGCGAGTCTAGCCACTCCGGTGTTGGTGCTCCCTAGCTACAGTGAGTAGTACTTTTTGTTGTACTTCTGTACTCTGTACCTTGCTCCTGTAACGACCCAAGATCCGCATTACCAGTAACCACCGTAACCCGAATCCTGACCCGCTAACCCACGAGCCGAAACTCGAAAGGGTAAGAAAAGAAGTGCCTGAGGAGACATATAAAAATGTACACATCACAATTTAAAAGCATCTCAACTGGCATAACTCAGAGACAACATTAAAGTAAGAGTACAGTAAGAACAGGAGTAAAGTACTACTCACAACAGCAAGATGAGACCACCACGGAGACACAGCTCCTCGAACCTCGAAAGCTGACCACGAACCACCTGAGGGGAAGGGAGTGAGTCTCACAAAAAGAGACCCAGTAGGGCAACTAACCCCTACCGGTAACAGAGCTACTAAACAGTGCTAAACAGAAAGCGACTGTAAGTAAACGCACACACTCGTCAACAAACCAGGAACCGGTACGTAGTGCGCAACTCCCTCAGGAGCGCACTGAGAGAAACTGGAACCTCGCCGGCTCGACAACATTACAAGCACAGCACACACACAAGCTCGCACGCAAGAGCTCACACAGCACTCACAAAGTAGGACTCAACCAGGGTCTGCTGTTCAGCTTCCTGACACCACAGAGTCTCGCAACCCTAGCCACGTGTGCACACTACAACGCTCTCTCTCACGTCTGGTCCACGACCGGTTTTTCCCCCTACGCCCGACCTAGCGGTAGAGAAGGGGCTCCACGGAGACCGCTCAAAACCACCACAAGGAGTACGCACAGGACAGTCGCCGCACTCGCGTCCTGGCTCACTAGCGGAGGACAACCAACGCTAGTCATCTAGACGGAGTCGCACCCACGCCTAGGAAACACACAGAAACGGGCACGCGGTAACGCAACGCGCGTACGACAGACGAAACACACTCAACGCCTGAAACCTCGTACAATCGACGGACAGCCCTGTGTCACGTCTCGACACAGTCAAACACAACACGAGCACAGGTAGAGACACTCTCTACACCTGGCAGATTGTGCTAACAGGCGGACACCGCATGTTAACACTCAAACCCGGAAGAAGGGAAAGCACAGCTTGCTGGGAACTCACCTGCAGATAGACGGCAACATCGATTGCCGCTAACCAGGACGTAAACGGTAACATATCTTGACGTCAAGTGTGAAGTAGACGACAGCATCGACTGTCGCTAACTAAGGGTAAACGGCAACACCCTAGATGTCTATCAGAAGGTAGACGGTCGCGCGTTGGCCGTTCACTCAAACTCGACGACAAACTATCTTGTCGTTTATATCCTACCATAAAGAATTAGACGACAAAGAACACGCCGTCTAGATCCTCCACTGAAGAGCTTAACGGCAAGGGCTCCCACCGTTTACCTCTTCCCTGAAGAATTCAACGTCAACATCACTTGACGTTGACTTCTTCAGCCTCCAGCAGCTGAACCAGCCCCAGCTGATTCCCACACAGGGCAAATTCGCCCCACAAACCACAATCTAATGTAGGGAAACACTCCCCTACATCACACTACACTACCACAATGCCGGTAAAACACGATCCAACGCACGAGGGACCAAACCACTCAAAATCCCGGCAAAAAGAAAACCTCCTCAAAGCACGATTCCACGCAAATCACACGCAACAAACATGAAATTAACACTACAAGGACACCAAGGGGTCGAGTCCCTACCTCCGAAGCGTGAAAGAAGTCCTGCCAAACCTCAATTCGCGCCGATCCCTTAGAAGCTTTCTCGCGAGAATCGCCACCGATCCGTTGTTTTCCCGCCCGATCTAACTCTGCTTCGCGCACCAAGGTCCTTCCACGAGCTCCCGCCAACCACCTGAACGAGTAGAAACAGACAAAGATCGAAAAGGAGAAAAAGAGAGGAAAAGGAGAGGAAATGGCTGCTCACGGGTCTGCCCTATTTCAACAGGACTGGTTAGTCGACGTCCACACCTCTGGTCGCCAACTGAACCGCCTACAGACTGACGTCCAGATCTTCTGTCGTTGAGTTCAAGCTCAGACGTCCACATTGCTGGACGCTGACTCTGACTCAACGGCAAGCTATGGCCGTCAACCTCACAGAACCACTACAGACCCACAAGGATCCAATAAGAACCCGAGACCTTACAGCTCTCCCCCCTTAAAAGAATTTCGCCCCCGAAATTCAAGCCACACAAGAGAAAGAGACAGCATAGTTTAGATATTCTAGTAGTGTGGATTGATGAGAGGAAGTGTTTCCCTCCATCAGTCGGAGTTTGGTTGAGTGGTTTTACCCATTGGGACTGATTCGGTTCAGTTCTGGGTATGGGAGACTGAAGATATCAACGTCCACATCTGTTGACGTTGAGATCTTCAGGAATGAGTTAAATGACAAGGTCGATTGCCGTTTAGTTCCTCTTAACGACATGAGGGTTGCCGTTTACCCCATGTAGGCGGCAATCGATGTGGCCATTTATATTCTGTCTCCCAGCAGACTTGAGTTGTGTGCTTAGAGGCGATTGACATGTGATGTCCGCCCTAATAGCACAAGTGGGCCAGGCTTAGAGTGTGACTCCGCCTGTGTATTTGAGTAGTTGTTTGTGGCACGAGGTGTTTACTTACTGTACGGGGTTTCAGACGTTGAGTGTGTTCCGTCTGTTGTACGCGCGTTGCGTTACCGTGTACCCGTTTCTGTTGTGTTACCTAGGCGTGGGTGCGACTCCGTCTAGACGACTAGTGTGTGGTTATCCTCCGCTAGTGAGCCAGGACGCCGAGTGCGACTCTGTCCTGTGCGTACTCCTTGTGGTGGTTTTGAGCCGGTCTCCGTGGAGCCCCTTCTCTACCGCTAGGGTCAAGCGTAGGGGAAAAACCGGTCGTGGACCAGACGCGAGAGAGAGCGTCTGTAGTGTGCACACGTGGCTGGGGTAGAGAGCCTCTGTGGTGACGGGACGCCGAGCCACAGACCCTAGCTGAGTCCTATTTGCTGTGTGTGTGAGTGTGTGTTACTGAGCCGCGTGGTTTACAGTTTTGTGTGAGGTGCGACGTGTACTTACTTTCAGTTTTTACTTTCCGCACTTTAGACTGTTACCGGTGGGGTTACTTTTCCCTACTGGGTCTCTTTCTTGAGACTCACTCCCTTCCCTTTCAGGTGGGTCTTCGTCGACTCCCGTTCCAGGCGAGTCTAGCCACTCCGGTGTTGGTGCTCCCTAGCTGCAGTGAGTAGTACTTTTTGTTGTACTTCTGTACTCTGTACCTTGCTCAGACTCTGAGTTGTATATGATATGTTCATATAATGGAATTTTACTACTTTGCATGGTGTGTATCTTCTTACATATAGTCTCCTCGACTCTTACTTCCTACCCTTCCGAGCTTGTCTCGTGGGTTAGCGGGTCAGAATTCGGGTTACTGGTTCTTACTGGTAATGCGGATTCTGGGTCGTTACAGTTTGGTATCCGTCCGAACGTAAGTAGGACAGAAGCTCTCTCAAAGGAAACAACAAACTCCTGCCACGGAATCTGCCTAGTGGGCGAGACTGAAAAGTAGTCTCCCACTCAGAGGACCACCAGACAACGCCTGCGCCTGCAACTGGTAACTGGCTAACAATACTCGCTCCTCTGGAACACACTCCATGGAACGAAAAGTCCGCTCCACAGCATCTAACCATGCTCGCGCTACATCTGGATCAGGCTGGCCCAAAACTGAGGAGGCTGAAACTGCAAAAACTCCCTCAACACCTTCCCAGTACCACCCTGGGGTACCGGCGCGTCACGGTGCTGAGCAACAAACTGAGCCATCCCCTCAAGAAATTGAGTCATGTCTAAACCCTGAGCTACCTGAGGTGGAGGTGGCGGCGGCGGAACAATACCACTATGCTCATCCTGTGGCAAAGGCTGCGTCTGCTGAGGTGGTGGAGCATCTCCAACCTCCGGACGAGTCACCTGCTCGGCTACTCCTCTCTAGGACGTCGCCTAGGTGCCATAGAACTATACACAGAACAAAAACATACACATAAATACACTAACTAACTCCGGGTTACATAACTAGCTACAACTAGCTACAACTGCAGCTGTACTCTTTATGCTCTGAGTCTACATGATGGGTATTTCCTTATATATATCTCATCAGACCAGTCTCTGGACTTGCAGCAGAGAGATTCTACTGTAGTGCAGTATAGGGCCAGATTTGTGGAGTTAGGGCGTTGCTCCGCAGATTATGGGAGATGAGGGTCTGAGGACTCAGCAGTTCGTGAGAGGCTTGAGGCCAGAGCTCAGGCAGGCGCTGATAGTTGCACGTGTCACAGACTTGGATGCGGCCTATCAGACAGCAGCAGCGTTGGAGGCAGATACCTTGCGGACTCGTGCTCGGAGTGCAGAGGTTCAGACGCAGGTAGTTCCTTCTCAGCCTCGACAGCAGCAGGGTAGTGTGCAGACGACCCCGAGGACTGCGACTTCCTACACGTCCACTTCTACTGGGACGACGTCGAAGTCAGGATCTCGGAGGAAGTTTCTGCGTGATAGGAGGCAGGCAGAGCAGAGGCAGCAGTCGGTTGGGAGTGTTCAGCAGCCGACAGGTCAGCCTTCGCAGCAGGTACAGCGTACTTTTGCTGGGCAGTGTTACCGGTGTGACCAGATGGGTCACATGGCGCGAGATTGTCCTTTGTTACCTCGTGTGCCGCAGCAGCAGATCCAGTCACAGCCTCGGTGCAACAGCAGCAGCAGCAGCAGCAGGCACCTGTGCAGCAGCGTCAGCAGACCGGAGGTTCTGGTGGGTCGAGAGGTAGAGGTCGTGTTACCCACTTGACTCGTGCAGACGCGGAGACAGCTCACCTGGTGGAAGGTACTGTTTCAGTTTTTGGTTGTGCAGCTAGAGTTTTGTTTGATTCCGGTGCCTCTCACTCTTTTGTGTCTGAGGACTTTTTAGACTCCCTTGGAGAGTTGAGTTTAGGAGAGTCTGTTGAGTTAGCAGTAGAGTTGCCGACGGGGGACTTTGTCCTTACGTCCTACTGTCTCGAGGAGGTACCTGTGCAGTTGCAGGACCAGTGGTTGTCAGCCCGTCTGTTTGCCTTGCAGTTGCATGACTATGATGTGATTTTGGGTATGGACTGGTTAGAGCGATATGGTGCAGTGATGGATTGCCAGAAGAAGAGGGTGCACTTGCGGATACCTGGAGCAGCGGCATTCTACTTCCAGGGTATCGTACCTCTTACTTCTCGCTTTTTAGTTTCGCTCTTTAAGGGCAGGGAGGTTACTTGCTTCTGGTTGTCAGGGTTTCCTAGTTTCTGCAGTGACTCTTGACCAGATTGCCTCGGGAGTGGGAGACATTCCTGTAGTGTGTGAGTTTCCGGATGTTTTTCCGGAAGAGTTGCCTGGTCTTCCACCAGAGAGAGAGATGAGTTTACTGTAGAGTTGGTTCCTGGCACTGTACCTTTGCTCAGGCACCGTACCGTATGGCACCAGCAGAGTTGAGGGAGTTGAAGAGGCAACTTGAGGAGTTGTTAGAGAAGGGCTATATTCGTCCTAGCTTTTCTCCGTGGGGTCACCTGTTTTATTTGTCCGGAAGAAGGATGGTAGCCTGAGATTGTGTATCGACTATAGGAAGCTAAATCAAGTGACTATCAAGAATAGGTATCCTTTGCCTAGGATTGATGATCTCTTTGATCAGCTTCAGTCTGCTCGTGTCTTCTCGAAGATTGACGAGGTCGGGCTACTATCAGTTGCGGATTAGAGATTCGGACATTGAGAAGTCTGCTTTTCGGACCAGATATGGACACTTTGAGTTTTTGGTGATGCCGTTTGGCTCACCAATGCTCCAGCAGCCTTCATGGATCTGATGCACCGGGTGTTCCACCAGTTCTTGGACCGGTTTGTCGTAGTGTTTGTTGACGACATTCTGGTGTACTCCGTTTCGGAGGAGGAGCACGCCGAGCACCTGAGGATCGTGTTGCAGACCTTGCGAGAGCACCAGTTGTATGCTAAACTTAGTAAGTGTGAGTTTTGGCTACAACAGGTTCACTTTTTGGGGCACGTGATCTCAGGTGAGGGAGGTTCTGTGGATCCAGCGAAGGTTGAGGCAGTTTTGCAGTGGGAGAGTCCCAGATCTGTGTCTGAGATTCGTAGCTTTCTGGGTTTGGCAGGTTACTACCGCAGGTTTGTTCGAGATTTTTCTCAGGTAGCTGCACCCTTGACTCGGTTGACGAGAAAGGAGTTCAGTTTGTGTGGTCGGAGCAGTGTGAGCAGAGCTTCCTAGAGTTGAAGCGACTGCTTACGTCGGCGCCAGTTCTTGCCTTACCTTCAGGTGAGGAGGTTTTGAGGTTTGCACAGATGCTCAGGTGTGGTTTGGGTGCGGTTTTGATGCAGCAAGGCCGAGTGGTGGCTTATGCGTCTCGCCAGCTTAAGCCCCACGAGGAGAGTTACCCGACCCACGACCTAGAGCTTGCAGCTGTGGTGTTTGCTTTGCGGATTTGGCATCTTTACTTGTACGGAGTGAGTTTTGTTGTCCGTACCGACCACCAGAGTTTGAGATATGTGTTTTCTCAGAGGGATCTGAATATGAGGCAGCGTCGATGGATGGAATATCTGAAAGACTATGATTTCAGTATTGAGTATAAGCCTGGAAAGGTGAATGTAGTTGCAGATGCCTTGAGTAGGAAAGCACAGATGAGTCATCTGATGCTTAGGAGTGGCAGTTGTGGCAGTCTGCGACAGAGGGATCTTTCAGAGTTTCGTCCAGTCGTCGTCAGGGTGGTTGGGCAGTTTGTTGGCAGCTCCCGCCATTGTGAGACAGGTTGCTGAGGCTCAGCATCAGATCCCGAGTTGCACAGTGTGTTACTTCTTCGAGAGGTTGAGCTTTGCGAAGACGGACTGTTAGGTTCCGAGATAGACTCTATGTTCCTGTTGAGGAGTCTGTCAGGGAGAGGTCTTGCAGGAGGCACATGGTTCCAGGTACTCTATTCATCCAGAGTCGACCAAGATGTATCACAGGTTGAGACGTCAGTTTTGGTGGCCTGGATGAAGAGAGACATAGCGGCTTTTGTTGCGAGGTGTTTGGTATGTCAGCAGGTGAAGCCGAACATCAGCGTCCAGGAGGACTTGTGCAGCCGTTAGAGATTCCGATGTGAAGTGGGACCATGTAACAACTGACTTTGTTTGTGGTTTGCCGAGGACAGCTGGAGGTTTTGATAGCATTTGGGTTCTTGTGGACAGATTGACGAAGACTGCCAGATTCTTGCCTGTCAGGACTAGTTGGGGTGTGAGTAGGTGGCCGCGTTGTACGCAGAGCGGATTGTTCCTTTGCATGGAGTGCCGATCTCTATTGTCAGACAGGGATCCTCGCTTCACTTCTGGATTCTGGCGCAGTTTCCAGAGAGCTTTGGGGACAGAGTTGGCTTTTAGTTCCGCCTACCACCCCCAGTCAGACGGTCAGTCAGAGCGAACTATCCAGACTTTGGAGGACATGCTTAGAGCTTGTTGCCTGGAGTGGCAGGGGTCGTGGACAGCTCACTTGCCGTTGGTCGAGTTCGCATATAATAATAGTTATCACTCCAGTATCGGTTTGGCACCTTATGAGGCTTTGTATGGACGACCGTGTCGTACTCCTCTTGACTGGTTCGAGGTTGGCGAACGAGTTGTCACGGGGCCGGAGTTGGTTCAGCAGGCAGTTGAGGTAGTTCAGCTTGTGAGACAGAGACTTCAGTCAGCTCAGAGTCGGCAAAAGAGTTATGCAGATCAGCGCAGACGACCGCTCGAGTTTCAGGTAGGAGACCAAGTGTTTGTTCGTGTGTCTCCTATGAAGGAGTGGTGAGGTTTGGTAAGCGTGGAAAGTTGAGTCCTCGCTTTATGGGCCTTTCACCATTTCTGAGCGTGTCGGAGGTTGGCGTATAGACTTGAGCTTCCGTCAGAGTTGGCAGCAGTGCACGACGTGTTCACGTGTCGATGCTTCGGAGATATCTTGCTGACGAGTCTCATGTTCTGCAGAGTGCAGAGTGGTCTGAGGTGACTCCAGTGTTGACTGTACCCGAGTTTTCGTTGCACATTGAGGATCGCCGAGTTCAGAGGTTGAGAAAAAGGCAATCCCTTTAGTTCGTGTTGCGTGCAACGACACTCGGTGGTGAGTCAACATGGGAGCGGGAGGAGGACGAATGCGCGAGCAGTTTCCGTACCTCTTTGGTGAGTCTTCTTTCCTTATGTTATTTGAATTTTGAGGGCAAAATTCCTTAAGGGGGGAGAGCTGTAAGGTCTAGGGTTCTTATTGGATCCTTGGTGGGTTTGTAGTGGTTCTGTGAGGTTGACGGCCATAGCTTGCCGTTGAGTCAGAGTCAGCGTCCAGCGATGTGGACGTCTGAGCTTGAACTCAACGACAGGAGATCTGGACGTCAGTCTGTAGGCGGTTCAGTTGGCGACCAGAGGTGTGGACGTCGACTAACCAGTCCTGTTGAAATAGTGCAGCCCGAGAGCAAACCTACCTTTCTCTTTTCTCTCCTTCCCTCCACCTTTGCTATTCTTGATTCCTGCAGCTTCTGTTGGGTGATTTGAGCTCGTGGGAAGCCCCTGGATCGTGTGGCGTTTGTGATCGGGCGGGAAACACGAGGTTTTGGCGTGATTCGCGCGGAGTCTTCGGGGAGATCCGGCGCGATTGGTGGCTGTTTGGGGATTGTTTAAGCTTTCTGAGGTAGGGACTTAACCCCAATAACCTCCCCAGCAAACTAGCATGCCCAATTAAGTGAATTGGAATGCAATTTTATGGTTTAGGGTTTGGGTTATATCATGCTAGAATTTGGGTAAATTAGACAATCTAGGTGTTAGACTGTTTAGTTTAGATGTTCTAGTAGTGTAGATTGATGAGAGGAAGTGTTTCCCTCCATCAGTCGGAGTTTGGTTGAGTGGTTTTACCCATTGGGACTGATTTGGTTCAGTTCTGGGTATGGGAGACTGAAGATATCAACGTCCACATCTGTTGACGTTGAGATCTTCAGGAATGAGTTAAACGATAAGGTCGATTGTCGTTTAGTTCCTCTTAACGACATGAGGGTTGCCGTTTACCCCATGTAGGCGGCAATCGATGTGGCCGTTTATATCCTATGTCCCAGCAGACTTGAGTTGTGTGCTTAGAGGCGATTGACATGTGATGTCCGCCCTAATAGCACAAGTGGGCCAGGCTTAGAGTGTGACTCCGCCTGTGCATTTGAGTAGTTGTTTGTGGCATGAGGTTTACTTACTGTACGGGGTTTCAGACGTTGAGTGTGTTCCGTCTGTTGTACGCGCGTTGCGTTACCGTGTGTACCCGTTCTGTTGTGTTACCTAGGCGTGGGTGCGACTCCATCTAGACGACTAGTGTGTGGTTATCCTCCGCTAGTGAGCCAGGACGCCGAGTGCGACTCTGTCCTGTGCGTACTCCTTGTGGTGGTTTTGAGCCGGTCTCCGTGGAGCCCCTTCTCTACCGCTAGGGTCAAGCGTAGGGGAAAAACCGGTCGTGGACCAGACGCGAGAGAGAGCGTCTGTAGTGTGCACACGTGGCTGGGTTAGAGAGCCTCTGTGGTGACGGGACGCCGAGCCACAGACCCTAGCTGAGTCCTACTTGCTATGTGTGTGAGTGTGTGTTACTGAGCCGCGTGGTTTACAGTTTTGTGTGAGGTGCGACGTGTACTTACTTTCAGTTTACTTTCCGCACTTTAGACTGTTACCGGTGGGGTTACTTTTCCCTACTGGGTCTCTTTCTTGAGACTCACTCCCTTCCCTTTCAGGTGGGTCTTCATCGACTCCCGTTCCAGGCGAGTCTAGCCACTCCGGTGTTGGTGCTCCCTAGCTGCAGTGAGTAGTACTTTTTGTTGTACTTCTGTACTCTGTACCTTGCTCAGACTCTGAGTTGTATATGATATGTTCATATAATGGAATTTTACTGCTTTGCATGGTGTGTATCTTCTTACTATAGTCTCCTCGGACTCTTACTTCCTACCCTTCCGAGCTTGTCTCGTGGGTTAGCGGGTCAGAATTCGGGTTACTGGTTCTTACTGGTAATGCGGATTCTGGGTCGTTACAGCTTGGTGTTCCATGAGGATGGAAGAGACCGAAGTATCTTCCTCACCAAGTCACTCTCTGAGTATTCCTTTTTAAGACCTTTCAATCCATTTATAATTATCATGAATCTAGCAAACATGTCAGAGATGGTTTGATCATTATTCTTTTGAACATTTCATATTCTGAAACCAACATGCTTACCTTTGATTCTCTACCTCAGACGTACCTTCATAGATCAGCTCAAGCTTGTCCCACATCTCCTTTGCTGAGGTGCATGTGGAGACTCTTGAGTACTCCTTGGGTGGACTGCGCACTGCATCATGTTGAGGGCGCTCCAGTTGAGAGTCCCCTTGGCGATCTGGTCCTTAGTCCAGGTATCCTCGTCCTGAGGCAATTCGTATGCTCCTTTTCTGACTATTTTTCATAGTTCGAAATTTTGCGCCTCGAAGAAACACCTGCATCCGATTTTTCCAATATGGAGTCAGTGCCATCAAAGAAGGGTGGCCTGGTCACTGAGTGTCCCTCGGCCATATACCCCTTGTTAGATTCCATTAGACCGTGAATCTCCTGATCGTAAGATCAAACAGATAAAGCAGTAATCAGAGAAACTCGGCTCTGATAGCAATGAAGGTTGCGAAATTCCCTATATGGTAATCTAGAAGGGGGGTTGAATAGATTACTGCCGATTTAAAAATGTTTATCACCTTCTTTTCTTTAAAACACAGATTATAACGATAAGAACAGAGTTTCACTATGTGTGGATGTGAGTGACTTGATGACAGATAGATAGAAAACTACAATACGTGTGTATAGACGCCGTGCCTACCAAACATCTAGCGTAAAAGCGTTCAAACCACAAGACACACAGATTTACGTGGTTCGGTGTACACAACTCGTGTATCCTACATCCACGGGCCACACACACACGCAGAACAATCTGCTTATGAGCTGGTTCACAAACTACAACTCACACACATGTGTTATCTGATGTGCAACCACGATCAGATCAACACCCACACACGTGTATCAAGCACAAGGACTGCTTGAAAAAAACACACACACACAAAATGAAAAAGTAGAAACAGAGAAGAGTTTGAGAGTTGAAGAATAAATCCAATTTGTAAACTCTTCTGGTAAACGTCTGGCTGGATTTCAAGCTTAGTCTTGATGATCACAAGTTGATAGAGACACTTGAATCCACGACGTTCAGCTTCACCTTCCGCTGGAGAGACTTCTCTTCTTGGTTCTGGGCAGTAGGTTGAAGCAGAGCAGCAGAGCAAGACTTCTCTTGAGAACTTTTTAGGGTTCATGCTTGGAGGCTGCTTGTGTATGTGATTAACTTCAGAAAGTTGCTTATATAGTGGTGTTTACATATGGAGAGACGTGGTAGTAGGAAACACCAAGTTTAGTAACTTGGAAACTTTTCGGTTCTGAAGATTGTACGTCTGTCGACAGGTCATGCACCTGCTGTCGACAGGGATCAACAGTGTGCCAAGTTCCAGAAGTCTGGAAGTTCTGTTGAAGCTCTCACGTGTGCATCTGTCGACAGGTGCCTTGGTGCTGTCGACAGGCACATGTTTTCCAGAACTGTGAATTTCTGACTGTATGTTTCTGTCGACAGGAGGCTTTGTTGCTGTCGACAGGTCTTGTTTTCCAGAACATGTATGTTGCTGACTGTGGTATCTGTCGACAGGTCTTGATGGCTGTCGACAGTACATTGTCTTTTGGCTTTGCTTGACCTTTCAAACTTGATTTTGGCACATGTCTTGCGTAGTATATCTCCTACATTAGTAAACATAGTTAGTGAGATATTATGAACATATATAATGAAGCATTGTACCAAGTTATTGTGACAAGTCATTGTATAAAGATCTCATGCATTAAACTCAATTCACATTGTTCACATTTGTGTACATTGTGCATCATTGTTCATCATCAAAACATGTTGTATTATTATGTAGAGTGTGAACCCAACATTAATAACGAGCCAAATGGGCAAGAGATCAACGTGATCGCGGGAGGATTCGGCGCAAGCGGAGAGAGTAGCCAGAGCCTACACGACTACGCTCGTCGGGTTGCACCAGGTTGAACGGCCCCCGGCGCCACGACCAGCCCCTATCCAAGTTCTGCACACGCACGCTTCGAGGAGGCATCACCTTCTCGGACAATGATCTTGTAGGAGTTACGACTCCCCACACTGATGTGCTGGTCGTTTCAGCCACCATCAATCATTGTACTATGCGTCGTATACTGGTGGATAATGGAAGAGCCCCAGACGTATTGGCTTATGACTGTTTTCTCATGATGGGCTTGAAAGCCGACCAGCTCACCCCGGTGGACTCGCCTCTGTTCGGCTTCTCTAGGGTGTCGGTGCATCCCATGGGCCAGATTAACCTCCCGATCACCCTGGGAACAACACCGAAGAATATCACCAAAGTGGTGGAATTTTGGTAATAAGGAGCAAGCCAGGGTACAACGCCATCCTCGGCAGGGGCCTGATCGGCCGCATCCGAGTAGTACCCTCCTCCTTACACCAGAAGATGAAGTTCCCCACTTCAAGCGGCATTGGAGAAGTGCTTGGAAGTCAACGGGAGTCGCGGTGGTGCTACGTTCTCTCCTTGCGAGACAAACGGCCCGTGGCGGACCCAGAAGCGCTGCCCGCTCCGACCATTGAGCCCTCCACTAGCCGAGGCACTCCCGCTGAAGTTCTGCTGCCAGTACGGGTGGACGACGACCCCGAGCATGTCCTCTACAATGACACACTCTTCCCAGAAGCTGAACAGCAACGCTACAAGGTTTTCTTGCTAGTCAACTTGGACGTGTTCGCGTGGTCGGATGACGAGCTGCCCGGCATCACTCCGGAGGTAATGACGCATCACCTTCACCTGGATCCAAGGGTGCACCGGTCCAGCAGAAAACGACGACCTGTCAACTGCGAACGGCAGACCGTGATCTACGATCACGTTGTCAAAATCCGAGCTGTTGTACTTCTTCGAGAAGCCCAATATCCTAGATGGATCTCCAACGTGGTCCTCGTATGCAAGGCCAATGGCAAATGGCACGTGTGCGTGGATTACAAGGACCTCAATAAGGCGACGCTCAAGGACAACTTCCCCCTGCCACGCATTGACTAGTTGGTAGACGCCACTTCCGTGCACGAGCTTCTCAGCTTCTTGGACGCCTACTCTGGTTACCACCAGATCAGTATGCATCCCCCGGACCAGGACGCCACAAGTTCATCACCGACCTTGGCCTTTACTGTTTCATCAGGATGTCATTTGGTCTGAAGAACACAGGTGTGACATACCAGTGGTGGTCAACAAAATGTTCGAGCAGCAGATTGGGCGCAATATGGAAGTCTACGTCGATGACATGCTGGTCAAAATGCTCTCGAGCGCCGACCACATCACCAACCTCGAAGAAACCTTCGCAACCCTGCGAAGGTACAAAATGAAGCTCAATCCCACAAAATATGCGTTCGGAGTACGCTCGGGGAAGTTCCTCGGCTTCCTCGTCTCTAACCGAGGAATAGAGGCCAACTTGGAGAAATCTGGGCCATACTGGAGATGAGCAGCCCCAAAACTGTACGTGACGTCCAACACCTCACTGGACGCCTCATGGAGCTCAACCGCTTCATGTCCCGAGCGGCAGAGAGAAGCTTTAACTTCTTTAAATTGTTGCGAGTCCCCAAAGGAGCCTCACTGCAAGGGGGGCAAGTACGGTGGACCGAGAGTGCGAAGCAGCCTTCACCGAGCTGAAGGCGTACCTCGTCGCCCCACCTGTTCTCTCTCAAACCTGTGCTCGGGGAGCCCCTGTTCGTGTACCTTTCGGTTACCGAACACTCCATTAGCACGGTCCTGATTAGAGAGGAAGGAACGACGCAGCACCCTATGTATTACGTAAGCAGGGTACTTCAAGAGCTGAAAGAAGATACCTCGAGCAGAGAGGCTTGCCCTGGCCCTCGTTACGACTGCTCGGAAGCTCAGGCCTTACTTCCAGGCCCATCCGATCACGGTATTAACCGACCAGGCATTGAAGCTTATCCTTCAACGACCAGAGGCTTCCGGTAGGCACATCAAATGGGCCATCGAGCTCGGGGAATTCGATATCAGCTACCGTCCAAGGATGGCCATCAAGGCACAAGCATTGGCAGACTTTGTGGCAGAATGCACCCTTCCGACCGAGAAGGACCCTCCGTTGGCAGACGAGCTCCCATGAGAGCTCTATGTCGACAGGTCCTCCTGCGTCACTGGGAGCGGAGCAGGCCTGGTTCTGACCCTCTCCAGAGGGTTTATTATTCCAGTACGCCCTTAGGTTCCGCTTCAATGCATCCAACAACGTAGCTGAGTATGAAGCACTCTTGTCTGGGATCTGTATGCCCAGACACCTCGGAGCGCTCCGGCTACGGGCCTTCAGCGATTCCCAATTGGTTGCCAGTCAGGTGAACGGACAATTCGAAGCCAGGGAGCCCTGTATGGCACAGTACCTCCAACAGGTCAAACACCAAACAGAGGGCCTCCTCTACTTCAAAATCATACACGTCCCACGAGAGCAGAATGTGCAGGCCGATGCACTCGCCAAGCTAGCTTCTTCAGGCGACATCGCCCCTTCTCGCTCTGTGTTTATAGAAGAGCTCGCTGCACCGAGCACCGAGCATCGAGGTGGATATAGCAGCCATTGAGACTGAACCACCAGCACCGAGCTGGATGGATCCTCTCGTGGCCTATCTGTGGATGTCCCGTTCCGCGCCCCCGTAGTGGTTGAAACTCCGGAGAAGTGTCCCCAACGCTGACTGCTCCCTCGTTGGCGTTGGATGGATGTTGGTTGACCCTTGCTTGCTTCTTTGACTCCGGTTTGACCAGGTTGACCAAGGGAAAAGACAAAGAAACCAACAAAGTTAGTGAAGGAAGTGATCGCCAGGCCTTACCTATGCCCAAGAGGTGTTATGATCACGCCGATGACGTTGCCTCGCGCAGCGGTGGATGGCGGGACTCCGACTTTTCTCTCTTCGGCCGGCCAAAGAGAGGAAGCTCCGCCGTCTTGTTCAAGTGTTTCTGTAACAGAAAAAAGCTATTAGACTTTGAGGAAGTGCGGTAACATCCAGAATAAAGAAAAGTGACCCAAAAGGTGAGCCCCGTACCGGTTGCGGGCTTGAGAAGAGGGTGGCCAAATGTTATGACTACCCTTCTTCCCTCTATTTTTGTTTTGGAAAACCCATTTTAGGTGTGTAGAGAGGTGCACTACGTGCCTAGAGTGAGTGTGTATGTGTGTGCAACATGCAAGAATAAGAGAGAGGGAAGGGAAAGAGAAAAGAGAAAAGGGAGATGATCCTCTTGAAATGGCGTGGATGACTCCTTTGTGGGCTCCTCCAACTCATGGTGAAGCCTCCCGGATGCTCCAAGGATTGAGGACAGAGAGGAAACAGGTTGGTAGCTCTCAAGGCTTGTGGAATGGAAAATTTCTGAATCATTTAAAAATCTATTTACAAATTTAAATTCTTTTGATTCTCATGAATCGTATTGCTAATCCAAGTCCCGCCGAACGCTACTCGAGCGACAATGACGTGAGATGAATTGGAAATTTGCATAGCGCGGGCGTGCCAGTCACCGAGGTGACAACAAATGATTTTTGCCTCCGAAAGTCGGAGGCTTTAGGTCTATTGTGCGCACCGTTTGACTTCGTCAAACGAAAGTGAGTGTCGGGTCCTGGACCAAAATCCCGTCGTTGCCTAAGCACAACGGCGTTAATTACATCCCTCTGAGAGGGAAAACCCTTGATTAATCGCCAGAATTAGAAAGCCTCGCGACCTAAAGCGGAGACATCCGATAGAGGTGTGAAACGCAATTTAAATTTGAGCTGAAGTGCTATTAAGCAAATAAATGTCTATTAAAATCATTTGATCTTTTATTTAGCCAATTATCGAATCTCTTTGCCTATTTACCCATTTATTTCTTTTATCATGAAGTGGTTCCCATAAAAAACAAACAAGTCAAGAAATGGTCTATTTGGTCATTTGTTGAAAACAATCTCATTTGGGTCCTTTGTTCTTGCAAAGCATGGGGTTGTCTTTTATTTGCTTGGAAAAGTTCGATTTGGTCTTTTGTCTTTTGTAAAACATGAGATGATCTTTTGTTTGTTTAGAAAAGTTTGAATTGGTCTTTTGTTCTTTTGCAAAACATGAGATGATCTTTTGTCGTTTGTTGCTTAAAAAAAGGTTCAATTTGATCTTTTTTTTTTTTGAGACACTTAAAACATGGGGTGATTTATTTGTTCTTTTGTTTCTTTTACCATAAAAAGTTTTGATTTGTTCTTTGGTTCTTTTGAAGAGTGCGAGTCATGATTCTATGCGCGATTCGGCGCTGCTCAGCCGCTTGGGGGCTAGTCAGCAGCACAGGTGCGCTCGATTCGGCGGCGCACATCTGATTCAGTGCTGCTTGCAAGCAGTAGGGCAAACACGAATCGGATAGGTGGGTCTGAATCGGCAGGCCGGGGTGATGCACAACTCGCTTGATTCGGTAGGACAGCCTCGATTCGACGGGGCATGCAAGGTCCATTCAATTCGGCGGACAGCCTCGATTCGGCGGGGCTCATCTGATTCGGCGCGGCTTGCAAACAGTAGGGCAATTGGCGAATCGGCCAGGCGGAACCAAATCGGCGGGCCGAACACGGTCCATTCAGCAGTTCAAAGCAGAAACTAAATCGGCATGGCAGAACCGAATCGGCGATCAGGGCCAAACCATTAAATGGAGTTGAATCGGCGAAATTCAACTGAAGTTGAATCGGCAGAACACAACTGAAGTGATAGAAAGCACCGAATCGGTGCTCATCTGAAACACCGTTGAATCAATTGAACATTGACGATTTCTTTTAGGAATCTCTCGTCGATTCGACCCTCGCGGGGAAAATTCGGCAGCATCTCCCCTTATCGTGGTTGATAGGGGAGAGCATTGTACGCATCCAGCATAAATGGAGATGGCACCAAAAGAGAGTATATGCCGAAGGGCGGCATAACTCCAATGGCACGCGACGCCGATCCCCCAAGGCACGCCTACGCGGAAACCGGTCAATGTCGTGGCCACGCGAATCCACGGGGCGGATGAACAACATGTGAACCATCCGTCCGGACATAGACATTGCATTGTCCAATCCGGGGGTTTGAATGAGTCTCCAATCAGTCTATTAATTGTTTTAATTAAAACCACATTGAGCAATGGCTTTGCCCGTGTGGCTCTACCAAGGGTGATCACTGCCCATCGAATCAGCGCACTGTCCAGACTGGCTGAACCAGAGAAACAGCCCCAGGACGGCAAATCGGCGGCCTTTGGGGGCATGGTTCACCAAATTCCAGGATGGTTTGAGCGCTAAACCGGGTTAACGAACTGTTTAAAGCACGATGAATCTATTTATGGGTTTGAACTGGGCACGGATACTGTTAATCCGACCCTTCTCGTTCAACACCACAAGAGACGCGATTCGGCGCAATCTGGGACAGTGGAGGCTCACGAAACGGGGCGATGATGGGCCAAAAACAGACTTGATGGGTCTCTTATCAGTCTATTAGCTCTTCTCTCGGTTAAAACCACATTGATCAATGACTTTGCTCATATGGCTCTACCAAAGGTGGTCACTGCCTGTCGAATCGGCGGACTGCTCCCCAGCCTCGCCAAATCGCCAGGACTGGTTGTAGACTGCTCGAATCGGCGAAGGGACCTTCTGCTCATGGACAGTGGCCAGCATTGCTCAAGCCGATCATGCCCAAGGTAGTGGGGTGTTTCTGGGCCTGAGTTGGGCTTAGTTGGTTTGTTGACATGGGAGAGGCTAAGCAAGAAGGCATGAACATCAATTGTTCAACCTCTTGGATAGCAAATGGGGTATACATAAACCCAAAGAAAACTCTTGAGAGGGCTGTTTAAACAGTGATAAAACATCCATCAAAGGGTTAAAACAGTGAGGAAGACTACCTATTGGAGGAGCAAACAGTGGGATATGCATGCATTGAAAGAGGGGAAGGTTCTACACCCCAAAGCCTCATTTATTGAGGTATGGAGAGCATAGGGGCGGTCTCATATGGGATATAAGAGGGAAAAGGTGCACTTCTCCACAGGAGAAACTCCCTTCCCGTAACCCCATCTTGCCCTAAAAAAAAAAAAGGAAAGCTTAACCAAAGAAGGCATGATGGGGGAGGAGGACAAGCAAATAATGCACAAAGCAAACTACTTACATCAAGAAAAGGGGGATGAGAGAGGTACATGGATATGACATTTCCTTGTGGAGAGGAATAGAAAAGAGGTACAAACTTAGAAAAGGGAGGGGGAGAGCTTGGTGCGCCACCTACCACTCACCACTCTCTCCCTTTCACACCTCTTGACAAGACAACACAATGGTCTCACTCTCCTTTCCCTCCTTTTTCTTCTATTTCTCTTGGCCTCTTCTCTCTTCCTTGCTTTCCTCTTGCAAGTGGCTCACGGGATGGCCCTCCCAAGGAGAAGAACCAGCAGGCTTCTTTTTGCTTGGAGGAGAAGAAAGCCTCCCCTTCCTCTTTCCAACTCTCTCCCTTCAGCCCCCCTGGTACGCAGCAGCCCTTTCCACCTTTTTTTTTCTCTCCACCCTTCTAGAAAACCCCCCAAAAGAGGCCTTCCCATCCTCTTTCCAGAAAATACCTTTTTCCATTTGTAGAACACCTTTTTGGGAGGTGTTGCATTCCCTTAGGCTCACCCCCTTGCATGGGGTGAGGTGGGCCTAAGGTTAATGGGCCCCTTTGGGCTTCATATGTGGGCCATTTGGGTGTATTTCTGTCCATTTAAAAGGGGTGTTTGGAGGTTGGGCCAGCCATGAAAATGGCTCATTAGGAATTTTTTGGGGTGTCCACAAATGCCCCCCACCCGCGGGTGGTGCAAGAGGACACTTGAAGCGACATCCGCGGGTGTACTTCGGCCTTTTAACTATTCACACTAACACACCCAGGTTTTTTGACTTGTTGCCGTGCTAATGGTCCAATGGTCTGATTGTGATCTTTTACATTTGGTTCCATTTGGTGGTGTTGTCCGCGGATGACGGAGGCATGTCACTCTTGCCGGGCAATTGGGGTCTTCTCACCCTTTAATTTCCTTTTGCTTGAATTGTCGTGATCAGGAAGAGTTAGCGCGATTTGGCTGGGCGGCGTGATTCTGCGAGACCCGCGAATCGGCTGGGGGTCTGCTGCTCGCGTCGATTCGGCATGGGTAGCGTGATTCGGCATAAGGGCTATTGATCAGCGGGTGGCGGCGGTCTGGCGCAGCTCGCGTCGATTCGGTGTGGCCCACGCGAGTCAGCAAGGGCTCGTGAGTTGATGAACAGACCGATAAGGTAATGAAGACCATTGAATTGACAGCTTGCTTATGAGCCTGTGGCCTTCATGAGTCGACCAACCATTGTGTCAATTGGATTGTGTTGGCCTATTGCATGAGCCATTGGGACATGCTGGCTTGCTATATGATCTGGTGGCTCTTTCTACACCCAGTAAGTGACATTGTTGCTTTCTTTCTTCTGAGCCCTCTTACTGACTGGTCACCTTGAATGCGCCACAATCTGAGCATGCAGTAGCGTTGAGGTCTTTGTAGGGGGGAGTAGACTGTTTCCACCTCATCGTTGCTGACTGTGATAACCATACGACCACTTTGGAGATCTTGTAACCCTCATCAATGCCGCTTTGCTCATGGCTGGATTAACATGCTCTTGTCTTCCTCTTTTGAGTTTTGTTGTGTCTGGGTATCGATAGATTTCTTCAACATTCTCCACCCAGAAACTTGAAAACTGTTAGGACGCATCATCTGTCGACACATGCTTCGTTGGTTGTCGACCAACTCTATTAGAAATTTCCCTCCAGGGACTTGAAATTTGTTAGAATCCACTTCGTATATAGCGAAGTTTCACTTTGTCCCATATGAGATAGAAATCTGATTGGAATGAAGACATATTTCGACTAGCATGAAAATGAGCTTTGGCTGGTACTGACGTGAAGATGAGCTTTGACTGTCGTGAAGATAACTTCAACTGCCATGAAGGCAAGCTTCGGCTAGCACTAACATGAAGACGAGCCTCGGCTGGCACCGACATGAAAACGAGCCTCAGCTGGTACTGACGTGAAGATGAGCTTTGGCTGTCGAGTACCACTTCTGTCAGGATTTCCTTTCTAGGGACTTGAAGCCTGCTTGCCTTTGGCATGTGTCTTTGATTGATTTTTTTTATTTTCACATTATCGAATTGAGCGCCCTTTCGGGTTTTCACCCAATCCGACCCCCTCTTGCTTTTGCCTACGCGCCCTTTCGGTTTTCACGTAGCGGGGTACCCAATTTTGCCCATGGTGCCCTTTCGAGTTTTCACCATGGCCGGGTTCTAGCTCTTTTTACCCTTGTCCAAAGGAAACCTAGACAAGTCCAGCGAGGCACCTCTATTTTAAGCCTCTTTTTTGTTTTCTTTTTTTTATACATATATATATATATTATAAAGAGAGATTCATGAGTGAAATGACTCGACCACTAATCATACCATGATGTTGGTAATAGTGTGAGGTTATTTGGGTTGATTGCAAATGGTAACCTGAAAAACCTATGTGCTGGCTTCAACAAGAGTTCTGAGGGTAACATCTAATGGCCAGCCAAAGCAAGAAGTCAAGGCTGGACTTTATTTGGAATTTGAAAAGGCAGAGGTTATCTAAACCTAGGGTCCTACTTGGCGAGAGCAAGTATATATAAGCGTGAGGCGTAGATGGCATGAAACAGCTTGTCTAAGTTTTGAGGTTTCATTTTGACCAGAGAGTGTATAGCTAGATTCAGAGAATGTATAGCAAAAATAGGATTTCTTGAAAGAGCAGGGATGGAACTCCCCCTTCTTTCCATTTTGACATTTTTGACTTCATTCATTTTCATTTTTTTATCACATTACTGACCCAAGCGCCCTTTCGGGTTTTCACCGGAGTCAGCCCCTTCTTGCTTTTGCCTACGCGCCCTTTCAGGTTTTCACGTAGCAGGGTTCCCAATTTTGCCCACGACGCCCTTTCGAGTTTTCACCGTGGCCGGGGGCAGCGAAACCAGAGTAGATCCAACGGGCATCTCTATTTTTAGCCCTTTCATTCATCATTTTTTTGAGACTTTTGACACGAGTGTCAAAGTTGCTGAGACCTGCTTCATGACCTGCGGACTACTCCGTTGGCCTGGTTTTATCTTCAAGTGACATCAGTTGTATTGGCGCCGTTGGCTTCAAGACCCACGAATGACTTCGTCGGCCTGGTTTCATCATCAGTCGTGTCGACGTCATCAGCTTCGAGACCTACGAATGACTTCGTCGGCCTGGTTTCATATTCAGGTGATGCCAGTTGTGTTGACGTCATCAGCTTCAAGACCTACGAATGCCTTCGTCGGCCTGGTTTCATATTCAGGTGACGCTAGTTGTGTTGACGCCATCAGCTTCAAGACCCACGAATGACTTCGTTGGCCTGGTTTCATATTCAGGTGACGCCAATTTTGTTGACGCCATCAGCTTCAAGACCTATGGGAAACTCCGTCGGCCTGGTTTCATCAACTGGGGACGTCGATCATGTTGACGTCGACAGCTTCAAGACCGACGAATGACTTCGTTGGCATGATTTCATCAACTGGGGACGTTGATCATGTTGACGCCATCAGCTTCAAGACCTACGGGAAACTCCGTCGGCCTGGTTTCATCAACTGGGGACGTCGATCATGTTGACGTCGATAGCTTCAAGACCCACGAATGACTTTGTTGGCCTGATTTCATCAACTGGGGACGTCGATTATGTCGACGCCATCAGCTTCAAGACCTACGGAAACTCCGTCGGCCTGGTTGCATATTCAGGTGATGTCGATTGTGTCGACATCATCAGCTTCAAGACCCACGAATGACTCCGTTGGCCTAGCTTCATATTCTGGGGACGTCAGTTATGTTGACGCCATCAGCTTCAAGACCCACGAATGACTTCGTTGGTCTGGTTTCATATTCTGGGGACGTCGGTTATGTCGACGCCATCAGCTTCAAGACCTACGGGAAACTCCGTCGGCCTGGTTTCATCTTCTGGGGACGTCGGTTATGTCGACGCCATCAGCTTCAAGACCCACGAATGACTTCGTTGGCCTGGTTTCATATTCTGGAGACGCCAGTTGTGTTGACGCCATCAGCTTCAAGACCTACGGGAAACTCTGTCGGCCTGGTTTCATCATCAGGGGACGTCGATTATGCTGACGCCATCAGCTTCAAGACCTACGGGAAACTCTGTCGGTCTGGTTTCATCATCTGGGGATGTCGATTATGTTGACGTCGACATCTTCAAGACCCACGAATGACTTCGTTGGCCTGGTTTCATATTCAGGTGACGCCGTTTATGTTGACGCCATCAGCTTTAAGACCTACGGAAACTCCGTCAGTCTGGTTTCATCATCTGGGGACGTCGATTATGTTGACGCCATCAGCTTCAAGACCTACGGGAAACTCTGTCGGCCTGGTTTCATCATCTGGGGACGTCGATTATGTTGACGTCGACAGCTTCAAGACCACGAATGACTTCGTTGGCCTGGTTTCATCATCAGAGGACGTCGATTATGTTGACGCCATCAGCTTCAAGACCTACGGGAAACTCTGTCGGTCTGGTTTCATCATCTGGGGACGTCGATTATTTGACGCCATCAGCTTCAAGACCTACGGGAAACTCCGTCGGCCTGGTTTCATCATCTGGGGACGTCGATTATGTTGACGTCGACAGCTTCAAGACCCACAAATGACTTCGTTGGCCTAGTTTCATATTCAGGTGACGTCGTTTATGTTGACACCATCAGCTTCAAGACCTACGGGAACTCTGTCGGTCTGGTTTCATCATCTGGGGACGTCGATTATGTTGACGCCATCAGCTTCAAGACCTACGGGAAACTCCGTCGGCCTGGTTTCATCATCTGAGGACGTCGATTATGTTGACGTCGACAGCTTCAAGACCCACGAATGACTTCGTTGGCCTGGTTTCATATTCAGGTGACGCCGTTTATGTTGACGCCATCAGCTTTAAGACCTACGGGAACTCCGTCGATCTGGTTTCATCATCTGGGGACGTCGATTATGTTGACGCCATCAACTTCAAGACTACGGGAAACTCCGTCGTCCTGTTTCGTCATCTGGGGACGTCGATTATGTTGACGTCGACAGCTTCAAGACCACGAATGACTTCGTTGGCCTGGTTTCATCATCAGGGGACGTCGATTATGTTGAAGCCATCAGCTTCAAGACCTACGGGAAACTCTGTCGGTCTGGTTCATCATCTGGGGACGTCGATTATGTTGACGCCATCAGCTTCAAGACTACGGGAAACTCGTCGGTCTGGTTTCATCATCTGGGGACGTCGATTATGTTGACGTCGACAGCTTCAAGACCCACGAATGACTTCGTTGGCCTGGTTTCATCTTCTGGTGTTGGAATTGGTGACATCCATGGACATTACATATGTGATCAACACATGTCCTTAGAGCAACTTATTTTCAGTGAGCCGATCCTTGATTGCTGCTTGTGATGGTCGAAGATCTTGGAGTTCCCCTAGGGTGCACACAGCTTCATCTGTGCATCGACCCTTGAATTTCTCGTGCTTTTCTAGCTCGTATATTACAACGTGCATCTGCCCCCACATTGGCCGGTGCAAGTTGTCTTATGCTTCTCTTTTCTATTGCATTTGGAGCCCCTGAGATCGCGGCGGGTGTAGACGCGAGATTTGCCCACTTCCCGCAAGGCAATTTGGCCCATTAAGCTTCGTTTGACCGTTCGTTGACTGGCCTCGGATTCCATGTAGACGGCATCATCGACCGCCGCCTACTACTGATTGACGGCATTCCCCCTGGACGCCGACCCATATTGGCGTCCACCTCGATGGACGTCTGCATGCGGTTGGCGGCCTGATCCCTGGACGTCTACCGCGTTTACCGGGTCTGCCCAACTAACCCGAGATTCCAGCCCACTTGCGCCCTTGTCTCGCCCATGCAACGCATGGGCCGTTCCCAACGGGTATATGGGCCACCTTGGCAGTCCCTTGACCCAGTAAAAATCCCATTTGGCCTCTCCCCATTGGTTGGAGCTTAACACACATGGAGTGCCACATGTGCAAGTGTGTTTCTTCACACTTGAGCATCCAATGCTCTCAACCCCGAGCTCACTGTCTATATAACTCCCCCTTGGCCCCTCTGAACAAGGGGGGAGAGGCTGGACGCCCAAGCTTTGTTGCCTTGAGAGAAGAGAGAGAAAAAGTCACCTAAGCTTCTATTCTCATTCCCTCTCATTCTCCCAACTCTATGAGCGACCAGATGGCTTCATCAGGAGCTGGAGGAGCCCACTAAGGAGCCGAGCAAGCTGCAAAAAAACGAGGATCATCTCCCTCCTCTCTTCCTCTTCTTCTACTATCTCTCTCAATCTTTGCATGTCACACACACACACCACATACCCTAAGCACGTAGGGCACCTTCCTACACACCTAAAAGGGTTTCCCAACCAAAAACGGAGGGAAGAAGGGTCCATAGCACTTGGCCACCCCTCTTCTCAAGTCCGCAACGGTACGGGACTTTCCTTTGGGCCATTCTCTTCTTTTTGGACGTTCACACTGCACTTCTTTTAGTCTTAGAGTCTTTCTTGTGGCAGGAACATATCAACGAGACCGCGGAGCTCTCTTCCTTTGGCCGGCCGAAGGAGAAGAAGTTGGAGTCCAATGATCACCCGCTACGTGAGGCTACTGCACCGACGTGATCACAACACCTCCTTGGGCACAGGTAAGGCCCTGGCGATCACAACATCTCCCTTCCATTCGTGGTTTTTCTTCTTCTTTCCCTTGTCAACCTGGTCAAAAGGAGGTCAACGAAGTCAACCAGTGCCCCTTCATCGCCAACGAGGAGCAACGACGTCCGCAAATCGCCAACCGTCCAGAGGATCCATCGGCATCCGGGGTGCGCGGCAAACGGATCGTCCACAGCTCTTTTCTGGCGATCACGGTGGGACCACACTGCTGCTGCGGTCTGAGTGCATCCAGGTAGACGGCATCGATCTTGCCGCCTACCCAGGTAAACGTCCAGACTTCCTGCCGTTGAACTCTCTTTAGCGTCCATATAGGGTGACGTTTACTATCTGTTAGCGTCATTCGATCTTGCCGTCCGCTGATTTCTGATAAACTTGGCGTCAACTGGTGTGACGTTGAGTTTTCACAGAAACCTGTTTTTCCTCTGTTTTCTGTTTGTTTTGCCTTCTTTTTACTTTTTGTTTGCTTACTGTTTGTCTCTAACAGTCCTCAGTCTCCAGGGGGTCTTCTTCTCCTCTTTTCTAGCTTCCCCTCACATTTCTAGGATCACCCTTCTTCGGTTTACAACCTTTTACTCGGGATTCCCGCTCGGGTAAATCGGTTGGCTCCGAAGAAAACTCTATAAGTCCCTAAATTCCGTGGATTCCCTCACGTACGGGGCAGGAGGACCTTTACCCACCTGTCTAGTCACCTACTTACCGGATTTGAGTGAGCTTTGAGAGAACGGTCCTTACCAATCAACTTAACTCAACACACATTGGTAATTTTTAAAATTTTGGGACGTTGATTGCTAACATTGTTTGGTAGAAACCCACATTTCTGTCTAAACAGTAAAGTTAATCAACTTTAACCACTCTAAAATCCATAGGTTGTGTGCTAATGGACACTTGGTTGGATCCTTTGACATGGCTAACAAACCGGCTTTTGAATATGATGATAATATCAATGAAATGGTCGGTATGATTAATACCAATGTCCAGCCTGAGAGTCAGTCCAATCATCCTCTCAGGCTGATAACAAGAAGTGAGTCTAGGGTCAATCCCACTCATGATCAAGACAGTCAGGAAGACCCCGAGTTTGCTAGACTCATGTCCCGGTACTCGCCCGACGATATCATTTCTGATTTCAAAGCATACTGTCCGGGCAGCTACCTCCCCTTCCACACCATCTTTATCCCCATTCAATGCCTCCACATCTAGACCCACTCCTAAACCAGTCACCCCATCCCGAGTTCCTGTCTCCGCCTTCATTCCTCCTGTCACTCCCGTCCTCCTTGCCTACCCCAGTTCTCCCTCCTCCTTCCGCCTATTCGCCACCTACCCAAATCGCACCCCTCATTCAATCTAAATCTGTTCCCCTTTCGGAGGTTGAAAGTCTCGTTAGAAGCTTGTAGCGGATTCCTTATCCCATTCTAAACCTCATTCGCTATTAAACTACTGCAAGCTCCCCAACGCTTACTTTCCCCCCGACTTCAAGGCCCCAAAATACCGCAAGTATGATGGGACCTCCGACCCCCAATTTCATCTCGCCGGCTTCACCATGGACTCCCATCGGTGTTATATGATCGGGTCCTCTTAGTTCACCTTTTCCAACATCATTGGAAGGGGAAGCTTTGAGGTGGTTTACCTCTCTACCCGCATCTGACCTTGTTAACTTTGACATAGTCTCCGAGCGATTCATCTCGCACTTTTCATACATGGCCACTCAAGTCCCCACACTTTCCGACTTGATGGCAGAAAAGATGAGTCGAACGAAGACTTTGTAACCTACGCCAACCGATGGAGGTCCATGGCCTCAAGAGCTGACATTCCTATCCCGAGTCTCAAGCCATAACCCCTTGGTTACTAACACTACTCCTGTGCTCCGCTCCGTCTTAATGCTAAGTGAGTTCCACTCCTTCTCACATCTCTACAACAGAGCCAGGGTAGTTGAAAATCAAATCAAAGACTCCTCTCTCCCCCACTTCTTTGAGGAAAGCCGAAAGCTCGCAAGACTCCCGCGGCACCTACCACCGAAGGGTGACCGTCAATGAGTCTGTAAATGCTTGCAGCCAGCCTTTGAGCCTCCCAACAAATCCTCTATCCCTCCGTCCAACCCTCCCTCCAATCCTCACCAATTCCCGTCACATCCTTCCAAGCCGTACTCTGCTGTTCCTCCCCCTTCTTCCGGCTACACCCGACCTGGCCCCAAAAGGTCGCACTACCCTCCCCTCCCAGAGACTCTTGAGGACGTGTTCTTCGCCCTCATGTCATGTGATGCCATCCACTCCCCCCACAAAGGAGAATAACAACCCGAGGATTGACACCTCCAAATATTGTCCATACCATAGAGCCCATGGTCATTTTATCACCAATTGCTTTACCTTCCGTGACTGGGTCTATGATATGAATGACCAGGGTAGAATCAACTGGGAGACGTCAAGGTGGCCATAGCCAAGTCTAGGTACACCAAAAAGGACCTCGGCATCTTTAGCAACCCTCTCCCCAATCACCAAAATAGCAACCCTCCTCCTCAAATCCCAGGAAAATGTCCACACCATGACTTGTTCGGAACCCCGGGTCGTGAGGAGAGACAACAATGGGGGTAGAGGGATTTGATGAGTGGTATCCATGTCCCACTGTAGAGTCCCAGGAACCTCCCACCTCGGTAGATGCCATCCTCGAGGAAAAACCTTTAGTGCTTATCCGACCTCCTCAGGACACCTACCCCACTGTCCTCACCCCCTCTGCCTCCGAGTCATCTACTAGACCCCTCCAGCTTATCCGCCCTCAGTCTCAGGAGGCCGTCCACGTCACGCTCCGGAACCGCATCATTCCTCCACCTCCGCGGCCTTCCCAGGATGAGGAGGATAATGTTCCTCCGCCCCCGGCTGGCACCGAATATGATATTCTCCAACACTTGATAAGACGCCCGCGAGGGTGTCTATCTTAGAGTTGATTCGGAGGTCGCCGTCGCATCAATCCACTCTCCTCCAATTCCTCCAGAAAATCATGGTTATGATGACCTCCCTCCTAGCGGGGTCACCGGCGCCATTCTCTCCCTCACCCAAGGTCCCTCAATCTCTTTTTCGGACAAGGATCTCGCCACCCCCGAGTGTCGTTCTCTCCCTCTTTGTCTCACCATCAACCTCAATGGGGTTTCGGTGGACTCTACTCTTATCGACACCGGGGCCTCTATCAATGTCTGTCCGATGAAGACCCTTAAGCATTGGGTTTAGGGGAAGAAATCTGGAGAAGAGTTGCTCTACCATTGCCGCCTACGACAACTCCAAAAGGTTGCCAAAGCAAAATGCTCTTAAGCTGGAAGTCGGACCCGTCACCATGTCCACTGACTTTCTAGTTCTAGATGTCGATCCGGCTTACAAAGCCATCCTCGGTCGTCCCTGGCTAGAACAGACTCTAGGAGTCCCTTCCACCGCCCATCAATTTTCAAATTTCCGTATAATGGGCGGATTATCAAGATCAAGAGCATTCCCACTCTGGAGACTCTTAATGCTATCACTTCAGAGCAGATGCCACACCTTTTCGTTCCGGATAAGGGGAAGGCCGGTCATGTCTCTCTTTGACTTCCCCACACCCTCTGAGCTTAGCCAACCTCCCAAGCCCACCATAGAACCTCATGTCCCATGTCTCCCGGGAAAGGTTGGGAATGATGGCAAACATTGGCTATGTTCATGGCCGCGGGTTGGGTACGGATGAAAAAGGGCAGACCCAGAGTGTCCAGGCAATCAGGAGGATGTTACCTAAGGCCGGTCTAGGTTTTCACCCAGACCCGGTCCATCCCGACCCGTTCATACCATATCAACCCCTTACCTGGACTTTAAGGGAGCATTTTGTTCAGGGGCCACCCAGATGGGGACCAGGGACCCGTAATTGAAGAAATTCCTTGCTCTGAGAGTGAGGATGAAGAGGAAGAGGACCCCAAATAAAAGAATTTCTGACGATTTTGGCCTCCTCTCCCTCTTTGGCTCTGATCTTCCTACTCCCCATCTTCTCCTCCACCATCTTCATCTCCTTCTCTCTTCTAATCTTCCATCCGCATCTACTCCACTCCTCACCGTCTCCATCTCTCACCCATCCCTCGAGGCCACCTGAGTCAGCAACTCATGGTTTTGGGCCTTGATTCCCAAAAAAAAACGCCAATTATCAAAGTTGGAAATGCGAGATCTCCATTGAGCACCCTTCCTCTCTGGAATCTCTTCCGCTCGGCCAAGGGCCGACGCTCTCCCCCATTAGATTTCCCCCCCTCTGAGACCTCTTCCCATGTACATAGTTGTCCTGTACATAGCAGTCTAGATCCTAGTTTAAATTTGGGTTTAGAGTCAGGTTTAGGGTCCAGTCTAGAGTCAGGATTAGGAGAGTCTGGTCCCTCTCAACCATGCATTCGTAAGAGAAGGGTAGGCAAGTTCCTGCCCGTATGTCATGGCCTTGGCCGAGAGGTGTGCCAAATTGAGTCAAGTCCCGGAATTTCTCGAGGAGCCTGCCCTCGTGGAGCAGACTTTGAAGAAGGTGATTCTGTAGATGACGGTCTAGGGGTCTATCTGCTAGATTTTAGTGAGAAAGATGGGTTAGGAGAATCTGGGTCAGAAGAAGAAGACCCAGTGAGCTCCTATGTGGATGGCACAAAAAGGTTCGACGAGCCCACCACGGCTGCAGATGAACCTACTAAAGAAGTCAATCTTGGCACCAAGGATCCCCGAAGACAGTGTTAATCAGTGCCAACTTGAGTGAGAAGAAGAGCATGCGTTGGTAGCTATCCTTAAAGAATTCTCCGACGTTTTTGCTTGGTCCTACGAGGACATGCCGGACTCGACACCTCTTTGGTCGAACACCGGTTAGTCCTAAAAGCCGATGCAACCGCCGTCAAACAAAAGCTAAGGAGGCTACATCCTAAGCTAGCACTCAAGATCAAAGAGGAGATTGACAAATTGCATAAAGCCAAATTCATCAGGGTTGTGCTATATCCACATTGGGTAGCTAATATCGTCCCCGTAATGAAGAAGGACGGTAAGGTTAGGATCTGCATAGATTTCCGAGACCTTAATCGTGCTTGCCCAAAGGACGATTTCCCTCTCCCACACATAGATGTCCTAGTGCAACACTCTGCCGGTTTTGAAATGTTATCTTTCATGGATGGTTTCTCGGGGTACAACCAGATCCGTCTGGCGGAGGAAGACCAGGAGAAACTTCTTTCACAACACCCTGGGGGACTACTGTTACGTCGTCATGCCCTTCGGATTGAAGAACGCAGGAGCAACGTATCAAAGGGCGATGATGGCAATTTTTCATGACATGATGCATGTGCACATGGAAGTCTATGTGGACGATGTCTTGGTAAAATCAAAGACTCGACATGGCCATGCTGAAGTCCTCCGGGCAGTTCTCCAACGGTCTAGGGAGCATAAGCTTAAAATGAACCCCAAGAAGTGTGTCTTTGGAGTCTCTTCGGGGAAATTGCTTGGGTTCATAGTTAGCAAAAGGGGGATTGAGATTGATCCCAACAAGGCCAAAGCCATAATCGAAATGCCTCCTCCTAAGAATATCAGAGAAGTTAGAGGGCTGATCGGCAGACTTCAATTCATTAGGAGATTCATTTCCCAGCATTCAATCCGTTGTAAGCCCTTCTACGAGATGCTAAAAGGAGAGGCAAAATTTGATTGGAACGATAAATGTCAAAAGGCCTTTGATGATTGAAGAGTTACCTATTCAATCCCCCTGTTCTCGCTCCTCCGGTCCCGGGTCGGCCTTTATTGCTCTATGTATCAACTACTGAAGATTCAACTGGAGCGTTTTGGCCCAATATGACGACGAGAAGAAGGAGAGAGCGGTGTATTATTTATCCAAGTTGTTCAATGAGGCTGAAAAGAAGTACACCGCTATGGAAAGAACATGCGCGCCGTCGTCTGGGTCGCCCAAAAGTTAAAGCATATTTCTTGGCTCATGAAGTGAAACTTTTGGCGCGTATGGACCCTATTCGGTTCTTGCTAGAGAAGCCCGTCCTAACTGAGCGGTTGATGAGGTGGCAAAGTTTTCTCAATCAATTTGACATCACCTACGTCAATCAAAAGTCGATCAAGGGGCATGCCATAGCTGAGCACCTAGCCCATCACCCTTACCTCGTATTCTCCAGTCGACGAAACTTTCCCGATGAAGAGTTAGGAGCCATCATCGATGGTGAGCCTTCGTGGGTGCTTTACTTCGACGGGGCTCTCAATTCTAAGGGTGTGATAGGGGCAGTCCTCCTCTCTCCGGAAGGGGTAGTCATTCCGCATGCCTACCAATTAGCCTTCCGGCCACGAACATGTGGCCGAGTATGAGGCTCTCCTAGTTGGATTAAGATGGCATTGTTGCTCGGAGTCAAGGAATTAAGGATTATTGGAGATTCGCAGTTGATACTCCGGCAATCTCTCAGCAAGTACCAACCCGGGACCCCAAGTTGAAACCATATCAAGAGTTGGTAGCAAAGGTAATCCGGCAGTTTAGGAAGCTCACCCTTGTCCACACCCCTAGGGCCCAAACATCCTAGCAGATTCCCTCGCCTCTCTGGCCTCTTCCATTCCCATTCCTTTGGGAAAGTCCTCCGAACCGTCTCTGTTCAAAGGTTAAGATCCCTTCTCATGCTGATCCCTGGTTTGTTCAACTTCAATCTCCCTCCTATCGAATCAATGCACTCTCAAAAGAGCCTGAAATCGACCTCGATGATGGCCATCCCTGTTATTTGACATTGAGAACTACCTCAAAGATGGATCCTTCCCGGATTACGCCACTTCTGCCGATAGACGGGCTATTCGCCGTGTCTCCGAACGGTACAAAATCATAGGTGGCGTTCTCTACAAGAAATCCCTCAGTGGGGTCTATCTCCGTTGCCTTGATGAAATCGAATCTGAAAGCATTGTTGAAGCTGCTCACTCTAGTGAATGTGGTGGCCATGTCAATGGTAGAGCAATTGCCCAAAAGTTGCTAAGACACTATTACTGGCCTACCATGGAAGATTTGCACCCATTTTGTCCGTCACTGTGCTAAATGCCAATTGCACGGTGATAAAATTCATGCTCCTTCTTCCTCTCTTCATCCCCTTATTGCTCCATGGCCTTTCGCCATGTGGGCATTCGATGTGGTCGGTCCTCTCGCGGATAGAACCGGCGAAGTCCGAAGAAATCCTTCATTCTGACCGCCACAGAGTACTTCACAAAGTGGGCTGAAGCGGAAGCGTTCATAGAAGTCAAAGCATCAACAGTTTGTCAAGTTCATCAAGCGCAACATCCTTGCAAGGTTTGGCGTGCCTCGGGACATCGTCACGACACGGACCACAGTTCACTTCACAGGAGCTTCGCGACATGTGTGGTAAATATGGTATCAATTTGCATCATTCATCACCATACTATCCACAAGGTAACGGACAAGCGGAAGCTACTAATAAAACTCTCATCAAAATCATAAAGAAACTGCAAGTCTCACAACAATGCTGACTGGCCAGATCGCTTGGTTGAAGCTCTTTGGGCTTATCGCACCTCGGTCCGAACTCCTACGGGGCAAACCCCCTATGCTTTGACATACGGATCGGATGCGATACTACCATACGAGATCTTCGTCCCCTCACTTAGAGTTCAATTGGATTCCGAACTTGATCCTGATCGACGTCGGGAAGCCTTATTGGCACAACTTGAACTCTTAGATGAGAGACGAATGATAGCGGCTGACCATGCTCAAGTCTATCGTCAGAGAATTGCACGTTTTTATGCCAAAAGAGTTCTTGAGAGAAAGTTCGAAGTGGGTGAGATGGTCCTTAAGCGTAAAATCATAAAGGCACCAGGTCCCAGGAGCAAATTGCAAGAAAATTGGAAGGTCCGTTCGTTGTCAAAGAGGTTTACTCAGGGAACGCTTATAGGCTAGTAGATGCCGAGGGAGTTGAGTTAACGCATCCCTGGAATGCAGTCTACCTCAAGAAGTTCTACCCTTAGTCAGTCGGTCAGTCCGTCAGTTAGTCATTCATCACTTGTTAAGGAGCGGTTCTAGTTTCTTTACTCCTCCATGGCCACTATGAGGTTGGACTTACCACACACCACACGATGTTAAAATATTGCCCTTTGGCTGAAAATCACAAGTACACTCGGCGGTCTAATCAGTCAATAAGTTCCCCTATTCTTTTCCCACTCGGTCGTGTCCGGAAACGGAACGAACTACGAGTAAGGGACCACCCACTCTCTTTTAAAGGACAAGGTCACCATGAAACAGGGGCAACTAATAAAAGCAAGGGCAAGATGTCAAATCAAGCCTCAATGGGAAAAGAAAGCCAGAAGGTCAAAAAAGGGTAGCAAAAAGTACGTACCCAGAAAAAGGCTGACCAACTCAAGAGGTAGCAAAAAGTACGTGCCTCCACCCCAGAAATAAAATAAGAAATGAAAATTCCCCCTGAAAACAATGGTTGACCAAGTCCGTTTGATATGAGATGTCGGTTTGGAAACAAAAAGTATTTTGACCAAATCCTACATGACTTCCTATACATTTCTTCCGATTTCTCCCACTAGGGGCAATTTGATTGTATAAGATCCTCCGTAGTGGAAGATATCAAGAAGGCTAGGGGCAATGTCCAAACATCATGGAATTCATGCACGTCCCTCCTCACTCTGGCCTCTGTGGTTAAGTAGATCGTGTAAACCCTACACTACAACATGTTGATGATATGTGTCTTAGAGTCTAAAAATCCAAAAAAAAATACAAAAATGCAAAAATAAACAAAAAGAGGTCTTTTGATGTATATTTCACGTTGTACATATTTTTTCCCAAAATTTCTCCCAAAAAATTCAAAAAAAAAAAAAAAAAAAAAATCCAAAATCCAAAAAATTAGTAGTACCATGTATATATTTAACTTCTCTTTATTTTCTATCAAAAACAACAAAAAATCAAGAAAACAACAAAACACAAAAAATGCATGTGCATATTTCCCTTTCGGTTATTTTATGTTCCTATCTTTGATTAGAAATTAGCCCCTTGACCAGATCTCAAGAAAGGTATATCGTAGGCAAGGGGCTAAAAACAGATCTACACTAATCCGTTCTTAAGTGTTGTGGCAAGGGATCAAAGAACGGAGCAAGCACTCAAGTACACAAAGCTCACAAAAATCCGCAAATCCACTATGATAATCAATGTTGTGTACATCTCATGACAGGGGCATACCCCTGGTGGTACAAACTAGGAGCCTCGCTCCTCTCTCTCT
>CM024758.1:18689515-18777015 GCA_014218235.1 Colocasia esculenta
TTACTTGGACCCTGAAGGAACATTTCGTTCAGGGGCCCCTCCAACCGAGAACTCGGGAACCCGTGATAGAGGAGTTGTCCGACTCGGAAAGCGATGAAGAAGAGGACGCTCAATTAGAGGAAGTCTCTGAAGATTTTGGCCTTCTCTCGCTCTTCGGTTCTGACTCTCCCTCTCCTTCACAATCTCTCCCGACTGTGTGCCGGGCACCTGACTCCCCTCCCCCTCAACTTATTCTTTCTCCCTTCTTTCCACCTGTTCTTTCTCCATCCCTCGCAGGCCAGTTGAGTCTGCCTTAAGTCAGCAACTTATGGTTCTAGGCCTTGATTCAAAAAAAATGCCAATTTTGAAAATTGGAAATGCGAGGTCTCCATCGAACACCATTCCGCTTTGGAGTCTCTTCCGCTCTGCCAAGGGCCGACGCTCTCCAGCTTAGACTCCTTTCCTCGCCCCTCTAGGGGCACTTCCCCTGTACATAGTTTTGTACATAGCAGTCCTGTGCATAGTGGTCTAGATTTTAGCTTAGAGTCGGGTCTAGAGTCTAGTCTAGGGTCCGGTTTAGGATTAGAAGAGTCTAGATCCTCTCAGCCATGTGTGCGCAAAGAGAAGGGTAGGCAAGTTCCTGCCCGTTATGTCATGGCCTTGGCTGAGAGGTGTGCCAAGTTAAGTCAAGTCCCAGAGTTTCTTGAGGAACCTGCCTTTATTGAATCAGATTTTGAAGAAGGCGACTCTTTAGATGACGGTTTAGGAGTTTATCTGCTAGATTTGATGAGGAAGGTGAGCTGGGAGATCCTGGGTCGGAAGAAGAGGACCCAGTGAGCTCCTATGTGGATGGCACAAAGAGGTTCGACGAGCCAACCATGGCTACGGACGAGCTCACTAAAGAGGCCACCTTGGCACCAAAGAATCCCCGAAGGTAGTTTTGATTAGTGCCAACTTGAGTATTGAAGAAGAAGAAGCTCTGGTAGCTATTCTCAAAGAATTCTCCAACGGTTTTGCTTGGTCCTACAAGGACATGCCGGACTTGACACCTCTTTGGTCGAGCACCGGTTGGTCCTAAAATCCGACGCCAAAGCCGTCAAACAAAAGCTGAGAAGGCTACATCCCAAGCTTGCACTCAAGATCAAAGAGGAGGTTGACAAGTTGCATAAAGCCAAATTCATTAGGGTTGTGCTATATCCACAATGGGTAGCTAATATCATCCTGTGATGAAGAAGGACGGTAAGGTTAGTTGACATCCGTGACCTTAATCGTGCTTGCCCGAAGGACGATTTCCCTCTCCCACACATAGATGTCCTAGTAGACGACACTGCCGGCTTCGAGATGTTGTCTTTTATGGATGGTTTCTCTGGGTATAACGAGATTCGTTTGGCGGAGGAAGACCAGGAGAAAACTTCTTTCACAACGCCTTGGGGGACCTACTGTTATGTCGTCATGCCCTTCGGATTGAAGAATGCGGGAGCAACCTATCAAAGGGCAATGATGGCAATTTTTCATGACATGATGCATGTGCACATGGACGTCTATGTAGATGATGTCTTGGTTAAATCAAAGACTCGATATGGACATGCTGAGGTCCTCCGGGCAGTTCTCCAGCGGTCCAGAGAACATAATCTTAAGATGAACCCAAGAAATGTGTCTTTGGTGTCTCCTCGGGGAAGTTGCTGGGTCATAGTAAGCAAGCGGGGAATTGAAATTGACCTAACAAGGCCAAAGAAATAATCAATATGCCTCCTCCTAGGAATATCAAAGAAGTTAGAGGGCTGATTGGTAGACTTCAGTTCATTAGCAGATTTATCTCTCAGCATTCAATCCGCTGTAAGCCCTTCTACGAGATGCTTAGAGGAGAGGCTAAGTTTGATTGGAACGATAAATGTCAAAAGGCCTTTGATGAGTTGAAGAGTTATCTGTTCAATCCCCCTGTTCTCGCTCCTCCGGTCTCGGGTCGGCCTTTATTGCTCTATGTGTCAACCACTGAAGACTCAACTGAAGAAGTTTTGGCCCATATGACGACGAGAAGAGGATAGAGCGGTGTATTATTATCCAAGTTGTTCAATGAAGCTGAAAAGAAGTACACCGCTATGGAAAGAACGTGTGGGGCCGTCGTTGGTTTGCCCAGAAGTTAAAGCATTATTTCTGGCTCATGAAGTGAAACTTCTGGCACGTATGGACCCAATCGGTACTTGCTTGAGAAGCCTGTCCTGATGATCGGTGATGAGTGGCAGAGTTTCCTCAATCAATTTGATATCACCTACGTCAACCAAAAGTCAATCAAGGGGCACGCTATTGCCGAGCATTTGGCCCACCACCCCTTACCTTCATGCTCTCCCGTTGATGAAAGCTTTCCGATGAAGAGTTAGGAGCCATTATCGATGGTGAACCTTCGTGGGTACTTTACTTCGACGGGGCCCTCAATTCCAAAGAGTGTGGGAATAGGGGCAGTCCTCCTCTCACCGGAAGGGGTAGTAATTCCGCACGCCTACCAGTTAACCTTCCGAGCCACGAACAATGTGACCGAGTATGAGGCGCTCTTAGTTGGGCTGAAATGGCATTATTGCTCGGAGTCAAGGAGTTAAGAATAATTGGTGATTCACAGTTGATACTCCGGCAATCTCTTAGCAAGTATCAGACCCGGGACCCCAAGTTGAAACCATACCAAGAGTTGGTAGGAAAGGTCGTCCGGCAGTTTAGGAAGCTCACCATAGTTCACACTCCTAGGGCTCAGAATATCCTAGCAGATTCACTCGCTTCCTTAGCTCTTCCATTCCATCCCTTTGGGAAGATCTTCTGAAACCGTCTCTATCAAGAGAAAGAGTCCCTTCCCATGCAGATCCTTGGTTTCTTCAACTCACGTCTCTTTCTCCATCCCTTCGGGTCCATGCGCTCTCGAAAAAGCCAGAAATTGACCTTGAAGATGGCCATCCCTAGTATTTTGACATCGAGAACTTTCTCAAAGATGGATCCTTCCCCGATTATGCCACCTCTGCCGATAGACGGGCCATTCGCCGCGTCTCGGAGCGTTACAAGATCATAGGCGGCATTCTGTACAAGAAATCTCTCAGTGGGGTCTATCTTCGTTGCCTTGATGAAATCGAATCTCAGAATGTTGTTGAAGCCGCTCACTCTAGTGAATGTGGTGGCCATGTTAATGGTAGAGCAATTGCCCAAAAATTGCTAAGACACTATTATTGGCCTACCATGGAAGAAGACTGTCGTCGTTTTGTCCGTCACTGTGCTAAATGCCATTGCATGGTGACAAAATTTCATGCTCCTTCCTCTTCTCTTCACCCTCTCATTGCTCCATGGCCTTTCGCCATGTGGGCATTCGACGTGGTCGGTCCTCTCGCGGACAGAACCGGAGAAATCCGTAAGAAGTCCTTCATCCTGACCGCCACGGAATACTTCACAAAGTGGGCTGAAGAAGAAGCATTCATTGAGGTCAAAGCTTCAACGGTGGTCAAATTCATCAAGCGCAACATTCTTGCAAGGTTCGGCGTGCCTCGGGACATCGTCACCGACAATGGACCTCAATTCACTTCGCAGGAGCTTCGCGACATGTGTGGTAAATATGGCATTAACTTGCATCATTCATCCCCATATTATCCACAAGGTAATGGACAAGCGGAAGCTACTAATAAAACTCTTATCAAAATCATAAAGAAAACATGCAAATCTCACAACAATGCTGACTGGCCAGACCTCCTGGTTGAAGCTCTTTGGGCTTATCGCACCTCAGTTCGGACTCCTACAGGGCAAACCCCCTATGCTTTGACATACGGATCAGATGCGATACTCCCATAGGAGATCTTCGTCCTTCACTTAGAGTTCAATTAGATTCTGAACTTGACCCCGTCAACGTCGGGAGGCCTTGTTGGCACAACTTGAACTTTAGATGAAAGGCGAATGATTGCAGCTGACCATGCTCAAGTCTACCGTCAGAGAATTACACATTTTTACGCTAAAAGAGTTCTTGAGAGAAAATTTGAAGTGGGTGAGATGGTCCTAAAGTGCAAAATCATAAAGGCACCAGGTCCCAGGAGCAAACTGCAAGAAAATTGGGAAGGTCCGTTCGTTGTCAAGGAAGTATATTCAGGGAATGCTTATAGGTGGTAGATGCCAAAGGAGTGGAGTTGTTTATCCGTGGAACACAGTCTACCTCAAGAAATTCTATCCTTAGTCAGTCAGCCCGTCAAGTTGGTCATTCATCACTTTTAACGGTGTGGGTCTAAATCTCTACTTTTCCATTGGTCATTAGTGAGGAAGGGTTTATTCACACACCACACGATGTTGAGATATTGCCCTCTAGCTAGGAAATCACAAGTACACTCGGATAGTCTAATCCAGTCATATGTTTCCCCTATTCTTCTCCCACTCGGTCGCGTCTGGAAGCGGAGCAAATTACGAGTAGGGGACCATCCACTCCCATCTGAAAGACAAAGTCACCATGAACAGGGGCAATCTAGAAAAGCAAGGGACAGAACCCTAAATCAAGCCTAAAGGGTAAAAGAAAAGCCAAAAAGGTCAAAAAAGGGTAGCAAAAAGTACGTACCCAGAAAAAGGCTGACCAAATTAAGGAGGTAGCAAAAAGTATGTGCCTCCACCCCTAAAATAAGAAAAATTCCCCTGGAAATAATTGTTGACCAAGTCTTTAGTATAAGGGTTGGTTTGGAAACAGAAAGTAGTCTGAACCAAATCCTTGCATGGCTTCCTACTTATTTCTTCCAATTTCCTCCCTCTAGGGGCAAATTTGACTGTATAAGACCTTCTGTGGTGGAAAATATCAAGAAGGTTAAGGGCAATGTCCAACATCAAGGAATTCATACACGATCCTCCTTATTCATGACCTCCGTGGTTAAGCAGATCACACAGACCTATGCTTTGACATGTGATGAATATGTATTTTAGAGTCCAAAAAAAAAAATTTTTGATGACAAAAGAGAGTCTCTCGATGTATATATTTTCACCATGTACAATACTTTTACTCTTATTTCAAAAAGCCAAAAAAAATTTAGAAAATTCAAAATCAAAAAAAATTAGTAGTAACATTATATCACTAACATTCTCCTTATTTTTCTTATCCAAATCAAAAACCACAAAAAAAAATCAAGAAAATACAAAAACAACAAAAAAATGCATGTGCATATTTTTCTTCGGTTATTTTTCTTATGTTTTATCTTTGATTAGAAATTAGCCCCTTGACCAGATCTCAAGAAAGGTACATCTTTTAGGCAAGGGATAAAGACAGATCTACACTAACCCTTTTCTTCTAAGTGTTGTGGATGCAGGAACCAAAGAACACAAGCAAACCATTCAAGTCACAAATGACAAAAGTCCACAAAATTCCACTATAATGATCAAGTTCTGTACATATCATGACAGGGGCATACCCCTGGTGGTACGTATACACTCCTCTCTCTCTCTCCCCCTCGCTAGGCCTCGGCCTCGCGAGCTGCTGACCTCCTCCTCCTCCTCCTCCCTCTCCCGACGCCTGTCTGGGACGGGAGGTCTCGTCGCAGTGGAGGCCTCTGGTCGTGCTCCCGCACCACTTCCGACGGACGGATCTCTAGTGACACCAATGTCATCGAGAGATCCGAACACGGACCCCGTCCTCCCGGCCGCCTCCTACTGAGCCTGGCGCTGCTGCTCCCGGCGCTTCTTCAGCACCCGGTTCTTCAAAACTCTAAATCCGCGACAGCCTGCACTCGGGCCTCGATGGCCCGCACCGGTCGGCCTCTGCCTGACTCTGCCGCTCTCGTGCCTCGAGCATGCGGCCCTCCATCCTCGATACCTCCAGCCCAAATAAGCAACTTGTCAAATCAAATCAATCAAATCACATGTAGAAAGTGAGTGTTTCAGTGTCTTACCTCTGCCTCCAACTCCCGGTCTCGTCTCTAGCTCCTGGACCCTCGCCTGTGCCCGGTCTAGGGCCTCCTGTAGGCGGACCGCCAGGTCCCCTCCCACAGGCTGTGCGGACGAGCTCGCACCTGTGTCTCGGCTCGCCCGCACTCTCGATAGCTCTCCCTTCTGCATTCACACATCTTGGTCAATCATCAAATCAAACAGTGTCAAATCAATTTCAAGATAGGCTCAGAATTGTACTTACCAGTGTCCGCACCTCGGCGCGGAGTCTCTCCAACTCTACCTCCTGCTCCGCCAACCGCCCCTCCAAGAGGCGGATCGCCTGTGACTCCGGCAGCTGTCATTCACACTTCAAGGTTAGAATCAAATCAAATCTAGAAATTTAAATGACAGAGGCTTAGAGATAGAAATTCACTTACCACTCGCCGGTCAAGCCGGAGTCGTCCGGCGTAGCGTGCCTGGTAGTCCTCCATGTAAGCCGAGCTGTCGTGGAGGCTCGCCTGCTGCACCACCTGGTCCCCTCCGGCTCGCCAGTAGGCGATCGTGCTCCTGTGCTCTGTGCTCCAGTCCCGGTCCTCGGCGAAGAACCGACGGCGGGAGTGCCCCTCCCTGCCCAGGGATGGTACCTCCATGGCCGGCTGGTGCCAGCCTAGGGTCCGTACCACGAGCTCTAGATAGAGGACCTCGCAGGTCCCCAGGCAGAGCAGGAGCAGGTGGCGGTCAAACAGAGGTCGACCCTCCGCCAGCGCCGGGTGTGAGCTGTCGCCTCCCCCGCATATGGGGTCCATACCACCTGAAAAGAAAAAGAACACTGGTCAGTCACATCAATCAAAAGCAATAATTAAATGAATGGAAGAGCTAGTTGAGAGTTTCATACCTGATCATGTGGGTAGTGATCCAGTGCGGCGCGCACGTCCTCTACGCGCCGGTCTGTGACCCTGGGGTCAGGGGCCACATCCCACCTCGCCATGAGGGGCACCAAGGCCTGGCTCCCCTCTCTCCTTGTCCCGCGCCCCATGGGGAAGCGGGTGTATCCCCAGATTTGCAAGGCAGCAAAAAGAACATCAGTCGGGCAATTAATCAAATTTAAAAATCAATGGTGAGCATTAAAGAAAATTGGCGTACCTGAAGAAAGGGGGTGAAGCCCCCGGTGCTCTGAGAGCGCCGCGAACTACTGGGGAGAAGAGAGAACAGATGCCCCAGCATGGCGGCGCCCATGCATATCTCCCAGCCTGCGCCAGGTCCCTCAGCAGAAGTACAAACTTGCAGTTCATATGCGATGACTGCGTCGCGAACAAAAGTCACCCGAAGAGGTAGGCGACGAAGATCATGACTGAGCGCTCCTCGCTCCGGTCCCCCAAGTCCAGTGCCCCCCGCACTCCTGTATAGAACTCCTCTAGAGTCTCCAGAGGCCCTCTCCGCCTACCCCTCAGGCCTACGACCTCTGACAATGATCCAAGCAGTATGCTCCGGATCGGTCTCCTCCTCCCGGCCACAAACTCTGGCCCAGCAACTCCACAATATCGTCATGATAGTCACTCCTCTCCTGTCCTACTACGGCTCTCTCTGAACCGGTAGTCCTGTCAGATACGCTACGTCCTCCAACGTAGGTATCATGTGCCCCCAAGGCATGATGAATGCCTTGCAGTCCTCCTCCCATCTCTCCCTAAGAGCCTCTAGGTAGGGTAATCCCACGTGAAAGGGACGTACTGATAGGAGGTGCCCGAACCCCATCCTGGCGATCCAGGTCTGCTGGGCCTCCGGCAGCACCCTACACCACGCCCAGCACAAGTCCCAGGTGACTCTGCTCCTCATTCGGCTTTACCCTACAGAAAACATAGAAAATTGGCGTCAGTATCGATTGTCGTTAATCTACAGTTGGCGTCAAGGGGTATGCCATTTACTCACAATCAGCGTCCAAGATTGGCCGTCAAGTTCCTTTGTCGGCGTCCAACCGTTGCCGTCAAGTTCATTTGAACGGAAAGGGGGTGGTCGTTGACAGGATCTCGACGTCCACCGATCTGGATGTCAAGTTCCTGTCAAAACCGACAGAACCTCCCCTATTTTTTCCCTCTTTCCACAACTTACAACATGCACCCACAGGATTTTAGGGTTCAGGGAGCCTACCTAAGGCGTCGGGGCGCCTCCGCTCTTCGTCTCTTCCCCTCCTCCGTCGTCTCTGGCGGTCTCCTCCCCCTCGGTACGTCGCCCGCCGCCTCTTTCTTCTTCCTCTGCCATGCTAACCTCCTCTCCTCCTCCTCGGTTGGCGGCGAGACCGGAGGACGTGCGTTTCCCCTCGTTTCCTCATCAGAAGCGATGTCAAAGGGGTTGAGGGCTTAAACAAAGTTGAAGAAGATAGAAAAAAAGAAGAAGTGGAAGAATTAGAGGGTTGGAAAGTGGGGAGAGAAATAGGAAGGCTCTCTCCGGCGCTTGGAGAAGGTGAAATGGCGCCGGAGAGGCGTCGGTTTGAAGAAAATCTGTTTTTTGAAGTAGACATCCACATAAGGCCGTTTACCTTTTTCTGACGTCAAGCTGTGGTCGCTGATGTACTGTTAGCGTCCAGAGAGTCGACGCCAAAGTCTCCTCAATGTCAGACCTCGAAGTTCGGTAAGCGGCCAGGTCTGACGCCAAGTTTGAATTAAACAGATCTATATGTGGACGTCAATATCCCTCTCTGCCTGTTGGCGACCAGATGGTGGACGTCTATCAGTGATGACGGCCATCGATATGGACGCCAACACTTCCGCACTCAGTCCTCCCAGCACACTCAATTGAACACATTTGAAGCCCATTGACCCCCATTACTCAATTCCACACAATTCAAGCTATAAAAACAATGCAAATCGTCACTTTTATTCATCTAAGCTTTGTGTTACACTTATTGGAAATCGGGAGAATACATTTTTTTTCCCCTGCGGGCCATATAAAAACACAACAAGAAATGGGACTAATAGTGTCATTGAATTCTTCATATTTTCCAGATGTCTTCTCGTTTCTCCTGACCGCCAGTCCCACCTTCTTGCTCATTGTGTGTCTTGCCCAAGTCTTCATGGCCTTCTTCATTAGCTTCTCATTCCTCCCGGTGACAATCATGTCCGTGCAGTGGATGAGTTGGAATGCTCCGTGGATTCCAAGCTGACAATGGCACCGATGTGGCTGAAACCCCCATCCTATCAGCCCCAATCAACCACAAATCTTTGTCCTCCCTGGTTCGAGCTCTAAACTCAATAACCCTCATAAATAGCGGCCTCAACAATGAAGTCCTCCATCACCAGGTAGGCAAATGATCGCGCGCAAGCATCTCTGCCCTTCAGTGCGCTGTCACGCACTTGATCTCATTCTCTGGCTCATACCACGCCCTGCTGCAGTACACCGAGCTCCGAAGGAAGACTCTGGAGGGTAGGTTGTGCTTCAGCAAAATCAAACTTTAAGTGAGCCTCCATCCATACCTGAAGCAGAAACAAGCTCCCGCATGTGCATCCGCCTAGGCTCATTGTGGTGAGCGAACTGTACAGGTGTGCCAGCACTGCAGGGGCAAGTGACTGCCCATGCCACAGCAGAGACAGGATTCCCACATGCTCGTAAAGGAGGAAGTCGCCGCTCGTAGGGAACAGGAAGACCCCATCCAGGCAGAGTGTCAGTCCTCGAGTCGCCCTCTCTCCGCCAATCTCCCTCGCATGCTGGATCAGCCACCAGGCTAGCCGGTCCAGGAAGATCCCGTGCTTGTTCGTCATCCTCAAAACCTCCTTCTTGTCCTGAACGATGTCTGCTAAAATCTCTTCCCACGGGAGGAGAGGAGTCGCTGCATCATACTCCAGGCATCGCCTCCATCCCAGGAAAAGCTCCACCTCCTCCAGCAGCACACTCGCCTCGAATGCTTGGAACACAAAAGTGTGCATATGCGGGTGCCATCTCTCCACCAGCGCCCCCAGTGCATCAAATCCCCACCACATGTCCTTCATATTCTTCGCCAGCACCACCATGAAATTCAAATTCCACATTCCGATGAAGCCTCGCATGTCCAGCGTGATGGCGTTCATTAGATTCACGAGCCAAGAAAAGGCCCGTACCTGGCCTTGCTCGGGAAGGTAGGCGCTTCCTGCATGAGGGAGGGGTGTTGTAAGAGAACTGTTTGGGGCATTTTGAATCAGAAGTAAGAGTCACTTACCTCCCCGTTGGCCAGTCTGGTGCTCAGGTGCCCCGGAATTTCGCTCAGAATCCTGGGTTCATGCCTGTGGATTGTCCGGTCGAAGAGGAGGCCATTTCGTAGCTTTTCTTCGGTTTTGCAGCAGGAGCAGGGAGAGACGGAGGAGGAAGATGAGAGAGTCCTCATGGACTCCCATCACCTTTATTTTCGGCCTGATCCGCTGGCCAGTAGGCGTCCAGATCGGTTGACTTCAGTGGGGGGTTAGCGGCAATAACTGTTGCCGTTAACCGGAATCCGCTGGCCAGTAGGCGTCCAGATCGGTTGACTTCAGTGGGGGGTTAGCGGCAATAACTGTTGCCGTTAACCGGAATCTGGCGGCCATCGATCTGGACGTTTATTCCCTGGAATTTTCAAAATTCTATATTCATATGGCCATTATATTTTATCTTGTGCTTCAAGTTGTTTTGCAGATATCTAAGCACAAGTTGCACTTCAAAGTTCGGAACGCTCATGCGACCTTGAGCGTTACAGGTATGTCTAACGTAGGACCCCACCAGAGGCGAATAACTTGGCGACCGTGAACCCTGAGTTCCCCTTTACCAAAAACCGTGATGGGTTTGCGATCTCTCAGTTATTCGTATGGCCTTTAGAATTTTCCTCTGGTTCTAACTTGCATTTTTAGATAGGCAACCCACACCAGCATGCATTCAAGTCTTCACTGATAACATTCTCTCACTGACTCAAAAAAAAATGGTGATTTTCCTCGATCATCTGATTGCTCCATGGCTCCCCCAGCTTAGGTAGCCTACCGGGTCCGCCCTTCGTGATTATCCAAGCTGATATCGGGTCTTTATTGCCCCCCCTTCTCCAAGTTGTCCCACCGTGACTTTCACAAATAGTCAAACAGCCTTACTGAGTTCATTTGAGCCTTCGCCAGTCGCGAGCTTAATTCTGGACTTCAGGCTTTCCGAACATTGATTCCAGTTAGAATCTTTTGATAATCCTTTGAGAGATCAACCAACTCCTTGTCTCCACGACCTCCTAAATTCGGGACCGACGTCCTGATTAGGCCAGCAAGCCCACGATCTACGGTTATGAGACTCTCTTGATTCAACCATCATATTACACTCCTTTGACTCAGACACGCCGGAAACTAGTCAAAGTCCGACACGGCCATGCCAGGGACCCTACCGTTGGGTTGCAGTTGTAGTTACACGGGTAGATCACTCTTCTTCTTACCCACATTTGTCTCTTAGACGATCCGTCACTCGTTTCTAGCCTAACTCATTCGTTCGGCTCGCTAGAATTCCTATCCTCGGAGATGGCCCTTCATTAAATCTCCGCGTCCTTTGTTTACCGAGACACCAACCTTTCAGTCCGCTCTGCTCCCCTGCAAGACCGGACGTCTCGGAGGGTATTTGTAGACGCGAGATTTGGCCCATCCCCGCGTGGCTCTTTGGCCCAATAAGCCTCGTTTGACCGTTTGTTGACTTGCCTCGGATGCCATGTAGACGGCAGCATCGATGGTCGCCGACTACTGGTTGACGGCATAGGCCCTGGACGTTGACACCTATTGGCGTCCACATCGCTGGACGTTTGCATGGTGTTGGCGGCAGGATCTTTGGACGTCAACCGAGTTTACCTGGTCTGCGCAACAACCCCGAGATATAGCCCACTTGCGCCATTCTCTTGCCCATGCACCGCATGGGGCCGTTCCCAACGGGCATATGGGCCACCTTGGCACTCCCTTGACCCAGTAAAAATCCTATTTGGCCTCTCCCCATTGGTTTGAGCTTTTATACATGGATTGCCAAGTGTGTGAAGTGTGTTTCTTCACACTAAGCATCCAAGGCTGCTGAGCTCGACCCCCACTATCTATATAACACTCCCTTGAGCCTTCTAAGCCAAGGGGAGAGAGGTTGGACGTCCACATGCTGCTGCTTTGAGAGAAGAGAGAGAATTTGCACTCAAGCTTCATCAACTCTTCCTCTTCTTCCTCTCACACTTCGGGATGTTCAGGAGGCTTCTTCCCGAGCTGGAGGAGCCCTGTGAGGAGCTGCAACGCCAACGAACGAGGATCTACACCTCCCTCCCTATCTCTTTTCTTACTTTCTCTTTAGTTATTTGCATGTCACACACACCTTCCCACTCACTCTAGGCACGTAGGTCACTTCCCTACACACCTAGAAAGGGGTTTTCCAACCAAAAACGAAGGGAAGAAGGGTGGTCATAGCACTTGGCCACCCCTCTCCTCAAGTCCGCAACCGGTACGGGACTCACCTTTTGGGCTGTCTCACTCCATTTCTGAGCATTTACTACGCTTTTCTTAGGCTAATAGAGTGTCTTTTTGTGGCAGGAACAACTCGTAGAAGACCGCGGAGCTCTTCTTCTTTGGCCGGCCGAAGAAGGAGAAGTTGAAGCCCCGTCTCCATCCGCTGCGCGAGGCCACCGCACCGACGCGATTCCATCACTCCATGGGCACAGGTAAGGCCCTGGCGATCACAGACTCCCTTTTCTTTTGCTAGTTTGCTTTGTTTTCTCTCTAGTCAACCGGAGAGTCAACGAGGTCAACCGGCGACCCCATCATCGCCAACGAGAGGTCAGTGGCGTCCGCGAGCTCCCGGAAGATCCAGCGGTCGGCCGGGGACGGCGCGGAACGAGCGTCCACAAAGACAGCACTACAAGTTTTGCGAGACAACAAGCTGTACGCAAAGCTTAGCAAATTTGAATTCTGGCTCGAAGAAGTATCCTTCTTGGGCCATGTCATCTCAAAGGACGGCATCTCTGTTGATCCCTCCAAAGTCGAAGCTGTACTCAACTGGGAGAGACCAACTAATGTCACCAAGATAAGAAGCTTCCTAGGACTGGCTGGCTACTACAATCGGTTCATCAAGGACTTCTCAAGGATCACTGTTCCTCTCACGCGTCTGACACGAAAGGAGAATCCATACTCCTGAAGTAAAGAGTGTGAAAGTTTCCAAACCCTCAAGGACTGTCTTACCTCAGCACCTGTTTCTCGCTCTGCCAATAGAGGGAGAAGGTTTCTCTGTTTACACCGATGCCTCGGGAATCAGGCTAGGATGTGTACTCATGCAAAAGGAGAAGGTCATCACCTATTCTTCAAGACAACTGAAGACACATGAAGTCAACTACCCTGTACATGATCTCGAGCTGGCTGTCGTGGTCTTCGCTTTGAAGATTTGGAGACACTATCTATATGGCGAGCAATTCACTGTCTACTCAGACCATAAAAGTCTGAAGTATTTATTCTCTCAGAAGGAACTCAACATGAGACAAAGGAGATGGCTGGAATACTTGAAAGATTTCGACTTCCACATCCAATACCACCCAGGCAAGGGAATGTCGTGGTTGATGCTCTTAGTAGGAAGCCAATGTTGCCCAGTTGACGAGCCCAGAGGGGGGGGTGAATGGGTCTTTTTAAAATTATTTGATTAGTACATTTACTTAAAACATTCACACAAAGACGTTCTTCGATGAAGGTTAGTGAAGGTTAGAATAAACAGCAAACACACAAAGGAATCAATCACACACACACTGAGTTTATCCTGGTTCGGACCTCCTTTCCTTAGGAGTCCTACGTCCAGTCCCTGAGCAATAACTCAGGTTTCCACTAACTAAGGTACAACCCCTTTATGGACACTACAACACCCAGCTCAGCTGGTCTTCCTTCACACGAAGGGAACTACAACACCCTGGATACCTCACCAGGTCTTCCTTCACAACAGAAGGGAACTACAATACCTTGGATGCCTCACCAGGTCTTCCTTCACAACAGAAGGGAATAGCACAGTAAAGATGAGCAATAAAATCAAGCCCCTAAATCAAGCTTTAACAAGCAACGATCTGAAGCAAAATAGCCCTGAGAGAAGGAGATCTACATAATGGTCTCTCTCAGAACTACACAGGCTCTCTCTCTCAAGATTTCTATTGCAATACAGAGAGCTAAAGAGCTTGAGACAGATTAGGAATGAGACGCTTGGCCCTTGGATTCTCACAGAAGATTTGAATTGCTAAGACTTACTTGTAGTATTCGTTGGTGAGTCTCCCTGTTTCTTTTGGAACTGCTGTCTTGTATTTATATCTTCAATTTGAAAAGTATTCGTTAAAGTATCCATTGTCTCTAGCTTTGGTAGACGTTAGACTGCTTGATACTTGGAAGCTTCTAGTCAACAGTCTTTTATCCATTTGTGCACGCAAAGAGATAGAATTTTCTGGCATCTATATGGTTCAACGTTGTATGACAGAATGGCTTAGGGCCCTGCATACATTAAATGCTAGAACCGTAGACAGCTAGGCTATCTCTTGTTGTCAGTAAACGTTGATGTGAATATTCACCAAAATAGTAATGCCATTTTGCTATATCTAAAAGATGCATACAGAGTAAGCATGATAATGGACGTTATCGTCTGCATGCATGCAGAGATACGTTCAGTCTACATTAAATGCAAAGGTGTCAGAAGTATATGCGTGACGACTTTAACTATTCAATGCTTTGACCAGTAGCAAATCGTTGTACATACGAGGTCGATACATTTATGACTTATGGAATCGTTATGATCAAGTCAATTCATCTAAATCGTTGTAAGACATAACCAAATCGTTATGTTTACTGAAGAAATCGTTGTGGAGAGCAAATCGTTGTGTTTAGTGAAGAAATCATTATGAACACTTAAGAAATCGTTGCATGAAGCAAATCGTTGTGTTCAATGAAGAAATCGTTATGAACACTTAAGAAATCGTTGCATGAAGCAAATCGTTGTGTTCAATGAAGAAATCGTTATGAACACTTAAGAAATCGTTGCATGAAGCAAATCGTTGTGTTCAATGAAGAATCGTTATAAACACTTAAGAAATCGTTGCATGAAGTAAATCATTGTGTTCAATGAAAAATCGTTATGAACACTAAAGAAATCGATGCGCGAAGCAAATCGTTATGAGTTCTAAAGAAATCGATGCGCAAAGCAAATCGTTATGAGCTCTAAAGAAATCGATGCGCAAAGTAAATCGTTATGAGCTCTAAAGAAATCGATGTGCAAAGCAAATCGTTACGATGACTAAAGGAATCGTTGCGATGAGCAAATCGTTACAATGACTAAAGGAATCATTGCGATGAGCAAATCGTTACGATGACTAAAGGAATCGTTGCGATGAGAAAATCATTACAATGACTAAAGGAATCGTTGTGATGAGCAAATCGTTACGATGACTAAAGGAATCGTTGCGATGAGCAAATCGTTACGATGACTTAATGGAGTCGTTGCGATAAACAAATCGTTACGAGAACGATTCCCGTTTAACTTAAAACGATGTTTCAGATTATGAAGAAATCGTTAAGGCACTTATGAAATCGTTATGATGAAATCTTTACAGTTCTACTGAAATTGTTGTAGCATAAAGAAAGTCGATGTGGACTTAAAGAAATTTCATGCTGAACTTAATATTGCTTCAGAAAGGTAATACTTACCAAATGTGTTGCTTCAGAAAGGTAATACTTACCAAATTTGCTTGATTTGCCTGTAGTATTTCCTGTGCTCAAGACTTATGGAATATGTGTTAGTTATTTTGACATGGTTTTGTTAATCACCAAAATAAATATATAATTAATTAACATTACATGAGGACAGACTGATCATCAATCTCCCCCTTTTTGGTGATGACAAAACAAAAACAAAACTTATCAATAAGCATAAAATGTCAGAAATGCGAAGGAAATTTCTCCCCCTTTTTGTCATTAAGCAAAAAGATAAACGGAGACAAAGAAGAAGAGAAAGGACACGCAAACAAAGATATGGTATTACTTTTGAGAAGGTACAGGAAGATAGAGCAGAGGAGAAAGAAGAGAGGCATGCTGAGAAATAACAGTCCATGCCTTAAGCTCTTGTTCTTCAAAAAGTTGTTGGAAAACCCCAGACTCTATAAAAAAGGAGTCACCCATGGAAGGGATCATGCGCTTAATGTAAAGCTGTCGTTGATCTTCCAAGAAGAGCGCATACTGATCCTTGTCAAGAATAAATCTGAAGTAGCTGCTCTTTGAAAAACTGGCACGCTGAAGGAAACAATCCAGTGTGATAGGATAGAAGAGCTGGTGATCATGCAGGTCCTTCTTCAAAGAGTTGTAAGCTGAATACCTGGAAGCCCATTGAACATACAGTTCTTGAACGGGATTAATGGAATTCAGGTCCAAGAAGGCTTCAGCAGATAGACGAGGCTTGCATGCCCTGACCAAGGAACTGTTTATTGATTCCAACTGGAGAGCGGATTGATGGTAGTGCTTTTCCCAGTCTGTGGGAGAAGGCCTTTCACATTCGGAAATTAGCGGAGCTAGAACTTCAGAGGAGAGGTGGCCCAAGTGATATTCTCTGAAGATAAATCTCTGAAATGAGGGGAGGCGACCCTGCTTAGCTGACAGTCGTCCCATTACCCGAGAAAATCTCTCAAAAGCATGAGAGCCAGCGGAGGAGTCAAACACTAATGAGTGTAACTTGGGAAGGAAAACTGTATCAGGCATTTTGAGGCTGGTGAAATCTACTTGGAAGGAGCAATTGACAGGATGTTCAGTCCGGAGGAGAGCAAGGGTGCCATGGAATTGACTAAACTGAATCTCAGGGAGCTTATTCAGATAGCAGTAATCATTATAGAGCTGAAAATGCCTTGCTATTCTGATTTCCTTAAGAATGAACTGGCCCCAGACAGTTTAATGATGAAAGACAACCACTCAGAGAGAGAGAGTGGGTGATCTCGACGAGAAATGCTATCTGCTTTGGCTTTGAAGTATTTACTGTAGAGAGTCTTGTGCCCTTTTGCCCACTGGTCTTCAGTCTTGCACTCAGCTGACTGGAAGATTTTGGAATGGTTTGCTTTGGACATGTGGCAATAGGGAAGAACAATGTGAAGATGTTCAGTGAGGTTAAGATGGGGAATGCCAAAAATTGTAGAGAGAATGCATTTCTGTAGATATTCTCGATAGATTGGTCTCCTTTCGAGTTCAGCAGTGAGGGAGAACCAAAGAGGAGGAAATTTAGGTGTAGAGAGTAGAGAGATAGAGGTGGAGAGTTTCGTCTTTTTCGGAGCAGGACTGGGAGAATCAGTCCTGTGGACATGATTGGCAACTGCCAGAATTGAGGTGAGTGTTGAGCGTTCAAACTCATCCTCAGCTTGGGTGAGAAGGGCGTTGCCAAGTTGTGGGTTTTCAGGTATGAAAATAATTGATGTAGGTGGAGTAGGAGGATAAAGAAGTGACATAGGATCAAAGGTGGAAGAATGACCAGATGAGGAGGATGCCCCAGCTGATGAGGAGACTGGAGGGTCTTTAGTAATAGATGGAGAAAGAGGACGGATTGGGAAAGAAGTAGGAGAGAGGGAAGATTGAGATGGAAAGGGTGTTGGTGAGGAAATTGTGCGGGGCAAGGGTTGTTTGAAGGTGGGTGGAGCTGGAGGTGCTGTGGAAGAGGATGGTGGTGAGGAAGGGGCTGGAGTTGCAAGGAATGAAGACTCAGGGGCTTTAGGAGCAACTGCTGACTCTGCTACATCCTGCTGCCCAGCCTCGGAGATCACTAGCCCTGGTGGCTCAACAACCGAGTGCTCAGGAGGTCCAACAACTTCTGCTGACTGCTTGCCGGCTGCTATCTCCGGCCCGGATGGCTCAGTCCCCTTACTGACATCAGCATCTAAAATAGGCAAACTCTCTGAAAATTATGTTGCAAAACTTGGCCCTGATGGCCCTGCTGGCGCATCAACTGAAGTCCCTGATGGCTGCTCGTCTTGATCAACAACAATGGGCCCGGATGGCCCTGAATTACCTTCACTTGGCCCTAGAGGCCCACACTCTTGAAGAGAGGGCCCTGATGGCCTAGGAACATCTCTTGTAGTGCTCTGAGGGACAAAAGAGTGAGGAGTAGAATCTGTAGGTCCCACTACCTTCAAAATCTCAGACACCATCATCTTCATAGTGCCCATTTCCTTATTGAACCACTTCATGGCATTTCTTATCTGAGAAATATCATTGGACATTGATTCCTGGCGAACAATAACATAACTCACATCTGACTGCACTGAAGTCAAGATCTCACCTTGATTAACCAACCTCTTCAGGATAGGCTTCAAGTTCATTTTCTTTTGAATTTTCATCTGCCTTCTGTGAGCAATTTTCTTGCTTCTCTTTTCAACTGGTTCAGGATCTTCAGTATGAACAGTATTGGGTCTTTCATTTGCAGGGACATCTGTAGTTTGCTCCCCCTGAGATGCTGCTGCCTCTTGCTCAATTTCTTGCTCCCCCTGAATGGGAGCATCTTCCATCACAATATCCTCTAGAACAATTGATGACTCCTTCTGAATTGGAGCATCTGTCACGGATTCTTCCAGGTGGCCTGATGCCACAACCTCTTCTACCAAACTCCCACCAATTTCTGGAATCACTGGGGTGGAGTGAATGGAATCCAATACTTCTCGGAGCACAGAGGCCACTATGGAGGTGGGTAGAGGATCCTCTGGTCTTCTGTCAGAATCTTCCACTTCTACATCTCCTTGAGCTACTAGAGTTTCCATTGAATCTTCTCTGTCTGCAGCTACTTCCTGTGAACTCTAGACACTGCGGCTTCTTCTGCTGCTAGTTCTGCAACTGCTGATGGTCCCTCTGACTCTACTGCTGCTGCCTCTAGCTGGACATCTTGGGCTTCCCCTATGATGGGTTCACCCTCAGCCACAGAGGTCTTGGTCCATACTCCGTTGACCACTGAAAATCCACTTTTCCTCAAATTCCTGGACCTAATTTCTTGGCCCATCTTTTCTACAACAGCGCCAGACACATCTACTTCGAAATGCTTAAAAACTTTGGTGAGCAGATGAGCATAAGGCAGGGATACATTTAACTTACTCTTGGTATCCCAGATTTGATCATGGGCAAACTTCATCCATTCCAACATCACTTCGGCCATGTTGATCTCTTTGTTCTGAACGGCCCAGTACATCATATCTGAGTCTGCCTTGGTGCAGGTTGAAAAAGTAGCACTTCTAAGAACAAGTATCTGACAGACTATAAAGTGTAGGAGACGGTTGAATGCATTCAGTTGATTTATGTCTATTTTCCCATATTTTAACCGAAATTCAAGACCAATAATTCCTAGACCCTTGACCTGGGTGTCCACAGTGTGGATTCCACTGTGACCGGTCGTACTCACACCAAACAAGGTCTTCATGAGATCATGATCAATCTTGATCGGGGTTCCCTTGACTAAGGATGTCAGGGACCCATCTGCCTCAGATTTCAAGCACACATAAAAACTTCACGAGGTCTGGATAGCTTACCTCTGAAAAGGTCGAGATGACTGTCCACTGCATTCTGCTCACGGCGGCCACTATGCTGTGCATGCCGTTCTTCTCAAGATAAGCAATATCCACTACTTTATTGCCACAAAGCTTTGATTTCACAAACGTAAACCTCTCCTGCTGCTCGGCTGTTAGAAACTCAGCGCTGTAGCCCCCAAGACTGTCGGAAATAGCTGATGCGGCCATGGATTTTGGGTGGAAGAGTTTTAGGAGGGATGAGAAGGTGGCAGAAGTGAAAGCCCTCAAGAAATTCTTCGCGGGAAGAAGTGAGAGGCTTTGAATTTTTTTTTTTTTTTGTAGAGAGATGATATCGGAATCGTTAGGGCATCGGCTCAGGCAACTAGACGAAAGAGGGAAAAGGTAAAAGGTAGGAGATGAATCGTTCCCACATCGATTTTGGAGAAAATAAATGAATACTTTATCAAAAAGTGAGGCGCCAAAAGGCGGGAGGAAACGACAAACAAGTTTGACTTTTCAAAAGGACTTTTCAAGAGTGACCGTTAAAATAGGATAATTGAGTATATCTTTTGATTAACGCCATGGAGAGAAAAATACCTTTAATTCTGAAAACTTATATATCAGTATAAACAGAGATCTTTTCACAAATTACACATGCCCAATTCCCTTCTAAGAGATGTGAATCTCTCTTCGGGTAAGGCTTTTGTGAAGATATCTGCTAACTGACCATTTGTATCAATAAAAGATATTTCTAAATTACCATTAGCTACATGATCTCGAATGAAATGGTATCTAACCTCAATGTGCTTGGTCCTTGAATGCTGTACTGGGTTTTTGGTGAGATTTATAGCACTTGTGTTGTCACATAGCAGAGGAATTGTTTTGATGTGAAGCCCATAGTCCTCAAGTTGTTGCTTGATCCACAGGAGTTGTGTACAGCAGCTCCCGGTAGCAACATACTCAGCTTCAGCAGTTGATAGTGCCACTGAATTTTTCTTCTTGGAGGACCATGATATCAAACATCCTGCAAGGAATTGACAACATCCACTGGTGCTTTTTCTATCTACCTTGCATCCAGCGTAGTCAGCATCAGAGTATCCTATCAAATTAATTTCACATGATTTCGGATACCACAGACCTAAATCATGAGTTCTAGCTAAATATCTGAAAATTCTTTTGACACTGATTAAATGAGATTCTCTAGGATCTGCTTGATACCTAGCACACATGCATACACTAAAGAAAATATCAGGTCTGCTAGCTGTTAAATAAAGCAAAGACCCTATCATACCTCTGTAGATATTTTGATCTACCTTCTTACCATTTCTGTCATTGTCCATCCTTATTGATGTACTCATAGGTGTTGACAGTGGCTTGGAGTTATCGAATCCAAATTTCTTTAGAAGCTCCTTGGTGTATTTGGCTTGACAGATGTGGGTGCCATCTTTTCCTTGCTTGATTTGTAATCCAAGGAAATAATTGAGCTCCCCCATCATGCTCATCTCAAACTCTCCCTGTATTAACTTTTCAAAATACTTGCAAAAGGATTCATTAGTAGACCCAAAGATAATGTCATCTACATAAATCTGTACAAGTAATATGTTTTTAACTTTCGATTTTACAAATAGAGTGCTATCTACCTGTCTCTAGTGAAACCATGATTTAATAGAAAAGAACTAAGCCTTTCATACCTGGCTCTAGGTGCTTGCTTTAAACCATACAATGCCTTATGAAGTTTAAAAACACAATTAGGAAATTCTGTGTCATCAAAAACCGGAGGTTGTTCCACATAAACTTCCTCTTTAATAAACCCATTTAAAAATGTGGACTTAACATCCATTTGAAATAATTTTAAATCTAATGCTGATGCATATGCAAGTAAGATTCGAATAGCCTCAAGTCTAGCTACAGGTGCATAGGTTTCATCGAAATCTATGCCTTCTTCTTGGGAATAGCCTTGAGCCACCAGTCTGGCCTTGTTTCTTAGGATCACACCAGTCTCATCCAATTTATTTCTGAACACCCACTTGGTGCCAATAACTGGATGGTCTGATGGTCTGGGAACAAGTGACCATACCTGGTTTCTCTTGAATTGATTAAGTTCATCTTGCATGGCTATTATCCAAGATTCATCAGTAAGAGCTTCATTGACTGTCTTAGGCTCTATTTGAGAAACAAATGCTAAGTAATCACATAGTATTACATTACCTCTTGTTCTTACCCCTATAGATGGATCACCAATAATGTTCTCAGGTGGGTGATCTTTCTTGTATCTCCACTCTTTGGAAGATTTTCATGAGTAATGTCCTTTTGTTGCATGTCTTCCAGGGGTGGATCATCATTGTCTTCAATTGTTGTACCTTTTAATTTTTCAGATAATTTATCTGCATCATCAATATCACTATCTTCTTCCTTTCTTAAGGAAGGGTTAGTTTCATCAAAAATGATATGAATAGACTGTTCAATTAATAATGTACGCTTGTTAAATACTCTATAGCCTTTAGGTTTAGAAGTGTATCCCATGAAGATGCCTTCATCTGATTTGGCATATAACTTACCAATATCCCTTTTTCCATTGTTGTGGATGAAGCAAGACATCCAAATGTCCTGAAGTGACTGATATTTGGCTTCTTTCCCTTGTACAGCTCGTAGGCAGTCTTCTTTAGGATTGGCCTGATCATTACTCTGTTGATGATATAGCTTGTTGTGTTTATTGCTTCAGCCCAGAAATATCTTGGCAAATCATATTCTGACAACATTGTTCTTGCCATATCCAATAAGGTTCTGTTCTTCCTCTCAGCAACTCCATTTTGCTGTGGTGTCCTTGGTACTGAGAAATTGTGCTCAATTCCTTCATTTTCACAGAACTTTGCAAATTTCTCATTCTGAAATTCACCTCCATGATCTGATCGAATACTAATAATGCTGAATTTCTTGTCTTTCTGAACCTTCTTGCTAAAACTGACAAAGTTTTCAAAAGTGTCATCTTTATGTTCTAAGAATGATACCCATGTAAATCTGGAGTAGTCATCAACTATAACAAATCCAAAATTCTTTCCTCCAAGACTAGTGGTCCTCATTGGCCCAAACAAATCATATGAAGGAGTTCTAAGGGTTTTGAGGTGGTTACCACGGTCTTTGACTTGAAGGAGCTCTTAGTGTGCTTTCCTTTTGCACATGGTCTGCAAATACCTTCCATTTTCGTGTTGACCTTTGTAGACCTTCCACTAAGCTTTTCTTTAATAATTTCCTCATACTATCTAAGCTGCAATGTCCTAATCTTCTGTGCCATAATTCAGTTGATTGATCTCTATTTGCTGCCAAACAACATCTTGTTCTTTTAGTTCTTCAAGATATAGTACATACAGATTCTTTTCTCTATTTCCTTCAAAAACAACTGCTCCATCCTTCAAGATAATACACTTGGATTCTTGAAACTTTATTTGGTGACCCTTGTCACACAGCTGGCTGATGCTTATGAGGTTATGCTTCAAACCCTTTACACAGAGAACATCTTCTATTATGGGTTTTCCTTTACTGCCAACATATCCAGTACCAATAACTGTGCCTTTCCCATTGTCTCCATAAGTAACTATTCCTTCTTCGGCTTTTAGTTGAGAGAAAAATTTTCTGTTCCCTACATATGCCTTGAGCACCCGCTATCCAGGTACCATTTTGATGTTCTAAGGCCTCCCTGAAATGAAAACATTAAGCTTTAAGTACCCAAGTTCTTTTGGGTCCTGATTGGTTAGTATCATTGATTTCGCTTTTGATTATCCATTTCTTGTGTCTTGTTGGGCATGTTGTTATGATATGTCCTAACTTGTTACAATGACTACAACAAGATAATTTAGTTATTTTTTCTAGATATTTGAAATCTGCTTTGTATGCAATGTTTTGTTCAGGTAAAATTTTGGTGTTGGATATGTTTTAGGATAAACTATGGTTTCTTTATTATCTGGGGTGTATAACCTAATCTATTTTTCTTCTTACCTGATCTTCTAGCACCTTTTAATATGAGGGAGTTTTTACCATTTGTGAATTTTTCCAAAGTGCTAGATAACTTTTTATTCTCTTCAGTTAATGAGTTTATTTCTGTTTTCAGTTCATCTGAGCTTGCTTGTTTTTCCAAATTAATTATTTGTTCATTCTTATCTTTTAGATCTTCACATAATAACTCATTTCTTCTTTTAAGTTCAGTTAATTGTTTTTCTAGCTGTTCATTTTCTGATTTTAGATCTGAGTTTGTGTTTTCTAAGCAAGTGATGTTTTTCTTACTAGCTTTCAATAATTTAGATACATCTCTATATTTATCATATAGTTCATTGAATGCTTCCTCTAAATTATCCGAATTAGAATTATTGCAGGAATCAAAAGAGGAGTCGGATGTTACCTTATCATCTGTATTTGCCATGAACGCCAGGTTGGCTTCTTCTTTATCACTGCTTGAGCTTGACTCACTGTCTGAGTCGCTGCTGTTTTCCCAAGCGGCTGCCATTGCCTTTTTCTTGTACTTCTTGAATCGTCCGAAGTTGTCCTTTTTCTTGTGTCCATCTTTCTTAAGCTTTGGACATTCTGCTTTGATATGTCCAGACTTCTTGCACTCATAGCATATTGGTTCTCCTTTCTTCAGATCCTTTCCTTCTGGCTTCCTAAATTCGTTATTTCTCTTGAAGAACCTTCTGCCAGACTGAAACTTCTTTTTCTTAGCTAGAATTCGTTGCAGTCTTCTTGATAGCATTGCTTCTTCATTTTCACTATTCTCAATGCCTTCACTGTCATCTGAGCTTGGCTCTGATGATTCTTCTTCGGCTTTCATAGCATTGGGGTGCTTTTTCTTGCTTGAGGACTCTCCTAGTCTCTCCATATTTATTTCATGGGCCATAAGGGACCCGACGAGTTTTTCCAAGGACATCCTTTTTAGATCATTGGCTTCCTCAATGGCCGTTACCTTTGGGGTCCATGATGATGGTAGGGATCTGAGAATTTTCCTTACGATGTCTCCAATCTCATAAGTTTTTCCTAGACCAGCCAACCCATTTGTAATATCAGTAAATCTACTGAACATTTGAGTTATGGACTCACCTGATTGCATCTGAAATCTCTCATATTGTGTAATAAGAATGTCAATTCTTGTCTCCTTCACCTTGTCCGTGCCTTCATAGGTAATTCTGAGCTTTTCCCACATTTCCATTGCAGATTTGCAGGCTGACACTCTATTGAACTCCTTTTTGCTGAGAGCACAGCATAGAATGCTTTTATCCTTACAGTTCAAGGAAATCTTTTTCCTGTCATCATCTGTCCACTGAGCCTTCTCATTTGTGACTAGGAGATCGCCTTCTTCTACTATGGACCAGATTTGATAATCGAAACCTTGCAGGAAATACTCCATCCTAGTTTTCCAATAAGCATAATCTTCACCATCGAAGAGAGGGGGTCGGTTGACAGACTGACCTTCAATGTTACCTTGTGCTGCCATGGATCTTTACTCTTCAGATCGTTAGATCTTCTTCTTTGTCGAAGAGACTCGCTCTGATACCAGTTGTTGCCCATTGACGAGCCCAGAGGGGGGGTGAATGGGTCTTTTTAAAAATTATTTGATTCACACAAAGACGTTCTTCGATGAAGGTTAGTGAAGGTTAGAATAAACAGCAAACACACACAGGAAATCAATCACACAACACACAGAGTTTATCCTGGTTCGGACCTCCTTTCCTTAGGAGTCCTACGTCCAGTCCCTGAGCAATAACTCAGGTTTCCACTAACTAAGGTACAACCCCTTTATGGACACTACAACACCCAGCTCAGCTGGTCTTCCTTCACACGAAGGGAACTACAACACCCTGGATACCTCACCAGGTCTTCCTTCACAACAGAAGGGAACTACAACACCCTGGATGCCTCACCAGGTCTTCCTTCACAACAGAAGGGAATAGCACAGTAAAGATGAGCAATAAAATCAAGCCCCTAGATCAAGCTTTAACAAGCAACGATCTGAAACAAAATAGCCCTAAGAGAAGGAGATCGACACAATGGTCTCTCTCATAACTACACAGGCTCTCTCTCTCAAGATTTCTATCGCAGTACAGAGAGCTAAAGAGCTTGAGACAGATTAGGAATGAGACGCTTGGCTCTTGGATTCTCACAGAAGATTTGAATTGCTAAGACTTGCTTGTAGTATTCGTTGGTGAGTCTCCTTGTTTCTTTTGGAACTGCTGTCTTGTATTTATATCTTCAATTTGAAAAGTATTCATTAAAGTATCCGTTGTCTCTAGCTTTGGTAGATGTTAGACTGCTTGATACTTGGAAGCTTCCAGTCAACAGTCTTTTATCCATTTGTGCACGCAAAGAGATAGGATCTTCTGGCGTCTATATGGTCCAACGTTCTATGACAGAATGTCCCTGCATACATTAAATGCTAGAACAGTAGACAGCTAGGCTGTCTCTTGTTGTTAGTAAACGTTGATGTGAATATTCACCAAAATAGTAATGGTTTTCGCTATATCTAAAAGATGCATACAGAGTAAGCATGATAATGGACGTTATCGTCTGCATGCATGCAGAGATACGTTCAGTCTACATTAAATGCAAAGGTGTCAGAAGGATATGCATGACGACTTTGACTATTCAATGCTTTGACCAGTAGCAAATCGTTGTACATACGAGGTCGATACATTTATGACTTATGGAATCGTTATGATCAAGTCAATTCAGCTAAATCGTTGTAAGACATAACCAAATCGTTATGTTTACTGAAGAAATCGTTGTGGAGAGCAAATCGTTGTGTTTAGTGAAGAAATCGTTATGAACACTTAAGAAATCGTTGCATGAAGCAAATCATTGTGTTCAATGAAGAAATCATTATGAACACTTAAGAAATCGTTGCATGAAGCAAATCGTTGTGTTCAATGAAGAAATCGTTATGAACACTTAAGAAATCGTTGCATGAAACAAATCGTTGTGTTCAATGAAGAAATCGTTATGAACACTTAAGAAATCGTTGCATGAAGCAAATCGTTATGAACACTAAAGAAATCGATGCGCGAAGCAAATCGTTATGAGTTCTAAAGAAATCGATGCACAAAGCAAATCGTTATGAGCTCTAAAGAATCGATGCGCAAAGGAAATCGTTATGAGCTCTAAAGAAATCGATGCGCAAAGTAAATCGTTATGAGCTCTAAAGAAATCGATGTGCAAAGCAAATCGTTATGATGACTAAAGGAATCGTTGCGATGAGCAAATCGTTATGATGACTAAAGGAATCATTGCGATGAGCAAATCGTTACGATGACTAAAGGAATTGTTGCGATGAGCAAATCGTTACGATGACTAAAGGAATCGTTGCGATGAGCAAATCGTTACGATGACTTAATGGAGTCGTTGCGATAAACAAATCGTTACGATAACGATTTCCGTTTAACTTAAAACGATGTTTCAGATTATGAAGAAATCGTTAAGGCACTTATGAAATCGTTATGATGAATTCTTTACAATTCTACTGAAATCGTTGTAGCATAAGGAAAGTCGATGTGGACTTAGAGAAATTTCATACTGAACTTGATATTGCTTCTAGAAAGGTAATACTTACCAAATTTGTTGCTTCAGAAAGGTAATACTTACCAAATTTGCTTGATTTGCCTGTAGTATTTCCTGTGCTCAAGACTTATGGAATATGTGTTAGTTATTTTGACATGGTTTTGTTAATCACCAAAATAAATATATAATTAATTAACATTACATGAGGACAGACTTATCATCAGCCAATGGCATTTGTCTCAAGTCTAGTCCTTGGCGAGATGCAACTACTAGAACAATTCGCAAGGTTAGACTTAAATATCGAACATAGAGATGATCGAGTCTTGATTGCCAATATCAAGATTCAATCTGATCTGCTATAGGAGATCAAGTTCAACAAGACGATGATCCATTCTTAGTTCGCGTCAAAGAAACTCTAACTGAAAGATCGGACTTTGCAATGACTAAAGACTGAAGGCTTGTCTTTCAAGGAAGGACATGTGTTCCCGACAATGAAGAACTAAAGAGAAGACTAATGGATGAAGCTCACAAGACAAGGTATACTATTCATCCAGGAGGTACCAAAATGTATCAAGATATGAAAAGAACGTTTTGGTGGCCGAACATGAAAAGAGAGGTAGCTGAACATGTCGCTCACTGCCTTACTTGCCAACAAGTAAAAGCGGAACACCTGCGCCCTGCTGGTGTACTCAGACCGCTAAACATTCCGGAGTGGAAATGGGAAAGCATCGGCATGGACTTCATCATGGGTTTACCCAAGACTCGTAGTGGACTCGACGCCATATGGGTCATTGTGGACCGACTAACCAAATCCGCCCACTTTCTGCCTATAACGCGTAAGTGGTCTGTGGAAATACTAGCTGCCTTATATGTCAAGGAGATTGTAAGACTACATGGCATTCCATCATCTATTGTTTCAGATCGAGATTCGAGATTCACATCTCATTTTTGGAAAGGACTGCAAGGTGCACTGGGTACTAAACTCAACTTTAGTACCGTATTCCATCCACAAACCGATGGGCAAACTGAAAGAACCAACCAAATAGTGGAAGACATGTTAAGAGCTTGCACTATAGATTTTCAAGGTTATTGGAATGAGCACCTACCACTAATCGAGTTCGCCTATAACAACAGTTATCAGGCAAGCATTAAGATGGCACCATTCGAAGTGCTCTACGGAAGGAACTGTAGATCTCCTGCATGCTGGAATGAGGTTGGAGAACAGCAATGGCTAGGCCCAGACATGGTGCAACAGACAACAAAGGACATTCAGGTAATCAGAGACCGGCTCAAAATTGCCCAATCCAGACAAAAGAGCTATGCCGACAAAAGAAGGCGAGATCTGGAATTTCAAGTGGGTGATCATGTGTTCCTAAAAGTGTCATGTACTCGTGGCATCCAAAGATTTGGTGTAAAGGGAAAGCTCAGCCCTAGATTCATCGGTCCTTTTGAAGTACTCGAAAGGGTTGGTGAGGTTGCATACTGGCTGGCGTTGCCACCGGATTTGTCATGTGTACACAATGTGTTCCATGTATCCATGCTTATGAAATATGTGTACGACCCCACGCACATCATTCGCCACGAGAAGTTGATATTGAACAAAGATGTGACGTACGAAGAGAAGCCAGTCAAGATACTGGAACGGAAGGTACAACAGCTCAGGAATCGTCCCATTCACGTGGTGAAGGTCTTATGAATAACTGCGGAGTGGAAGAAGCCACATAGGAACAAGAAGGAATCATCAGACGCAACTACCCCGATCTTTTCAGTAAGACATCTCCTCCCTTATGATCACATGAATTTGGGGACCAAATTCTTTTTAAGAGGAGGAGGATGTAGCAACCTGGATTTTTCAAAAAAAAAAACATAATAAAAGCAATTAGAAAATCAAAGAAAATAGAATTAAATAAATATATCCAAATGAAAATAAGTAATGGGCTTTATTAAATGGACCCATTAGAAATTAGTGGGCAAAAATAGAGATTTTAAAAAGGGGAATAATAGAGAAATACCCAAAATTCGTAACTAAAATATTACTAAAATAGAAAAGAGGTATTTACTGCATTAAAAATAGAAGTTGAGTTGGATTGGGATTCCTAAACCTACCCTAATGGGTTGGCCACGAAATCCTCTCTCTCTCAATCCAAATAGGAGATCTCTTGCTTAAAAAGGGGAGAGGAAAATATGAAATTCGGAATTCAATAGGATTTAGACTTAAACTAGGAAAGGGAATAGGGAGAAGCTTAAATACTTCTCTTAAACCCTCATGGCCGGCCCTAGCTCATGCCAAGAGGTTCCTGGACCAGGAGTAGAGGCCAAGAGGAGGAGAATTCGTGGAGAGGAAGGATCTCTCAAGTTCTTCCCCGAGTTCTTCAAGTCTTAACCCTAGAAGAGGAAAACGATCAAAGGTAGGCATTCTCACGAGCATAAACCATGAAATTTTTTCTGTAGGATGTCTCGTCTATCAGGAACAAAAGCCCTTTGGTTTCATAATTTTCCATCGAGCATATCTAACGTTCTTGATTTTTCATGTTCTACAACTGACATGACCCTGAACCCTCTTCTTAATTCTTGATCTCCTTGTATACTCAACCCCATGCCATGAGATTTTTACTTTAGGAACTGATGCATGTTAGGCATCTTTTGCCCATAAAATCCCTAAATTTGATTCATCCTATCTTGCGAATTTAATCGTTGATCTCAACTATAGACTGTTTCATGTTCATCTTGAATACCCATAATTAAAACATGTCTAAACCCTGATTGTTTTCCAATCCCTATTTATTGTAAGTACCCATGCATGTCTAGGTCATTCTGCAACTGGTTTCACGATTTTATGTTGACTATACAATTAGTTGTGATTTTCTGAACCACCCCATGTCAAATAGGGTAAGTTCTGGCTCGCAATCCAATGTATGTCCTTTCCCTGTCGGACTCGGGTGTAGACCCGTGAACGCGACGGCCCGATAGGCCGTGTTCACAAGGGTCGTCGTGACAGCGCCTTCTGTCGCGATCTGATCGTGACATGGCTTGTCGTCGCGATCTGCTGCCCGACCAGACTAAGCCTGTCGCGACCCGTACAAGCACCCGTCGCGATCTCAGTTGACCCCGTCGCGACCCTCATTAGGGTACGTCGTGATCTGGGTTCTTTTTGCATAAAACCCCCTGTCTCAGCAAATGCTTGATTATCTACAGTGTTTGTACTCTTGTTTAACAGTCATACACACAGAAAATAACACATGTTATAAATTGAATATTTATGCATGATTAAAATACATGCACATGATCTTTTCTATCTAAAATTTCATGACACTTACACACACTTTGAACCATCCAATTATGGCATAATTTGGCATGAAACTATTTCATAATACATCTGGTAATTTATGTAATTAAATTACCCTATATTTGTCTATCGTTTTTCGTGATATTTTGGGAATACCGATATCGACGCTCCACTGTTCTAGAATTCCTCTAGAACGTCGAGCACTTGTTTCTATATACACACTCTCTCTTGACTTGGATGAACTCTCCGTCGGAAACTCCTTCTGCCGGACTAGTAAGTCTTTGTTCAAGGCCTCCGTAAGTCTCCTCTGTCCATGGATTCCCACATGGTCGACGAGCCGGTTGTACCCTAACACCTATTACACCCTTAGGGATCTATATGATCCAAACGGCTATTAGAAGTTCACTCTCATCTTGAATCACACTGGACCTCTGGACCTGTACTTAACATGGCCAGTGGTAAGGTCGTGAGTTCCGCCTGACTGCCAACACCATGTGCGCGTGTTGTGCAACGGTTACTATCGCTCGTTACTCGACGTTTCATGTGCAAGGTCCACTAACTCTCATCTATACTCTACTCGCTCATCTATTCACGTTCACTCTACTATCTCGTCTATTCATCTAGTGCTCTCATCTACTTCTTGGTACTCTATATTGGCCATTGACTGATTGTCTAAAGATAAACAATATAACTAATGCCTGGCAATATATAAAGGGCCCGATCTGGTCTTTGGATGTGCGCCCGAAAGTGCTAGTGCCCATGGGAGTTAAATGATCGGAGTGTTTGGCATTACACTCAAGTGCTATCTATCGTGACTATCTAATTGACAATCAAAAGTGTTATGTTCTCTCGTTGTCCATTGACAACAAAGTGCTATCTATCTTGACTATCTAAATGACAATCAAAAGTGCTATGTTCTCTCGTTGTCCATTGACAACAAAGTGCTATGTTATACTCGTTGTGCTATGCTATACTCGTTGTGATATCTGTACTATGGCCATCTTGCTATACTTGACATTGTGCTATCTTGCTATTATTGTGCTATTCCCGGCACTTGTGCTATTCTTGGAAAGTCTATATTTGGATAGTCTTGCTATTTCGTTCACGTACTGTCCTGCTATATTTTACTTGACACTTTCTCTCGCTCTATCATTAGTTACTCTGCCTTTAATGCATTAATTACTTAAAGCCTACTTGAGCCTGAGGTTTAAGTCCAACTGGGCGATGTTCGCTCACCCTGTGTTATTTGTCGTTGTGTTCTCAGGTGAGACCGAGGATGAACCATACACTCAAGAGGACGGGAACAACCTGGAGTGATGTCATGAGTACCCTAGTGTCCTATTGTTATGTTTAGCGTTGTAGTAGTTAGGTTTGAAGTTTAGTCTTTTGCTTTATTCCATTGTAATCGGGCCTCATAGATTGGCTCTGATATTAGTGATTGTAACTAGACATCGAAAAGTTATTAATGAAATGAATTCTCTTTAATATTATTCACTGTGCAAAGGTTGATGTCTAGTACTCGCTCTATACCCTTTTCTTGCAACTGCCTCGCGTTTCGATATTCCGCATCGGGGCGTGACACCACATGTACCTTCCATTCTGGCAAACCCAACACCCCTCCGTCCTCGGGCTATCCACTTTTCGGAGCCCAGCTACCTTCCGGCGTGGGAGGTTCGGCCCAAGTCCCCTCCAATGTCCTCATTCTATCAGGCCGAACCTATCCACCCTCCCCGCGAGAGGTCTTATTCTATGGAGTAGCCCCGCTTCCTCATTCCTACCCACCACGTCACGTCCCCCTCTGACTTCCTTGCAGAGTGGGCCACCATGAAAAAGGAGCTCCACGACCTAAGGAGACAAATAGATCCTCGGAAGGTCGCCGAGGTACCCCTCCCTTCCTTCCAGTATCTCCGAGTTCCACCCCAGTCAGAACTCCCTGTCTATCGGCCATATTCTTGGGTAGGGGACCCTTACGTGCACTTGAAGGACTTTGTGTATGAGTCTGCGCCGCACAAGTACGATCGTCATCTCATGGCGTACTTGTTCAGGAAGTCATTGGATGGTCCGGCCCTTGAATGGTTTTATTCTTTACCCCCCGAGGAAGCCGAATATTTCCGAATTGTCCAAGAACGGTTCCTACAGCAGTTCCAAGATCGGGTTGGACCCGAATATTCTTTTGTTGATTTAGTGGCCGAGAAAATGAAACCTGATGAGGAGTTCTCAGTCTACGCCGACAGATGGCGTTCCCTCACTACCAAAGTCTACTGCCCAATGCCTGAGGAGGAAAAGGTTAAGTTGCTGATCTCAAATGCCACCCCTACTTACCGAGCTATCCTGGCCATGAACGACATCACTACCATGCACCAGTTGTATAGTCGAGCTCGCTTCATCCAGACACAACTTAAGGATTCGCCTATCCATTCCATGTTTGAGACCCCCAAATCTCGTTACCCTAAGAAGCCTCAGGGCCCAGTCACCGAGGGGATCCAAACTAATGAACAAGTAGGTGCAGTAAACAACCCCCAAGGCCCAGTAGGTAGGCCCCCCTACACTCAGCAGCCCCAGCAACCGTGGAATAACAACAGACAACCACCTCCTTAGGGCCAGAACCCTCAGCAAGACCAGCGCCAGTACTCCCAAGTCCCCCCACCTCAAAATGGCTATGCCCCCAGAAAGCCCAATGGACCCAAGAGAGCCCAATATCCTCCTCTGCCTGAGACTCTAGCCGACATCTTTGTGGCCCTTATGTCCTTGAATGCCCTCCCTCCCGAGAAACTTAATTGGAATATGGCAGCAGATCAGACGAAGTATTGTGTGTACCATCGCCATCCGGGCCACAATGTGTCGGACTGCTTCCAATTCCGGGACATCATATATGATCTTCATGAACATAATCAGATTGATTGGGCAGAAATGAAGAGGTTAATCCAGACATTGAGGGATCAGCAAGGTCAGAGGCAGCAACAGCAAAGGTGACAGCAGCCACAGCAGCCACAATAACTCTAGCAACAGCAATTCCAACAACAACAGCCATTCCAACAGCAGTACCAGCAACAGCAACAGCCACAGCAGCCGCAGAAACCAGCCAATGACCTCGGCATAATTCGTAACCCTATGCCACAACACCCGCCTGCTCCGAATCCCCAACCTGCTCCACCACCACCTCCACCCGCGCAAGTTAACCCAGTCATCCACCACCCACCACCAGAAGCTCCATGGGCCTTCGATGATGAACACGAAGTGGGCCAGCTTTTGGTCATCTCCCATGCCACACCTACTACCACTACACCTACATCCGCCATACATATCTCCTTCACACCCACCATTGCCACCATCACCTCGCCACCTTATAACTTCCCCGTCATATGCCCCGTTGTCCCTTCACCTATCAACATCCCTTTCTCCCCTACGCCAGTGCCATTATTAGCCAACCCTTCCATCCTCGACACCACTCCCCCGCCACTCCACCATAACCTCGCCCTGCGGAGCGGGCGGATGTTTCACCAGATGTACCCAAATGCATCCATGTCTATGCCGGGTCAACAAACCCAACCCTCCAACTGTCAGCAACAGCAACAGGATACCGAGGAGATAGATCCGGTCCCGGGGACCCAGTATGATATCTTGAAACACTTGGATCAAACTCCTGCCAAGATCTCCATCCTTGAGTTGATAAAGAGGTCACAAACCCATCAAGATGTCCTGAGAGCCTTCCTACAAAGGGTCATGGTGAACGAAGACATGAGCCCTGATAATCTGCCATCCGTGCTCTCCATTGTGAACAAGGGGCCAACCATTACCTTTTCAGAGGGTGAGTTAGCCCCCCCTAAAGCCAGAAGGATGCCCCTATGTGTGACTCTCATAATAAACAAAGTAGCTATTGATGCTGCCCTTGTTGACACAAGAGCCTCCATAAATGTGTGCCCGCTGAGCACTCTACGCACTTGCAACATCTCAGAGCGCCAGTTACAGCCCACTCCTACAACTGTAGCAGCGTATGACAATTCCCGACGAGCCTGCCATGGCATCATTTCTTTGCAAGCTGAATTAGGACCACTTGTCATGACGGTGGACTTTTATGTGCTTGATATTGACCCTACATACAAAGCCATTTTGGGTCGTCCTTGGATCGAAGCATTAGGGGCAGTGCCGTCCACAGCCCATCAGTGTTTGAAATTCCCCTTCCAAGGGCGGATAGTGAAGGTTAAGAGTGTAGCAACAACTCACATGGTAGAGGGCATCGAGAAAATCATGTCGTCAGTCTGGCCATCTAACAAGCCTGTTATCTTAGTGCTTGATGTGAATTTTCCTTGGGCCTACACATTTTCAAGCAACCGTCAGATTGTGTCACCTTCCGTGGCTATTATTAAGAAGCGCACACTGACAAACACCAAAGGCTGGAATATTATGGTTAGAATTGGATATCAGCCAGGGAAGGGTCTCGGTGCTCACCTTCAAGGGAGGACTCAGGTTATTGATGACCCTAAGAAATTCACGAAGCGCGGCCTTGGGTATCAAGAGGAACTTAAGTCCTGGACGTCACCCTCATCAAAATCAAACCAAGAGCCTCTTACCTGGAGCTTATATGACCATTTTGTCAGAGGGCCCACACAGCCGGGTTACGACACTGTCACGGCAGAAGCAATATTGTCAGCATATCAAGTCTTGGAGGCCCAGCGGCCCAGCAAAAAGAGAAAGCCCGAAGACATGGAAGTGGAGAACCAGATCTTGAAGACCTCGTCACAGCGGTCAGCCTTTTATTTTAGGAGGTCAGCATCATAGCTGAGGCAGAAGAATCTGATCTAGAAGACCTTGTGACAATAGTCGGACACCTGTTCAGCGAAGACAACACCACGCAGTCCCCAGCAGCACAGTCAACATCAGCAACCACCACCAGGCGACGGTTGCTTGGATTTGGTGAAGAGTTTGAAGTGGTAAACCTCACTGATTTGACAGAAGAGTTCTGTCCAGGTTTTCCCGGCCTTCCAGCCATTTTATGACATCCATCCTTGTTTATAAGTTTGACTTCATCCCTCCTTCTCCCCCTCTTATTCTCCAACTCTCTCCTGACGCCCTCGAAGCGTTGACCGTTCCCTCATCCCTCTTCCTTATCTTCTTTAGTGGCTCAGTTCTATCCTTTTCTCGACACCTCCGCATGTAGATCTCTTTCCTTTAAAAAAAAACTGCTTTATCCTCTCCAGTCTTCCTTGCGATCGGACGGCGATCCCCGTCTTTCCTTCCCCTCTTCTTTGGACAGCGATCCCCGTCTTTCCTTCCCCTCTTCTTCGGACGGCGATCCCCGTCTTCCCTTCCCCTCTTCTTCGGACAGTGATCCCCGTCTTTTTTTTTTCCTTCCCTCCTTCATCAGACGGCGATCCCCGTCCTCCCCCTCCTTCCAAGCATCGACCCCCACCTCCATCGTGACTCATGACGGCGATCCCCGTCATTCCCCACTTTCTACCTTCTGCTGTCAAATTCCCCTGCTCTCGACGGAGATCCCCATCACCCTCGCCCTCTTTGCTTTAACGGTGATCCCCGTCACCCCCGCGCTCCTCTTTGCTTTGACGGCGATCCCCGTCACCCCGCGCTCCTCTCTGCTTTGACGGCGATCCCCGTCACCCCCCTTCCTCCTTGGCGGCGATCCCTATTTTTCTCCTTCTGCCCAAGCTGCGGTCTTCGCCCGCTGACCACCATGGTCACTCTGGGAAATTTGGCTGAGGGACCTTCTGTTCCCCTGCACCCCAACTCTGCTGCAGGCACCCTGAGCTCGGTGTGTTGGGTTTTCATTCTAATGTTTTTAACAACATGCTTTTGATGATGAATAAGTTTAATTGAGGTTTGATACATGACAAAGAACTTGATACAATACTTGGTTATCTATGTATTCATTATACTTGACAATACATGTTTTATTATGTAGGTACAAATGCATAAAGCCAAGCTCTCACAAAACAAGTGAAAAAGATCACAAAAGCAAGGAACTAGGTCACCTGTCGACAGACCCCAATGTACCTGTCGACAGATTGCACAGGTGTGATCAGCCAGAAGACACAAAGCTCAGAAAACATCCATCTGTCGACAGATGCCAAGTCGACTGCCGACAGATCCCACAGACCTGAACTTCCAGACATCTGTCTTTTGCACAATTGCAGCTATTTGTCGACAGATGCCCATCGACTGTCGACAGATTGCACAGAACCGAAGTTCCAGATTTCTGTTTGTTGCAAACTTGATGTCGCCTGTCGACAGATGGTCAAGGCCTGTCGACAGATGCAGTGAATCTTCAAATACGAAACCTTCTAAGTTATCCAAGATGGTGTTTCCAAGTCTCACGTCTCTCCATGTGAGAACACCTATATTTAAACACCTATTTGGAAGAAATCTCGTACAGAAGCAGCCACAACCAAAAACCCTAGAGCAAGTCCAAGATCCAAAGAAGTTGTTGCTGCTCTGCTTCAGACTGTTGTTCAGAGACCGAGAGATACTTCGATCCAGCAGTTCCTGAAAATAGAACGTCGAGGATTCAACCTTCTCCATCGATCTGAAGCATTCAAGTCGAAGTTTGAACTCCCTCCAGGCGTTCCCAAAAGAGTTCTACATCAGGATTTATTCTTTCACTCTGAACTCTTCCTGTTTTCATACTTTCATCATCTGTGTGTGTGTTGTGGTGATTCAAGCGACCCTTGTGCTTGAAATCACGTGTGTGTGTTGTTCTGATCGTGGGTGCACATCAGAAAACACGTGTGTGTGAGTTGTAGTCACCGAACTCGCTCATAAGCAGTTTTCTCTGCGTGTGTGTGTGTGCCGTGGACGTAGGATACACGATTTGTGTACTCCGAACCACGTAAATCATCGTGTCTCGTGGTTTGAACATTTTCACGTTAGATGTTTGATAGGCACGTTGCATCTACACGCCTTAGATAGACTACTATTTGATCCACACATCACCAACACATCTAAGTCTTAGTTTGATTCTACTGCACATTTAGAAAGACTTTGTCGTGATTAAAAAAGGTTGTATTAAACTTTTAATTGACAGTAATCTATTCAACCCCCCTTTTAGATTACCATATTGGGAATTCCGTAAACCTTTCAATTGGTATCAGAGCCCGGTTTCTCCGATTTACTGTCTTATTTGTTTGATCTTACGATCAGGGGATTCACGGTCTAATGGAATCTAGCAAGGGATTCATGGCCGAGGGTCACTCAGTGACCAGGCCACCATTTTTTGATGGAACTAACTACCCTTACCGGAAAAATCGTATGCAGGTGTTCCTGAGAGCACAGAACTACGAGCTGTGGAAAATAGTCCACAAAGGTGAATATTCCCTTCCTGAGGACGAGAGTACCTGGACCAAGGACCAGATCGCGAAGGGGACACTCAACTGGAGCGCCCTCAACATGATGCAGTGCGCGGTCCATCCCAACGAATACTCGAGAGTTTCCACGTGCACATCAGCAAAAGAGATGTGGGACAAACTCGAGCTAATTTATGAAGGTACGTCCGAGGTAAGGGAAACTAAAGCAAGCATGTTGGTTTCCGAATATGAAATGTTTAAAATGAACTCTACTGAAACCATCTCTGACATGTTTGCGAGATTCATGTTGATCATTAATGGCTTGAAAGGTCTGAAAAAGGAATACTCAGAAAGTGATTTGGTGAGGAAGATTCTTCGGTCTCTTCCATCCTCATGGAACACCAAAGCCACTGTCATTGAGGATTCCAAGGACCTTTCAAAAATAAAATTGGATGAACTCATTGGCTCACTGATGACCTATGAAATCAACATGAAAAGAAAGAAAACTGAAGAAAATCCTAGGAAGCCACTTGCCTTGAAGGCTTCCAGGAAAAATTCTTCAGCTTCCAAAAAGGAGGTCATTCAGGAAAGTGATGAGTTTGAATCGTCTAGTGAGAGTGAAAATGACGAAATGGCCATGCTCACTAGGCAATTCAAAAAATTCCTAAAATACAAGAGGAGAGGTACAGGTAACTCTAAACCTTTCCAAAAGAAAGAATTTTCCAATAAATTTGATACTAATAAAAAATTCTGAGATTGTGTGTTACGAGTGCAAGAAGCAAGGGCACATGAGAGGAGAGTGCCCCGAGCTCAAGAAGAAGCTGAAAAAGGACAAGATCACGTTCAAGAAAGTCAAGGCAATGCTGGCCACTTGGAGCGATGAAGACGAGGACGACAACAGTCAAGCTACCTCCGTAGATGATGAAGTCCACTGTCTCATGGAGAGAAGTGAGGACTCAAATGAGGTAAACTCTTCCTTTGAAAGCTATTCAGTTGATGAATGGGAAGAGGCTTATACTGTTTTGTTTGAAAAATTTTGTGAACTTAAATCTGAAAACAAGGCACTCAAAAAGAAAGTTAACTCTCTTGCTAACAACACACAAAATGATGAACAAGTTGCATCATTAATTAAAGTCATTGAAATGATGAGGATTGATGAGGAAGCTCACCATGAGGAGATGGATAGCCTGAACTTAAACTCCAAGAAGTTCAAAAGGAAAAAGATGATTTAATGAACTCCTTTGAAACTCTTCAAGGTGAGCATGATAAACTGAAAGAAAAATTAGAAAAGACTGAAGAAAATCTAAAGGGAAAATCTGAAGACTTGTCAAGGTTTGTTAAAGGGAAACAAAACCTTGATGCAAACTTGGGGTCAAATGTTTTTGTTCCAAACATGGGCTTGGGTACCAACCAGTAAAACAAAAGAAAATTGGAGAAAATTTGATAACGTCTTTTGTTGAATCAAGCCCAAGCACAAGTAAGTATACCCCCACAAAGAACAGCAAAATCCAAGTTAAGGGTAAGCAACCCCAAAATAAGGCAAAGAAGCCTAATGCTGGCACAATTCCAAGATCTGTGAACAGCCCCAAAGAGAGCTGTCGACAGGTCTGGAAATCAAGCCCAAAAGAAAAACTAACAAAGCAACAGAAAGGAAAATGCCAATGCATGCTCCAAAGAATGTCAAGCCCAATATTGTTAAGAAACCATCTTCATGCAAAATCTATAAAAAGATTGGGCACATTGAAAACAATGCTGGAACAATCCACACAATAAAAAATTCAAACAAGTTTGGATTCCAAAGCATTTACTGTTTGGCATGAATGATACCTTGGCACCCAAAGTAATTTGGGTACCAAAACCTCTTGTCTAATCCACATGTGCAGGAATGCCTAGCAGCCCATAATCAAAACAAATGGTACTTGGATAGCGGCTGCTCGAGGCACATGACGGGCGACAAAGGAAAATTCAGTATGCGCGTGGAAAAAGACGGAGGTCAAGTCATATTCGGAGGTAACAACAAGGCCAGATCATCGGCTCAGGTAAGGTCGGTAAGTTTGCCTCTAACTCAATAGACAATGCGTTGCTTGTTGATGGCCTTCATCACAATTTGCTTAGCATAAGTCAATTGTGTGATAAGGGTCATAAAATTATCTTTGAGTCTAATTCATGTCAAATTCTTGATAAGGAAACAGGAAGTCTGAAGTTTTCTGGAAAAAGGATAAATAATATCTATATGGTTGACTTAGATGATCCATAAAATAATGATTTGTGTCTTGTAGCAAACAAACAGGACGAGCTTACATTGTGGCATCGTAGGCTTGGTCATGCTAGTTATAATGTGTTGCACAAGATCATGAGGCTCAAACTGGTAAGTGGACTTCCTGAAATTTCATTCAATAAAAATGAAAATTTTTGTGATGCATGTGCACAGGGAAACAAACCCAGCATCCGACGCCTGTGCATCTGGCGCCTGACATCCGACGTTCGGAGGTCAGCGTCCGGCACCCGACAGTCGACGCCCGATGTCCGATGCCCAGTGCATCCGACGTCTGGTGTCGGGTGACCGACGTCGAGCGATTGAGTGGTCGACATACGAAGCATATTTTTTATTTTTATATTTTATTTATTTTAAAAAATTATTTTTAATAATATTTTACTGATAAACAAATATGAGAAGATCTTTTCAAAAAAAATATTTACTAGAGGATCAAAAGATAATTATATTTTTTTAATTTTTTTTATAAAAATTAATCTTTAAAAAACTTTTTTTTATAAATTTATTTTACCAACAATCAACCGTAAATATCATCATCATTCACGGACGTCCTGAAACCCTAAGCCGCCGGTCTCCCACGTCTCCCGACGCCAACATTAGTATGACCAGTCGCCCTTCCTGCGTCCTGCCCACGGCCCAAGCACAGCATTTTGACAGATCGCACGTACACGTATCGTCGTTTTTGTCGAAGTGTATTCCAACACGGACGGTGCACAAATGGTGGACCTCCGATCCCATGAGGCCCACAACTCGCTAGCCAGGGCTAAATGCATCCTCCCGAGTTCCCACGCCACAGTTAGGTGCCTTCCCCCATGATCCACCATGGACGTTCTTCTCGGGAGATAGAATTAAGCTTACGTGGTGCATGGGTTGCCGCCCACGTTGGCCTCTCATTGGTCGTTTCTAGGTTTTAACCCTAATTACAAGGGAAATGCCAGCCAATGGGATGGAAGAATTCATTTACTTCACATCAAAGTTCATCAACAGTACTTGAGTTCATTCGTTTATTTGAATGCCCGGCCCCACGACGTGCACACACAGATGAGAATAGATCCAGCGAAACTCAACACGGACTTGTTGATCTGACATAATCTGATCCTTAAAAGAAACGGTGAAGATCATACTCTTAAGCTACATTTGGTATTAGAATAAATTGGGAAGAGAGTGGGGATATCTTCAAAAAATTGAAGATATTTTCATATCTATCCTAATACAAAATTTGTTCTTAAGATATATATGTTTGGTATTAAGATAGACCAGGATCGAGTGATATATCCCCAATCTATCTAATACACTCTATTCCTGATCTATCTTAATACCAAGCATACCCTTATAATGCCGAGCCAATTTTGAGTCGGGTAATTATTTTAACACGTGCATTTTTCAGTTGATTAATACTTTTAAGGACAAGAAATTAAATAGCATAATGATACTTCAGTTTGTACATGTGGGGGATCCAAATTGAAATCTTAAGGGTGTGTTTGATAACATTTAATAGATGTCTAATGTCTAAAATGATAAGATATTATATTTTCAAATTGTTTGATAAAATGTTTAAAATTATGTCTAATTGAACATTTATTGTCTTAATTTTTCTCTTTAAAAAAAAGTGAACGATATGTCAATTTTTTTTTTCAGACATGTAATCCTCTTAGCTCTCGACGCCTGGCGATTAGCATTTGGTGCCCAGAGGTCTACTGCCGGTGCCCAACAGTTTGCGTCCAGCAAATGGCGACTGACAGTCGACAACTGGTGGCCGACGGCCGACACCCGGTGCCCGATGATCTGATAGCCGACGCCGACCATCGACTGTCAGGCACAAGATGTCGATCGTCGACTAACGGGCGTCGGACATAGACTGTCGACCGGTGGCCTACGTTGATCGTCGATAGTCGGGCACCGACTTCAGTCCCGTCGAGTGCCGACTGTTGTACCGTCGGGCGCCTGATGTCCGAATGTTGCGCACCGATTGCTAGAGCGCCGACTGCCAGGCGTCGATCGCCAGACGGTGGGCACAATCCGCTAGACGTCAGGCGTCAATGTTAGGCACTGGCCGTCTACAGCCGGGTGTCGGGTGTTGGCCGCTGACCGTCGAGCGCTGTCAACCAACCACCGAGCGCCAGGCACTGGCCATCAAATATCGGTCGTTGACTGTCGGAACGTATCTCAGTGTCTTCAGATGTTATTTATGTTAGTTATCAAACAACTCTTGTTTCATGTCTTAATATGTTTAAGTACTTTTTAAATTTCAGATTTAGAGTGTTATTAAATGCCACTTAACTCGACTAGTTTGAGTCGAAGGAGTAAGTGTTAGAATTGCAATATAATGCCACCCCAAATAGCTTTAACAAGTATCCTTTCTTTGGTATAAAAGTGATTTATTTAAATTACCTAAAATATAATTCATCATCTAATCTCTAAATTTGAAATTTAAAATATTAACATCTATTGAGACTGAAAAAAGTTGTTTAATAACTAACTTAAAAAGCATCTGAAGATTATGGGATACACCCAGTGACTGGAGGTGACATTTGGATGTGACAAGGGCGAGTAACTGGTGATCAGTGCCCTGACTGGTGATCAGCGACAGATGATTGGTGATCGATGACAGCGGCCGACGACTAGCGGCTATAACGTGACTGGAGACTGACGCGATTGACCAGCAGTATTGGTGGCAATTAGTCAGCAACACACGTTTGGTGTTGATGTTCGACGGCCAGTAGTCTGCGACTGATGTCCGACGGTCGGTGTCCGACTCTGACGATCGGTGACAAACGGCCCAACACTTAGCGACAGGTGACAGACGTTCAGTGCTCAGCACTTGACGACAGACAACAGACGATCATTGGCTGACACTCGATGGCTAGTGACTGTCACTCAATAAAAGTTGTCACAACCTCTACATGTTTGAAAAAAAAGTGACACATCCTTCATTTAAAAAAATAAGATAATAAAAGTTTATTTAAATATAAGTTTAAACATTTTATCAAATAATTTAAAAATATAATATCTGACCACTTCAGATATTAGACATCTATTAAATATTATCAAATATATATTTTCACTAATCAGCTTAAAAAGGCCTTGATCTAGATTAGGTACATGTCCGGAATTATGCTCTGGTCCTACGCTACATGAGACGATAAATTTAATTATAAGATCAAACAATATACTCTTGTATAACTTGTGGTTATAACCTTGTCTAATCTTGACTTAACCCATTTAATGTCACCGCCACCACTACCACCCGTATGTTGCATTTAATTTGCTGTAAACTACCTTAAAAGTTTAAATCAATACAAGAGATCTGATTAGTTAGGGGTTTTGGGTGAGGAGGGGACACGGGCGGGGGGCGCACATGGACGTGGCTCGGCGCCATGGGGACACGCCAACAGGCTCCCCACATGGGGGGACCGCGGTCCCCGCCACCCACCCGGCGTTGGGCGCCCAGATACACCTTCCCCGCATGTGCCCCATGCGTTGACCTGTCCCCACATGCTCTCCTGGCCCCCATTCAACACAATTTAAATTGATTAATTAATTACCCTCAGATCCACGGGATACGTACATCCCTCCGATTGCGGCCGTCCGTTAGACATCGAACGCTTCTTCTCTCTCATAACAGCGGATGGTCGAGCTCCGAACACGCAGCCGCTCCGTGGTCGATCGATCAAATTAAGCCTCGATCTAGTTCGCTAAGTACAATTAGGAGGTTGTGTGAAGAATGCATAGCTGACATACCTAGAATTAGGGAGGTTGTGTGAAGAACGCTTTCTTCGGTGTATATATATATATATATATATATGGTACTTAGCTTAAAGTTTAGGTATATCATTCCTCTAATAATTCTCGGACATATAACTGACATACCTAGACAAAGTTCATTTATGGAGCTCGTGTGAAGAATGCAAAAATATATTCAACCAAGAAATGTATTAATTAAAGATAAAAGGTGAATGTATATATGTTGTTTTTAGGTTTTGCTGCATATAAACTAATCTTAGAAACCCATTGTACGTATAATAATACCCTAATACATATCGCATATGAATTCTCACAAGAATCCTAATCTTTATAACCAACCGATCGACTAATTATAACGCAGTCCAAAAGACCATGAAATGATACCTCTGCACAGTTATGCCATATGCTTGGATGCGTCTTTCCATGCTTAGTTTGCACGTCAATACATACTCGTGTGGATCTGTGATTATAAAAATAACATCACGGTGGAAAGTAACTTCGAACTCGACTTTGTTAAACAATTGCATGGGTCAATCGAACTCCCCATAGAAACCGTAACACGGATCAAACTTATATAGGGCCGACGAAAGCTTCACCGATGATGTCGGCGGACCCCTTCTTTCTTCCCATGGTTTAGCTTTTAATCCTTCTTCCGCTCCCGCCGTACCACCCTCCCATCTTCCCGAATGCTGTCACCGTCACGAACCCACACAACCGTGTGGATTGGGCATGGGCAGTGTACTCTAACGCAGGGGAGCTCTTGCTCACATCCTCATCACCTTCTGTAGTAAGCTGCAGTGGGCTAGCAGCGACACATCTAGCTGAATGCTTCGGCCGGTAAAGGACTTTTACGCACCTCAGAGACGAGATAGAGAGAGAGAGAGAGTTGATGAGTGTTGTTAGTTACAACAAAAGGTTAGAGAGAGAGAGAGAGAGAGGGAACCAGTGTGCTAGACAGATAGATGCCCACACTCCCAGAAGAGAATGGCCAGCCCACTTCCGCCCACGGCAATCATTCGTCCGGACTAACTCCAGCTGAGGACGTCACCCGGCGTCATTTCCCTCGGGACAAGCCACAGGGATGCCGTCCGTCGCCCGACACGTGTGCTCGCCTCACCCCCCGGCTACCAATCATGCCTCTCGTTATAAATAAGCTTTTCCTCCTCTCCCGGCAAGCCCTCTCGTTCTCTTCTCTTCTTCAAACCCTCTCTCCCACGCACCCGCCTTCTACAACAGTTTACCACGCTTTGGCTGCTCCATTTTGCTTTTATATCCCCTCCCCTATCTGTTCTCACACCCATCATCCCATTGAAAAGACGAGAGGAGCGGCAGCTGTTAAGGAGAACGAGAGGTGATATCTCCGGCCCCCTCCCCAAACAACAGCAGGGCACAAAAGCGCACATACCCACTACTCGCCAGTACAGTATCCTTCCTCCGGCCAGAAACCTCGGTATAAAGCTTGCTTTGGTGGGAATCTTCTGGGTGGAGACGTGAGAAGATCTTGCCTGCCAATTCCCTGTTTGCTTTCCCGACCACGGTGGCATCTGCGAGGGACGGAAAAGATGGTGGCCGGAGGCGGCGGCGGCGGGGGAGTCGACTACTGCCTGGGCTTCGAGGAGACGGAGCTGCGGCTCGGGCTGCCCGGCGGTAACGGGGAGACGGCAAAGGGTGCCAGCAAGCGGGGGTTCTCGGAGACCATCGACCTCAAGCTGAAGCTGACAACCGCCGCCGCCGACCCTGAGGACGGTGGCTCCTGCGGGATGCAGCGGCCGAGAAGCTGAAGAGGCCGCGAAACTGAAGGAGATCATCGCTTCTGAAACGGCGGCCGACCCGAGAAGCCCCCAGCTCCCAAGTGAGTACCTTTCGTCTTAATCCTTGTATCAAAACCACCTGGACCATGATAAATTAGTAGATTAGACCTGTTGTTCGTACACTTCCGGCCCCTTCCATGTTAACCCCTGAACTTATGTATAACGTCTGTGCCTACACGTTAAAATTAATGTAAAGCTCTCTGTAAAATGGACTACCTTGGGAAGCTGAACTTGGTTCTTCTTTTACATCATCAACCTGGAGCTCATAAAATTGGTACATCTCTGGGAAACTGAGGGAAGCAAATACATATAATGGAACCTTTTCTTTTCTCCTTTCTCCTTGTTTTGTCTTTATATGATGAAGGGACATACAACAAGCTTTTGAGGTATATATATGGCATGTAGAGTTGCAGGGAAAAACAAAGGAAGTAAGGGATGAACCTGCGAGATCTGAAACAATAGAAACTCCGCCGCTGTGGGAACCTGCTGAGATATTGAACAAACGCTGGGAAACTTTGTCCCATTTATATGCTTGTTATATATCTTTTTCACGCGTACTCTGCCTCTATCTTCTTAAACGTGCACCATGTGAGACGGGCTTAACAGGAACATATGTATTGAAAGATTAAGACCATCAATCCTTCGACTTACATTTAAAAACTATTTTGTTTGCATTCATCTAGCGCAACCCTATAGTTATTTTCTTGAGACATGGTACTATATAATGGATGGAAACAAAAGACAGCCGCGACAACAGAGTGAACGTAACGTGATAACGCATGATATGTTTGTTAGATGATATACACATATAATATAAGCGCGGCGGGTTACCTTGCTCTAGCTAAAACGTACTAGCTAGAAAGCAGATCGACAAAACAACCATGAACGTCCTCCAATTTCTACAGCAACATGGAAACAACGGGGAAGATGACTGAATCAACGCTTTTGAAGGACTTGATAGATAGATAGATTGATAGATATGTATATATGTATACACACACACATAAACATATGATAGGACAATACCATTATATATATGCACTAGAAGTGACAGACTTATACAGAACTTCCTCATCTTAATCTTCTTCTTCACGTGCCAGGGCACAGGTGGTGGGTTGGCCTCCCGTCAGGTCCTTCAGAAGAACATCCTCTCCGTGAAGCCTGCCAGCAAGGAGGATGAGGAGAAGCCCGGCGCAGTGGCTGCCAACGCCGCCTTCGTGAAGGTCAGCATGGATGGGGCGCCGTACCTCCGCAAGGTGGATCTGAAGATGTACAGTAGCTACCAGGAGCTATCCTTGGCCTTGGAGAAGATGTTCGGCTCCTTCACCAGTGGTAAGCCCCTCCAACCACATCCACGTAAAATCTCTGCAGGTTTGCTCCTCCGGCTGCGCATAAGACAACGGCCCCCCAGCTGTGCAGTCCACCACCATATGCATGTTGGCAGCCGTCGTGCACTCTAGTTCCAAAGTACCACATAACCATCCATATATTCATATCAATATGTTTGTAAAAATAATAATATATCTATATATATATATATATATGACTTTTTTCTGGGCTTCAAAATTTCTGGAACTGATTTGGACTAAAAATCACTTTAGACATTTATATCACTCATTTCTTGTAAAAATATAAATATTTAAAAACAAGGTGACCAGATTTTTAGGCTCTTTTGGGCCCACCAAGACGAGCTGGAGTGGTGCCCATGTTCAGCACCCAGTAGAGCTCAGTTTCTTAGACCGGACCGGACCGGACCCGACCCGAGCGCAGTACTGCATGCATGGTGTGCCTCACCCACGTGATTATCAGCGTTCGGTGCCCCGACAAGCGAGCTGTTAGTTTGCGGCCACTGTCGTGGCCGGGTAGCAGCTGGCTGATCAAATGTGCTCTTCCCTCCCTCCAGTATTCATACACATCTATGTACGTATATATGCACGTATATTCCGCAGCATAATCCAGTCATACGCAGAAGGGATGTTTGATCAGATAAATAACATCTCTGGCAGGAACGGTACTACGATTAAGGTTAGATAAAGAGGGAACAACAATTGCATACTCGAAAGAGTTTGCCGTAGCACTGGAGAGATCAACCCACAAATGTTTTACTTTCTCGAAGTTTTTGATCTGTTCTGGTTCGTGATGTAGTGGTCCGTTCATCTATATATGTACGTAGTTGTTTACCTAGTTAGGAAAGCCAAGACTGCGTAGCTATCTAGTTTATGTTCTCTGTTGATATAAGCAAGATGCATGTTGTGACTAACTGGACACGGTTCAATGGTAATTGGATGTAATTGCTTGAACTTGTGAAGGAAAGTGTGGATCCCAACTGAGGGATTTCGTGAATGAGAACAAGTTAATGGATCTTCTGAATGGGTCGGAGTACGTGCCCACCTATGAAGACAAGGACGGCGATTGGATGCTCGTGGGCGACGTCCCCTGGGAGTAAGCTTCTCTTAGATATGTATATTCGTCCCCTGTGCTCATTATTAGGGATCTTTAATTATAGTTAGTCTCCATGCTACAACCTCATAAAAGAACTGTTACGATTAGAGCATTTTGCAATGATGAAACTAATTAAGCATACGCTTCCTTGTCGCCCAGGATGTTCGTTGGATCTTGCAAGCGTTTGCGGATAATGAAGGGGTCTGAAGCCGTGGGACTTGGTTGTGCTTTCACAAACTACCATTCTTTTGGCTCACCATTAAATGGTCCTTGGAGATTTACTAATACTTCCTTAACTATGAAATCGGCCTTTCTAGCTAGTTAAAGGAGTTATTAGACAATGCGATTTTGTGTAGAGAAATCCATGGTGTACTATTGGTATAGAGAGGGCCATTTCGTATCTAATTGATCACAAGGCATGTTTCAATGTATAGCAATATCATTAAATTTATCTTCTACTAATTCTTTTGTTAATACCTTGGATTTCAGCTCCAAGAGCCATGGAAAAATGCAAGAACAGAAGCTGAGGCGACTAGGGACAAGTGGCAAAAGTAGTGCTGGATCGGGCATGCCATCATGCGTATGCTTGCACTGTGTTCTATTATGTATTTCTTGGTGTAGAATTTGCACCACCAGTAAGATCAGTCTTTCTTTCGTCTTCCTTTTTTTACTTTCCTTCTGTTTGTGTCTAAGGATTTGAAGCAAATAGCACTTGTTTCGAAGTCTCTACTTGAACTGTGTCTATAAAATAGTGTGTGCTTTTAATAATCTGATTCTGCCGCTGCTGCTGCTGCATGTTGTATCTGCTGTGTGTTTTGTTCCTGGGATTATAAGAATAAAGAAAAAGCATAGAAAAACCACAACTGGTGCTCAACTCTCCATGGGATTCCCCTGTGTACGGTCCCACACTTCATTAGTATAATTATTCTCCAACCATGAGGCCATGCCTCCATAACGCATTGGCAGAGATGGGGAACAGGCCATGTGCATGTCGATCGGGAATCATGTAGTGCATCTGGATATCCCCTTTACCTCACCTCCCGATTTGATCTTCTTAATTAACAACATGCTTAGTTCGGATATATATAGTCCATCTGAGACAGGAGGCAGACTTCTAGTTAATGTCAACAAGTAGAAGGACATGACGCGAACGTTAGACTTCTCCATGATGGGGCAAGTTGGAAGGCTGGCCCGTTCTAAAAGGAAGCCGCTAGGTCTGAGGAAGCTTAAGGAGGCATGAGAGAGGTTATAGTACTCTTCTGTGTTTGGCGGAGACAAGGTAACATGCGGCTCCGTGAAGTTACCCAACGTATGTCATCTCCAGCGAGAGATCGATCCTTTTGGACCAGAAATCTCAATGTGCGCAAGCGTATATATCCTGGAGTGCCCATAAAGAGCATGCTACAGGGAACTACAACAACATTGGGCAACACCTGGAATTTGATCGGTTTCATGTTTAATAATAATAGGAGCTAATATACGGTTTTCATAAAATATAAATATATTTTAACATTGCATCCGCATTACGTACCGTAAGTGCCGTAAAAACAATTTTGGCTCCCATTCACAAATTTGTGCACTGTAGCCCCTCGAAACCCCTTGGCAGACTTTCCCAACTCAATTCCCGCCCTTCTCCGTCCCTCTAAGCCATAAGGCCTCGATCCCCTCTCTCAGCCCTTGTGCACACAACTTCCAAACCCTCTTTGATCCCTCTCTGACTCTCTCTCGGCCCTCGCGCAAACAGAGGGAAAAACCCTCTCCGATCCTCTCTTGCTCTCTCTCACTTGATCCCTCTCTCGGCCCTCGCTCACAGCCGTCGCGATCCATTGTGCAATAGAGTCGTTGGAGTGCCCTCGCCACCATGCTGCGAAGGTCATTGGATCCTATCAGTGACACCATTCTTCTTCCTCTCCCTCTCTCAGTGCTTCGCGAAAGACATCCGGCAAGTTATCCATATCTTTAGCTTTTTTTATTTATGGCCTCTCCCTCTCTCAATTCCTCCATGCAGTCAGTTCCTTGAGCCCCGCCATCATTTCATTGGAGTGTTGCCTGCCCTCTCCATCGATCCCCCTTCTCTATAGAACACTCTCTCTTGATTCTTCTCTTAGTCTCTCTCCCTCACTATCTGCACTTCAACGATCGTTGGAGCCTTGATAGAGGTCTACTGTGCAGTCGGCCCCTTTGGACCCCTATCGCCGCCATTGTTGGTATTGGAGCTGGTTGTACTATCAAGTATTAGTCATATTTCTTATCTTTAGACAATCAGTCATGGTGATGAGAAAGTAGACGAATAGATGAGAGTAAGAAAGAAAGAGAATAGATGAGAGAAAGTGTCAATAGATGAGAGTTTATGTGTTAGCCAGAAACATGCAAGGTCATGCACGTGAAACAGTTCGAGAAAACCACGCTAGTAACTACTGCAAACAGTACTCTCAAGTACTGGCATCTGATAAAGAACACAGTCTACCTCTTGGCTACGACAGTGATGACCAAACTGTCCCCATAATAAATATTCATTTATTTATATATTAATTTTGATGATTAACAAAATAGTACTAATGAATTACTTGAGTCTTGAGAACAGGAAATAAAAGAAAAATGAAAGTTCAAGACAATCAGGTAAGTCTCATCTCACATTTTTATCCAAGTCTTTGTATCGACTTCTTTATAAGCAGAACGATTTCCTCTTTCACCGGAAAAGTCAAAACAAATCGATGCCGTAACGATTTCCTTAAAGATATCGCAACGACTTCTTTAGAACCCGTAACGACTCTCTAGCCGTAACGATTTCCTTGAACTCGTAACGACTCGGCAGCCGTAACGATTTCTTTAGTTCTCGTAACGACTTCTTTGAAACTCGTAACGACTCGATAGCTGTAACGATTTCTTTAGAACTCGTAACGACTCGGCAGCCGTAACGATTTCTTTAGTTCTCGTAACGACTTCTTTGAAACTCGTAACGACTCGATAGCTGTAACGATTTCTTTAGAACTCGCAACGACTCGGCAGCCGTAACGATTTCTTTAGTTCTCGTAACGATTTCTTTAGAACTCGCAACGACTCTCGTCATATCGATTCTTTAGAACTCGCACGACTCTCGCTCATAACGATTTCTTTAGAACTCGCAACGACTCTCGTTCATATCGATTTCTTTAGAGTTCATAACGATTTCGTTAGAACTCGCAACGACTCTCGCTCATAACGATTTCTTTAGAACTCGCAACGACTCTCGTTCATATCGATTTCTTTAGAGTTCATAACGATTTCGTTAGAACTCGCAACGACTCTCGTTCATATCAATTTCTCCAGAGTTCATAACGATTTCTTTACAGTTCATAACGCCTTGCTTTGTGCAACATTTCTTGTAACGATTTCTTTGAAACTCGTAACGACTTGATAAGTCATAACGATTTCTTTTACAGATCATAATGACCTGATAAGTGTTCATAACGACTTACTATAACTCACAACGATTTCATAATATGAAGTCATCGAGATTGTTTTTATCGAATTTCTCGCTGTATCAGTATAATGCTTTTTAATAGCGTTGAAAAGTCAAAGTCATATCTTGTCCGTTGACTGCTATGCATTAAATGCTCTCTGATCGTATCTCCCATGCATGCAGACAATATCTTCCATTTTCATGCTACTCTGTCTACGTACTTTTTCAGACAGAAAGGAGCTTTGCTATATATTGCATATCTGTTCCATCTACAGCTAACAATCGACGGCAGTCTTAGCTGTCCTCTATTATTGTTGATATGCTTACAGATATCCGACAAGACTCATTTGTACAACGTTGGACACAAGATACAAAGTTCTATGACATTTCTTTGGCGTGTACAAAAGGATAAAAGACTGACGATCAGAAGCTTCCTTAGCAACCAGTCTAACGTACACCAGGATGAAAGACAACGGACACTTCAACGTTCGAATTTGAATCAGTAGTTTAAATAGAAGACTCAAGATGAAGAAGATGGACAAGGGCTTACAATTTGATAGTGAAACAAATCCATCTTTTCGAGTCCTTAGAAGATTGAAGAAGAGCGAAGCTTCCACTCCATCTTAGTTCTTAGCTCTTAGCTCTCTGTGCTCAAAAAGAGTTTTCGTATCTGTGAGAGCTTGTGTAGTCCTTGGAGAGAAAAACCTTGCTAAATCTCCTTCTCTCTCGGGCCTTGGTAGCTTCAGTGTGTAGCTGGTCAAGCTAGAGTCTGAAGCCAGTTCCCACACCTTTTCTTCCTTAGTTGTGTTCCCTTCTGACGAAGGAAGACCTGGTGGTATCCAGGGTGGTTGTTTTCCCTTCAGTTGAAGGAAGACCAGTTGTGGCTGGGTGTAAGGATCCTTAAGGGGATTGTACCCTTGGTAGTGAAATCCTGAGGCATTGCTCAGGGACGGGACGTAGGTCTCCTGTGGAGAGGAGTTCCGAACCAGGATAAAATCCTTGTGTCTTGTGGATGTGCTTTGTGTGATTGTTGTCTTATTTCTTCTAACTCTAACTTCTATTTAAGTTGTTGTGCAATCCTTTCAGTGAACAGGTTTTAATCAGAGATCGAAATTTTAATAACCCATTCACCCCCCCCTCTGGGCTAGCTAGCTGGGCAACAAGTGGTATCAGAGCCCGTCTCTTCGACAAAGAAGAAGATCCACGATCTGAAGAGCAAAGATCAATGGCAGCCCAAAGCAACTTCGAAGGTCAGTCATCAACAGGCCTCCCTTGTTCGATGGAGAAGACTACACCTACTGGAAGACTAGATGGAATATTTTTCTACAAGGTCATGATTACACAATCTGGTCCATTGTAGAAGAAGGTGATCTTTTGGTCACAAACGCTAAGGCTCAGTGGACAGATGATGATAGGAAGAGAATATCCTTAAACTGCAAAGCCAAGAGCATATTATGTTGTGCCCTAAGCAAGAAGAATTCACAGAGTTTCAGCCTGCAAATCCGCAATGGAATGTGGGAAAAGCTCAGAATTACCTATGAAGGGACAGACAAGGTAAAGGAGACAAGAATAGACATTCTAGTAGCTCAATATGAAGATTCCAGATGCAGACAGGTGAATCAATAACTCAGATGTTCAGCAGATTCACAGACATAACAAATGGATTAGCTGGTCTGGGAAAGGTTTATGATGTACCAGATATGGTTAGAAAAGTCCTCAGATCCTACCATCTTCATGGACTCCAAAGGTAACAGCCATCGAAGAAGCCAATGATTTAAAATTAATGTCATTGGAAAAGCTAATAGGATCTCTCATGGCTCACGAGATAAACATGGAGAGATTAGGAGAATCCTCCAGCAGAAGGAAACAATCAAATGCTCTCAAAGCAAGTGAAGATAATTCAGAAGAATCTTTGGATAATAGTGAAAGTAGTAAAGACAGTGATGATGAAGAAGCCATGTTGTCTAGAAGACTTCAAAGGATTCTAGCGAAGAAGAAGAAGTATCAGTCTGAAGAAGATTTTTCAAGAAAATAAAAAGACTTCAGAAAACCAGAAACAAAGGATCAGAAGAAAGGAGAAGTGATCTGTTATGAATGCAAGAAGCCTGGACACATCAAGGCAGACTGTCCAACGCTTAAGAAAAATGATCACAAAAAGAAGGACAACTTCAGAAGATTCAAGAAATACAAAAAGAAGGCAATGGCAGCTGCTTGGGAGAACATAGCGACTCAGACAGTGAGTCAAGCTCGAGCAGTGAAGGTGAAGAAGCCAACTTGGCTCTCATGGCCAACACCGAAGACAAGGTAACTTCTGACTCTTCTTTTGATTCATGCAATGATTCAGATTCTGATAACTTAGAAAATGCTTTAATGAACTTTATGAAAATATAAAGAAGTCTGCAAATTACTTAAAACTAGTAGGAAAAATACAATCTGTTTAGAAAATACAAACTCAGACCTAAGAACAGAAATGAAGAACTTGAAAAACAAATTACTGAACATAACGAAGGAATGAATTATTATGTGAAGATTTAAAAGAGAAAAATAAGAAAATAAACATTTTAGAAAAACAAGAAGACTTAGGTGAACTTAAAATAGAAATAGAAAGACTAAATAAAGAAAATCATCTATCAAGTACACTAGAAAGTTTACCAGGTAAAACCTTTAATATTAAAAGGTGCTAGGAGATCAGGTAAAAAGGAAAATGGATTAGGATATACACCCCCAGAAATGAGAAACCATAATATACCCTAAAACATATCCAACACCAAATTTGTACCCGAAAAGATATAGCATACAAAGCTGATTTCAAATATATAGAGAAAGTAACTAAGTTATCCTGCTGCAGTCACTGCAACAAGTTAGGACATATTAAAATTACATGCCCAACAAGACATAAAAAATGGATATTAAAAGGTAAAGTTGATGATACTAACCAATAGGACCCAAAAGAATTTGGGTACCTAAAGCTTGATTTTCTCATTTCAGGTTAACCCTCGAGCATCCAAATGGTATTTGGATAGTGGGTGCTCAGGCATATGTCAGGCAACAAGAAGATATTTGTTGATCTCCAAGCTGAAGAAGGTACAGTCACCTATGGAGATAATGGAAAGGGACTGTGATAGGAAGCGGGTCTGTGAACATCAAAGGAAAATCAGTCATAGAGGATGTAATGCTGGTCAAAGGGTTAAAGCACAATCTCATCAGCATCAGTCAGTTGTGTGACAAAGGCCATCAAATTCAGTTTCAAGAATCAAAGTGCAGTATATTAAAGGATGGAGCAGTCATTTGAAGCCTCAGAGAAAGAAACTTGTATGTTCCCTCTCGAGGAACTCCAGGATCAAGATGTGTGTTTGGCAGCCAGCAAAGATCAATCAACTGATTGTGGCACAGAAGATTGGGCATTGCAGCTTGGACGGGTTGAACAAGCTCAGAAAGAGAAGACTAGTGAAGGACTGCCAAAGGTAAATTTCAGATTAGATAGCATTTGCAGACCTTGTGCAAGAGGAAAGCACACCAAGAGCTCCTTCAAATCAAAGACTGTAGTAACCACCTCAAAGCCCTTAGAACTACTTCACATGGATTATTTGGGCCAATGAGGACTACCAGTTTGGGAGGAAAGAATTTTGGATTTGTAATAGTTGATGATTATTCAAGATTCACTTGGGTATCCTTTCTAGAGCACAAAGATGACACATTTGAAAATTTTGTCAGCTTCAGTAAGAAAGTTCAGAAAGATCAGAAATTCCAATTGTCTCTATCCGATCAGATCATGGTGGTGAGTTTCAGAATGAAAAGTTTAAAGGTTCTGTGATGATCAAGGAATTGAGCATAACTTCTCAGCCCCAAGGACACCTCAACAAATGGAATTGCTGAGAGGAAAAACAGAACTCTTTTGGATATGGCAAACCATGTTGTCAGAATATGATTTGCCAAGATACTTCTGGGCTGAAGCTATCAGCACTGCATGTTATATCATTAATAGAGTGATGATCAGGCCAATTCTGAAGAAGACTGCTTATGAACTCTACAAAGAAAAGAAGCCAAAGATTAGCCATTTCAGAATATTGGGATGTCCTTGCTTCATCCTAACAATGGAAAAAGGGACATTGGTAAATTGGATGCCAAATCAGATGAAGGCATCTTCATGGGTACTCTTCTAAACCCAAAGGTTATAGAGTTTTCAATAAACGTTCCTTATTGATTGAACAATCAGTACATGTTATTTTTGATGAATCTAACCCTTCCTTGAGAAAGGAAGAAATTAGTGACATTGATGATGCAGATGACTGTCCGAAAAATTAAAGAACACTTCAATTAAGGACAAGGAGGATCCAACTCTTGAAGAACTGCAGCAAACAGAAATCCAACATGAAGATCTTCCAAAAGAATGGAGACATCAGAAAGATCACCCTCCTGAAAACATTATTGGTGATCCATCTGTAGGGGTAAGAACTAGAGGTAATGTATTCCATGTGATTATTTAGCATTGTTTCTCAAATAGAACCTAAGACAGTCAATGAAGCTTTATCTGATGAATCTTGGATATTAGCCATGCAAGATGAACTAAATCAGTTCAAGAGAAACCAAGTATGGTCACTTGTTCCTAGACCATCCAATCATTCAGTATTGGCACCAAGTGGGTGTTCAGAAATAAACTGGATGAGTCTGGAATAATCTTAAGGAACAAAGCCAGATTGGTGGCTCAAGGCTACTCCCAAGAGGAAGGCATAGATTTCGATGAAACTTATGCACCTGTAGCTAGACTTGAGGCTATTAGGATTTTACTTGCTTATGCATCTGCATTCGATTTAAAATTATTTCAAATGGATGTCAAATCAGCCTTTTTAAATGGTTTTATCAAGGAGGAAGTTTATGTTGAACAACCTCCAGGTTTTGATGACACCGAATTTCCAAATCATGTATTTAAATTACATAAGGCTTTATATGGTTTAAAGCAAGCTCCTAGAGCCTGGTATGAAAGGCTCAGTACTTTCTTATTAGATCATGGTTTCACTAGAGGTAAAGTAGATAGTACATTATTTATAAATCTAAGGTTAAACATATACTTCTTGTACAAATATATGTAGATGATATTATTTTGGATCTACTGATGAATCTCTTTGCAAGTACTTTGAAAAGCTTATGCAGGGAGAATTCGAAATGAGCTTGATGGGAGAACTAAGCTACTTCCTTGGATTGCAAATCAAGCAAGGGAAGGATGGCACTCATATCTGTCAAGCAAAGTACACCAAAGAGCTGTTAAAGAAATTTGGATTTGAAGATGCAAAGCCATTATCAACTCCAATGAGCACATCAATCAGAATGGACAGTGATCAAAAAGGTAAAAAGGTAGATCAAAAGAATTATCGAGGTATGATAGGATCATTACTTTACTTAACTGCAAGTAGACCAGACATTTTGTTCAGTGTATGCATGTGTGCTAGATATCAGGCAGACCCTAGAGAGTCTCACTTATTTCTGTAAAAAGAATATTTAGATATTTAGCTAGAACTCATGACTTAGGTCTCTGGTATCCTAGATCATGTGAATAAAACTAATAGGATATTCAGATGCTGATTATGCTGGTTGCAAAGTAGATAGAAAGAGCACCAGTGGATTTTGTCAATTTCTTGCAGGATGCTTAATATCATGGACATCCAAGAAACAAAATTCAGTTGCTCTATCAACAGCTGAGGCAGAATATGTTGCTGCTGGAAGTTGCTGTACACAACTTCTTTGGATAAAGCAACAACTTGAAGATTTCGGCATTCACATCAAATCAATTCCTCTATTGTGTGATAATACAAGTGCCATCAACCTCACCAAAAATCCAGTTCAACACTCAAGGACAAAGCACATTGAGGTAAGATATCATTTTATTCGAGACCATGTAGCTAGTGGTAATTTAGAAATTTCGTTTATAGATACAAATGGTCAATGGCAGATATCTTCACAAAAGCCCTACCTGAAGAGAGATTTACATCTCTTAGAAGGGAATAGGGATGTGCAATTTGTGAAAGAATTTCTGTGATTTATTGATATATATAAATTTTTTATTAAATGAAAGTTCTCTCTCCGTTTAAGTTAAGCAAAAACTCAGTATCTATATGCTTTGACCGCTTCTGTGTAGAAAGTTGTTTGACTTGTCAAGCCTTTTTGTCGCTTTCTATCTTTACCGCCTTTGCGCTCCTCCTTTCAATAAAGTAACTTATTTTATCAATCGTTCTGAAACGACTCGTCTTCCACCTTTACCCTTTTTATCCTCTATCTATTCACCCAAAGCCGATGCCCTAACGATTTTGGGATCGACTCTCTGCAACTTTCGAAGCTTCTCCTCTTCCCGCGAAGAATCCCCTCGAAGCTTCCATCCCTTCCATCATCCTCCTTCACCAGAATCTTTTCTTCTCCTGCCCATGGCCGCTCCGTTGATCTCCGGAAGTGTAGGGGGCTACAGTGCTGAGTATTTGTCCCCAAAGGAGCAAGAAAGGTTTACGTTTGTGAAGTCGAAGATTTGCGGAAATAAGGCAGGGATGTTCAGAATCTTGAGAAGAGTGGCTTGGCCAGGCTAGTGAACCTTGAGAAGATTGCAGTGGATGGATGTTGTTACTTTCAGTGAGGTAAGCTACCCGGACTTGTGAAAGCCTTTTTCATTTGTTTGAAGTCAGAGGCAGATGGGTCCCTTGTTTCCTCTGTGAAGGGCACCAATCAGATAGACCCATGAGCTTTGCGTGATTGTTTGGAGTGAAGACCTCTGGATTTAGTGGCATTCACTCTGTGAATGATGAAGTAAGGTCTTGGCATTATTGGTCCAGGGTTTAAGTGAAGGATGGAAATTGGATATAAATCAGATGTCCGCTTTCAATCGGTTGCTCCACTTTATAGTCTGCCAAATCATAGTTCCTCGAGTGCTACCTTTTCTTCATGCACTAGGGCAGACTCCGACATGATGTTCTGGGCAATCCAGAACAAAGAGATAAATCTGCCGCAATTATGATTGAGAGAATGATTTGCACATGCTCAAATATGGGAAACAAAAAGCAAGTTGAATGTTTCCTTCCGTATGCTCATCTACTGACCAAGATTTTCAAGCACTTTCGGAGTAGATGGTTCTGGAGCTGTAGTAGAGAAGATGGGCCAGTCTATAAGGTCCAGGAACTGAAGAAGAGTGGTTTTTCAGTGCAAGATGGATTTGGTCAAAGTCCTCTGTGGCTGAAGGAGAAGCGATTATTGAGATATCCCAGAAGTTCAAGAGAAGAAGCAGCAGAAAGCAGCAGCAGTTGTTCAAGCAGCAGCAGTAGCCAGTTGTGGCCAGTCAGGCAGAAGTTTCAGTCTCCCTGTTGTGGAGATTATCTCTCATTCTCCAGAAGTTCAGATGGAAGTAGGTGCAGCTGGTGTGGCAGACTTTTGCCCACCACCTTAGTCGCCTCTATTTTAAGAGAGGTATTGGATTCCATTCCCTCCACCTCATCAGCTACCTCTAAGAAGGTGGAAGTGTTGAAAAGAAGTGATGGCACCAGGCCATACAGAAATTCAGTCTGAATCAATTGGCAATGTTGAGATACAAGTAGGTACTCAACAAGATGTGATCATGGAAGAAGCTCCTAGCCAGGGAGCAAAGTAGAGTGATCCTGAAGTATCTGAGTCCGTGGCAGAAGGCCACTTGGAGAAAGTTGTCTTGGAAGAGGCTCCTGCTCAGGGGGAGCAAGAAAGTATTGAAGTCCCTGCTCCCATTCAGGGGGAGCAAGCTGAGATTGAGAAGCCTGTGAATAAGATATTCCTGAAAATGTTACACCTACTCAGGAAATCCCAGCTCCTGCCAAGGTTGATGTTAGTGAAGGCCCAAGTGCAAGCATTTTAAATCTAGAGGAGCCTGTCTCTCACCAAGGTAAGCAGAAAGAGTTGTTCTCAGAAGGTCAAGGAAGGGCCATAGAAAAGTGGAGTTGAAGCATGTTATGGCCTTGTTAAAAGCCCAAGGAGAGATCTTGGCATCAGTCAGTCTAGCATTCAAGGCATTGTTTCAAATCAAGCCTCAACTCCTCAGACGTATCTTCAATAAGAAATGCAATGAGGTATTTCAATAAAGAGATGTCTGATATGAGAATTGCTGGCTAATCTTTCAAGGTCTAGTGGTGTGCCTCCTGCACCCACTCAGAGCAGTCCAGCTGAAGTTCCCAGGCCACCAGGGCCTCCAGCAGAAGTCTCTCGGCCAACAGGGCCACCAGTTCAAGGGTCAGGGCCATCAGGGCCATCAGTCGTGAGGTCACCCGGACCAGTGGCAGCCTCAGGGTCTTCAGGACCCTCTCAGCAGTCAGGAGAGTCAGGCCAAAGGAAAGAGCCAATGTCAGTCTCCAAGGCCCCTGATACTTCATCTCTTGCCACTCCAACCCTCTCCACACCTTCATCTCCTTCTACTGCACCTCCTGCTCCACCAACCATAAACATCCCATGCCTCGCACCCAACCTTCCTCATCCTCTACTTCATCTCAACCCTCCTTCTCTCCTACTCCAGCTCACATCTCAGCTCCATCCTCATTAACTCCTAAACCTTCACCTATTAAATTCAAACATCTCCTCTTCAACCAACCTCTTCCTTTAATCCTAAACATTTTTTCTATCCTCCTACTCCTCCTAATTCTGTTATCTTTCCTCCAGATAAACCTCTGCCTCTTGGTGTCTTTGACACCAATGTTCCAGACAATTTTGAAAGGAACACCCTCCTCACCATTCTTTCCACAGCCTCTCACATTCACAGGACTGACCCTCCCAGTCCTGCCATGAAAAAGAGAAAACCTCCTCATCTCTAAGCACTCCTTCTGTTCCTCTATACCCTCCTTTATGGTACTCTCTTACCCTTGATCCTAAGAGAAGACCTATCTACAAAGAATACCTCCAGAAATGCATTCTTTCTACCATTTATGGTATTCCTTTTCTCAACCTATCCGATCACCTGGACATTGTTCTTCCTTTTACTCAGCTATCTCAAGCTTTCAAATCCAAAATCCTTGAGGGCACTGAGTTCAAGACTGAAGATCAGTGGGCAGCTATCAAAGGAAATAAGGCTCAGTATGCAAATACCTGACTGCAAGGGCCGAATCCCTCACTCACAGAGCTCACCCACTCACCTTCTCTGAGTGGTTTATCATCCTGCACAAGAACTCTTGGGGATCCTTCATTTTGAAAGAAATTCGCGTTGCCAGAGCATTTCAGCTGTACAGTGACTTCTGTTACTTGAACAAAATTCCAGAAGTTCAGTTTTGCCAGTTCCATTCGCAGATTACTGTGCTGAAATCAGAAACCCCTCTCAACCTTCCTCTTAAAGTAGACTTTGTCTCGTTCAAGGTTGATTTTCCAGTTCTTCTGCCAAGCTGCACTCTTTAGTGTTTGATTCAGATGCTGGGTCTCATGCTCTAGATATGTTTGCAAGACAGATGGGCAGGATGTCAGCCAAGCAGGGCAGATCTCCTTCCTTTTTGCGGTTCATCTTCAGAGAATACCACTCTGGCCGCATGTCTTCTCAATCTTAGCTCCACTCATTTCTGAGTGTGAAAGACTCACCTCATCAGAATGGGAGCGCTCTATCAGGCCTCTTATCAGCAATTGGAAGCTATCAATCAAGATCTAGTTAGTCAGAGGAAGCCTGCTCTTTCTGCAGAAGCTTTTATGGATCTAACTCCATCGCACCCATACCAGAGATCTATGTTGTATGGGCATCTAGATATTCTGCTTTCTATGCCTTAAAGCAGGATCTGTTAAATCAAAAGATTCCACTATCCCATTTCCTTGGACAGATTTCTCCATAGGGCCAGTTTGGTAAGAGTACTTACTACAGATTCTTTTTGGACAAACTCAGTATGGAGAATTCTTAGAGCAGCAAAGGCAACTCTACATTCAGAGGAACATCCCTTCCATGGGACCCTCCTTCTCAGTTGCCTCTGGCGTTTTTCTGCAAATTTTTGAGGACCTTGAATCAAGGCATGGGCTGTTGTCTCACAGCATGCCTCCTTGTTATCTCCCTTGTACTACTTTTCTCATCTTAATACAATCTCTCTCTCTCTTCTTTGTCTCACAGCCTTTCTTTTTGCTTATTGACAAAATGGGGGAGAAAACTAAAGTAAATCTGCAAAACATGTTTATTTTTTGTATGATGTTTAGTATATTTGTCATCATCAAAAAGGGGGAGATTGATGACCAAACTGTCCCCATAATAAATATTTCATTTATTTATATATTAATTTTGATGATTAACAAATAGTAACTAATGGATTACTTGAGCTTGAGAACAGGAAATAAAAGAAAAATGAAAGTTCAAGACAATCAGGTAAGTCTCATCTCACATTTTATCCAAGTCTTTGTATCGACTTCTTTAATAAGTAGAACGATTTCCTCTTTCACCGGAAAGTCAACAAATCGATGCCGTAACGATTTCCTTAAAGATATCGCAACGACTTCTTTAGAACCGTTAACGACTCTCTAGCCGTAACGATTTCCTTGAAACTCGACGACTCGGCAGCCGTAACGTTCCTTTAGTTCTCGTAACGCTCTTCTTTGAAACTCGTAACGACTCGATAGCTGTAACGATTTCTTTAGAACTCTAACGTAACACTCGGCAGCCGTAACGATTTCTTTAGTTCTCGTAACGACTTCTTTGAAACTCGTAACGACTCGATAGCTGTAACGATTTCTTTAGAACTCGCAACGACTCGGCAGCCGTAACGATTTCTTTAGTTCTCGTAACGATTTCTTTAGAACTCGCAACGACTCTCGCTCATAACGATTTCTTTAGAACTCGCAACGACTCTCGTTCATATCGATTTCTTTAGAGTTCATAACGATTTCGTTAGAACTCGCAACGACTCTCGCTCATAACGATTTCTTTAGAACTCGCAACGACTCTCGTTCATATCGATTTCTTTAGAGTTCATAACGATTTCGTTAGAACTCGCAACGACTCTCGTTCATATCAATTTCTCCAGAGTTCATAACGATTTCTTTACAGTTCATAACGCCTTGCTTTGTGCAACAATTTCTTGTAACGATTTCTTTGAAACTCGTAACGACTTGATAAGTCATAACGATTTCTTTTACAGATCATAATGACCTGATAAGTGTTCATAACGACTTACTATAACTCACAACGATTTCATAAATAATGAAGTCATCGAGATTGTTTTTATCGAATTTCTCGCTGTATCAGTATAATGCTTTTTAATAGCGTTGAAAAGTCAAAGTCATATCTTGTCCGTTGACTGCTATGCATTAAATGCTCTCTGATCGTATCTCCCATGCATGCAGACAATATCTTCCATTTTCATGCTACTCTGTCTACGTACTTTTTCAGACAGAAAGGAGCTTTGCTATATATTGCAATATCTGTTCCATCTACAGCTAACAATCGACGGCAGTCTTAGCTGTCCTCTATTATTGTTGATATGCTTACAGATATCCGACAAGACTCATCTGTACAACGTTGGACACAAGATACAAAGTTCTATGACATTTCTTTGGCGTGTACAAAGGATAAAAGACTGACGATCAGAAGCTTCCTTAGCAACCAGTCTAACGTACACCAGGATGAAAGACAACGGACACTTCAACGTTCGAATTTGAATCAGTATTTAAATAGAAGACTCAAGATGAAGAAGATGGACAAGGGCTTACAATTTGATAGTGAAACAAATCCATCTTTCGAGTCCTTAGAAATTGAAGAAGAGCGAAGCTTCCACTCCATCTTATTTCTTAGCTCTTAGCTCTCTGTGCTCAAAAAGAGTTTTCGTATCTGTGAGAGCTTGTGTAGTCCTTGGAGAGAAAAACCTTGCTAAATCTCCTTCTCTCTCGGGCCTTGGTAGCTTCAGTGTGTAGCTGGTCAAGCTAGAGTCTGAAGCCAGTTCCCACACCTTTTCTTCCTTAGTTGTGTTCCCTTCTGAACGAAGGAAGACCTGGTGGTATCCAGGGTGGTTGTTTTCCCTTCAGGTTGAAGGAAGACCAGTTGTGGCTGGGTGTAAGGATCCTTAAGGGGGATTGTTCCCTTGGTAGTGAAATCCTGAGGCATTGCTCAGGGACTGGACGTAGGTCTCCTGTGGAGAGGAGTTCCGAACCAGGATAAAAATCCTTGTGTCTTGTGGATGTGCTTTGTGTGATTGTTGTCTTATTTCTTCTAACTCTAACTTCTATTTAAGTTGTTGTGTAATCCTTTCAGTGAACAGGTTTTAATCAGAGATCGAAATTTTAATAACCCATTCACCCCCCCCTCTGGGCTAGCTAGCTGGGCAACAACCAGAACACAGTCAAGGGGTCAGGCGCGTTAAGAGAGAAGACGCGGTCCCCCTATCGACCCTTTATTAAGGCGGTCAACAGACATGGCATGTTTACAAGAGACAATTTAGACTGTTGGATCATGTTGTACAGGTCCAGTATGGTCCCTAAAGTGTTAGGTGTTAATGGTACAATTAGCTAACCATCTTCGAGGATTTTCAGGCTCACGGAGACTTACGGAAGCCTTAACGAAGGAGTTCCAGTCTGATAGGAGGAATACCAAATGAGGGATTCACACAATGCCAAGAGAGGTGTTGAAATAGTTGTTCAGAGTTCTAGAGGACTTCTAGAACAACAAAGCGGCGGTAACAGTGCTCTAAAACAGTGATAGAAACGAAAACAAGTCCTTTACTTCATCGGGGCTTTTGTGTAAAATTATAATCCATTGACTAGATAATTTATGAGGTATTTTATGCAGAAATTTGGGTTTACAGGGTCTAAGAAAGTGTACATAATTTAAAGAGAATCACGAGTGTGGAGGTCATTTCTAACCTCCTAGGCCTGCGGGCCTGTCGCGGCCCATCATGGCCCATCACGACCCAGTGAGACGCCTGGGCTCCGCCTGTCGAGCCACGTGTCTTCGGGTTCAGCCCAAGGCTTCCGAACACGCTCTGGCCACCAAGCATCCAAAGGGCCCCCAAGGGCCGTCTCCGGAGACCCTACAACCTATTCGAGCAGGGCTCAATCTACCACCAAGAGTCCCGCGATGCTTCCGAGCACCAGGCACCGAGCAGCCTGCCCGGTAACCGAATAGGCTTCTACTCGGCACCTCTAGACCAGAGGGTCCCAAGGCAGCCCTTCGCCTCCTGGATGCAGTTATTGCGACGGCGCGACACGTGCCCCCTAGTAAAAGGCATTAAACGCACAGGATCCCAACAGGTGCCCCAAACGAACAACTTCCTCGCCTGGGAACCTGAACCGACGCGCCCCTCCGGTCATCATTGAAGCGGATAAGCGTCCGGACCTTTCATCTCCTTTGCCTATAAAAGGCACAGGTAATCCCCATGCAAAGGTACAGAACCTATTCTATACACGCTCGCTCACGTGCGACCACACACCGGAGACCTTCCTTTCCCGCTCTTTACACAGTCCTGTCTGACTTAGGCATCGGAGGGTTCCCCCGTTCTTCAATTGCCCCCCCCTGATCCGTTCGGATTTTACAGGCAATCGTCCGCACCGGAGACCATCTTCCCTCTCTTCTTAGTGGAGGCCCGTTCGGCCTAGGCCCGAATAGGAAATCACGTCCACATTTTTGGCGCCGTCTGTGGGAACGACAACAGCCATGGCTCGCGAACGATCCTCTCACCGGAACCCCGGCAGCAGGGCGACGCGGTCTTGCCAGTCGCGCGCGGACTCGCGTGACCAAGCCCCTCCTGCCGATGACGATGCTCCCCCCACCGGAGCGCTTGACAACGGCCCTGTCGCCGGTGTCCCAGCGACAGCCCTGGAGGTGGCAGAACTTCGGGGCCAACTGCAGCAGCTTGTCGGGGTCTGCCAAGGTCTCTAGGCTCAATTGGCCAGACAGCCAGCCCTGCCAGTTCCCCCGCCTCCGAAGCAACAGGCAGAGTCGTCATGACGGCAACGCCCTCCCCCGTCGGCTCGGCAAGAGCGGCATAAGGAATCGGCCCGACGCTCACGTAGAGCTCCATCGGACCTCCGAACCCAGAACGGCAGGACTCCCCTCGCCAGTCTGCAGTGGTACCACGTCCGTGCTCCGTCGTCGTCGCCAACTCCTAAGGGTCTAAGCGCGAAGGCTCTGTGCACTCTGACCAGGAGTTAGCCAGGCGCCTCCGCCGCGTCATAGACCTCGAGCGTCGCATAGACGCGATGGTCCAGAGGGCGGAAGGCAGAACTCCTGGGGATGACGACCTGGACTTCCGCTCCCCATTCACCGCGGAGATCCTGGAGGCCCGGGTCTCCCCGAAGCTACCCCTGCCTACCATCACGCCCTATGACAGTACCTCCGACCCGACGGATCACATCCATGGGTTTGAGTCACACATGGTGTTCCACGGAGCATCGGATGCGGCCAAGTGTCAGGCCTTCCCAGCCACTTTGAAGGAGACTGTGCGGGCGTGGTTTGAAACTCTCCCCACGGGCTCCATCTCGTCCTTCCACCAGCTGAAGAAGTCCTTCCGGGACACTTCCTGGGTGGGAAATCGCAGCCGCGCACTGCGGCTTCACTTCTGTCTGTGCGACAGAAGAAGGGAGAAGCGCTCTGGGACTACATCAAGCAGTTTCGGACTGAAGCGCTTCGCATCCCTCACCTAGACATCCCGCTAGCCACCAGCGCTCTCATCTAGGGCACTCGCGATGGCTTCCTCCAGAGGACGCTAGGAGTACAACAACCCACCACTCTGGCCGACCTACTCTCCACTGCCCAACGCCACACTACGTGCGAGGAGAGTCTGGCCGCCGGCTGAGGAGAGCAGGGCAATCAAGCGGACAGGAAGAGGCCTTCCGATAATGGTTCCAACTGTGAACGGAAGAAAGGACGGCGCAACAGGGACTCGCCACGCCGACCGCGCCCCTTCACTGAATACACCCCTCTCACGGTGGCCCCCGAGCAGATCCTGGCCGAAATTTGGGACGAGCAATATGTACGGTGGCCGCCCAGAATGTGCTCTGATCCCCGCAGGCGCAACCAGGACAAGTACTGTCGCTTTCACCGCGACCACAGCCACGACACCTCTGAGTGTCGCCAACTCAGGATGAGATCGAGTCCTTGATCAAGCGCGGCTACTTAGGTGCTATGGGCGCCGGAATGATGACCGCCAAGACGTAGAGAACGCACCCCCGTATAGCCCATCAATAACGAGCCAAATGGGCAAAAGATCAACGTGATCGCGGGAGGATTCGGCGCGGGCGAAGAGAGCAACCAAAGCCGACGCGACTATGCTCGTCGTGTAGCAACCTGGTTTTTTCGAAAAATAAAAATTTATATAATAATAATAATAATAATAAAAAAGCAATTAAAAATCAAATAAAGAGAATTAAATAAAACCCATTAAATGAAAAGAAGTAATGAGCTTTGTTAAATGGACCCATTAGAAATTAGTGGACCAAAATAGAATTTTTAAAGGGGAATATAGGAAAATACCTTAAATTCGTAACTTAAATATTACTTAAATAGAAAAGAGGTATTTAATGTATTAAATAGGAAGTTTGAGTTGGATTTGGATTCCTAAACCTACCCTTGTTGCTTGGCCACGAATCTAGCTCCCATCCTAACCCAATTAGAAGTTCTCATGCTTAGAAAGGGGAGAGAAAATAGGAAATTCAGAATTAATGGGAATTAGAGTCCAAATAGGAAATGGAAAGAGAGAAAGCATAAATACTCTCTTAAAACCCCCATGGCCGGCCCTAGCTCGTACCCAAGGCTTGTTGGACCAGGAGGAGAGGCCAAGGAGGAGGAGATTTCGTGGGAAGAAGCCTCTCTCAAGCTCTCTCTCTCGTTCTTCAAGTTCTAGTCCTAGAAGAGGAAATCGACCAAAGGTTGGCATTCTCACGAGCCAAATTAATGAAATTTTGACTGTAGGTTGTTCCAAGCATCAGGAACAAAACCCCCTTTTGTTTCATAATTTTTTCGTTCACTCAATCTTTTGTTCTTAATTTTCAAAGTTCTGTGAACTTCATGACCCCGAACCCTCTTCTAAATTCTTGATCTTCATGTACGCTCAACCCCATGCCATGAAATTTTTGTTGGGGATACTGATGCATGTTAGGCGTCTTTTGCCCCTAAAAGCCCTAAATTTCATCCACCATGTCTTGCGAATTAATTCTTGCATCTCAACTGTTCATAGTATTCTATTCTTCATGTTTGACTTGATTAAAGCCTGTAGATACCATGTTTGTTATCAAATTCCTAATTACTGCAAGTACCCATGTAAGTCTAGATAAATTTGCAACTGGTTTCAGGATTTTTCATCGACTACACGATTAGTTATGATTTTCTGAACGACCTTGTGTCAAAATAGGGTAAGTTTGGTCCGCAATCCAAGGCATGTCTTTTCCCTGTCGGACTCAGGCGCAGGACCTGAGAACGCGACAGCCCGATAGGTCACGTTCTCAGGACTGTCGCGACAGCATATCCCATCACGATCTGATCGCGACAGGATACCCCGTCGCGATCTGCCTGCCCGATCTGACGAGCCCGTCGCGACCCTCAAGCGACCCCGTCGCGATCTGCCTGCCCGAACTGACAAGGCCGTCGCGATCTGTACAAGGCCATGTCGCGTTCTCAGTTGACCCCGTCGCAACCCTTACTGGGGTGCGTCGCGATCTCAGATTTTTGCATGGAAACCCCCAATTTTCGATGCTCTGACTCTCTACAGTGCTTGTACACTTTGATAACAGTCATACACACAGAAAATTACACTTGTCATAAATTAAATATTTATGTGTGATTAAAATACATGCACACGATCTTTTATATCTAAAATTTCTCTCACACATGCGCACACTTGAACCAACCAATTTGACTTAATTTGGCATGAAAATATTTCATAATGTATCTGGTAATTTATTTTAATAATATTTATTAATTGCCCTATTTTAAATGAACTTGTCTTCGTTTCTCGTGTTGTTTTGGGAACACCGATATCGACGCTCCACTGTTCTAGAAATTCTCTAGAACGTCGAGCACTTGTTTCTATATACACACTCTCTCTTGACTTGGACGAACTCTCTGTCAGATACTCCTTCTGCCGGACTAGTGAATCCTTGTTCAAGGCCTCCATAAGTCTCCTCTGTCTATGGATTCCCACATGGTCGACCAGCTGGTTGTACCCTAACGCCTATTACACCCTTTAGGGATCAACATGATCCAAACGGCTATTAGAAGTTCGCTCTTATCTTGAATAAGGCCAGACCTCTGGACCTGTGCTTAACATGGCCAGTGGAAGGGTCGTGAGTTCCACCTGACTGCCAGCACCAAGTGCGCGTGTTATGCAACTGTTACTATCGCCTGTTACTCAACGTTCCACGTGCGATGTCCACTAGCTCTCATCTATACTCTATTCGCTCATCTATTCATGTTCACTCTACTATCTCGTCTATTCATCTAGTACTCTCATCTATTTTTTGGTACTCTCTATTGGCCATTGACTGATTGTCTAAAGATAAACAATATAACCAATGTCTGGCAATATATAAAGGGCCCGATCTGGTCCTGGGATGTGCGCCCGAAAGTGCTAGTGCCCATGGGAGTTAAATGATCAGAGTGTTTGGCATTACACTCGAGTGCTATTTATCTTGATTATCTAAATGACAATAAAAATGCAATATTCTCGATGTCCGTTGACAACAAAAGTGCTATGCTATACTCGTGTACTATTACCATACTTTGTGCTATGGCCATCTTGCTATTTGTGCTATACTCGACACTTGTGCTATTATTAGAAAGCTTGTGTTATTTCCATCATGCGCTATCCTGATATCTTTTACTTGACTCTCTCGCTCTATCATTAGTTACTCTGCCTTTTAATACATTAATCATTTAAAGCGTGCTTGACTATTGAGATTTAAGTCCTATCTCGCTCTATCATTAGTTATTTGTCGTTGTGTTCTCAGGTGAGACCGGGGATGAACCATACACTCAAGAGGACGGGAACGACCAGGAGTGATGTTATGAGCACCCTAGTGTCTTAGTACTAAGTTAGAGTTATAGTAGTTATGTTAGAAGTTTGAGTTTTATCTTTTGCTTATTTCAATGTAATTGGGCCCTATAGAATGGCTCTGATATTAGTTGGTTGTAACTAGACACTGGAAAGTTATTAATGAGAAGAATTTTTTTAGTATTATTCATTGTGCAATGGTTTGATGTATAGTACTTGCTTTGTACCCGTTTACTGCAACTGCCTCGCGTTCCGATATTCCGCGTTGGGGCGTGACAGTTTGTGGTATCAGAGCCTAGGTTATTCTTAAGTATAGGATGATCTAGGTTGACCTACCTCGATTAGAGTCAATTACCCTACCTATGTGAGTTGTGGTTAGAGCCATGGGTAATTAGCTAAAATGAACTCACACACGCACGAATTAAATTCCACATCAAAATCATGATAATAAGTTATTTGTAGGAACTAAGCAATAAGGATGACTGCTGAACGTGCTTAAATGAGGGGCATGCAACAGACCATCCAAGAACTGACGCGCGCAATTATGCAAGCTACCCAAGGAGGGTGGCAAATCGTGGTGGTGCAGGCGACCTGCATCGTAACTTCCAGAGTCTGAACCCACCCAGGTTCAGTGGATCCACGGATCCGGATGAAGCCGAGCATTGGCTGAAAGAAACGGAAAGAATCTTCCATGTCATGCAATGTGCAGCGGGGGATAAGCTGCTACTGGCCACATTTCAACTTGAAAAGGACGCCCGCGCTTGGTGGGAGTCTGTGGAAGCGACCCGAGCAAATGGTCAGTTCACTTAGGCCGAATTCAAAGAAGCCTTCAATTCTAAATACTTCTCCGAGCGTGTGCAGGAAAGGAAGGCTGCAGAATTTGCTGCACTTAAGCAACAGAGCCTGACAGTGGCCGAGTATGAGGCCCAACTCTCTAGACTGGCAAAGGTATACTGAAACACCTGGTGAACACGGAGAGAATGAAGGCTAAGCACTTCTCAACGGCCTTAAGCCTCAATACATTACCTAACTGGAACCTCTCGATATCCAGACCTATGCCGAGATGGTAAAGAAGGCCCAACTACTAGAAGATGCTACAGACTTCACCGACCGTATCAAAGGGAAGTTCATGAAGAAGGAAATGATTTCAGGGCAATCACCTGCTAAACCAAACAATGGCAAGAAGCGTCCCTTCAACATCACGGAGGGGCCCAGCCAAGAAAGGAAACCTAAAGCTATTGTCCCCAACACTCCAACAAAAAGTAACTGCAAGCACTGTGACAAGACAGGTCACACCGCTGACGAGTGCTAGAGGAAAGACGGCGCATGTCTGCACTGTGGAAGCCGCGAGCACCACATTCCCAAGTGCCCGCTATTGAAAGAACATGAGAGGCGCCTTAATGCACCTAAGAAACAAGGCCGACTACAAGCCCTGCACAATGAAGAGCCCACTGAGGAAGGTGGCGTGGTAGAAGGTACCCTACAAGTTTTCTCCTTATCAGCTTTTGTTTTATTTGATACTGGAGCAACTCATTCATTTATATCTCAAAACTTTGATGATACCCTGACTCCAAAACCTATATCCATGGGTTGTGAGTTCTCTGTCACAACGCCACTAGGAGAAAAGTAGAAATTCAACAAATACTTTCCCTCTGCCGATGTAATGATCGGAGACCATAACCTAAAAGTCGACCTGGTGTGTATGCCCATGGAAGGCTATGATGTAATTTTGGGAGCCGACTGGTTGTCCACTTATGGGCAAGTGTCGATTGTAAGAAAGGAAGGGTGACATTTAGTGACTTTCCCAAATGGCATTCTTTGGGATTAGACATAAGAGACGGATGTCTCTAATCTCCACCATAAAAGCCCATAACATGATAAGGAAAGGTTGTTTAGCTTTCCTTGCGGCCGTAGTAATTGAAAAGAAGGGTTCTAAGATAGAAGACATCCACATAGTCTAGGATTTCCCCGATGTGTTTCCTGAAGATTTGCCAGGGATTCCCCCAGAACGAGATGTCAACTTCGCCATAAGGTTGATCCCTAGGGCTGCCCCGGTATCACGACAACCGTACCAGATGTCACCTGCCGAGCTAAAGGAATTGAAGATGCAACTGATGGAACTATTAGAGAAGGGTTTATCAGACCAAGTACGTCCCCATGGGGAGCACCTGTGCTATTCGTCAAGAAGAAAGATGGATCGATGAGGCTATGCATTGACTATTTTCAACTCAATCAGTTCACCATCAAGAAAAAATACCCATTGCCTAGGGTCGATGAACTTTTCGACCAAATATCTGGAGCTCAGTATTTCTCCAAGATGGATCTTCGATCTGGTTATCACCAAATGAGGATCAAGGATGACGATATCTTCAAAACGGCTTTCAGGAGCAGGTATGAACACTATGAATTTGTCGTTATGCCTTTTGGTCTAACCAATACCCCTGCAGCCTTTATGCAACTCATGAACAACATATATCGGCCATACCTTGACAAGTTTGTGGTTGTCTTCATCGACGATATCCTCATATATTCAAAGACCATAGAAGAGCAGAAGAACATCTGAAGATAGCACTGCAAGTCTTGCAAGACAACCAGCTATACGCAAAACTGAGCAAGTGTGAATTCTAGCTCGAAGAAGTGTCCTTCTTGGGCCATGTCATCTCAAAGGACAGCATCTCCGTTGATCCCTCCAAAGTCGAAGCTGTACTCAATTGGGAGAGACCAACCAACGTCACAGAAATCAGAAGCTTCTTAGGACTGGCTGGTTACTATAGGCGGTTCATAAAGGACTTCCAAAGATCGTCATTCCCCTCACGCGTCTGACACGAAAGGAGAATCCCTACTCCTGGAGTAATGAGTGTGAAAAGAGTTTCCAAACTCTCAAAGATTGTCTTATATCAGCACCTGTTCTCGCTCTGCCAGTAGAGGGAGAAGGTTTCTCTGTCTACACCGACGCCTCAGGGATTGGGCTAGGTTGTGTATTGATGGAAAATGAGAAGGTCATAGCTATTCTTCAAGACAACTGAAGACACATGAAGTCAACTACCCCATGCATGATCTAGAGTTGGTTGTGGTGGTCTTCGCCTTGCAGTGAGAAATTCACTGTCTACTCAGACCATAAAAGCCTGAAGTACTTATTCTCCCAGAAGGAACTCAACATGAGATAGAAAGATGGCTAGAATACCTGAAGGATTGACTTCAACATCCAATACCATCCAGGCAAGGGTAATGTTGTGGCTGATGCTCTTAGTAGGAAGTCGATGGCATCTGTTTCAAGTCTAGTCCTTGGCGAGATGCAACTACTAGAACAATTCGCAAGGTTAGACTTAACTATTGAACATAGGGATGATCGAGTCTTGGTTGCCAATATCAAGATTCAATCCGACTTGTGGAAGAGATCAAAGTTCAACAAGATGATGATCCATTTTTAGTTCGCATCAAGGAAACTTTAGTCGAAAGACCGGACTTGCAATAACCAAAGATGGAAGGCTTGTCTTTCAAGGGAGGACATGCATTCCCAACAATGATGTACTGAAGAGGAAGCTAATGGATGAAGCTCACAAAACAAAGACACTATCCACCCTGGAGGTACCAAAATGTATCAAGACATGAAAAGAATATTTTGGTGGCCGAACATGAAGAGAGAGGTGGCTGAACATGCCGCACACTGCCTTACTTTCCAACAAGTAAAAGCGGAACACCTGCGCCTACTGGTGTACTCAGACCGCTAGATATTCCGGAATGGAAATGGGAAAGCATAGGCATGGACTTCATCATGGGTTTACCCAAGACTCGTGGTGGACTCGACGCCATATGGGTCATTGTGGACCGACTAACCAAATCGGCCCACTTTTTGGCCATAAAGAGCAAGTGGTCGTAGAAGTACTAGCTACCTTGTATGTCAAAAGATTGTAAGACTACATGGAGTTCCATCATCCATAGTCTCGGATCGAGATCCGAGATTCACATCTCATTTTTGGAAGGACTGGAGGGTGCACTGGGTACTAAACTCAATTTTAGTACCGCATTCCACCCACAAACTGATGGGCAAACTGAAAGAACCAACCAAATAGTGGAAGACATGTTGAGAGCTTGCACTATAGACTTCCAAGGATATTGGAACGAGCACCTATCCCTTATTGACTTCACCTATAACAACAGTTACCAGGTGAGTATTAAGATGGCACCGTTCGAAGCACTCTACGAAAGAAACTGTAGATCTCTTGCATGCTGGAATGAGATTGGAGAACAACAATGGCTAGGCCCGGACATGGTACAACGAACAACAAAGGATATTCAAGTGATTCGAGATCGGCTCAAGATTGCTCAGTCCAGACAAAAGTGCTATGCCGATAAAAGAAGGCGAGACTTAGAATTCCAAGTCGGTGATCATGTATTCTTAAAGGTGTCACCGACTCATGGCATCTAGAGGTTTGGTGTAAAGGGAAAACTTAGTCCCAGATTCATCGGTCCTTTTGAATTACTCAAAAGGGTTGGTGAGGTTGCATACCGACTGGAGTTGCCACCGGATCTGGCATGTGTACACAATGTGTTCCATGTCTCCATGCTCAAGAAATATGTATATGATCCTACACACATCATTCGTCACGAGAAGTCGGTGTTGAATAGGAATACGACATGAAGAAAAGCCAGTCAAGATATTAGAACGGAAGGTGCAATAGCTCAGGAACCGTCCCATTCACGTGGTTAAAGTATATGGAATAACCGCGGAGTGAAAGAAGCCACATGGGAACCGGAAGGAACCATCAGACGAAACTACCCGATCTTTTCGGTAAGACATTCTCTCTTGGATGATCATATGAATTTGGGGACCAAATTCTTTTAAGAGGGGGAAGATGTAGCAACTTGGATTTTTCGAAAAATAAAATTTAATAAAAAATAATAATAATAATAATAAAAGAAATTAGAAAATCAAATAAAAGAGAATTAAATAAAACCCATTAAATGAAAAGAAGTAATGGCTTTGTTAAATGGACCCATTAGAAATTAGTGGGCCAAAATAGGAATTTTTAAAAGGGGAATAACAGGAAAATACTTTAAATTCGTAACTTAAATATTACTTAAATAGAAAAGAGGTATTAATGCATTAAATAGGAAGTTTGAGTTGGATTTGGATTCCTAAACCTACCCTAGTTGCTTGGCCACGAATCTAGCTCCCATCCTAACCCAATTAAAAGTTCTCATGCTTAGTGATAACTACACAATTTTCAGTGTTAAATCTCATACATATAGTTGATTCTAGACGTCTTTTGTCTGTAAATAATGTGCAGTTTGATGTTAATTCTCATTTCATCTGTAAATAAGTTTTTGAACATATTAATTGCTAATGGGTTAGAATTTACATGTTAGATTTTCATTAAATAAGTCATTTCTTCGGAATAATTAGGTTCATTTTCTGTTCACAAATACACTTGAAAAATAAAAGAGATTTGTAAATGTTGTATATAATAAAATTTTGTCATAAATAATATTTTTGTAAATAATTTTGAGTTTGTAAATAAATAAATAAAAATTACTTAATAAATATCTCACCCAATCCCATTAATAAACCAACATTTTTTTACCCCACCACTACCATCATGCCACAACCCCCATTCCCATCTCACCACCATTTAAACAAAATCCAATATTATTCTAACCATTTTTTTTTCTATTATTTGTTTGTCTTATCTACTGGAAGCTCCTGGAAGCGGATTTGAGGCCAGGCAAGAAGCGGCGGCTGGTTGGTGTGAAGCAGGAGCTAGGCGGTTTGTGCTGAGGGAGCTTGGCCAGATCTGTGCGTGGCTGGGTGTGGCCAGGGCTGAGGGCTGGCGATGGGGGGCGGTATGGCTCAGGCGGTGCGGACCTGCGCAAGCAGGAGACGAGGCCAGGCAAGAGGCGGCTGCTGGGCTGGGCTGGGTGAGCTGGAGGCGCAGCGGCCTGGGATGGGGCGCGGCGGCCCAGGCAGAGCAGGTGCATGCGGCTGGTGGAATCCGAGCTATGCGAAGCAGGTGTGTGCGATGGAGGCGGCCAGGGCTTGGCCAGCTGAGGTAGTGTGCGCCTGGGCTGGGCTTGGCGATGGCTGCTGATGGTTGGGTGGAGCGGATGGAGGTGTGAAGCTAGTGCGGCGCTGGCGAGGAGGTGCAGATCCGGATCATGCAGAGGCAGCCAGGGCGCCTATAAGAAGACCCCAAGGTCCTCTTCGCCAAGGGTTCGGAGAATTTTTAGCTTTTATTTTTCTGTTCTTCCAGTTCTTAGGGGGGTTCCCTGGTTCGGATTGTAGGATTTTTTTTTTTTAGTTTTTATTTCTGCAATTTTATTTCCTTTTAGTAGTGAGGGTTCGACGAGTTGGAGAGTTTAGAAATTCTTAGTTTCCCTTTTCCTGTTAAAGCAGCAGAGCAGTGGAAGGGGGTTGGAGAGTTTTTAAGAATTTTTACTTCTAGTTTTATTTCTTGTATTCTCTGTTTTAGTAGGGAAGAGAGATGGGCATTGCAATTTTCTTTGGAGTTTTCCTTACTGTAAGGATCCGGGGTTCAGCATCTATTCTTGTTCATCATTTTTTTTGATATGGAGTTCTTCTTATGCGTTTGGTTTGAACTGAAGAATTGGTGATTTTATTTGAGGTTTTCTTTCAATCTTTTGTTGGCTACTGTGGGAGAGACCGGGTGTTTCTTTTCTTCATTTCTCTGTTGATCAGATCTTGGAGGGGGGTGTTCGGGGTTGCAGAAATTTTCTGTTCTTCTGTATTGCAGTGAAATCGATTCCAGAGTTCTTGAGTTCGTCATTTCAAGTTTTAGTGAGAATTAAGGGAGCTGTGAGAGATCTGTTATTTGCATTTAATTTCCATTTTGTTTCCTGTGTTGAAAAGCTAAATGGCATGGTGTTTAATTCAGTTATTCTGAATTGTTCTTCTTCTATGTGGTTAGAGAGATCAGATTGGAGGGGTTGAGCCATTGGAGATCGAATCAGAGCAATGCTTGTTTTTCTTCTGTATCTTCTGGTTTGGCTGGAGGAGAGCTGCTGTGTGAGAGGACTGAGAGCTCTTTTCTTCTATTTTCTGTTAATGCTGTGAGGATTGAGTTCTGCAGATCAGAGAGTTTTTATTGCTTTTGTTCTTCTGTTCTGGGAGTTTGGACAGTGAGAGTTGTGAGGTTGGTGTGGAGAGATCGATCCAGTGGTGTTGCTTGTCTTTAATTTTCATTTCTTCTGTATTTAGAACATATAAATCTAATGTGTTGCATTTTTAAATTCTGTTTTGTTTAGAATTCGGTCCATTGCATTTGTTTAATCCTTCTGTCCTTGCTTTAATGGTTGAGCATTGATAGATAATTCGACATTTGCAAGGGGATCAGATCCGGAGTTTTGGCGTTACAGTTTAATGTCTTTTATTGTTTCTTAATCGAGAATTTATTACATCATGTTCCCATTTTGTTCTTCATCTTATAGTTCATAGTGTTTTTTTAGATTGGTGTTGTTCATAGAATCGATTCTATTACAATGTTATTTTGGTGAAAAGAGATTTCAAGTCAAAGTAGTTTAATTCAAGCTTTATTTTGCCTCTCCGTGGATATGACCTGTTCTCACCACTGTATGAGTTCATCTTTGCAATTTTATTTTTGTGAGACAGTTTAGAGGAAGTGCGCATATTGATCTGTGCAATGAACTTTGAACAACGAGAGTGCACAGTCAACAATGCCGCGCGTTCACTTAGAAAGGGGAGAGAAAATAGGAAATTCAGAATTAATGGGAATTAGAGTCTAAATAGGAAATGGAAAGAGAGAAAGCATAAATACTCTCTTAAAACCCCCATGGCCGGCCCTAGCTTGTACCCAAGGCTTGTTGGACCAGGAGGAGAGGCCAAGGAGGAGGAGATTTCATGGGAAGAAGCCTCTCTCAAGCTCTCTCTCTCGTTCTTCAAGTTCTAGCCCTAGAAGAGGAAATCGACCAAAAGTTGGCATTCTCACGAGCCAAATTAATGAAATTTCGACTGTAGGTTGTTCCAGCATCAGGAACAAAACCCATTTTGTTTCATAATTTTTTGTTCACTCAATCTTTTGTTCTTAATTTTCAAATTTATGTGAACTTCATGACCCCGAACCCTCTTCTAAATTCTTGATCTTCATGTACGCTCAACCCCATGCCATGAAATTTTTGTTGGGGATACTGATGCATGTTAGGCGTCTTTTTCCCCTAAAAGCACTAAATTTCATCCACCATGTCTTGCGAATTAATTCTTGCATCTCAACTGTTCACAGTATTCTATTCTTCATGTTTGAGTTGATTAAAGCCTGTCGAAACCATGTTTGTTATCAAATTTCTAATTACTGCAAGTACCCATGTAAGCTAGATCAATTTGCAACTAGTTTCAGGATTTTTCATCGACTACACGATTAGTTTTGATTTTCTGAACGACCCTGTGTCAAAATAGGGTAAGTTTGGTCCGCAATCCAAGGCATGTCTTTTCCCTGTCGGACTCAGGTGCAGGACCTGAGAACGCGACGGCCCGATAGGCCGTGTTCTCAGGGCTGTCGCGACAGCATCTCCCGTCGCGATCTGATCGCGACAGGATACCCCGTCGCGATCTGCCTGCCCGATCTGACGAGCTCGTCGCGACTCTCAAGCGACCCCGTCGCGATCTGCCTGCCCGAACTGACAAGGCCGTCGCGATCTGTACAAGGCCATGTCACGTTCTCAGTTTACCCCATCACGACCCTTACTGGGGTGCGTCGCGATCTCAAATTTTTGCTTGGAAACCCCCAATTTTCGATGCTCTAACTCTCTACAGTGCTTGTACACTTTGATAACAGTCATACACACAGAAAATTACACTTGTCATAAATTAAACATTTATGTGTGATTAAAATACATGCACACGATCTTTTTATATCTAAAATTTCTCTCACACATGCGCACACTTGAACCAACCAATTTGACTTAATTTGGTATGAAAATATTTCATAATGTATCTGGTAATTTATTTCAATAATATATATTAATTGCCCTATTTTAAATGAACTTGTCTTCGTTTCTCGCGTTGTTTTGGGAACACCGATACCGACGCTCCACTGTTCTAAAAATTCTCTAGAACGTCGAGCACTTGTTTCTATATACACACACTCTCTCTTGACTTGGACGAACTCTCCGTCGGATACTCCTTCTGCCGGACTAGTGAATCCTTGTTCAAGGCCTCCATAAGTCTCCTCTGTCTATGGATTCCTACATGGTCGACGAGCTGGTTGTACCCTAACGCCTATTACACCCTTTAGGGATCAACATGATCCAAACGGCTATTAGAAGTTCGCTCTTATCTTGAATAAGGCCAGACCTCTGGACCTGTGCTTAACATGGCCAGTGGAAGGGTCGTGAGTTCCACCTGACTGCCAGCACCAAGTGCGCGTGTTATGCAACTGTTACTATCGCCTGTTACTCGACGTTCCACGTGCGATGTCCACTAGCTCTCATCTATACTCTATTCGCTCATCTATTCATGTTCACTCTACTATCTCGTCTATTCATTTAGTACTCTCATCTATTTTTTGGTACTCTCTATTGGCCATTGACTGATTGTCTAAAGATAAACAATATAACCAATGCCTGGCAATATATAAAGGGCCCGATCTGGTCCTGGGATGTGCACCCGAAAGTGATAGTGCCCATGGGAGTTAAATGATCAGAGTGTTGGCATTACACTCGAGTGCTATCTTTCTCGACTATCTAAATGACAATCAAAAGTGCGATATTCTCGTTGTCCGTTGACAACAAAAGTGATATGCTATACTCGTTGTGCTATTACTATACTTTGTGCTATGGCCATCTTGTTATTTGTGCTATACTCGACACTTGTGCTATCTTTAGAAAGTTTGTGCTATTTCCATCATGCGCTATCCTGCTATATTTTACTTGACTCTCTCGCTCTATCATTAGTTACTCTGCCTTTTAATACATTAATCATTTAAAGCCTACTTGACTATTGAGATTTAAGTCCTACTGGGCGTTATCACTCACCCTGCGTTATTTGTCGTTGTGTTCTCAGGTGAGACCGAGGATGAACCATACACTCAAGAGGATGGGAACGACCATGAGTGATGTTATGAGCACCCTAGTGTCGTAGTACTATGTTAGAGTTATAGTAGTTATGTTAGAAGTTTGAGTTTTGTCTTTTGCTTATTTCAATATAATTGGGCCCTATATAATGGCTCTGATATTAGTGGTTGTAACTAGACATTGGAAAGTTATTAATGAGAAGAATTTTCTTTAGTATTATTCATTGTGCAATGCTTTGATGTCTAGTACTTGCTCTATACCTGTTTACTTGCAACTGCCTCGCGTTCTGATATTCCGCATTGGGGCGTGACACGTCGGGTGCACCAGGTCGAGCGGCCCCCGCGCCACGACCAACCCCTTATCCTAGTCCGGCACATGCACATTCCGAGAAGGCTATCATCTTCTCGGACAATGATCTTGTAGGAGTTACGACTCCCACACTGATGCGCTGGTCGTCGCGGCCACCATCAATCATTGTACTGTGCGACGTATACTGGTTGATAATGGGAGTGCTCCAGACGTGTTGGCTTACGATTGTTTTCTCATGATGGGCTTGAAGGCCGACCAGCTCACCCCAGTAGTATCGCCTTTGTTCGGCTTCTCTGGGGTCTCAGTGCATCCCATGGGTTGGATTAACCTTCCAGTCACCCTAGGAACATCACCAAAAAATATAACCAAAATGGTGGATTTTATGGTAATCAGAAGCATGCCAGGGTACAACGCCATTCTTGGTTGGGGCCTGATCGCCCGTATCCGAGCAGTACCCTCTTCTTTACACCAGAAAATGAAGTTCCCTACTCCGCAGGGCATCATAGAAGTGCTCGGCAGCCAACAAGAGTCACGACGGTGCTATGTGCTCTCCTTGCATGACAAACGGCCCGTGGTAGACCCAGGATTGCCCGCACCGACCAGCGAGCCCTCCACCAGTCGAGGAACCCCTGCCAAAGATCTGCTGCCAGTACAGGTGGACGACGACCCCGAGCACGTCCTTTACATTGGTGCACTCTTGTCGAAAGCCGAACAGCAACTGTAACATCATGTTCCCTTTGTGGGTTTGCCCTCTCGGCTGAGGTCGCGACGGAGCGACCCGTCGCCTTCTGAAGGTGACGGAGGTGACCGTCGCGTTCTGATTATGAACGCGTCGGCCGCCCCCGTCGCGACAAGACTCTGACAGTAGACAGTTCTTTTGTCGTCTTGTTGTCTGGATAGTGTGGACACGTGTCAGCGTGCATGCTTGAACGCGACATACTTACCCGTCGCGATTAGATGTCAGCGTTGCATGCAAGCCACGTGGTGGCTTTGACCGTCAGGGTCGCAGACGTTAAGAACACGACATAGTAGTGCGTCGCGTTAGCATTGCTAACGCGACGGCCAGGGCCGTCGTGTTCTCAACGTCTGTGCTTAAGTTGCTCAGGTCGAGAGCAGAACCCCCATTTGGCCCTTTTGCCTGTGTTCTTCCTCTCCGGTGATCTCCTTGTTGTGGTGCTCCGTGGGGAGCTTGGGAAGGAGATTGGTAGCTTGGGTTTGAGTAAGTATTATGTGCATGTTCTTGTATGTGTGGATTGGGTGTGAAACCTGTGTTTTCTCCCTCTCATTGTCTGCTTTCTCCTTCTTATTGTGCACCATGGTGTGGATCCTCTTCCTCGGCTCAAGAAGGAGGACGTGCTCAGGTCGTGGGAGGCGGCTCATGGAGCATTGGAGCTCGGAGGTGGAGGGGTGCTAGCCTACGAGAAGGCCCCTCCGCCGAATATCGGAGCGGGATTACAGTTATTAAATAGTACAAAGTGAGAAATAAATAACAAACCATTGCACATCTGGATAACATCAAATAAACTCCAATTTCATTAATAATCCACCAGTCATCATTACATTTACTAATACTCATCAAACTTCAAGAACTAACTATTACATCAACGTACCAGAGCCAAAACTAGGGCCCATAGTACTTTATTCAAAATCAAACTATTACATAATGACTAACTGGCTCACTAACTCATAACTATACTAATTGACTACTACTAGGAAGCACTGGTTGCCGAAATGGTCACTCCTGGTCATCATCCTCATTCCCATCCTCATGAGTGTGGTCTCCATCCGACTCACCTGAACACATTTAACAAAGATGCAGGATGAGCGAATAACATCCAGTAGGACTTAATATCCCATGAACACAAGCATGCTTTAAATAATTAATGTCTTTAAAAGGCAGGATAACTAGAGAGAACAGTCAGATACAATCAAGAGAGTAGTGTAACATGGTAACGAGAACATTAGTACCTTCCAGAGGTATATCGCATCAACAGGATAATGAATTGGCCACAAAACGAGAATAACTAGCAAGTAAAGTTGCACACAGTGCACTAGTCACAATATCAAGTGTTGGTCGATGTTCTTTCAACCACAAGTTCAAGTATCATGTACAGGAATGTTTGTGAATTGTCTTAGATCAATCTTGCGTGTCATGCGTTAGGTGTATGCCAATCACCCTGATCATTAGACCCTCGCGAGTTATAGCCTTTCAGGTGCTCCTCCCAAGGACCAGATCGGGCCCTTATCATGTTGCCTAGCATAGTCATGTTTTTATCTTAGACAATCACAAAATGGCCAAGAGAGTACCAAGAATAGATGAGACTAGTAGATGAACTAGACAAGAGTGTAGAGAGAACGTGAACAGATAAGAGTATTGAGATAGTAGATGAGATAGGGACATATCCGTAAAATGATGAGAAACACACGTTAGTAACGGTTGCACGACACCAGGTCGGTTACCGGCAGTCTGATAGAAGTCACAACTGCCCCCTTAGCCGTGCCATGTATATGGGTTAGGTGGTCCGGCGTGATCCAAGGTAAGAAGGAAACACTAAAGGCATGGATCGTACTGATCCCTAGGGTGTAATGGGTTTTAGGGTACAACCAGCTCGTTGACTAAGGATGTGCTCCAAAGCCAAGAAGACTTACGGAGGTCTTGACAAGGAGTCCCTGGCCCAGTCGAGAGTATTCCCGATGGAGAGGTGGTCCAAGTCAAGAGAAAGTGTATAAAAACAGGTCCGTCGTGCCTCGAGTGCTCGAAGGCCGAGGGAAAACGATAACGGTGTACAAAACTTGCGAATAAAAAGAAGACATGTATATTTAAATAAGAAAAGCTAGTCATTTATTTCACTAAAATACCAGATACATTATTAAATAATTCAATAGGGTATAAGGGCCAATATGATCGTTAAGTGTGTGCTTGTGTAAGAAATCAAGAGATCATAGTTGATTGTGCATATGGCTTTTACATTGATTGATTTCATGTATCATTAATCATTAATTGCTAATGCTGTCGAAGTTATTCATAACAGTAGTTAATTAGGGTTGATCAAGGTTGAAATGGTATAAACATAGGGTTTTATTGCAAAATTTGCACTCTGTTGAAGTCGCGACGGGGTTGGTTGTCGCCTTCAAGTCGCGACGTAAGGCCCGGTCGCGTTCTGCTGAACCGGCCAACGGGATGAACCAGGGGGCAGGTCGCGATGCGTCGATCTGCCGCGTTCACAACGCGTCGGACCCCGGTGTCACGACCCCTCTGAGATCGCGACGTATCGTGCCGTCGCGACCTCAGGAGGTGGCCCGAGCCCTGAAAAGTGGTTTTGCCCTTTTTCCAGAGCGGATTCTATTTGATATATGGTACTTGTAAATTCAATATAAAATTATACGATGATCCAAAAATCACGAAACTAGTTTTAAATGAAAGTAGACATGTAGATCTATCAACATGTATGGTTAATTTGAAAATAGACAAGGTTTAGGAATGCTTTGATCGGGTTACATTTCTATGACCTAAACTTACGCAGTTAGGATTCAATGAATTAATTAACAATGGATACATGATGAAAAATTTTGAAACTAGGGGTGTTCGAAAGCTAACATGATGTAGTATTTATGAGAATTTTATCATGGTATGCAGTCAAGTATGAACGAGGTTCATAAACAAAAATGAAGGGTCGGGTGCATAGATCTGATAGGGATTCAAAGAATTAATTCTCCCTCATGGGAGATCTAAATAGAGCAAAACTAGGGGCGTTTGAAAGATACTATGATGTAGTATTAATGAGATTTTTCTCATGGAATGAGAACAAGTACATGTGGGGGTATAGAGCAAACATGAGAGTTTAGGTTCATGGTAACAGCAGGGTTTCAATCAATTAATTTGCCTAAATGGATGAGAGAAATACAACGAAACGAGAGGGCTTTTGAAGAGGTTCATGAACTCTACCTAGGGTAATTTTTACACGAATTTATCTTGAGAGATTGCCTACCATTGCTTGTAGTAAAGAAAGCCCTAGTTTGTAGTCGAAAATGTGAAGAAGAAAGCCAAGCTCTAGCCCCTTCTTCTCCAAGTTCTTCCTCTAGATCGCCTCCCACTCGTCTCCAGAGCTTTCAGCAACGAATTGTGGGGTGCTAGGGTCGAATGAGAAGTGTTTAGCTTTTTAATAGAGTCCTAACACTTCCAAACTCTCTTCTCCTCTCCTAACTCCGAATTTCCATGATTATCCCCTATTTTTCTTGTTATTTTCTATCTAAAGGAGATAAGGGAAGGTCTAGATCCGTGGGTAATGGGTTAGGATAGGCTTAGGACTCCTTTCTAGGATATATAAGGGTTATTTAACATTTATCTTAACCATTTACTATTAATTAATTAATTATACACGAAGTCCCCTTAATTACCGCTCCCCCCATGATGGGCTATCCATGTTTGGGCCCCAAACTATTATGTTTGGTTCATTAGTGTAGCCCATTAATAATTTAGCTTAATGGGTATTGCTTTAAATTCATTTTTATTCCGTTTATTCTCCCTTTATTCTAATTAAATCAATTTATCTTATTTATTTAAATAAAATTTTGTTTATTTAGTATTTAAAAATCAATGTTGCTACATCCTCCCCCTCTTAAAAAGAATTTGGTCCCCAAATTCATATGATCGTAAGAGGAAGAATGACTTACTGAATAGTTCTAGGTAATTTCGTCGCATGGTGGCTTCGGGCTCCCACGTGGCTTCTTCGATTTCGTGATTCTTCCACAATATCTTGACCACAGGTATAGATCGATTCCGAAGCTGTTGCATCTTCTTATCCAAGATCTTTACTGGTCTTTCTTCATAGGTCATGTCCTTGTTTAAAATAATGTCCTCATAGCTGATTACGTGTGACGGATCATACACGTACTTCCTCAGCATGGATACATGGAAAACATTGTGTACTGTTGAAAACTGGGGAGGTAGTGCTAGCCGATAAGCTACCTCGCCAATTTGTTCCAATACTTCAAATGGACATATGAATCTTGGTCTCAACTTGCCTTTCATCCCAAACCTTTGGAATCCTCTGATCGGGGATACTTTTAGCATTACATGATCTCCGGCTTGAAATTCTAAGTCTCTTCTTCTTTTATCAGCATAGCTCTTTTGCCTGGACTGAGCTATCTTAATCCTGTCTCTGATAATCTGTATATCCCTGCTAGTGTTCTGCACCATATCTGGTCCTAGCCATTGCTGCTCACCTACTTCGTTCCAACAGACTGGCGATCTGCAGCTCCTGCCATACAGTGCCTCGAATGGTGCCATCTTGATGCTCGCCTGATAACTATTGTTGTAGGCGAATTCGATCAGTGACAGTTGTTCATTCCAATACCCCTCAAAGTCTATAGCACAAGCTCGCAGCATGTCTTCCACTATCTGCTTTGTTCTTTCAGTCTGTCCATCCGTCTGTGGGTGGAAAGCAATATTGAAATTTAACTTGGTTCCCAATGCCGTCTGAAGTCCCTTCCAGAATCTAGAAGTGAATCTGGGATCACGGTCTGAGACAATGGATACTGGGACTCAATGCAATCTCACAATTTCCTTTACATATAATGCTGCAAGTACATCCACACCCCATGTACTCTTAATTGCAAGGAAATGTGCGGACTTAGTCAAACGGTCCACAATGACCCAGATAGCATCGAGTCCACCACGAGTTCGGGGTAAACCCATGATGAAATCCATTCCGATGCTTTCCCACTTCCACTCGGGTATATCCAGGGGTCTAAGTACACCCGCAGGACGACGATGCTCGGCTTTCACCTGTTGGCAAGTGAGGCAGTGTGCGGCATACTCAGCCACCTCACGCTTCATGTTTGGCCACCAAAATGACCTTTTCATATCCTGGTACATCTTGGTTGCGCCTGAATGAATTGTCTACTTGGTCTTGTGGGCTTCATCCATTAGTTTTCTCTTCAGCTCTTCATTGTCAGGCACGCATGTCCTGGCTTGGAATAATATTCTTCCATCCTCAGTGATGGAGAAATCTGGCTTGTCAACTATGGTCTCCCTAACTCGAACTAGGAATGGATTGTTTTCCTGATGCTCTCTGATCTCGGCAAATATGTCAGGTTGAGCTCTAAGGTTAGCAACTATCATCTTATCACTTCTCTGCTCAATGTTCAGATCCAGTCTGGCAAATTGTTCTAATAATTGCATCTCACCCATTACTAGACAAGATAAGGAAGCTACTGGCTTTCTGCTAAGTGCATCAGCTACTGCATTACCTTTACCTGGGTGGTATTGAATATTGAAATCAAAATCTTTCAAGTACTCCAGCCATCTCCGTTGTCGCATATTGAGCTCCTTCTGAGAAAATAAGTACTTCAAACTCTTGTGGTCGGAGTAGACAATAAATTGCTCCCCATATAGGTAATGCCTCCAGATCTTGAGTGCAAATACTACTGCAGCCAATTCTAAGTCATGGACTGGATAGTTGACTTCATGTGGCTTCAACTGCCTTGAGGAATATGCTATCACCTTTTCATTCTGCATTAACATGCAGCCTAAACCAATTCCAGATGCATCGGTGTAGACTGAGAATCCTGTGCCTTCAACTGGTAATGCGAGGACAGGTGCAGATGTCAGTAAGCTGAAAGCTCTTCTCACATTCCTTGCTCCAGACATAAGGATTCTCCTTCCGCGTAAGACGTGTAAAAGGAACGGCTATCTTGGAGAAGTCTTTTATGAACCGTCTGTAATAACCAGCCAGTCCAAGAAAACTTCTTATCTCTGTGACATTGGTCGGCCTTTCCCAGTTCAACACAGCCTCTACCTTAGAAGGATCAACAGCGATACCATCCTTGGAAATAACGTGGCCTAGGAATGACACCTCCTCGAGCCAGAATTCACACTTGCTCAATTTGGCGTAGAGCTTGTTGCCCCGCAGAGTCTGCAGAGCAATCCTTAGATGCTCCTCATGCTCTTCCTTGGTCTTAGAATATATGAGAATATCATCAATAAAAACCACGACGAACTTGTCGAGGTAAGGCTGATAAATGTTGTTCATTAGTTGCATGAAAGCTGCAGGAGCATTAGTTAGTCCAAAAGGCATGACTACAAATTCATAATGACCGTACTTGCTCCTGAAAGCCGTTTGTAATGTCTGCATCTTTAATCCTCATTTGATGATATCCCGATCTAAGGTCAATCTTAGAAAAATACTTTGCTCCTGATATCTGATCAAATAACTCATCGACACGCGGCAGAGAGTACTTGTTCTTGATAGTGAGATTGTTCAATTGTCTGTAATTGATGCATAATCTCATGGATCCGTCCTTCTTCTTGACGAACAGCACTGGTGCTCCCCAAGGAGAAGTACTTGGTCTAATAAAACCCTTTTCTAGAAGTTCCATCAGTTGCTCTTTCAATTCTTTTAATTCAGCGGGGGACATCCTGTAGGGTTGCCGTGAAACCGGTGCAGCTCCAGGTACGAGATCAATTGAGAAATTCACATATCTCTCGGGTGGAATGCCTAGCAGCTCATCAGGAAACACGTCTGGATATTCTTGTACTATATGAAGTCTGATATTTTAACTGCTTTCTTTTCAACTACGATGGCGGCAAGAAACGCCACACTCCCTTTCCTTATCATATTATGTGCTTTGATGGCAGAGACGAGAGACAAGTGCCTCTTGTGTCTACGTCCCGTAAAGGTCAACTTAGGGAATTCACTGAAGGAAATCTTCCCTCTTTGACAATCCACGATAGCCCCATATGTGGATAGCCAGTCGGCTCCCAGAATAACATCGTAGCCCTCCATGGGCATACAGATCAGATCGGCTCTAAGATTGAGTTCACCAACCTTTACATCGGCTAATGGAAAATATTTATTCAACTGAGCCCTTTCTCCTAGTGGTGTTGTGACAGGTAATTCAAATGTCATAGATACAGGTTTCTCAATTAAGGTATCAGCAAATGCTTGTGATATAAATGAATGTGTAGCACCAGTATCGAACAAAACAAATGCTGATTGAGAAAAGACTGGTAAAGTACCTTCGACAACTCCACCTTCCTCGGTGGTCTCAACCTCTTGCAAGGCCTGCAGTCTGCCTG
>CM024758.1:18782015-19120344 GCA_014218235.1 Colocasia esculenta
TGACATGCTCCCCTCCCCCGTTTGTACCATGTGGTTTAGTTTGGGGAGGCTGAGTGGCCCTATTTGGGCACTCGGCTATGGTCGCGACAGGTTTCCAGTCGCGACCAGGTCGCGACGTATCGCTGCGTCGCGTTCCCTGAACGCGCCCTGGCACCGTCGCATCTAGCAATGCGACGGGGTACATGGCCGGCGTTCGGGAGCTCGGGGTCTTGGCAGATCACGACTGTCGTCTCCGTCGCAATGAGATCGTGACAGGGTACGTGTCGCGTTCTAAAGACTCAGGCTTGTTGCGAAACTTTTAGCCGGCACATTCTTGTCACGACGCACTTAAGGTCGCCTTCCGGTTTCCTTTCATGACAGGCAAAACGGTATCGTTCTGGTCACGACCTGCCGATACGTCGCCTCTCTGACCGAGAGTGACTGTCAGCAGGCTTTCGTGTTTTGCTTCCACACGACTCAGTTTTCTTGGCACTTGTGTTGTTCCTAGTGCAGTGCTACTCTAGTCTCTTCGCCCGGTGCTAGGCACTTGAGAGCTTGTCCGCGAGACAGGTTGTTACCATTACCTGGGACCCCCGGTCCCCGCGCGCCGGTGTCAGAGGGGGTTGCTCCGGGCGGCAGGGTTTGCTCGAGTCGTTGACTCTGGTAGCAGTAGGGGAAAATAGTGGGACAACGACGTGAGTCATTGTAGAGCTCTCTTAGCTGAGTCTGGGACGCCAAGTAGTTGGTAGCTCGTACGGCACATATCAGCTAATCCTTTTCTCACTGCCTCACTCTATGTGGTTCCGGAACCATTTAGAGGGGTCATGCGTGGGACCGTAGTCCGGCCAGACTACGGCGGTTGTGTTTACTTTTAGTTCTGCGTCTCACTCCGACGGGAGGTGCTAGACATAGACCGTTGGTCGAGGGTAAAGCGCGTGGCACACTTGACCGGCTGACTAGTGTAGCGTATTGTAGCTAGTGTGTTTGTGCAGGCAGTGTCTACTGTCTGTGTTTACAGCTGGGTTCTTGTGGTGCCTTGTTTTACACGGGTTTTTCGGTCCCGCTGTGTAGCCTAGACCAACGACCGTGTAATTTATTTGACGCTTCCGCACTTGACTCTGTTTAGTAGAATAGACTTTACTACTTTATTTATTATTGCACTTAGTTCTATTCTACTGTTAGAACTAGTGGGAGATTGGTAGTCCTACTGGGCTTCTTCGTAATGTTCACTCCTTGTTTTGTAGGTGAGACTTCACAGCAGCTCCCTCCGCGGCGGACTAAGGAGACATGCCCGCAGTAGTCGGCGTCTCTAGTGAGCAGTGTTCCCCCAGTAGTTGTACTTCACCCTCGGGGTATGCCCCTAAGGGACCTGTCTTTCCCTTTTATATTCAGCACTTGTACTTATTTACTTTGGGATTGTACTAGATGGTTACTTAGTGTTGGACACTTTTCGTTCACTTGTGGTGCACTTTAGTACGTTTGTTGTTATTTATCTCTATTACATATCTTGTTAGACCGATCTGTTAGCCCTTCCGGGTTTCCGGACCCGTGGGTGGTAGTGCCGATGTTCGGATCCTTGGTGGGAGCCAAGGATTCGGGCGCCGGGGCTGTTACAGTGGTATCAGAGCAAGGGGTCTATCAAGACTTGTAGTGGAAATAATTAATAATGCAAAGTGCCTTAGGAACTACAAGTAACACTGCTAAGCCGCTGGAGTTTATTTGTTAACTTCTTATTGTGTCTGTTTTGCATAACATGCCTCCACGCACTCGCAGGCAGGTTCGTGAGCTGGTGGAGCATCAGAAGTTCGAGTCGGACGGGTCGGCTGCAGCCGAGCACGTGCCGATCGACGCTCAGCCCCAGTAGTTCGAGCAACCTGGGGACCCGTTGCCACAGGGCATTCCGTTGTGGCAGGGAGAGCCACAGCAGCAGCCGCAGCAGTGGTTTCCGCCCCAGCCCCCGCCGGCCGTCATGGAGCAGTGGTGGAGAGCGATGTTCCAGGGTTCGTGGCAGTACCCGCAGTGCCAGCAGTACTCCCAGTACCCTCAGTACCAGCCATACCAGCAGATGCCGACAGGAGGTCAGCAGTTCGCAGAGATGGCAGCAGAGAAGCAGCCACCACCGACTCCACAGGCAGCACCGGTTCAGCCAGAGGTACCCCCAGTGGTACGGCAGCAGACTCCAGTTGCAGCGGCAGCACCCGAGGACTGCACGGCACTTCTAGAGAGGTTTCTTCATCTTCGGCCTCCGACGTTTTCTGGCGACCGTGATCCAGACAGGGCAGAGAGTTGGGTCCATGAGCTCGAGCGCACCTTCGAGACCATGGATTGTGCAGAGCTGGATCAGGTCAGATTAACAGTATATCAGTTGAAGGGTCAGCCCACGAGTGGTGGAGAGAAGTGAGGAAGACCAGTTTTCAGAGCAGGAGGCTGGACCAGATCACTTGGGCAGAGTTCCTAGTGGCCTTTCACGGTGAGTTCCTCCTCGACTACGTTTTCCGTGAGAGGAGGACCTGTTCCACGAGTTGGTGCAGGGAGACTTGACAGTGGGGCAGTACCACCAGAGGTTTCTGCAGCTACTTCGACACGTTCCACACGTGGCAGCTAGTGAGCAGGCTCGTACCGAGTGGTTCATTAGCGGGCTACGTTCAGACTTGAGGTGGGCCATGGCTGGTCACCTCTGTGACACCTTGGCAGTGGCAGTGGCGAGAGCTACTGTCACGTCCCGTCATTTAATATAACTATAAACACCGGAACGTGAACGCATGAGAAGTTAAGAGTAAACTTTAAACTAATTGAGCAGTAAATTGCTCGGGACTTTACTAAATAAAAATAATTATTCGTTGACATTCTACAGGTAATACATGACTCTCCATTTACAATTCAAACTTAAACGCCGTAAGGTTGATCTCTCAGCTCTCAAATCCCCATATCCCGCCTTCTAGAATTGTTGATAACCTGAAAAAATAGGATTTGGTGAGCTAACTAGCCTAGTAGGACTCAATTCCTTAATTCAAAGGGTGAATACATGATAGCCAAGACAATGGCAGAACGGATAACAAAGAGGCACAGTTAAATGTTAGGACGGTAAGCTTGAAATAGTGATAATGAAACACAAGGCATGCTCAGGTATATAACTCAAAACTGGCTCATTTAACAGTTACACATAACAAGAATTATGATGACCATAATCAGACAGTAAATGATGCAATGCCAAACATCCCGTTGCCCTTTATCATTCCCGTACGGTCCGTAATGAATTCGGGTGCTCCTCCCAGGACTGGACCAGCCCTATTTGCACAGGCATATCAGTCAAGTGGCGTCCAAGGACCCAATAAATGTCATCATCAGTTAATCACATCTCACAAGGTGTTCAAGCATTAGAACTCTCAGGTTGTCAGGTTTTATGAACTCAGTTACCGAATACAGAAGACTAGAATCAATGGGGTATCATACGTAGTTGATAACTTCACGAATTATCCAAGGATGAGTGAGGCACACAATGTAGGTAAACTTTGCAGTAATAGGACAGTAATTACCAAGGTAAATAAGGGGGTAGCTTGCTAGGATATTAGGATAAAGTTTTAGCAAGAGCTTATACGTAGAAGATTGCTGAAATATAGGTCAGGACAGTAGGTGTCGACAGCCAGGAGGTGGCTATCGACAGATAGCAACAGCCATAGCATGGTTTGCTGGTCCTGGGACAGTATCTGTCGACAGCTATGGGCTGGCTATCGATAGATAGTAGCAGACCCAGCAATCTGAGCTCTGAGAGACTGGGCCTGTCGACAGCTATGGGCTGGCTGTCGACAGATAGCAACTCTCCTTTCAGAAATGACTTTGAGTACACTTAAGAATACCAATTATGGAACCTATGGATTAAGGCATGAATTATATCAAATAGAAGAACTTATTTGTAGTCTCCACAGGATTTATATGCTAAACAAGCAAGACGAAACATAAGGTTACAATCCATACTTGTCTAGCCAGGCATGATGTAGTACTGGAAGTATAGCCATGACAACAAGAGTTTGTTGGAAAGATTCCTACAAGATAGATACTTAATCTCAAAGTATTTCAAGGATCTAAATCAAGGCTTGAAGTACCAAACATCTAAACAGAAATAATCACACTGTTCTAAAGGTATTGTGACTTCCACTAAACTCTACTATCATGTGTAAAGGCCAAGGATGGACGAAGAAGGAAAAGAATCAATCTTAGAGTAGAACAAGATTCTTCCTTTCCCAAACATGAAAATGTCTACCACAACTGGAAGAAGAGGAGGAGGATTGCAAGTATAGCAACTTGACTACTCAACAGGGGTTCCTTATCATGTATAAAAGACAGGATTAAAGGAGAAGGAGATGAATCCTACCCATGGCTTTGAGGAAGATGGAGTCCTTTTCCTTCCCAACGAGTAGGTCCACAGCAACACAAGGTGGCAGTAGGTACAACAGGTGCAAGTGTTGTGTGGCCACCAAAAGAATAAGCAGTAGTAGCAGCCACGATAGGTAATTGCAGCAGCTCCTACAGCTCCAGCAGAAACACCTCCAGTAGAACAATAGTAGGACAACACCCGCAGTAGCAGGAAGACAGAAGAGTGGGAAGTGGGAAGATCTGCACGATGGGCGAAGGAAGATCTTATATAAACTCCCAGACTTCCATGCATGTTGGCACGTAGCCCAACATGTGGAGTCGTGGGAAACCCCCTAAACCATACCAAGGACACCTGGTTCATGCATTCTCCAAGTCTTACTCCTAAGGGACAAACGTGTAAGCTGTTTACCCCTAATGACGTGAGCTCACGTTGCTCACCTAACGTAAGCAGGAAAATTCCCAAAAATGATTACCATAATTGGTTGGAAAATTAGCTGGCCCATTCGACCTCATGTTTGGGTGTCCAAATAGTATCCATTCGAGTTGAAATTTCAAACATAAGCTAATAGGATGGTTTTACAAATTATGGTAATTTTAGTTTGATTTTTAGAATTTATTTTCCACTAGGTGAAAAATCACCCGGAAAATAGTTACGTCAGCTTAATCTCGATATCCACACATCAACAATTCCGGATATTTATATTTCTGATATCACCACATTTTTCTAGAAATTATGGTGTTCTCGGATTTCATTTTCGTTACAATTTTTTGGTGTCGCCCTGTCGGAGCGCGCACCTCTAAGTATGACACTAGGGTAACATTTATTATCTCTAATAAATTCTAAATTAAGATTAATTCTATCTCATGATAATAGTTATGTTTAATCATCAAATTATTCACAATTTTCTAGTTAATTAAAATTTTCGGGTGTTACAGCTACGACCCTGGAGAGGGAGTGTCGGTTTCAGCCGCAGTAGAGTGGGGGCTCAGGGAGGTCTTCTCCGTACCAACGCCCCTCAGGCAGTCGAGCGAGTGTTTCCTCTTCTTCTTCTTCGGGACAGGCGATGCTGGCCTGACATCAAAGTTGAAGAAGATGTTCACTCGTGGAGGCAGGCATCACTACAAGCAGCAGCAGCGACATCAGCAGGAGCAGCCAGTGGAGCAGTTTGTGCAGCAGGGAACAGAGCAGAGCCAGCAGGGCTCGGGTTGTTACCACTATGGGCAGTCGGGTCACTACATGCGAGAGTGTCCGTTGAGGCAGCAGCAGGCACCTCAGGCTCAGTTTCATCCACCCCAGCCAGCGCAGTGCCAGCAGTAGCACCAAGTTCAGTACCAGCAGCCGCAGCAGCAGCGCCAGCAGCAGCAGCCTCAGCGAGGACGTGGACGTAGTCGGGTGATGAACATCAACAGAGAGGAGGCAGAGGCCTCTAATCTGGTCGTCGATACGGTTCCCATCCTTGGTAGAGCTGCTAGAGTTTTGATTGATTCGGGTGCCACGCTCTGTTTTGCTTCTGAGGAGTTCTTTGCTTCCTTGTCTGAGTTTGCTCTGGAGCAGGCCTGTGACCTTGCAGTTGAGCTGTCGACGGGTGACTTTGTGCGTACCCTTGGTTACTTGGAGGGTGTCACCATTGAGTTACAAGGCCACCAGCTACCAGCCAGACTGTTTGCCTTGCAGCTCCACGACTTTGATGCCATTCTTGGCATGGACTGATTAGAGGCGCACTCTGAATTGGTAGATTGTCAGCGAAAGACTGTGAGGTTCGAGATACCTGGAGCACCTGTGCTTTGCTTCCGAGGTACCCGGTCTGTCCGCCGACCCTTTGTCTCTTTCTGTAGAGCTCGGCGCCTCATCCGAGACGGTTGTGTTGCTTTCTTGGCTTCTGTGTGTGCCTCGGATTCTGGTGAGATTTTTGTTTCAGATGTGCCTGTTGTTTGTGAGTTTTCCGACGTGTTTCCGGAGGATCTACCTGGCCTGCCGCCTGAGCGGGAGGTAGACTTCTCCATTGAGTTGCTTCCGAGGACGATGCATGTGTCCAAGGCACCGTACCGGATGGCGCCGGTGGAGATGCGGGAGTTGAAGCGCCAACTAGAGGCGTTGCTTGCATTGGGCTTCATTCGTCCTAGTCGTTTGCCGTGGGGAGCGCCTGTTTTGTTTGTGAGAAAGAAAGATGGCAGCCTCAGAATGTGTATTGATTATCGGCAGCTGAATCAGGTGACCGTGAAGAACAAGTATCATTTGCCCAGGATCGATGACTTGTTCGACCAGTTGCAGTCAGCTTCAGTGTTCTCGAAGATCGACTTGAGGTCGGGTTACTACCAGTTACGGATCCGCGAGTCAGACATCGCCAGATCAGCTTTTCGTACCCGCTACAGCCACTTCGAGTTTGTCGTGATGCCTTTTGGGCTCACGAATGCACCTGCAGCGTTCATGGAGCTGATGCACAGTGTTTTCCGAGAGTACCTGGACCGGTTCGTGGTGGTGTTTGTCAACGACATCCTGGTGTACTCAGCGACAGCGGAGGAGCACGAGGTCCACTTGAGGCTGGTGTTGCAAGCTTTGAGGAGTCACCAACTTTACGCCAAATTCAGCAAGTATGAATTTTGGCTAAAGGAGGTGCACTTCCTAGGTCACGTTGTTTCTGGTGCAGGTGTGGCGGTTGATCCCGCCAAGGTTGAGGCCGTGGTTTCTTAGGGCTAGCCCACTACAGTTGCAGAGGTTCACAGTTTTCTGGGGCTAGCAGGCTACTACATGAGGTTTGTGCAGGACTTCGCCAGAGTTGCAGAGCCTTTGACCCGGTTGACCAGGCGGGAGACTCGGTTTGTGTGGACAGCAGAGTGCGAGCGCAGTTTTCAGGAGCTGAAGAGCCGGCTGACTTCAGCTCCGATCCTTGTGGTACCTTCTGGAAGCGGCGGCTTTGTTGTCTACACAGATGCGTCAGGGACTAGTTTGGGTGCTGTGTTGATGCAGCACAGTCGAGTAGTTGCTTATGCTTCTCGTCAGCTGAAGAAGCATGAGCAGCACTACCCAACGCACGACCTGGAGCTTGCAGCGGTCGTGTTTGCCTTGAGGTTGTGGAGGCACTACTTGTACGGTGAGGTGTTCGAGGTTTTCACAGATCACCGCAGCTTACAGTACATCTTCACGCAGAGAGATCTCAACCTCAGGCAGTGCAGGTGGCTCGAGTACTTGAAGGACTACGACTTTATCACCCGGGAAAGGCTAATGTCGTAGCAGACACTTTGAGTAGGAGAGCCCACTCGAGTTCTTTGTTGGTTAGACACTAGAGACTTCTGGAGGACGCCACTCAGGGTGTGTTCATGCCGTCTAGCCTCCGAGAGAGAGCAGTGTTGGCCAGCATTACAGTTCGCCCGTTGATATACCAGCAGGTGCTTGAGGTGCAGAGTGCAGACGCAGACTTGGCAGACATGTTGATGTTGCCTGAGGTGGTGCTGAACGAGGACAGCGAGGTTCGGTTCCGAGACAGACTCTAAGTTCCAGAGGACGTCAGGGAGGAGGTACTTGCTGAGGTGCACCAGTCGCGATACTCTATTCATCCTAGCTCCACCAAGATGTACCATGACTTGAGGGTACTCTTTTGGTGGCCTAGGATGAAGAGAGATATCGCTGAGTTTGTTTCGTGCTGCCTTACCTGTCAGCAGGTGAAGGCAGAGCACCAGCGTCCTGGTGGTGAGCTGCAGTCGCTTCCCATTTCTGTGTGGAAGTGGGAGCACGTCACCATGGACTTTGTTTCTGGCTTACCTCACACTTCTCAGGGGCACGACAGTGTTTGGGTCATCGTCGACAGGCTGACGAAGACCGCTCGCTTCCTACCGGTCAGAGCAGCGTGGTCAGTGGACAGACTGGCTCGGTTGTTTGTGGACAGAGTGGTACCCTTGCATGGGACCCCGGTCTCTATTGTCTCAGATAGAGATCCGAGGTTCACTTCTCGTTTCTGGCGTAGCTTTCAGCGGGCACTTGGCACTGAGCTGAGGTTGAGTTCGGCGTACCACCCATAGATAGACGGGCAGTCGGAGAGGACCATACAGACCCTCGTGGACTTGTTGAGAGTGTGTTGCCTAGACTGGGGCGGCACGTGGGAGTCGCACCTTCCCATGGTGGAGCTTTCGTATAATAATAGCTATCACTCCAGCATCGGGATGGCGCCCTACGAGGCTCTGTATGGTCGACCGTGCAGGACACCGTTGCACTAGCACGAGGTTGGCGAGAGGCAGTTGCTGGGTCCAGAGTTGGTGTAGCAGTGTGTGTAGACGTCGCCGATGGATGACGCGCGGTCCACAAAGAGGGATGATAGATGAGGGTGGGGTGATCGTGATCGCCAGGCACGCGAGGGTGCCGAATGGAAGATGCACGACGAGGGGTGCATGATGGAAGAGTGATCACAAGCATACCTTTTTGGAGCGGGAGATTGCGCGGGGGATGATGTGGGTCCTTTCTTCCTCTACGAGCACGGCCGGCCGTGGTAGAGGGCGCTTTCCTCATTTGATTACCCTGACAAAAGACAAAGAAAATAAGGGGATTAGCCAAATAAGACGTGTAGTATCAAATCCAGAACGAATAAATGAAATGAATAAAATGGGGAGGACTCACCGGATGGTGGTTTTTAAACCCCTAAATGTAGGTGTGTGTGTATATGCATGCATGTGTGTGCGTAAAAAGGAGTAAAAGAGGCACGTGGGGCCCGGAGGGGATGAAAATATAAAGAGCCACGTGGGGCCCGGATGAAGTGAAAATGCAAATAAAAGGGAGAAAGAAAGGGGAGGGGGTGCTTCCCTAAATATGAACGACGCAGCGGCGTTGGCGGAATGGACAGAGGAAGAAGAGGATGGAGACACTCCCGCTTCGTTCCGCTCCCCGTGAAGAAGGCGATGGCGCCGGCTCTGGACTCCGAGGAAGGATGGCATGGATCGGTGCGAGGTAGAACATCCTCCTGGGCCAGAGTCAAGGGGGGAACTCGGCAGGGCTTCGCCGCTTCGTGGAAACCCCCCTCTACAAATGACCCTCAGGGGTCAATTTATAGGGGTGAAATCTTTGAATCGCGTCGGGTACAGCCGCCGCGACAAGAATCTGAATCGCGTCTGGGTGGCAGGTCGTGACTTGAATCACGTCGGGCTTGCGCACCGCGACATGGATTGAATTGCGTCTGGGCGGCAAGCCGCAACTCGCAAGGTCAAATTGACGAGACAGGTGCATGATTGCCGCCACTTCTTCTGAATCGTGTCCTATCAGGGGGCCGTGATAAGGATATGAATCACGTCTGCCATGGCTGCCGCGACTTGAAACGCGGCGGCCATAGCCCACGCGATTACCTTAGGGGCAATTTCCGAGGCAATCGACTCATAAATGCACTGTCTTCTAATGGGGAATTATGATTTGACCTTTTAAATCGCGTCTGCTGACAAGGACGTGATTACAGGATTTTCTCATGATTGCGGGCCTACGCGCGACGAATTTCTGGGCCATAGCCTTTTTAACATTCAAATCGCGTCCATCGGATTGGACGCACTTCGCTTTAGGCACCTGCTGATAAACGCGTCGGGCATGCAAGACGCAACTTTCATGGTTGCGCCCTGCATGGCCATCGCGTTAAGGTCGCGCCCCCTGAAGCCGTCGCGTTAAGGTCGCGCCTGTTAGAGCTGTCGCGATAAGGTCCTGAATCGCGTCCACGATCCCGGACGCCTTTAAGAATGCGGCTGCCATACCCGTCGCGACATGGAATTGATGCCTATATTCCCGAGGGGTCATGGAAATGGAGGGGAAGCACTGGGGGAAGAATGGGGTGATCCAGAATGATTGGGAAAACTACTCTTGCAAGACAAAAAGAGGGCCATTTGTGGCATTATGTCACAATATGAAATTTGCCCGCGGTGTGAACGCGGCATTGTTGACTGTGCACTTTCGTTGTCCAGAGTTCCTTGCACAAGTAAATATGCTCACCTTCTCTAAACTGTCTCACAGATTTAAAATAACAAAGATGAACTAGCAAAGTGGTGAGAACAGGTCATTTCCACAGGGAGACTGAATAAAGTTTGACTTAAGAAACTGTTTTTGAAACAACTCTAACAACACCTTTTCACCATAATAACATTGCATTAAATTCAATTCTGTAAACATCATCAATCAATTCCCTCACAACTCCGACAGATCAAACATAATGAAAGAACAAGCAGAATTGAAATTAAAGAAACTTGGTATCACTGTACCCTCACAATTGAGGGATCAAACAGGTAGACAGAAATCTGAACTAGAAACATAAAGATGCACCTCTAATTCTGAAATGATCTGAACTCAAAAAGATAAAAAGATGAAAGAACAAGAATCTCAAAAAAAGATTATCAAACCACTGTATCCCTACAGCTTAGGGGTGTTAGGATCGGATGGGTGGATGGATCAGATCTAGAAGGGGGGGTTGAATAGATCTAACACCAATTAACGCGGAAGCTTAAGCAATTTAAAATTACTTCGAATCAGAGATCAATTCACCCAAACAATTTACTGATCTGAAGTGTGATTAGTGTGTGTGAGCAAATCAATTAGTAGTGTGAGCGAAATCCCTATGCATGCATCTAGCGAGATATAAAGTCAAACCACAATTCAAACCATTGCACAGAGGATTTTTTAGGTGGTTCGGAAATCACCTCCAGTGACTCCTACGTCCACCCCTCACACAGTGAGGCCACACTACTCAAAAACCTTGAGTACAACTCACACTAGAGCACGACGACTCCAAACACCCTTGAGCTCGACGACTCAAGAAACAACCGGAGCACGACAACTCCAAACCCTTTGAGCACGACGTCTCAAAGAAAACCCAGGAGATAGGTACGACGACCTACTCCATAAACCACTTATGAGTACGACGACTCACAAGCACTTGAGCACAACGGCTCAACACCGGAACATTACGGTTCCAAACCTTTGGACCACGAAAGATCCAAGTTCTGCTAGAACAAGCACAATTAGAGAATAGATCCTCTACCCTGATCTATCTCAATACAAGATGAAAATCGAACAAATAGAATTAAGTGATCTGTGTAGAACACATACACAGATCACACAATGAAAATTTGGATGAACACTCCAAGAAAATAAATGAAATAGATGTGACTTGGATGTTCCTTGATGAAGAAGACATGCAGACGCTTCAATTGAGGAGCCTTAATGGAAATCGATGGAGATTCTTCTCATATGGCGATGCTCTGCTTTGATGGCATCTGAAATGCCAGAAATCATTCTTCTCCTGTGTCTCTTTAGTTGGATCTGCTCCCTTGCCTTGCACATCAACCTTCTCTCCAGGGATTCCCCTTGATTCCCACGTCCTTCCTCTTGAAAGGATGGCTTGCAGCTTCTGGAGATGGAGACAGATCTGGAAAACCCCCTTTGGCCGCCAAAAGGCTTCTTCTGGTAGTGTATGGGCTCTCTTGCCTTTGGGGTACAAGGAACATGGGTATTTATAGCCCCATATGTCCATAAAGTGCCTTGGGGTGCATGGGCACAGAAACCTAGGTCAAATCCCCTAAATCCTAAGCAGCCACGTGTCCAGAGAAATTCACGTTTTTGAGTTTCAGCCGGAGTGTGTCGACCTGACTTGATCTAGTGTCGACCTGCTGTCCCAGTCAGGCAAACTGATCTGCTGGAAACTGGGTCTAGTGTCGACCTGACTTGATCTAGTGTCGACCTGCTGTCCCAGTCAGGCAAACTGATCTACTGGAAACTGGGTCTAGTGTCGACCTGACTTGATCTAGTGTCGACCTGCTGTCCCAGTCAGGCAAACTGATCTGCTGGAAACTGGGTCTAGTGTCGACCTGACTTGATCTAGTGTCGACACTACCAAGACAAAAATGTGTGAACCTGAAAATTTAACACATAAGCCATTAGTACAAGATATTATCATTAAAATATTAGATATTAAACATCAAAAATATGTTGTTTAAGCATTATTTTGATATGTATAAAATGTATAATATGTTCAACACGTCATCATCAAAATCATAATATGTCATCATCAAAACTAAAGTATGAGTGATGCTCATTGGACATCATTAAAATATAACTTTAGGAAATTCCAAAGCACACTCAACCCAACAAGGGGATGAACATTAAGCAACCTTAGATCTCTACAAACCCCGATCACTACTTTCATAGCTCAAGGATCGAACAGAAACTTCAGAAGGAATTGAACAAAAAATTCAGAAACAAAAATATTGCTAAATCAAACGCCTAATGCTACCACTGCAGAACAGGGACAAGAACAAAAGATTAACTCGGAAAACTAGAAAACTCTTAAATCCTCACAAATTCAGAGCTATTCCCTGCTACAAAAGTAACATAGATTCACGAATTCAACTCCAAATCTGAACTCAGAAGGCCTCCAGAAACCCTCTGGACGCAGTCGCCTTCGGGACCCCTCAAACACACCTCCTGGATCGTCCTCACCAGATGCTCCGGAAGAGAAGAAGAAATCACCAGCAATCGTCCTCCTCACAGCAGTCCTCAATACACAGAAGAAATTGGAAATAACAACCTCCACTAGATCGGACTCTCCAGCACAGAAGAGTGAACCAACACAGAGGAAATGAAAATTTCACTAGATTAATCTCACTAAACACAGAAGAAATGGAAGAAGAGCACTTGATCTCCCCAACCAACAGCTAACAGCAAAGAAGAATAAATCCAAAACAAAAATTACAAACTCCATCTCCCCTGCCCAACCATCTGAAATGCTGAACCCAGAAGAAATGAAAACATCCCAAACAAATCACAGCAGAATCCCTTGTAGCCGAACCATCCAAAATGTTGAACAACAGAAGAGATAAAGAAACTAAAAAAATGCACTAGCCCTCTGGAAGAACAGAAGAAATCGCCTATATAATCCTCTCTAAACAGAAAAATAGAAAATAGCAATCGTCTTCTGGATGTCGAACCCCAGATCTAATCCCCCTCCCAGCAGCAGCGAAGAGAAGAAGAAATAAAACTAAAGAAATCACAGTCACTCTCACTGGAGTCGACCTCCCCCGGAAGAGATGAAAACAAATCCTTTAAATCACAGCAACTGCTCCCAGCAACAAGAAAAAGAAACACAGATGAAATGAATTTATATATATATATTATATATATATATATATATTCCTGCCCAACAATCAACCCAAACGAAGCAATCGCTCAACCCTTACAGATAAAATGAAAAAAAAACTTGAATTCCCTCCTCTGCAGCTGAACCAGAAGAAAGGAAAGAAAAAGTAAACCCCCAAAAATCAAACCAGCCAAGCCTCTGAACACCCTCTGAACTGAGGACCTTGGGTCCTTTTATAGGTTCCTCGAATCTTCCAGGCGCAGGCTCCTCTTTCCCTCCACTTCAACTCCTGCACTGCCCCTGGATCGCACACCTCAGCAGCTCCAGCTCCGGCCACCTCAGCAGATCCACCTCTGCAGTAGCCCGCACCAGCCGCTGCTCCTTCACACTGCCACGCCAGCATCTGCTTCGCACGGCCACCAGCTCCGCCATGCACGGGATCGCCACGCATAGCCTCTGCCCTTCTTCCGCTTCGCACGGCCATTAGAACTCCGCTTCCAGCTGCCAGCCCTGCATGCACCGTCCCAAATCCTCGTGCACAGCAGCGTCGCGCACACACCTGCTTGCCATCGTGCCCCAGCTCACCAGATCTGCCGCACAGCTTCACACCCAGCAGAGCTCTGCTGCTTGCCTCCTTTGACCTGGTGGGAAGAAAGCATAGGTAAAGAAGTGGTGTGCGTGGCCCATTTAGGTTAGATGAGAGGGTGTATGGCATGAGGGTTAAAATTTATTTAAAATCTAATTTATTTACAAATTAATATTTACAAGAATTATAAAATGCTTATGAGAATATAAAATCAAAGATTATTTATGTACAATGTACCTGCAAAAAGAGAAAATATGTTTATTAGTCAAACTATTCAAAAGTCATTGACTTATTAAATGAGGATCTAACTTTGTGTTCTACCAGAAATTTAACTAATATGCTAAAAAACTGTTCATGGATGAAATGAAAATTAAAATCAAAATACATATTATTTATAGACATAGGATGTCTAAAATCAACTATATGTATGAAATTTAACACGAAAAATTATGTAGTTATCACTCCCCCCTACTTGAACATTGCTAGTCCCTTAGCAATAAAAATTACTCCTAATGTAAGACTAGAAGATGCAATGTCTCATGTTGAACAGCCATCATGTAAAGATTAATGTGGAGATATGTCTTTCCTAATTGTAAGGACTTATGGCAAGAAATTAGTGCACAAATGATAGCTCACTTAAGAGTTCACATCAGCCCTTCTGGAGCTTCTCTGCCTCAGCTAGTATTTGAGATTAGATTAATTCGAGGAGAAGAAAAGATTTTGGAATAAGATCCTTGCTCAGTCAGATTGGGTTGTTTCTCTCAGTTCCATTCTGCCCAACTTCCTTGAGGATTATTTCTCTGAGTTGAGGACTTTACCTCTTTATTTACACTTTGTGCACTCAGAATTTTTCTTTCTTTTTCATCCATAATGCTGCACAACCCATCACTTTTCAAGAGTATCGAGTCCAGCTTTACTCAGATCCGAGGCATTTTTCATGGATTTTTTTTTCTTTTATTTTTTTTTCTTTTCTTTTCCTCTTAAAGGAAGGACGGGCAGTCAGTTCCTTGATCACATGCCTTCACTTCCTTCGCAATTCACTTAAGGGGAAAGGAGAAAACCAATCACCTCTCTCCTACTAGCCTTAACAAATTTGCTACATTCGGGTTCAGCTAGTCCAAGTGGCTGTGTAGTGTGTGTATAAAACTTCTTGCCATAAATCCTTACATAAGGTAGACAAGAAGTACATGTAATCCTTTACTAGAGGCTACCTGACATGGATGTCTGCAAAGGGATGTGACAACTATAAAAATTTTAATGGTTAAAGATCAGACACATAGTCTGTGTTTCGCAATGCCAGGCATTTTTATTCAAAGATGAAACATTGTGAAATTTTCTTTTATTTTTACATGTATAAGCTCAATATAAAGAAAAAAATGAAGCACTGGTTAGGATGAAGACTATGAATGCATACTTATTCTACCATTCCCAACTTATTTACAGGAAAAGAAAGTAAGATAGAGAATTACATGATAAAGAAATCTATACACATGGGTTGCCTCCCAAGAGCGCTAAGTTTATCGTCTTCATCCGGACGTAATTAGGCTCCATTTGGCTCAGCTAGCTTGGTAGACTCAATTTTTAAGGAAAGTGGGCTTTCAAAGAAATGCTTTAATCTTTGCCCATTAACAGTGAATGATTGTCTAGTTTTAGGATCAAGAATAATGACAGCACCATTGTCACAACTTTGACAACAGTCTAAGGACCATCCCATCCGGACTTCAATTTTCCCAGAAACAGACGAAGCCTAGAATTAAATAGCCAGACTCTATCATGCAGTTGAAAAAATTTTCTATGAATGTGTTTATCATGGAATGCTTTAGCTTTGGCTTTATAGATATTTGGCTTTGGCTTGACAAGATTGCTAGCAATTATAACGGCCAAGTCTCGTTCTCTCCTAGAAAGATGTACTTCAAATTAGCAGGGAGTGGTTTTAGCTCAACCTTAGGAGGACACTCTAATAAAATGATGGATCATTATTCTGAAATAAGGAATTAAATAAGGAATTAAATTATCCTTCCTCTCCCTCAAACCCTAGAGCACAGGGTTGGTCTACTGCTTCTTCACACAAGATTCTTTTAAGGAGTCTACCACTAGACAACTCTCTCCTTGATCATGATGCCTAGATGCCTTAAAAATATTGATACTAACCTGCTTATCCCCAAATGATATATCCATCATCCCGGTAGCACAATCAATGTTAGCTCTAGCTGTGGCCAAAAAAGGTCTACCAAGGATGATGGTGGACTGAGTTAAATCTTGAGGAGTGTTCATGTCCAAAATGATGAAATCGGCAGGGAAGTAACAATCATTGATTTTCACAATAAATCTTCAACTAAGCCTTTAGGAGTGGTGACAGAACGATCGGCTAGTTGAAGGACAACAGAAGGGGGTTTTAATTCTCCTAACTTGAATTTATCAAAAATAGCAGAATGTAGGAGATTGACACTGGCTCCCAAATCTAAAAGGCCGCTTTCAAAAGTGAATCCACCGATGGTGCAAGGAATTAGTGGAGTGCCTGGATCTTTGAGCTTTTTAGGGAGTTGGTTCAAGATAATGGCACTCACAGTTTCTGGAAGAATGATTGTTTCAGTTTTATTTCTCATTTCACATTTTGGAGTGCACATTTCTTTTAAGAATTTGGCAAAAGCAGGCACATGCTTAATGGCATCAAGGAGAGGAATGTTGATGTGAACTTGCTTAAAGAGTTCCAAGAGTTCTTCATTACCAGTTGGTTTTGTTTTTGGATTTTGGCTTTAAAGCTTCAGGAAAAGGAACTCTTGGAATGTAACAGCTTGGGTCTTCATTCATTTTGATTTTGTCTAGAGGTTCTTTAGTTATTTTCTCTTTTCCCTTGGATTTTTTTTTTCAACATTTTCTTCAATCTCTTCTTCAATTTCAATTTCATTTTCATTTTCCTTATCCTCATGCAATGTTGACGTGTGGGTGAGGATTTATTCTGATTTTTCTACTTCTTAAAGTAGACACAGTTTTAACATTTTCTACTTGGGGGCCCCTAGCTTGGGTAAGAGGATGGTCCTGTTGTATAGGTTGATTCTGGTTTTGTGGTGCTGGAATGTTCTAGACAAAAGCTTGTTGTGAGTTTGGTGGTGGAGGGGCATTTGGTCGAGCAGGTGGTATGTACCCCTGGGCTTGATGGTATTGCTGGTTCTGATAAAATCCAGAAGGGTTGTTCCTTGGGTTTGCTATAGCTTGACTTGGCAGCTGACCTAATTCCCTCTTTTGACATACATCAACAATCTGGGACTCTATTCTTGCCAAATTTTGTTGAAATTTTTGGTTTTTATTTTGATATTGACTTTGTTGTTCTTGCACAGTTTGGCATAGAGTCACCATCATGTTTTGGAGTTGATTTATTTTATCTTCTCAATTGGGCTGAGGAGGTGGTGGTTGATATGAAGGTTGCTGAAAATTGGTGTAAGCAATTGATTGAAGTTTTGATTTCCTTGGACTTGTGGAGGTTTGGAGTAAGAAGATTGGCCAAATCCCGGATTCTGATTGGGATAGGATTGAACGTACATGGATTGCTTAAAAGAAGGCTGAGACACTTGTTCAGATTGATTTTTCCAAGAAACGTTCGGATGGTTTCTCCAACTAGGGTTGTATGTGTTAGAATATGGATCATAGGAGGGTTTGTAAAAACCTTGGAAGCTTGGACTTGTTCTTGAATAAAAGGAGGCAGTTGAGCAGTAGTGGGACAAGCATTGGTGGGGTGAGCTGAGCTAGCACACATAGAGCAAGTTTCAGGTGGTTGAGAAATTTGGGTGTGGCTTGCTCAGTTAAAGACAGTAATTGATCAAATTTTTGTTCCAATTTCTTCACCAATCTCTGATCAAGTCTATCTAACAGATCTTCTACCCTAGAATATGATTCTCCTCTCCCTCTTAATTCATACAACCCTGCCTTCATTACAAGTCCTAGTCTCTCTCATAAGAGTGAAGTGATGCATGATTGATAGAATTCTCACTCAATGTTTCAAACAAATTATATGCCTCATCCTCGCTCTTAGTCATGAATGCTCCTCCACACGAGGCATCAACCATCTGCCTATTTGATTCTGTCAGTCCTTCATATAAAGCTTGGACTATTTGCCACCTCGACAGACCATGGTGGGGACATTTTCTAAGCACTCTTTCAATCTCTCCCATGATTCATGCATTAACTCTCCCGGGTTGGGAGAATCCAGTTATTGCTCTTCTCATGGTGTTAGTGCGGCCAATGGCGTAAAATTTCTTCAAAAACTCTTGCTGCATTTCTGGCCATGTTCTAATAGTTCTCCCTATGGTTCCTAACCAATGTTTGGCCTTATCTTTTAAAGAGAATGAAATAGGGTCAATCTTAAGGCATTTTTAGTGAAATTTTGGATTCTTACAGTGGAACAAATCTCTAGCAACTCATCTATATGCTTATAAGGGTCTTCATTGGGATTGCCATAAAAGGATGGCAACATCTGAATGGTTCCTGGCTTGATTTCAAAATGATTTGCAGGAATTTCCGGCCTTATGCAAGTAGCAGGTTGATAATTAGAAGGAATAAAATACTCCTTCATCTGTCTGGGTGCAACCTCCTCTACATTCCTAGCAACTTGGTTTTGGTCTTGGTTTGCCATCCTATGAAATAATCATTCGATCTCGTCTATAGGTTGAGCCAAATCTAAGTTCAGGGAACGTCTACCAAGCATGCGTAGATGAAAAGCCCTCTATTTATGATTTTTGAATTTTTAGATTTTTATTGATTTTTATGAACAAACACAACAAACAAACACTTTCAAAACAAATTAACCTAAACACTAAGTGTTCCTTGGACCTATGTTATTTTTCTCAAATCGGATTTATTCTTGCTTAAGTCCAATCCTAACTCTTCTTGTACCAGCCAGGTAAGAGGTGGAGTAGAGGGAGGCCCCCCTTGCTTTCGCAAGGACCCAATTAAATAACCTCTAGCTCACTTAAGCATAAGCTTTTTAATCTCTTATCCTAGACACCAGACTTAAAGTGAAGTTTTGAAATTAAGAAAGGATAAATCTAATTATGAACCATAGGACCAAGTCTACTAATGTTTATTAAAAGTTTAGGCAAATGCAAGAATGTGAAAATTTTTTGTGATTTTTGGGCAAAGGAAAGGGTGATGAAATCCCTCACCTTATCTTTATTTTTTTTTCTAAAGGGTGATGCCCTTAAGCAGTCCCTTTTACAAATGTGAAATGCAACAAATCCAGTTCAAACAAGGGTTTTCTAATGCTAAGTCTAATTCATGAAACAAGAGGTAGAAATCATACCTTTCCCCCGCACTCTTCAATAAATGAAATTAAAATGATGAATGTCCTAAAACAAGTGATTCTAATCTTGAGAATATGAAATTTTAATTACAAAACAAACAGCTTACATGAAAGAGTGATTTGGAAGATTTTTTTAGATTTTAGATTTTTATTATTATTATTTGGTTTTTGAACTAAATGAAATGAGACTTAACTAAGAAAATATAAAGTGATACTATAAACTAATTCCAAACCACACAAACCACCAAAAGGCCAATTATTACATGCCAACGAGAAAGAAATCTCTGTACATGCACAGACAGTACATGAAATCCTCATTACAAGTTTCACTCACACTCTTCTATCTAAAATTTCTAAATGAAAGGAAAATGCGAAAGCAATCAGCAAGCTCTCCTCCTCCAATGGGCTCAAATGTCAAGCCCAATCTCCATGTTCCACTTATGTGCAAATCTAAAATGAGAAGCCCAATAACAAGTCATAGAAACACAATGCAAATAAAATCAAATGAAAGCAGATTTAAATCAAACTCTAATGCCTCCCCAGCAACGGCGCCAAATGAACGCGGCATTGTTGACTGTGCACTTTCGTTGTCTAGAGTTCCTTGCACAAGTCAATATGCTCACCTTCTCTAAACTGTCTCACAGATTTAAAATAACAAAGATGAACTAGTAAAGTGGTGAGAACATGTCATTTCCACAGGGAGACTGAATAAAGTTTGACTTAGAAACTATTTTTGAAACACTCTAACAACACCTTTTCACCAAAATAACATTGCATTAAATTCAATTCTGTAAACAACATTAATCATTCCCTCACAACTCCGACAGATCAAACATAATGAAAGAACAAGAAGAATTGAATTAAAGAAACTTGGTATCACTATACCCTCACAATTGAGGGATCAAACAGATAGACAGAAATCTGAACTAGAAACATAAAGATGCACCTCTAATTCTGAAATGATCTAAACTCAAAAAGATAAAAAGATGATAGAACAAGAATCTCAAAAGAAGACAAACCACTGTACCCCTACAGCTTAAGGATGAACATTAAGCAACCTTTGATCTCTACAAACACTCGATCACTACTTTCACAGCTCAAGGATCGAACAGAACTTCAGAAGGAATTGAACAAAAATCAGGAAACAAAAATATTGCTAAATCAAACGACTAATGCTACCACTGTAGAACATGGACAAGAACAAAAGATTAACTCGGAAAACTAGAAAACTCTTAAATCTTCACAAATTCAGAGTTATTCCCTGCTACAAAAGTAACATAGATTCACGAATTCAACTCCAAATCTGAACTCAGTAGGCCTCCGGAAACCCTCTAGACGCAGTCGCCTTCGGGACCCCTCGAACACACCTCCTGGATCGTCCTCACCAGATGCTCCGGAAGAGAAGAAGAAATCGCCAGCAATTATCCTCCTCACAGTAGTCCTCAATACACAGAAGAAATTGGAAATAACAATCTCCACTGGATCGGACTCTCCATCACAGAAGAAGTGAACCAACACAGAGGAAATGAAAATTTTCACTGGATTATCTCACTAAACACAGAAGAAATGGAAGAAGAGCACTCGATCTCCCCAACCAACAGCTAACAGCAAAAGAAGAAATCCAAAACAAAAATTACAAACTCCATCTCCCCTGCCCAACCATCTGAAATGCTGAACCCAGAAGAAATGAAAACATCCCAAACAAATCACAACAGAATCCCCTGTAGCCGAACCATCCAAAAATGTTGAACAACAAAAGAGATAAAGAAACTAAAAAAATGCAGAAGCCCTCTGGAAGAACAGAAGAAATCACCTGGATAATCCTCTCTAAATATAAAAATAGAAAATAGCAATCGTCTTCTGGATGTCGAACCCCAGATCTGATCCCCCTCCCAGCAGCAGCGAAGAGAAGAAGAAAATAAAACTAAAGAAATCACAGACGCTCTCACTGGAGTCGACCTGCCCCGGAAGAGATGAAAACAAATCCTTTAAATCACAGCAACTGCTCCAGCAACAAAGAGGAAGAAACACAGATGAAATGAAAAAAATGTATATATATATTTCCTGCCCAACAATCGAACCCAAACGAAGCAATCGCTCAACCCTTACAGATAAAATGAAAAAAAAACTCGAATTCCCTCCCCTGCAACCGAACCAGAAGAAGGAAAGAAAAACTAAAAACCCCCAAAATCGAACCAGCCAAGCCTCTGAACAACCCTATGATCTGAGGACCTTGGGGTCTTTTTATAGGTTCCTCGAATCTTCTAGGCGCAGGCTCCTCTTCCCGCCACTGCAGCTCCTGCACCGCCCCTAGATCGCACACCTCAGTAGCTCCAGCTCCGGCCACTAAGTAGATCCACCTCTGCAGTAGCCCGCACCAGCCGATGTTGCTTCACACCACCACGCCAGCATCTGCTTCACACGGCCACCAGCTCCGCCGCGCACAGGATCGCCGCGCACAACCTCTGCCCTTCTTCCGCTTTGCACGGCCACCAGAACTCCGCTTCCAGCTGCCAGCCCTGCATGTACCGTCCCAAATCCTCGTGCACAGCAGCGCCGCGCACGCACCAGCTTGCCATCGCGCCCCAACTCACTAGATCTACCGCGCAGCTTCACACCCAGCAGAGCTCTACTGCTTGCCGCCTTGACCTGGTGGAAGAAAGCATAGGTAAGGAAGTGGTGTGCGTCGCCCATTTAGGTTAGATGAGAGGGGTATATGGCATGAGGGTTAAAATTTATTTAAAATCTAATTTATTTACAAATTAATATTTACAAGAATTAGAAGATGCTTATGAGAATATAAAATCAAAGATTATTTATGTACAATGTACCTGCAAAAGAGAAAATATTTTTATTAGTCAAACTATTCAAAAGTCATTGACTTTATTAAATGAGGATCTAACTTTGTGTTCTACCAAAATTTAACTAATATGCTAAAAAATTGTTCATGGATGAAATGAAAATTAAAATCAAAATACACATTATTTATAGACATAGGATGTCTAAAATCAACTATATGTATGAATTTAACACGAAAATTATGTAGTTATCACGGTGGAGCCAAATTCGCATGTCTACAGTGTGCAGACACCGTGAGGTTGATCAGGCAGAGGTTGCAGACAGCACAGAGCAGGCAGAAGAGCTATGTTGACGTCCGCAAGAGGCCGCTTGAGTTTGAGGTCGGCGACAGTGTGTTCCTTCGGATCTCGCCCACCAAGGGCGTTCTCAGGTTTGGGAAGAGGGGCAAGCTCAGCCCAAGGTTTGTTGGCCCCTTTCCCATCCTGGAGCGGGTGGGCGAGGTCGCTTACCGGTTAGCTCTTCCGTCCGAGTTGGCAGGTGTCCACAACGTCTTCCACGTGTCGCAGCTGAGGAAGTACATGCCAGACACGTCGCACGTACTCGACTACTCGCAGCTAGAGGTCACCCCCGACCTGTCCGTGCCAGAGTACCCAGTCAGTGTGGTGGACCGCAGGGTGCAGCAGCTTCGCAGGAGACAGATCCCACTCGTCAAGGTGGTTTGGGAGCACCGCTCCGGCGGCGAGGCCACTAGGGAGCGTGAGGACGAGATGCGGGAGAAGTTCCCTTACTTGTTAGAGTGACAGGTACTTTGTTTACTCTTTGTTCCCCTAGTTTCGCCCTTAATTTCGAAGACGAAATTGTTTTTTTGTTGGTTAGATTGTAACATCCCGTTCCCTTTGTGGGTTTGCCCTCTCAGCTGAGGTCGCGACGGAGCGACCCTTCGCCTTCTGAAGGCGACGGAGGTGACCGTCGCGTTCTGATTATGAACGCGCCGGCCGCCCCCGTCGCGACAAGACTCTGACAGCAGACAGTTCTTTTGTCATCTTGTTGTCTGGACGGTGTGGACACATGTCAGCGTGCATGCTTGAACACGACATACTGGCCCGTCACGATCAAATGTCAGCGTTGCATGCAAGCCACGTGGTGGCTTTGACTGTCAGGGTCGCAGACGTTAAGATCGCGACGTAGTAGGGCATCGCGTTAGCATTGCTAACGCGACGTCCAGGGCCGTCGCGTTCTCAACGACTGTGCTTAAGTTGCTCAGGTCGAGAGCAGAACCCCCATTTGGCCCTTTTGCCTGTGTTCTTCCTCTCCGGCGATCTCCTTGTTGGGGTGCTCTGTAGGGAGCTTGGGAAGGAGATTGGTAGCTTGGGTTTGAGTAAGTATTATGTGCATGTTCTTGTATGTGTGAATTGGGTGTGAAACCTATGTTTTCTCCCTCTCACTGTCTGCTTTCTCCTTCTTCTTGTGCACCATGGTGTGGATCCTCTTCCTCGGCTCAAGAAGGAGGACGTGCTCGGCTCGTGGGAGGCGGCTCTTGGAGCATTGGAGCTCGGAGGTGGAGGGGTGCTAGCCTACGAGAAGGCCCCTCTGGGGTGGTTCTTCATTTGGAGGTAGGGAACCCTAAAACCTCCACCTAGTTCTACATGCTAGGTTCTCAACCCTCCTTCCAAGCCTAGAATCCTGTTTAGGATGTACATTGTGCTCCTTGATTCGTGTGTTATGAATTCATGGTGTTGCTTGGATGGTTTCATGCTTGTGAGGGGTTTGTATGAAGTGTGATCCTTGTTGCATGTGAGTATAATGAGTGTAGTTGGCTTCCCTTGGCATGCATGGGGTCATTTAAGGGTGGTTTGTTTCCTTTTGAGCAGTTTACATCATGTGACATGCTCCCCTCCCCCATTTGTACCATGTGGTTTAGTTTGGGGAGGCTGAGTGGCCCTATTTGGGCACTCGGCTGTGGTCGCGACCGGTTTCCCAGTCGCGACCAAGTCATGACGTATCGCTGGGTCGCGTTACCTTGAACGCACACCGGCACCATCGCGTCTAGCAGATGCGACGGGGTATGTGGCTGGCGTTCGGGAGCTCGGGGTCTTGGCAGATCGTGACCGTCGTCTCCGTCGCGATGAGATCGCGACGGGGTACGTGTCGCGTTCTGAAGACTCAGGCTTGTTGCAGCACTTTTAGACGGTGCGTTCTTGTCGCGATGCGCTTAAGGGTTGCCTTCCAGTTTCCTGTCGCGACAGGAAGAACAGTAGCGTTCTAGTCGTGACCTGTCGATACGTCGCCTCTCTGACCGAGAGCGACTTTCAGTAGGCTTCGGTGTTTTGCTTCCGCTGTGACTCGGTTTTCTTGGCACCTGTGCTATTCCTAGTGCAGTGCTACTCTAGTCTCTTCACCCGGTGCTAGGCACTTGAGAGCTTGTTCGCGAGACAGGTTCTTACCGTTACTTGGGACCCCCAGTCCCCGCGCGTCTGTGTCAGAGAGGGTTGCTCCGGGCAGCGGGGTTTGCTCGAGTCGTTGACTCTGGTAGCAGTAGGGGAAAATGGTGGGACAGCGACGTGAGTCGTTTGTAGAGCTCTCTTAGCTGAGTTTGGGACGCCGGGTAGTTGGTAGGTCGTACGGCGCAGATCAGCTAGTCCTTTTCTCACTGCCTCACTCTACGTGGTTCCGGAACCATTTAGAGGGATCAGGCGTGGGACCGTAGTTCGGCCAGACTACGGCGGTTGTGTTTACTTTTAGTTTCGTGTCTCACTCCGACAGGAGGTGCTAGACATGGACCGTTGGTCGAGGGTAAGGCGTGTGGTGCACCTGACTGGCTGACTAGTGTAGCGTACTGTAGCTAGTGTGTTTGTCCAGGCAGTGTCTACTGTCTGTGTTTACAGCTGGGTTCTTGTGGTGCCTTGTTTTACACGGGTTTTCCGGTCCCACTGTGTAGCCTAGACCGACGACCGTGTAGTTTCTTTCACGCTTCCGCACTTGACTCTATTTAGTAGAATAGACTTTACTGCTTTATTTATTTATTGCACTTAGTTCTATTCTACTGTTAGAACCAGTGGGAGATTGGTAGTCCCTATTGGGCTTCTTCATGAAGCTCACTCCCTGTTTTATAGGTGAGACTTCACAGCAGCTCCCTCCGCGGCAGTCTGAGGAGACGGGCCTGCAGTAGTCGGCGTCTCTAGTGAGCAGTGTTCCCCCAGCAGTTGTACTTCACCCTCAGGGTATGCCCCTAAGGGACCTGTCTTTCCCTTTTATATTCAACACTTGTACTTATTTACTTTGGAACTGTACTAGACTGTTACTTAGTGTTGGACACTTTTCGTTCACTTGTGGTGCACTTTAGTACATTTGTTGTTATTTATCTCTATTACATATCTTGTTAGACTGATCCGTTAGCCCTTCTGGGCTTCCAGACCCGTGGGTGGCAGTGTCGATGTTCGGATCCTTGGTGGGAGGCGGGGATCCGGGAGCCGGGGCTGTTACAGCAACGCTACAAGGCTTTCCTCTTCGCCAATTTATACGTCTTCGCGTGGTCGGATGACGAGCTGCCCGGCATCCCTCCCGAGGTGATGACCCATCATCTCAACCTTGATCCGAGGGTGCCACCTATTCAGCAGAGGCGGCGACCAGTCAACAAAAACGGCAGACCGTCATCCATGATCACGTCGTCACAAGCCGAGCAATTGGGCTCCTTCGGGAAGCCCAGTACCCGAGGTGGATCTCCAATGTGGTCCTCGTACGCAAAGCCAATGGCAAATGGCACGTATGCGTGGACTACAAGGATCTCACAAAGCAACGCCCAAGAACAACTTCCCGCTGCTGCGCATCGACCAGCTGGTAGATGCCACTTCCGGGCACGAGCTCCTTAGCTTCCTAGATGCATACTCTGGCTATCACCAGATCAGTATGCATCCCCCTTGAAACACCCCAGAAATTTAGTGATTTAGAATTTAAGGAGAATAAATAAATTCCGTAATTATTGGAACAATAAAAACTTACGTACCATTATCGTACGTGAGAAAACACATCGAGAAAATGGTTAACGGGGAAAAAAACCCAACCATAAATTAAATAAACATGTTGGAGAGATTTACAACATTACGTATTAATGACCCATTAACAAGATTGGGCCAATGGAGCACATTTGGCCCAAGGATAAAAATTGGGACAAAGAAATACGCAGAAATTCGTGTATGTAATTATGCAATAACTAGGGAGGGCAATTTAGGGTTAAAATATGGGTGATTAGTCATGTAAGGTAAGACAAAACTGAACCCAACTCTAAGAGGTGGTTTCCTAAACCTTTGCTACCTCCTTTGGGTGAGAGAATCTAAGATTTTCTGGAAAGTAGGAAGCAGAACTTGCAGCCCCTTTCCTAGTCCCGTTAGGACTTGTTGGTACACCCTAAATCTATAAGAACTCATCCTTAAACTCTTGGGGAAGGTTTAGAAACAAGTTAGGGTCGTGAGCAGCAAGTTTGGAGCGCTGGGGAAGAGGAGGATGGCTGGGGAAAACGTGGTCTTCCTCAACCTCGCTCTGCATCAACCCAGAAATCTGCAGAGAGTTCTTAGTATTCAAAGGTAGGTGTTCTCGGGCCAAGATTAAAGAAAACCAACACCAGCATGTAGATATTTGAGTCTAGGTTCATTTGCATACCATTCGGGCAGCAACCTCTCCTTCCCCTCCATCCCCCTCTCCTTTCCATGCTTCTTCATCTAGGCCCACTCCTAGGCCCGTCACTCCCTCACGGGTTCCCATCTCCCCCTTCCCTTTTTCCACTCCGAATCCTCCCACTCCTTTACCTGCTTCTGTCCTAAATCCTTCTTTCTCCTATCCACCCAATGTTTAGCCCACACCCCCTGCCCAATCCGAATCCATTTCTCGTCGAAAATGGAGGATCTTATTAGGAAGCTCTTGGCTGAATCTATGTCTCTTTCTAAGCCTCATTCCCTTCAAAACTACTGCAAGCTCCCCAACGCCTACTTTCCCCCAGGTTTCAAGGCCCCGAAATACCGCAAGTATGACGGGACCTCCGACCCTCAATATCACCTCGCTGGCTTTACCATGGATTCTCATCGGTGGCTCTACGATCGGGTCCTCTTAGTTCACCTCTTCCAACAATCGTTAGAAGGGGAAGCTTTGAGGTGGTTCACCTCCTTACCCGCATCGGATCTTATTATTTCGACATAGTCTCCGAACGCTTCATCTCCCATTTCTCCTACATGGCCACTCAAGTCCCTACACTTTTTGACTTGGTGGCAGAGAAGATGAGGCCGGATGAAGACTTTGTTACTTTTGCCAACCGTTGGAGATCCATGGCTTCGAGAGCCGATGTCACCATCTTGGAGTCTCAAGCCATCATTATGATTGTCAACAACACCACCTCTCAGCTCAAATCCATTTTGATGCTAAATGAGTTCCCCTCCTTTGCACATCTTTATATTCGAGCTAGAGTGGTTCAGAATCAGATTAAGGACTTCTCTCTCCCACATTTCTTCGAAGGGAAGCCCAAGGGATGTAAGGCTCCCGCGGCACCTACCACCGAGGGGGTGACCGTCAATGAGTTCGTTAGTGCTTGCAGTCAGCCATTGAGGCCTCCCAACAAGTCCTCCAATCCTCCTCCCAACCCTCCTTCTAATCCTCATCAACTCCCGTCACACCCCTTCAAGCCTTATTCCGATGTTCCTCCTTCTTATGGCTACACTCGGCCCGGTCCTAAAAGGTCTCACTACCCTCCTCTCCCTGAGACCCTCGATAACGTATTCTTCGCCCTCATGTCCTATGACGCTATCCGGCTCCCCCTACAAAGGGAAAGCGTCAATACGAGGGTGGACACCTCAAAATACTGTCCTTATCATAGGGCCCATGGTCACGAGCTCCACAACTGCTTCACCTTCCGTGACTAGGTGTATGACATGAACGACCAAGGTAGAATTAATTGGGAAGATGTCAAGGTGGCCATAGCCAAGTCTAGGTACACTAAAAGGGACCTTGGTATTGCCCAGAACCCTCTCCCCAACCACCAAAGCAACAATCCTTCCTCCTCCAGACCCCAAGAAAATGTTCATACCTTGACACATTCGGAAACATGGGTCGTGAGGAGAGAACAACAATGGGGGGTAGAAGGTTTTGAGGAGTGGTATTCGTGTCCCTCCGTAGAATTCAAGGAACCCTCCACCACTGTAGACGCCATCTTAGAGGAACGGCCTCTAGTTCTCATCCGACCCATACATAAGGAGGCCTACCCTTCCATTCCTATTTCCCTTGTCTACGAGTCGTCTACCCCCAGAACCAGACCTCTCCAGCTCATTCTCCCTAAGTCTCAGGAAGATGTTCATGCCACGCTCAGGAACCGGATTGTTCCTCCTCTCCCACGGCCATCTCAAGATGAGGAGGATAGTGGACCTCCACCACCTGCCGGCACCGAATATGATATTATGCAACATTTGGATAAGACCCCCGCGATGGTGTCTATTTTGGAATTGATTCGGAGATCGCCATCTCATCAATCCACCCTCTTCCAATTCCTCCAGAAGATCATGGTCAACGATGACCTTCCTCCCAGTGGGGTCACTAATGCTATTCTCTCCCTCACCCAAGGACCATCAATCTCCTTCTCGGACAAAGATCTTGCTGCTCCCGAGTGTCGTTCACTTCCTCTCTGTCTTACCATCAACCTCAACGGGGTTTCGGTGGACTCCACCCTCATTGACATCGGGGCATCCATCAACATCTGTCCGATGAAGACCCTCAAGCAGTTGGGTTTGGGGGAGGACAATCTGGAGAAAATCTGCTCCACTATTGCTGCCTACGACAACTCCAAAAGGGTTGCCAAAGGTAAAATCGCTCTTCGGCTCGAGATTAGACCCGTCACCATGTCCTCTGAATTTCTAGTCCTCGATGTCGACCCAGCTTACAAGGCCATCCTTAGTCATCCTTGGCTAGAGCAGACTCTAGGGGTCCCTTCCACCGCCCACCAATGTTTCAAATTTCCGTTCAATGGGCGGGTTATCAAAATCAAGAGCATTCCTACCTTGGAAACCCTCAACTCTATCACTTCAGAGCAAATGCCGCATCTTTTCATTCCGGACAAGGGGAAGAAACCTGTTATGTCCATCTTTGATCTCCCCTTGCCCCTTGATCTAAACCAACCTCCCCTTTTGAAAGAAGAATTTCACCATGTCCCATGTCCCCGAGGGAAAGGTTGGGAAGTGATGGCTAAGATCGGCTACATACATGGCCGAGGGTTGGGTAGGAACGAGCAGGGTCCTATCTATAGTGTGCAGACGAGAAGGTTTCTAGATAGGATTGGTTTAGGTTTTCATCCGGACCCCATTCATCCGGATCCTTTCATTCCCTATCAACCTCTCACTTGGACCCTGAAGGAGCATTTCATTCAGGGGCCCCTCCAACCAGGAACTCGGGAACCTGTGGTAGAGGAGTTGTCCGACTCCGAGAGCGAGGAAGAAGAGGAAGTTGCTGAAATTGAAGAAGTCTACGAAGACTTCGGCCTTCTTTCGCTCTTTGGTTCTGATTCTCCATCTTCTCCCTCCTCATCACTTTCATCCCCTCCATCTCCCACCACCGAGATGTGCCCGGCACCTCACTCTCCTCCTCCATCCACTTCTTCCTCCCTTCTTTCTCCCTCCATTTTTCCTCCATCCCTCACCTGGCCAATCGGTGTATCATTGAGTCAACAACTCATGGTTTTGAGCTTTGACTCCAAAAAAAAAATGCCGATTTTGAAAGGTGGGAATGTGAGGTTTCCATCGAGCACCCTTCCTCTCTGGAATATCTTCCGCTCGGCCAGGGGCCGACGCTTTCCAGCCTAAACTCCCTTTCTCGCCCCTCTGGGGGCACTTCCCCTGTACATAGTTTTGTACATAGCGGTCCTGTACATAGTGGTCTAGATTCTAGTTTAGAGTCGGGTTTAGAGTCTAGTCTAGAATCAAGTCTAAGTCTAGAAGAGTCTAGTTCCCCTTAGCCATGTGTTTGCAAACAAAGGGTAGGCAAGTTCCTGCCCGTTATGTCATGGCCTTTGCTGAAAATGTGTTAAGTTGAGTCAAGTCCCAGAGTTTCTTGAGGAGCCTGCCCTTGCCGAGTCAGATTTTGAAGAGGGTGACTCTGTAGACGATGGTTTAGGAGTCTATCTGCTAGATTTCGATGAGAAGGGTGAGTCGGGAGATCTTGGGTCAGAAGAAGAGGACCCAGTGAGCTCTTACGTGGATGGCACAAAAAGGTTCGACGAGCCAACCATGGCTGCAGACGAACCTACCAAAGAGGTCAATCTTGTCATCGAAGAATCCCCGAAGGTAGTCTTGGTTAGTGCCAACTTGAGTGCTGAAGAAGAAGAAGCCCTTGTAGCTATCCTTAAAGAATTCTCCGACGGTTTTGCTTGGTCCTACGAGGACATGCCGGGACTTGATACCTCTTTAGTCGAACACCGGTTGGTCCTAAAAGTCGATGCAAAGGCCGTCAAACAAAAGCTAAGGAGGCTACATCCCAAGCTTGCACTCAAGATCAAAGAGGAGATTGACAAATTGCACAAAGCCAAATCCATTCACGTTGTGCTTTATCCACAATGGGTAGCTAATATCATCCCCTTGATGAAGAAGGATGGTAAGGTTAGGATCTGCATAGATTTCTGTGACCTTAATCGTGCTTTCCCAAAGGACGATTTCCCCCTTCCACACATAGATGTCCTAGTGGACAACACTGTCGGCTTTGAGATGTTATCTTTCATGGATGGTTTCTCTGGGTATAACGAAATCCGTTTGGCAGAGGAAGACCAGGAGAAAACTTCTTTTACAACGCCTTGGGGACCTACTATAATGTTGTCATGCCCTTCGGATTAAAGAATGCGGGAGCAACTTATCAAAGGGCAATGATGGCAATCTTTCATGACATGATGCATGTGCACATGGAGGTCTATGTGGACGATGTCTTGGTTAAATCAAAGACTCGACATGGCCATGCTGAGGTCCTCCGGGCAGTTCTCCGACGGTCTAGAGAACATAAGCTCAAAATGAACCCCAAGAAGTGTGTTTTTGGTGTTTCTTCGGGAAAGTTACTTGGGTTCATAGTTAGCAAGCGGGGAATTGAGATTGACCCCAATAAGGCCAAAGTAATAGTCGACATGCCTCCTCCTAGGAACATCAGAGAAGTTAGAGGGCTGATTGGCAGACTTCAGTTCATTACGAGGTTCATCTCCAGGCATTCAATTCGTTGCAAGCTCTTCTACGAGATGCTTAAAGGAGAGGCTAAATTTGATTGGAACGATAAATGTCAAAAGGCCTTTGATGAATTGAAGAGTTATTTATTCAATCCCCCTGTTCTCGCTCCTCCGGTCCCGGGTCGGCCTTTACTGCTCTATGTATCAACCACTGAAGATTCAACTGGAGCAGTCTTGGCCCAATATGACGACGAGAAGAAGGAGAGAGCGGTGTACTACTTATCCAAGTTGTTTAATGAGGCTGAGAAGAAGTACACTGCCATGGAAAGAACATGTGCGGCTGTCGTCTGGGTTGCCCAGAAGTTAAAACACTATTTCCTAGCTCATGAAGTGAAACTTCTGACGCGTATGGACCCAATTCGGTACTTGCTTGAGAAGCCCGTCCTGACTGAGCAGTTGATGAGGTGGCAAAGTTTCCTCAATCAATTTGATATCACCTACGTCAACCAAAAGTCGATCAAGGGGCATGCTATTGCCGACCATTTGGCCCACCACCCCTTACCTTCGTACTCTCCTGTCGACGAAAGTTTTCCGGATGAAAAGTTAGGAGCCATTATCGATGGTGAACCTTCATGGATAATTTACTTCGACGAAGCTCTCAACTCCAAAGGGTGTGGAATAGGGGCAGTCCTCCTCTCACCGGAAGGGGTAGTCATTCCGCACTCCTATCAATTAACCTTCCGTGCCACAAACAATATGGCTGAGTATGAGGCACTCCTAGTCGGGCTGAAGATGGCACTGTTGCTCGGAGTAAAGGAGTTAAGGAGTATTGGTGATTCGCAGTTGATACTCTGGCAGTCTCTTAGCAAGTACCAAACCCGGGATCCCAAGTTGAAACCATACCAAGAATTGGTAGGAAAGGTAGTCCGGCAGTTTAGGAAGCTCACCCTAGTCCACACTCCTAGGGCTCAGAATATCTTAGCAGATTCACTCGCCTCCTTAGCTTCTTCCATCCCTATTCCGTTAGGGAGATCTTCTGAAACCATCTCTGTTCAAAGGTTAAAAGTCCCTTCTCATGTTGATCCTTGGTTTTCTCAACTCAAGTCTCCCTCCCTTCGGGTCCATGCGCTCTCAAAAGAGCCCGAAATCGATCTCGAAGATGGCCATCCCTGGTACTTTGACATCGAAAACTTTCTCAAAGATGGATCCTTCCCTGATTATGCCACCTCTGCTGACAGACGGGCCATTCGCCGCGTCTCCGAGCGTTACAAGATTATAGGTGGTGTTCTTTACAAGAAATCTCTCAGTGGGGTCTATCTTCGTTGCCTTGATGAAATCGAATCTCAAAGAATTGTTGAAGCCGCTCACTCCAGTGAATGTGGTGGCCATGTCAATGGTAGAGCAATCGCTCAGAAATTGCTAAGACACTATTACTAGCCCACCATGGAAGAAGATTGTCGTCACTTTGTCCGTCATTGTGCTAAATGCCAATTGCATGGTGACAAAATTCATGCTCCTTCCTCTTCTCTTCACCCTCTCATTGCCCCATGGCCTTTCGCCATGTGGGCATTCGACGTGGTCGGTCCTCTCGCAGACAGAACCGGAGAAATCCGTAAGAAGTCCTTCATTCTGACCGCCACGAAGTACTTCACGAAGTGGGCTGAAGCAGAAGCATTCATAGAGGTCAAATCTTCAACAGTGGTCAAGTTCATCAAGTGCACATTCTTGCAAGGTTCGGCGTGCCTCAGGACATCGTCACCGACAATGGACCTCAATTCGCTTCACAGGAGCTTCGCGACATGTGTGGTAAATATGGCATCAATTTGCATCATTCATCCCCATATTATCCACAAGGTAACGGACAAGCGGAAGCCACTAATAAAACTCTAATCAAAATCATAAAGAAAACTTGCAAATCTCATAACAATGCTGACTGGCCAGACCGCTTGGTTGAGGCTCTTTGGGCTTATCGCACCTCAGTCCGAACTCCTACGGGGCAAACCCCCTATGCTTTGACATACGGATCAGATGTGATACTCCCATATGAGATCTTCGTCCCTTCACTTAGAGTTCAATTGGATTCCGAACTTGACCTCGGTCAACGACAGGAGGCCTTGTTGGCACAACTTGAACTCTTAGACGAAAGGCGGATGATAGCGGCTGACCACGCTCAAGTCTATCGCCAAAGAATTGCACATTTTTATGCTAAAAGAGTGCTTGAGAGAAATTTTGAAGTGGGTGAAATGGTCCTAAAGCGTAAAATCATAAAGGCACCAGGTCCCAGGAGCAAATTGCAAGAAAATTGGGAAGGTCCGTTCGTTGTCAAAGAGGCATACTCGGGGAACGCTTATAGGTTAGTGGACTCCGAGAGATTTGAGTTATCACATCCTTGGAATGCAATCTACCTCAATAAGTTCTACTCTTAGTCCTTCAGTCAATCAAGTTTGTCATTCATTACTTGTCAATGGCGTGGGTCTAAGACTCTACTTCTCCACTTGGTCATCAGTAAGACAGGGTCTCTTCACACACTACACGATGTTGAAAAGTTGTTCTTAGCTGGAAAATCATCAAGTACGCTTGGACGGTCTAATTTGGTCAATATAACCCTATTCTCTTCCCACTCGGTCAAGTCTGGAAAAGGGGCAAGCTATGAGTAGGGGACCACCCACTCTCACTTAAGAGACAACGTCACCACAAAAGGGGCAATCAACAAAGGCAAAATAACAAATCAAGCCAATGGGGGGCAAAGAAAAGCCAAGAAGGTCAAAAAAGGGTAGCAAAAAGTACGTACCCAGAAAAAGGCTGACCGAATTAAGGAGTTAGCAATAATACGTACCTCCACCCCAGAAATGAAATGAAATGAAAATACCCCTGAAAATAGTTGTTGACCAATTCTTTTAGTGTGAGATGTCGGTTTGGAAACAAAAAGTGGTTTGAACCAAATCCTCGCATGACCTTCTATTTATTTCTTCCATTTCTCCCTCTAAGGGCAATTTGACCTCATAAGACCTTCCATAGTGGAAAATATCAAGAAGGTTAAGGGTAGTTTCCAACATCAAGGATTTCATACATGATCCTTCTTATTCATGACCTCCGTGGTTAAGTAGATCATACAGACCCTATGATTTGACATGTGATGAATATGTGTCTTAGAGTCCAAAAATCCAAAAAATGAAAAATGAGAAAAAGGACAAAAGAGAGTCTCTCGATGTATATATCTCACTCTGTGCATATTTTCCCTAAAAAAAAAAATTTAATTGGTGGTACCATGTACATATATTAACATGTTACTTATTCAAAAAAGAGACAAAAAGACAAAATAAAATGCATGTGCATATTTCCTTTCATTATTTCGTTTATGTTCCTATCTTTGATTAGACATTAGCCCCTTGACCAGATCTCAAGAAAGGTACATCATTTAGGCAAGGGGCTAAAGACAGATCTACACTAACTTTTTTCCTTTAAGTGTTGTGGATGCAGGAACCAGGACACAAATGGCAAATCATTCAAGCACACAAAATGATGAAATCCACAAAATCCACTAAAGGAATCAAGTATGTACATATCATGACAGGGGAATGCCCCTGGTGGTACAAATCACTCCTCTTTCCTCTCTCCCTCGCTAGGCCTCTGCCTACGCGAGCTGCTCACCTCCTCCTCCTCCCTCTCCCGACGCCGGTCAGGGAGAGGAGGTCTTGACGCCGTCCTCCCCTGTGCCTCCTGCTAGGCCGCCCGCTACTGCTCTCGGCGCTTCTTCAGCACCCGATCCTTCAAAATCTCGTAGTTCTTCGCAATCTCTATCCGGGCTCTGTCTGCCTCCCTCTCTCTCTCTCTCGCCTCCCTCTCCCGCTCCCGCGCCACAGCAGAGTCAGGATTCCCACGTGCTCATAGAGGAGGAAATCACCACTGGTAGGAACAGAAACACTCCAGCCAGATAGAGTGTCAGTCCTCGGGTCGCTCTCTCTCCGCCAATCTCCTTCGCGTGCTGGATCAACCACCAAGCCAGCCGATCTAGGAAAATCCCATGCTTGTTCGTCATTCTCAGTACCTCCTTCTTGTCCTGTACGATGTCTGCGAGGATCTCTTCCCACGAGAGAAGAGGGGTCGTCACGTCGTACTCCACTCACCGCCTCCATCCCAAGAACCACTCCACCTCCTCCAGCAACACACTCGCTTCAAACCCCTGGAATACGAACGTGTGTGTGTGCGGGTGCCACCGCTCCACAAGCGCTCCCAGGAGATATTTAAGCACAAGCAGCGCTTCAGATTCGGAACGCTCATGCGACCGTGAGTGTTACACAGGTATGTCTAACATAGGACCTCACCAGAGGCGAATAACTTGGCGACCGTGAACCCCGAGTTCCCCTTTACCAAAAACAATGATGGGTTTGCGATCTCTCAGTTATTTGTACGGCCTTAGAATTTTCCTCTGGTTCTAACTTGCATTTTAGATAGGAAACCCACACCAGCATGCATTTAGGTCTTCACCGCTAACATTCTCTTGCTAACTCAAAAAAAAAATGGTGATTTTCCTCGATCATTCTGTGGCTCCCCAATTCAGGTGGCCTACCGGGTCAGCACCCTCTTTATATTTAAGCTAATTTCAGGCCTTTGTTGTCCCCCCTTCGAGAACTTGTCCCACCGTGCTTATCACAAATAGTCAAGCAGTCTTATTGAGTTCATTTGAACCTTCGCCAATCATGAACTTAATTCTGGACTTCAGGCTTTCCAAACATCGATTCCAGTTAGAATCTTTTGATAATCCTTTGAGAGATCAACCAATCCCTTGTCTCCACAACCCCCTAAATTTAGACAGACGTCCTTATTAGGCCAGCGAGCCCAGACGAGCTCCGGTTATGAGTCCCCCTCGATTCAACCGTCATATTACAACTCCTTTGACTCAGATACACCAGAAACTCGTCAAAGTCCAACACGGCAACGCCAGGGACCCTAACGTTGGGTTGAAGTTGTAGTTACACTGGTAGATCACTCTTCCTCTTATCCACATTTTTCTCTCAGACGATTCGTCATTTGTTTCTATCCTAACTCATTCGTTTGGCTTGCTAGAATTCCCATCCTCGGAGATGGCCTTTCCATCAAATCTCTGCATCCTTTGTTCGCCGAGACACCAACCTTTCAGTCTGCTCTGCTCCCTTGCAAGACCGGATGTCTCGGAGGGGCATTTGTAGACGCGAGATTTGGCCCATCTCCGCGTGGTTCATGGCCCAATAAGGCTTGTTTGACCGTTTGTTGACTTGCCTCGGATCCCATGTAGACGGAAGCATCGATTGCCGCTGACTGCATGTTGGCGGCAAGCCCCCTGGACGCTGACTGTTGTTGGCGTCCACAGATGTGGACGCCTGCATGGGGTTGGCGGCAGGATCATTGGACGTCAACTTGGGATAACCTGGTTTGCGCAACTGCCAGAGATTCCAGCCCACTTGCGCCATTCTCTCGGCCATGCAACGCATGTAGCCATTCCCAACGGGCATATGGGCCACCTTGGCACCCCCTTGACCCAGTAAAAATCCTACTTGGCCTCTCCTCATTGGTTGGAGCTTTAATACATGGATTACCACTTGTACAAGTGTGTTTCTTCACACTTGGGCATCCAAAGCTTCTGAACTCCGACCCTACTGTCTATATAACTCACCCTTAGGCCTTCTAAGCAAAGGGGGGGATGCTGGACGCCCAAGCCTTGATGTTTTGAGAGAGGAGAGAGAAAATTAACTCAAGCTCCCATACTTGTTTCCTCTCTTCCTCTCATCTTTTAGAGTGCCCAAGAGGCTCCACCACGAGCTGAAGGAGCCTACAAAGGAGCCTAGCAAGCTGCAAAACGAGGATCATCTCCCTCCTCCCATCCTCTTCCTTCTCCTCTCTCTCTTAGCTTTTACATGTTACACATACACACACACACCCTAGGCACGTAGGTCACCTTCCTACACACCTAGAAAGGGGTTTCCCAACCAAAAACGGAGGGAAGAAGGGTGGTCATAACACTTGACCACCCCTCTTCTCAAGCCCGTAACCGGTACGGGACTCTCCTTTTGGGCCTCTTCTTTTCGTTTTTGAGCATTTACTGCACTTCTTAGAGTCTAATAGAGTCTTCTTTCTATGGCAGGAACACTTGTACGAGACCGTGGAGCTCTCCTTCTTTGGCCGGCCGAAGAAGGAGAAGTTGAGGCCCCATCTCCGTCCGCTACGTGAGGCAGTATCACCAACGTGGTCACAACACTTCCTTGGGCACAGGTAAGGCCCTGGCGATCACAAAATCTCCCTTTCATTTGTGGTTTTCTTTGTTTTCTCCTTGGTCAACGTGGTCAAACGGAGAGTCAAAGAAGACAACCAGCAACCCTTCAACGCCAACGAGGGAGCAGCAAAGTTCGTGAACTCCAGGAGTCGGCATCGGCAGCGGGAGTGCGCGGAACGGGGCATCCATAACTCTTTTCTGGCGATCACGGTGGCCCATCTCCGCGTGGTTCATGGAACAATAAGGCTTGTTTGACCTTTTGTTGACTTGCCTCGGATCCCATGTAGACGGCAGCATCGATTTCCGCTGACTGCATGTTGGCGGCAAGCCCCCTGGACGCTGACTGTGGTTGGCGTCCACAGATGTGGACGCCTGCATGGGATTGGCGGCAGGATCATTGGACGTCAACCTGGGTTTACCTGGTCTGCGCAATTGCCTGAGATTCCAGCCCACTTGCGCCATTCTCTCGGCCATGCAACACATGTAGCCGTTCCCAACGGGCATATAGGCCACCTTGGCACCCCCTTGACCCAATAAAAATCCTACTTGGCCTCTCCTCATTGGTTGGAGCTTTAATACATGGATTACCACTTGTACAAGTGTGTTTCTTCACACTTGGGCATCCAAAGCTTCTGAACTCCGACCCTACTGTCTATATAACTCACCCTTAGGCCTTCTAAGCAAAGGGGGGGATGCTGGACGCCCAAGCCTTGATGTTTTGAGAGAGGAGAGAGAAAATTAACTCAAGCTCCCATACTTGTTCCCTCTCTTCCTCTCATCCTTTAGAGTGCCCAGGAGGCTCCACCACGAGCTGAAGGAGCCTACAAAGGAGCCTAGCAAGCTGCAAAACGAGGATCATCTCCATCCTCCCATCCTCTTTCTTCTCCTCTCTCTCTCTTAGCTTTTACATGTTACACATACACACACACACCCTAGGCACGTAGGTCACATTCCTACACCCCTAGAAAGGGGTTTCCCAACCAAAAACGGAGGGAAGAAGGGTGGTCATAACACTTGACCACCCCTCTTCTCAAGCCCGTAACCGGTACGGGACTCTCCTTTGGGCCTCTTCTTTTCATTTTTTGAGCATTTACTGCACTTCTTAGAGTCTAATAAAGTCTTCTTTCTGTGGCAAGAACACTTGTACGAGACCGTGGAGCTCTCCTTCTTTGGCCGGCCGAAGAAGGAGAAGTTGAGCCCCCATCTCCGTCCGCTACGTGAGGCAGTATCACCAACGTGGTCACAACACTTCCTTGGGCACAAGTAAGGCCATGGCGATCACAAAATCTCCCTTTCATTTGTGGTTTTCTTTGTTTTCTCCTTGGTCAACGTGGTCAAACGGAGAGTCAAAGAAGACAACCAGCAACCCTTCAACGCCAACGAGGGAGCGGCAACGTTCGTGAACTCCAGGAGTTGGCATCGACAGTGGGAGTGCGCGGAACGGGGCGTCCACATCTGTTCGACTGCTTTGTATCTCTCTGCAGTAGGTGTTTCCCGCTTTACTGCTTTGTAGAGTAGTTTTGCTTCCTCTTTGTTGGAGTTCCTGCTGCTCTGGCTGGTAAGGGACAGGTTATCCCTACTGAGCCTTGTTCGCAAGGCTCACCCCCCTACTCTCTTTAGGTAGGACTCGCTGTCGCAGGAGTTCGTTGCCGGACGGTCATGGTGGCGGCTTGTTCGCCGTGCGTTGCCAGCAGTGTGAGTTGTGAGCATGAGCGCTTGTACCAGGAGTTGAGAGTGACCTTTTTGCAAGTCCTCGGGGTATGCCTCTTAAGGACTGTACCTATCTTTCTGTACCTGTACTTTTATTTGGGACATGTTGTACATAATTTCTTTATTAATTTACGAACTTTCTTGTTATAGTTATTTGAATTCATTGCTTATCTCACTGGACTAAATTCTAACCCTTCTGGGTCTTCGGATCCATGGGTGGCGGCACGACCTTCGGGGTCCCTGGCGGGGGGTCCGCGAGGTCGGGTCGTTACAGTGGTATCAGAGCTCAGGGGTCCAACGAGATTGGTAATGAGTTAATAACTATGGTTGTCCCAAAGAAAGGTACTAGTACGCTGCTGGCCCGTCCGTGTAGAGTTGCTTTTAGGTGAGCATTTGGTTCTTTGTTTCAGGTGGCTAGCTTTCCAGCAGGGTCCGAGTGTGAGCTGCAAGAGAGTGTTTGTTGCTGCTGCTGGGTGCGCGTGCTGCGAGCGTGGTTTCTATTTTTTGCTCGTGCTGCGGTTGAGTTCATCCTCGGCCTGCGCGTCTGTGTGGGTGTGTCGCGAAGACTGAGAGAGCCTGCGTGTGGTGTGGCCTTCACCGGTGTAGGGTTGTTGCCTGTGGATTTGGTAGAAGGTAGTTGCCTTGTTGGATGTCCCCTTGTTGATGGGGTGTGTCCTTGTTGGATGTCCCCTTGTTGTTGGGGTGTGTCCTTGTTGGATGTCCCCTTGTTGTTGGGCTGTGTGTTGTGTTGGCTATGTGTTTGGCCTTGTGTGCCTGTGCGCCGCTGTGTGCTGTGCTCTGCTCAGTTGGCATCTTTGCTCGAGCTAAGCAGATGCTTGTGTGCCGTGTTGCACCACTGGTTAAGCACTGCGACGCCTGTCTGTGGTTGTTGCCAGCTTTGTGCTGGCTAGTTGTGAACTCTGGTGAGGTGCTCCCGGAGTTCTTCTCTGTTTGTTCTGGTGGAGGTGAGGTTTTCTTCAGAACCGTGTTGTGCTCGTTTCTGGTTGTTGCGGCGTTGCCCTCTGGGTTGAGGTGCATCGCTTGGCTGCTCGTGTTCTGGTGGTGTTTTCCAGAACTGTTTTATTGTTGTCCTAGTGAGGGCTCCTCTCTTTGGGGCTGCTTCTGTGCTCGTTAAAGTCTTCCCCTGTGTTACCTCCTTGTTTGAGGTCTCTGTTTTCTGGTTGGTTGCTGTTGCGTTGCCCTTGAGGTTGAGGTGCATCGCTTGGTTGCCCTATGTTCTAGTGCGGTATCCCAGAACTTGTTGTTGTTGTCCTGGTGAGGTTCACTCTCAGGACTGTTCCGGGCTTGTTTCTGCCGGTTGTTGTGCTACCTCAGGGTTGAGGTATGCTGTTGTTGTGTTGGCAGGTGCGTTCTGGTGGATTTTCCTAGAACAGCGCCTTGGTGGTTCTGGTGGAGGCTCTCCCAGAACCAGTTTGTGTTGCTTCCGCTGTCTGTTGTGTTATCTTTGTTGGTTGTTTGGTTGAGCTGCGTTCTGGTGATATTTTTTCCCAGAATGGCTCTTGGCGCTTTGGGTGGCGGTCCTCCCCAAGATGCTTTGTGTTGTTTTGGCTGTCGCTGCTCTCTCTCTCTGTGGAGATGAGCTGTCACTGTTGCCGTTGGACTGTCTGTGTTACAGTCTATTTGGGCGTTGTCACTCGAGGTGTTGTGCCCTTGGCCGTGTGTCTGGCCGTGGTGCTGGCCAGGTTGTCTTCCTGTCCATTTTCGGGTTTCCTGACTACGCTGGTGGGACTTCGTGAGTCTCCAGGGTTGAGAGGTTGGCTTTGTTTCTCACGCCCTGTGGGCTCTGCCAGATGGTAGTCTGGTGAGTGCCATGGGTGTCTGGCTGGTTGTGCTTTTGTGGAAGTGCCAGTCTCATTTAGTGGTTTCCCCTTGCGTATGGAAGAGACTCGTTGTGAGAGTTCTCCTCCCTTGCTTTCCGTTGGTTGCTCGGGGTGATGATGCTCCACTGTGGTGTTGTGTCGCCAAGGTGCGCATTGTTGCGACCTTCTGGTGGAGTCATCTTCCCTTGGGTTGGACTGTTGTGTGCAGTCTGCTCGTCTGCTTTTGGTCAAGGTGGTGGACCTTGACCCTGTGTGTGGCCCTGTGTTTGGCCAGTTCACCGTGTTGTTCGCTTCCAAGTTTCTTGGTTGTGCCGGCGGGACCACTTGTGGGTCCCTGTGGTTTAGTTTGTTATTGCTTGCATTTCCATGCCAACACACTCTTGCCGACGGTTGTTTGACGAGCGTCGTGGTTGTTCGGCTGGCTGTGCCTCCTATGGGAGTGCTAGCCTTGCGTTGTTGTTTCCTCTTTCGTGTGAGGAGGAGGCATGTTGTGTGCCTTCTTCCTCTGCTTTCTGTGGGTTGCTCGGGGTGGTGGTGCTTTCACATGGCATTTGGTGTCATGTCGCGCACCGTGGCAACCTTTTTGGCGAAGGTCCCTCCCCTTGTGCTGTTTTGAGGTTGAGCTGGTTGCTCCCCTCGTGCACGTGGTTCCTTGTGGTGCGATAGGTTGTGGTGACCTATTGTCTCGTCTCTTGCTATGCTGGTTTCTTGTCGCCTGACTGGACGATGTAGGGCAGTGTGCCCTGTGTTCAGTGTGAGGCGGCACCGAGTGTTCTTTTGTTTGGTTTGCTTGTGCAGGCATCGTTTCGGTGCGTGTTTCTCTTGTGTCTCAGCTATGCTTTGGAGGCACTTGTCGCTGTTGGGCGTGTGGCCCTCCCCACCTGTGGTGGTAGGAGCAGTGCCCTGTGTTTGTGTGCTTCTAAGAGCCAATATGGTTGTTGTTGTAAGGCCCTCGAATTTGTTGCCATTTTATTTATTTTGCGTTGAGTCATGTTGTGTGTGACCTTGTGTATGCATATGCAAATGGCTATGTATGTACTAGCTAGTTATACTTATATATGCATATGTGTAATTAGATAATAAATATTATTTGAATGCATGATGTAATAGTGTACACCTTATACTACCTAGGTTTCATGTATATATGTATAGGCTAAGCATGGTTTCTGCATGATTTTAAGTTCTGGCAGAAGGGCCAATTGGCGTCAACATGGATGGACGTCCATGATGAGTCAGCGTCCACCTCGATGAACGCCAATGCTTATATAAACGTCCAGAGATATGGACGTCTACTTCTCTGACATGCATGCGCAGCAAACCCCGAAACTCCGGGGGCAAGCAAGCCCAACCATTGGGGAGAAGTCCCCAACGGCTCTCAGACATCCCATCAAGCACTCCGGGATATCCCAAACCCATTCTCCTATAAACCAAACCCCTTCTGCACCAGAAGAGCTCTCTTGACTCTTTGAATAGAGGAGAGAAACCCTAGCTCTGGACTGAAGGAAACCTGAACTTGGCAAGCTCGAATCCGGCGACTGAAGGCTTCTCCCGGCAATCTACACCGACTGGAGGATAGCTGGGACATAGGGGAAGGCTTCCCCGACGTTGGTTTGGCGTCTACATCGACCAAGAACCCGGAGCAAGAGGAGTTTGGAGGCTTCTTGGGACTGCCCAAGGAGAGCTTCAACAACAACTTTGATCCCTTTGGAGATTTATTAAGAGGCAAGTAACCCATTCACTTCGTCCATGTAGGTGTCTAGTAGGGTTTTACCATTTTTACAGATTTTTCTCGTGTCCTGGATCCTCACAATTCTCCTTCATTTAGAGCTCGGTCTGTGTTCTTGCACAGACAGGAACTTGGCATCAAGGTCTCTTGCCGCCAAGATCTCCAGTCTGCGTCCAGCAATCTTGCCGCCAACTCCTTGAACGGCCAGACACTGCCGTTAAGTTCTTCAGTGCAGAACAGTAAACTGTTCTGCCTTAAATAAGTATTTTCTGGACTTTGACGCATGAGGATATAGTGTAATTTTTATATGTTATGTAAAATAGGTAAGTGATGTGTGTGGAAATTTCTGTGTTTTTTCTGTGGATGGCATAAATTATTAGATTTATTGAAATACATGTTGGGAAAAATGGATTATGCATGTTCACCTACTGTCTACATGATTCCTGAGGAATTAAATGCCCTAGATTTTTCTATACCATGTGTATATGCGTCAGTTCATACTCTGCAAATTTGAGAATTTGTTCATGGTCGTGTATTTACTGTAATTTCTGCAATGGAAATAGAAGGCATGTGTAGGATTCTCAAAAATCCACAGTAAATTGTATGTTGTGCAATAAATTCGGGGAAAAATTTCTATAACAATGTGTATGATCTAATCAGGGCTGTGAACTGTCAAATCTGATATTCATGTTATGTTCCATGTTAAATTGAATTATGAATAGCATGAGACTGAATGTTTTAATTTCTGTAAATATATGATAACTCAAAAATCTGAAAATTTGCATGTGAGGTCATGAACCTGCAAATAGTGTGTGGTTAAAATTTCATGTTATTTGGATAACTATAGAGTGCTCTATGACATTTCCATGCGAAAACGAGTGTTCAACGCATGCTAATAAAACATGGTTGATTATGTATGTTTCAACTGATTAGTGTAAGGTACTGAATGTTTGATTTCTGCCAACAGTAGTATCATGAATAGGAAAACAGAGCCATGTTATTAGTGAGAGAATGTGAAGACATGTGTATATCATGTGTAAATATGCGTGTTAAAATCAGAATGTGTAATGTGTAAGAATGTGCCATGTGTGACACTGCTTCCATAGAGGGCCGTGGAACCGTACATGGAAAAGTCCCCATGGGAAGGTTCATGTGTTTAAGATCCTAAGGGCATTAGGATGAAATCCTGGAGGTGGACAAGTACCACTGGTTAGGGTGGAGACTTGTTCTCCCGGGTCTGTGCAGTCCAAGAGTCTCACTGTATTGCCTAGGTGGCGTCTATGTGTTATGTGTATGTGATGTGTCCTTCTAATGGTGGTTTGGACTATGTGTCATGGCACTAATTGTGAAATGTGAATGTGGATATGTGTATTGTGTAGTGTGAATATGTGTAAACGTGCAATATGTAAAAGAGAACTATGTGAACGAGTAATTGCAAACTGTGAAACCAATATGTTGATTGTGAAATTGTGATCCATGATATGTTAATGTGAAATAATGTTATAACAGCAACCTTAAAGTGTATGAAATGATAGTGTGCATGTGCAAGAATGTGTAGAAATCATGATAGGAATGTTTCCTTTTATGCATGTGAGAACCCCATGGTAGTTGCTATCATGTTGTAACTTAATGTGATTGAATAGTAGTAAGCATGTGATAGGATATTCATTTTGGAATGTCTTAAATCATGTATCCTATGTTTTTAAATTTGTAGAAATACCATGATAGGTTGTCTCTTATCAATGCTCAAGCATGCTATATGTTTTGCTTCGTGAATTGGAATGTAGAACCTACTGTGATGTATGCGTGAATGATGTGTATGGTTTATTTGCTGAGTCTTTTAGACTCACTCCTTGCTTCGGCGTACAGTTTTAGTTGGTGACCCGACCCTTTGGAAGAACAGTGGAGAGTGACTCCGAGCGTGGCGAGTAGCTTGGTGGAGTCGACGTTGTGACTTTTGCTTTCATAGTATGTAATGAGACAGTGTAATAGAACTATTAAGGAATTTGTGGACAAACTATGTAATTGAGTTTAGTATTTCATTATGTGGACTTTATTTTTTATTTTAATTGTGTCATATGGATCATGTATGTTGAATGTGGATGATGAAATGAAATGAAATGAAGACATTGTTCTTTTACTTCCGCTACTCTGTACTTGTATTTGTGTATATCTCAATCATGTATGTTGTGCTTGGGTAAATGTCCCACTGTGACGGGACTCATCACTATACCGACGTGGATTGGTTAATCGTACCGGTATAAGGAGGGTCGTCACAGTTGTGCTCTTGAAGCTGTTAGTTTTCGCGTGTTTCTCTTGTGGGCCTCTGGTGGAGAGTCCCTTTTTGTTGGTCTTGAGTCGTTTCAGGCCGTTGGTGCGGTTGTGTACTGCACCTTGAGTGTTTTCTTTTTGTGCTTCGTGCCTTGTGCCATGAGGGTTGGGGCCGGCATGGCTTGTCGTGCCCTTCTTAGGCTTGCAGTTTCTTGCGTGTGGCTTTTGGCAGGTCTCTTGTGGAGAGTCCTCCCCGTTAGCCCGTGTTATTCGGCTATTGGTGTAACTGTGTTGCATCTTGCCTGGTTTTGGTGCTTGTGGTGGCACCCTCTACTCGTGCTCGAGTGGTTTTTTTTCATGCCGTCTGGAGCCCTGGTGCATTGTGTTGCACTTTGGGTGGCTCCTGGTGCTTGTGTGAGCACCGTGTGTTGTGTTGTATTTCCTGATCGTGAGCTCCGTGCGTTGTTTAACGAGTTTGCTCGATGTTGGAGGCGTTGAGCTTTCTGCCTCTGGGACACTTTATGCTGGCCGTGCCATATGGCTGTACCATTACCGCTATGGGGTGGCTGCTTTGCCTTGTCTAGGTAGCCCTATCGGTGGTACGCCAGCTTTGGTCGTGGCCTGTGTCCGGGTTTCCCCTCTCGCTTTGGGAGCGAGTGTGTTCGTTGGGGTACCCTGTTTTAGTTTGGATTTCTTTGAGGTCGACGTGCTGCCCTCCCCTCTGCAGTGGTTTCGTTTCCCGTGCGGGTTGCCGACATCTTGAGTTGCTTGGCCTTGCCAACCTCAGACGTCTTCCTTGGTTTTGTCTCTGTCCGTGTTCCTGTGGAGCATGTGGTTCAGCTTTCTGTGGCTCCACAGTCGTTGTGTGTCCTTGTCGAACCACGAGGATGATCTGGGTGAGATCTCGTGGTGCCGAAGGACAGTGTCTTGCTCGCCGTGGGTTCTCCACGTGCGTGTTTTCCGCTTGGTTTTGGGTCACCATTAAGAAACTCTCGTTTGGCCTTACCGTAGGTGCTAGCTGTTGCTAGACGTGCGGAGCCATTCAGCGACGTCTTGTGGATGGCCTCTTGGCGTTTCCTCGGTTGTCGTCAGTGGTTGGGGACCTCTGTCTAGCCGCTGGTGACAGAGTGAGTTACTGACCGTTTGGTCTCAACAGTGTGGACTGTTGAGGCTCAGTCGTGGTTTCCGACTGGCGGTTTCAGTGTTTCTGGTCGGCTTGGTGCGCGTCGCGCTTGTGGAGTTGTCGACGTCTGCTTGGTGCTCTGCGCCATTGTTGTGCACTCTGTGAGCTGTCGGATGTCCGGTTAGGCACTCCCTTTGTGGCAGGGCCGTGGTGGCGACCACCGAGAAGTCGCGGTGCGACTTAGTGGTTGATAGCCCACGAATGCGTCGTTAACATGTGACTAACAATCTCAAATAATCGGCCTACACTAAATATTTTAACAGTAGTTAAGTGGTGAGACCGAGTCGAATCCACGGGAAAAAAGATTTTAGAGTTGAAAACGTTGGGTTTTAGTCAGGAAAACAATGTGATGATATTGAAACTAAGTTTCATTAATTAATCTAAACTATGCTAATAAGTAAAGAGAGAGATAAAGAGTGAATGAGAAAACTCAAGAGACAAACATCTAAAATTGCATTCTACTAAACAAAATGATCAACAAAGATTGTTTTATACTACCAATAAATCATTACTATCCTAAGAAAATCTGGAAATTAGAGAGAGAAGGAGAGAGAGAACGAAGAGAGAGAATAAAAGATGAAGAGAAAAGAGAGAGACAAGAGAGAGAAAACAAGAGCGAGAGAGAGAGCGCAAGAGAGGGATAGGAGAGAGAAGCGAGAAAATAGAGAGAAGAGAGAAAATAGAGAAAGAGAGAGAGAGCGTGGAGAGGGGAGAGGTAGGAGATAGAGAGCGCTGAGAGAGAAGAGAGGCGAGAGAGAGACGAGAGAGAAAGAAGAGAGATAGAGACGAGAGATAGGAGATAGAGAGAGAGAACAGCGGCGAGAGGAGAGAGAGGGCAGCGCGGCGCGCTGCCTACGTGCATGCAAAGCATGCACGTAGGAGGGGCGCGGGGCGGCCTGGGCGTGCGGCCAGGCGGGCGCGGGCTGAGGCTGGGCAACGGCCGGCGGGCGAGGCTGCGGCGCGCAGGGGCGCGGGCTGCTTGGAGGCGGCTAGGCGTGGCAGCGACGAGGCGGTACCGGGCGCGAGCGCTGCTGCTGTCGTTCTGCTTCTGTCACACACGAGAAGAGAGAGACCGGGAGTAAGAGAGGGAGAAGAAGACGAGGAGGAGAAGAGATCGGAGGAGAAGGAGAGAGGGGGGGAGAGAAGAGGGAAGAATAATGGAATGAGAGAGAGAGAGGAGAGTTTTATAAAATGTTAGAGAAAAGAGAAAGGGGGAGAGTTTAAAGGAGAGAGATTTTTGGAAAATAGAGAGAGATTTTAAAAATGAGAAAGTGTTTTGAAAAGAAAGAGAGAGAGAGAATATTAAAAATAGAGTCTCTCATTATTCTCTCTTGGTCTAATCAAATTTATTGGCCCATTTGACACTTCATTTCTTGGTCCATTAATCCTGCAAATACAACACAGTAGAGATTTAATCAATATCATTTTTGTAATAAATGACAATAATTTGTGTAAAATTAAGAACCATAAGATAATAAAATAACATGATTATCATTAATAACATCATCATTATCACACCCCCCAACTTACTCATTGCTAGTCCCTAGCAATGCACATAAGTAATAATTGGGACAAACAAGAGTTCAAACATCATACTTCATGACAAGAAAGTAAGAATGAGAATGCTTGGTCATAAGTATTTCAAGTTACAATCGAGAGTGTCAAAGGCAAATATGTCAGTTCATGTCATTAGACAGTTCCTCAAGATACACACAAAATTCATGACTTTTGTATAATGTTTGAGCATTAATAAGAGGATGCATGGGCTTTTTACTTATCACTCAAGGATGGTATCACCTCTACACTCCTTAAATTTGATCTTCGAATTACAGGTAGCTTTCACTCTGCCTAATTCTTTTTTTTCATGCTCTCTTTTTTTTCTTTTCATTTACATGGTGCTGCACTTCCCTTCACCGTTGACGCGAGCCTCAACTCTTACCTTAGGAGCCACAGGCCCGGTTACTAAGATCAGGGGCATTTTCCATGTTTCTTTTTTTTAATTTTTTTTTTATTTTTTCACTACTACACACATTTCACATTTATTTGTAGCCAGGTAGCTTTTCCCAGATTGGTCATCAATAGGAATGTAGAATATCAATCAATCAACCTGAATGTTCGGTAAAACTCTCATCATCCATTTGAATAGCTCAAAATCCACAGTAAATTGTATGTTGTGCAATAAATTCGGGGAAATTTCTATAACAATGTGTATGATCTATCAGGGCTGTGAACTGTCAAATCTGATATTCATGTTATGTTCCATGTTAAATTGAATTATGAATAGCATGAGACTGAATGTTTTAATTTCTGTAAATATGATAACTCAGAAAAATGGAAATTTTCATGTAAGGTCACGAACCTGCAAATAGTGTGTGGTTAAAATTTCATGTTATTTGGATAACTATAGAGTGCTCTCAAATTTCCATGCGAAACGAGTGTTCAACGCCTGCTAATATAAACATGGTTGATTATGTATGTTTCAACCTGATTAGTGTAAGGTACTGAATGTTTGATTTCTGCCAACAGTAGTATCATGAATAGGAAAACGAGCCATGTGTATTAGTGAGAGAATGTGAAGACATGTGTATATCATGTGTAATATGCGTGTTAAAAATCAGATGTGTAATGTGTAAGAATGTGCCATGTGTGACACTGCTTCCATAGAGGGCCCGTGGAACCGTACCATGGAAAAGTCCCCATGGAAGGTTCAATGTTAAGATCCTAAGGGCATTAGGATGAAATCCTGGAGGTGGACAAGTACCACTGGTTAGGGTGGAGACTTGTTCTCCCGGTCTGCGCAGTCCAAGAGTCGTCACTGTATTGCCTAGGTGGAGTCTATGTGTTATGTGTATGTGATGTGTCCTTCTAATGGTGGTTTGGACTATGTGTCATGGCACTAAATTGTGAAATGTGAATGTGGATATGTGTAATTTGTGTAGTGTGAATATGTGTAAACGTGCAATATGTAAAAAGAACTATGTGAATGAGTATATTGTGCAAACATGTGAAACCAATATGTTAGATTGTGAAATTGTGATCCATGATATGTTAATGTGAAATAATGTTATAACAGCAACCTTAAGTGTATGAAATGATAGTGTGCATGTGCAAGAATGTGTAGAAACCATGATAGGAATGTTTCCTTTTATGCATGTGAGAACCCCATGGTAGTTGCTATCATGTTGTAACTTAATGTGATTGAATGAGTAGTAAGCATGTGATAGGATATTCATTTTGGAATGTCTTAAATCATGTATCCTATGTTTTTAAATTTTGTAGAAATACCATGATAGGTTGTCTCTTATCAATGCTCAAGCATGCTATATGTTTTGCTTCGTGAATTGGAATGTAGAACCTACTGTGATGTATGCATGAATGATGTGTGTGGAGTTAATTGCTGAGTCTTTTAGACTCACTCCTTGCTTCGGCGTACAGGTTTAGTTGGTGACCCGACACCTTTGGAAGAGATAGTGGAGAGTGACTCCGAGCGTGGCGAGTAGCTTGGTGGAGTCGACGTGTGACTTTTGCTTTCATAGTATGTAATGAGACAGTGTAATAGAACTATTAAGGATTTGTGGACAAACTATGTAATTGAGTTTAGTATTTCATTATGTGGACTTTAGTTTTATTTTAAATTGTCATATGGATCATGTATGTTGAATGTGGATGATGAAATGAAAGACATTTTCTTTTACTTCCGCTACTCTGTACTTGTATTTGTGTATATCTCAATCATGTATGTTGTGCTTGGGTAAATGTCCCACTGTGACGGGACTCACTATACCGACGTGGATTGGTTAATCGTACCGGTATAAGGAGGGTCGTCGCAGTTGTGCTCTTGAAGCTGTTAGTTTTTCGCGTGTTTCTCTGTGGGTCTCTGGTGGAGAGTCCCTTTTGTTGGCCTTGAGTCGTTTCAGGCCGTTGGTGCGGTTGTGTACTGCACCTTGAGTGTGTTTCTTTCGTTGCTTCGTGCCTTGTGCCATGAGGGTTGGGCCGGTATGGCTTGTCGTGCCCTTCTTAGGCTTGCAGTTTCTTGCGTGTGGCTTTTGCAGGTCTCTTGTGGAGAGTCCTCCCCGTTAGCCCTTGTTATTCGGCTGTTGGTGTAACTGTGTTTGCATCTTGCCTAGTTTTGGTGCTTGTGGTGGACCCTTACTCGTGCTCGAGTGGTTTTTTTCATGCCGTCTGGAGCCCTGGTGCATTGTGTTGCACTTTGGGTGGCTCCTGGTGCTTGTGTGAGCACCGTGTGTTTGTTGTATTTCCTGATCGTGAGCTCCGTGCGTTGTTTAACGAGTTTGCTCGATGTTGGAGGCGTTGAGCTTTCTGCCTCTGGGACACTTTATGCTGGCCGTGCCATATGGTTATACCATTACCGCTATGGGGTGGCTGCTTTGCCTTGTCTAGGTAGCCCTATCGGTGGTACGCCGGCTTTGGTCGTGGCCTGTTTCCCTCTCGCTTTGGGGAGCGAGTGTGTTCGGTTGGGGTACCCTGTTTTAGTTTGGATTTCTTTGATGTCGACGTGCTGCCCTCCACCTCTGCAGTGGTTCGTTTCCCGTGCGGGTTGCCGACATCTTGAGTTGCTTGGCCTTGCCAACCTCAGACGTCTTCCTTTGTTTTGTCTCTGCGCGTGTTCCTATGGAGCATGTGGTTCAGCTTTCTGTGGCTCCACATCCGTTGTGTGTCCTTGTCGAACCACGAGGATGATCTGGGTGAGATCTCGTGGTGCCGAAGGACACTGTCTTGCTCGCCGTGGGTTCTCCACGTGCGTGTTTTCCGCTTGGTTTTGGGTCACCATTAAGAAACTCTCGTTTGGCCTTGCCGTAGGTGCTAGCTATTGCTAGACGTGCGGAGCCATTCAGCGGCGTCTTGTGGATGGCCTCTTGGCGTTTCCTCGGTGTCGTCAGTGGTTGGGACCTCTGTCTAGCCGCTGGTGACAGAGTGAGTTACTGACCGGTTGGTCTCAACAGTGTGGACTGTTGAGGGCTCAGTCGTGGTTTTCCGACTGGCGGTTTCAGTGTTTCTGGTCGGCTTGGTGCGCGTCACGCCTGTGAGTTGTCGACGTCTGCTTTTGTGCTCTGCGCCGTTGTTGTGCACTCTGTGAGCTGTCGGATGTCGGTTAGGCACTCCCTTTGTGGTAGGGCCGTGGTGGCGACCACCGAGAAGTCGCGGTGCGACTTAGTGGTTGATAGCCCACGAATGTGTCGTTAAACATGTGACTAACAATCTCAAATAATCGGCCTACACTAAATATTTAACAGTAGTTAAGTGGTGAGACCGAGTCGAATCCACGGGGAAAAAGATTTTAGAGTTGAAAACATTGGGTTTTTAGTCAGGAAAACAATGTGATGATATTGAAACTAAGTTTCATTAATTAAATCTAACTATGCTAAATAAGTAAAGAGAGAGATAAGAGAGTGAATGAGAAAACTCAAGAGACAAACATCTAAAATTGCATTCCACTAAAAAAAAATGATCAACAAAGATTATTTTATACTAAACCAATAAATCATTAACTATCCTAAGAAAATCTGGAAATTAGAGAGAGAACGAAAGAGAGAGAGAATAAAAGATGAGAGAGAAAAGCGTGGAGAGAGATGAAAGAGAGAGAGAAGAGAGAGAGACGAGAGAGAAAGAAGAGAGATAGAGACGAGAGATAGGTAAGAAGAGAGAGATAACAGCGGCGAGAGGAGAGAGAGGGCAGCGCGGCGCGCTGCCTACGTGCATGCAAAAGCATGCACGTAGGAGGGGCGCGGGGTGGGGCCTGGGCGTGCGGCCAGGCAGGCGGGGCGCTGAGGCGGGGCAACGGCCGGGCGGGCGAGGCTGCGGCGCGCAGGGGCGTGGGCTGCTTGGAGGCGGCCTGGGCGTCGGCAGCGGCGAGCGGGGTACTGGGCGCGGGCGCTGCTGCTGTCGTTCTGCTTCTGTCACACCAAGAAGAGAGAGACTGGGAGTAAGAGAGGGTGAAGAAGACGAGGAGGAAGAAGAGAAGGGAGGAAGAAGAGATCGGAGGAGAAGCAAGAGGGGGGGGAGAGAGAGGGAAAGAATAATGGAATGAGAGAGAGAGAGGGAGAGTTTTATAAAGTGTTAGAGAAAAGAGAGAAGGGGGGAGAGTTTAAAGGAAAGAGAAATTTTTGGAAAATATGAGAGGATTTTATTAAATGAGAAAGTGTTTTTGAAAAGAAAGAGAGAGAGGGAATATTTAAAAAAATAGAGTCTCTCATTGTTCTCTCTTGGTCTAATCAAATTTATTGGCCCATTTGACACTTCATTTCTTGACCCATTAATCCTGCAAATACAACACAGTAGAGATTTAATCAATTATCATTTTTGTAATAAAGTGACAATGAATTTTTGTAAAATTAAGGACCATAAGATATAAAATAACATGATTATCATTAATAAATCTCCATTATCACACCCCCAACTTACTCATTGCTAGTCCCTTAGCAATGCACATAAGTAATAATTGGGACAAACAAGAGTTCAAAACATCATACTTCATGACAAGAAAGTAAGAATGAGAATGCTTGGTCATAAGTATTTCAAGTTCCAATCGAGAGTGTCAAAGGCAAATATGTCAGTTCATGTCATTAGACAGTTCCTCAAGATACACACAAAATTTCATGACTTTTGTATAATGTTTGAGCGTTATAAGAGGATGCATGGGCTTTTTACTTATCACTCAAGGATGGTATCAACTCTACACTCCTTAAATTCGATCTTCGAATTACAGGTATCTTTCACTCTGCCTAATTCTTTTTTTCATGCTCTCTTTTTTTTCTTTTCATTTACATGGTGCTGCACTTCCTTCACCGTTTGACGCGAGCCTCAACTCTTACCTTAGGAGCCACAGACCCGGTTACTAAGATCAGGGGCATTTTCCATGTTTCTTTTTTTTTTCTTTTTTTTTTCTTTTTTCACTAATACACACATTTTCACATTTATTTGTAGGCAGGTAGCTTTTTCCCCACGATTGGTCATTAATAGGAATGTAGAATATCAATCAATCAACCTGAATGTTCGGTAAAACTATCATCATCCATTTGAATAGCTCAAAACAATACTTTACTGTGTTGATGAAATTTCAAATCTATTTTGAGGAAGATGCTAAAAACATAACTAGTTAACTCACCCCTTCAACTCACCACCTTCACAAGTATACACTATGAGTCAAGCTAGAATTTTTTTTTTCTTGCATGAAATACGAAGCATGAAGCACAATGTTAGGGACAAAAATTTGAAATACAATTTGTCTCTCCCCCAACTTAAATGACATTGTCCTTAATGGCATAAAAGTAATGACAATAGAATAAAGCCAATATAAGTTAAGAAAGGAGAGATGCAACCTGATGATCACATGCGGGTGGTTGCACACTAGCTTTATCAAAGGATAGTGGCCAACAAACACCTAAGACACAAAATAAAAACGAAATCAGTAGAAATAAAATTTCCTAAAAATATTGGGTTGCCTCCCAACAAGCGCTAAGTTTAATGTCTTCATCCAGACACATGGAGGTAATAGCCTCACGTAACACCCCCAATCAATTGACATCAAATTCTTGCTTTGTAAGGCATCACCAGCCATGGTGGATCAAGTGGGCCAAACTTACCCTTCATATCATTAAATGATAGAGAAATTGGGGTATTCAAGATCATATCTTCAATTAAGGAATATTCATTTGGACACTTAAAATCTTTATATGTGTTGAACACATCAATGCGAACTTTATTGTTTTCATCCTTTTCACCCACAACTTCCATTTTTAGATCCTCTTTCATGATATTGAGGTCAGATTGAGTTGGATGCTCAGAGGATTGCTTGAACTGCACAGGCTGACTTGAGTCAAAAATAGTAGCATGATCAGGAATGAAATGGATATGACTTTCAACACAAGGATGCTTAAAAGGTTCAAGTGCAGTTGACCAATCAGCTAGTGGTAGCATGTCCATGAACATGTTGGATTTGCCAAGATCAGGGAGAGGTAGGAGTTCCATGTCTTTGTCGACATCAAGAGAGACCCAGTCAATGTGGACTTCAGACAGAATTTCTAATTCTTCTCTTACCCAAGAAGAATGATTGATGATTACACCCAGCTCTTCTCCACACTCACATCTTCTCTGTAATCCACTTGAAACAATGTCACATCAAACTTGGACCTAACATCTAGATGACATTCTTTTTCGCCTCCCCCTAACTTGAGTTCAGCTAACTCACTAGAGCTTTCCTTAAGTATGACATTATGGATGGAGTCTTCTTGATGATCAGTTTCAAGTTGGGCCAAGACTTTGGATTGATTTTCAGTGGCACCATCTCCTCCTGATTTGACTCGTTAATATATCTCTCATTTTCCAAGTGGGCGTGTCCACAATCATGTTGGACTGAGAAGTTGTGGATGGAATTTGAGAGTCAAATTGTTGGTCACAATCAAGATAATGATGTGCATGATTGTCAATGGGTTGGCATGGTGACTGACTATCTTGCCTCCTTCTGATTTCCATCAGTTGAGTAATCAGGAGGTCAGTTTTGACAAAGGATTGCTCCAATTCTTGTTGTTGTTGGGTGAATGTTTGCTCAAAGATTTGTTGGTTATCATGGAATTTTTGCATAAATTGCCCAAATTGATCATCGAAGAGGCCTGATTGTGAGGGAGATGTATAAGTGGACTGTGGATATACATGTCCCTCATGATGACTTTTGTCATGAATATCAATTTGGCATTGGGCCCAATGTTGAAAGTTGTGGATAGGTGGACTTTGGGTTTGGGCCAGAATAGGTTGATCTCTAAGTGTTAAGTGTGGCATTACTTCTCCGAGTGGTTGGAAGGGTGTGCCTTCAAGAGTATTTGTTAAGCACACCGGCAGATCAATGCCAAAATCCTTCATTGAACCATGAGATGATGTCAGCACCAAGAAAGGGTCCTTGAATTTCCCCTTGTGGATCTTGGTAAGCCAACTCAATTCTGTAGGAGGGACATATTGTTCATCTTTTGGGTAAGGAGTGGAGGTGTAAGGCCCTTGAAAATATTGTGTTTCTGCTTGGGTGAAAGATGGCACATTATGGAACAAATTAGTATGGCGGGCCTGATCTTGGGTAAATCTGAGAGTTGGGCCACCCAGAGAATGTACTTTCATAGTGGGCTGACAAGAAATGTGTATTTTCAAAGTAGGCTGGGCCACGTTGAATGAAAGATGAAAATGGTTTGGGTCATGGCCTATATGATGTGCTGGGTTGGCCACATATGATTGTGAATGAGAAAGATGAGACTTTTTCTCTTTTTTTATTGCAATTTTAGATTATTTTTTTTTTTTTTAGGCAGAGACAAATAAGTTGCAAACAATTAACCTAAATGACCTAGGGATCTGGGATCTAAAAGTAAGCTTTCTCACAAAGTGACTTAAACCCAACCTAAGTCCACTAACATGTATGTCCACTGGCCAGGTAAGAGGTGGGGTAGTGGGAGGCTCCCCCTAATTCCGTAGGGACCTAATTAGAGAACCACTTTCCCGCTTAGGCATTTGCCACTTAACCTCTAGCCTTAGACACCAGTTTCCAAAACTTGATAGTGGGACTAGGTGGACCAAAATCTCATTGTGAACCCTAGGTTCAATGTCTACTGCCTTTTATTGGGCTTGGGAATGCAAAAGATGCAGGAAGTTGTGGTTTGTGGGCTAAGGAAGGGTGATCAAATCCCCACCTTATCTTGTTAAGGAAATTACCCTTAAATTATTTTAGAAATGATGTGCACACCACAAAATCAAGCAAGGGGTTCTATGCAAGCATGACAAAATACATGATCATGCTTTCAAGAAAGTTAAGATTCTCACCTTGCCTCCAGCAATCTTCGATAAGAAAGGAAACTTTTTAAAAAAGAAACTTACCTAAAGATGAAAGTCTAAATGATGCATGCCCTAAAGATGGAAAGTTTCTAATCTTGACATGACATCTTTTATTGGATTCAAGTGATTAATTTTTTTTATTTTTTTTAATGAATTATCTAAACATGGCAACTAAAAAAAAGAAACTCAATCAAGAGGGTTTTAAGGGTACTTACCTCCAACGCAATCCCTCGTTCTTTTGGAAAGTAAAACAAATAGAAAGAGTGAGAGAGAGAAGGAAACTCACCTCACTTACCTTTTTCTGATTTATTTTGTGCAATTTTCGGATTTGTTTTCCAAAACAGCCCCTTTTAGTTACAGATCTCCCTTTTAGTGACAGATTTCTGACAGATTCTTCAATTTTGCAATTTTCAGGATTTTTCACTTTTTATTTGATACCTACAAAAGAAAGAAAAATATTAGCCTGAATATATACAAAAAACACCAAGATTATCAAAACTAAAAATCTAATTCCCCGGCAACGGCGCCAAAAATTGATAGCCCACGAATGCGTCGTTAAACATGTGACTAACAATCTCAAATAATCGGCCTACACTAAATATTTTAACAGTAGTTAAGTGGTGAGACCGAGTCGAATCCACGGGGAAAAAGATTTTAGAGTTGAAAACGTTAGGTTTTTAGTCAGGAAAACAATGTGATGATATTGAAACTAAGTTTCATTAATTAAATCTAAACTATGCTAAATAAGTAAAGAGAGAGATAAAGAGTGAATGAGAAAACTCAAGAGACAAACATCTAAAATTGCATTCCACTAAACAAAATGATCAACAAAGATTGTTTTATACTAAACCAAATAAATCATTAACTATCCTAAGAAAATCTGGAAATTAGAGAGAGAAAGGAGAGAGAGAACGAAGAGAGAGAGAATAAAAGATGAGAGAGAAAAGAGAGAGACGAAAGAGAGAGAAAACAAGAGAGAGAGAGAGAGCGCAAGAGAGGGATAGGAGAGAGAAGCGAGAAAATAGAGAGAAGAGAGAAAATAGAGAGAAGAGAGAGAGCGCGTGGAGAGGGGAGAGGTAGGAGAGAGAGCACTGAGAGAGAAGAGAGGCGAGAGAGGAGAGAGAGAGAAGAGAAGAGAGATAGAGATGAGAGATAGGAGAGAAGAGAGAGAGAACAGCGGCGAGAGGAGAGAGAGGGCAGCGCGGCGCGCTGCCTACGTGCATGCAAAAGCATGCACGTAGGAAGGGGCGCGGGGCGGCCTGGGCGTGCGGCCAGGCAAGCGCGGGCTGAGGCGGGGCAGTGGCCGGGCGGGCGAGGCTGCGGCGAGGGGGTACCGGGCGCTGGCGCTGCTGCTGCCGTTCTGCTTCTGTCACACCGAGAAGAGAGAGGACCGGGAGTAAGAGAGGGAGAAGAAGACGAGGAGGAAGAAGAGAAGGGAGGAAGAAGAGATCGGAGGAGAAGGAGAGAGGGGGGGAGAGAAGAGGGAAAGAATAATGGAATGAGAGAGAGAGAGGGAGAGTTTTATAAAGTGTTAGAGAAAAGAGAGAAATGGGGAGAGTTTAAAGGAAGAGAGATTTTTGGAAAATCGGAGAGGGATTTTAAAAATGAGAAAGTGTTTTTGAAAATAAAGAGAGAGAGGGAATATTTAAAAAAATAGAGTCTCTCATTATTCTCTCTTGGTCTAATCAAATTTATTGGCCCATTTGACACTTCATTTCTTGGTCCATTAATCCTGCAAATACAACACAGTAGAGATTTAATCAATTATCATTTTTGTAATAAAGTGACAATGAATTTGTGTAAAATTAAGGACCATAAGATAATAAAATAATATGATTATCATTAATAACATCACCATTATCAGTGGTCTCTTTGCACCTATTGTTTTCACCGACTGGGTTTCGCCCTTAATTTCGAGGACAAAATTATTTTTTTTGTTGGATGTATTGTAACATCTCGGGCTTTCCAGGTTCTTCCAATGCGTGTTGGATGACTAGACACTAACACGTCTGGCCTGGGCGACGCGTTAGTGTCGCGACGGATGTGCCCGTCGTGACAGTCATCGCTATTGCGACCGCTTTTTTGTGTCGCGTTCTTGTCGCGCCCGCGGTCAACAGGTCACGACTGCTTTCCACTTTTTGATCGTCTGACGCCTGTCAGAGTGGCAGGCATGGCATACTGACTTGTCGGGTTGTCGCGGCGTCCAGGTGGGACGCGTTCTGGTCGCGGTGTGGGCAGCCGTCGCGTTAAGGTTGGTAACGCGGCGCCCGCCCCGTCACCTTCTGGGGGCCGAAGGCTAAAAGCCTTGGTCGGCGCCCCTTCTTTCCCTTTTGGCTCTTTCTCCCTTCCCTCCTCCTCTCCGAGGTGGGAAGCCTCCTTCCCCTTCTTCTCCGGCGGCGTGGAGCTTGGAGGAGCGCCGGCAGCTCGTGCGGAGCGCTGGAGGGTCATTGTGGAGCGAGGAGGTGGCGGTCGTGCCTTCGTGAAGGCCCTTGTTGTGGTTCGGTTCTTCATAATCGGTAGGGATCTCTTGTGCCCATATTTGTTGGTGTGGATTGGGAGTTCTCCTGTGTTGGTAGATAGCTTTCCAGCTTTCCCCATGCTCCCCTCCCCATTGTATGCATGTTTGTGTTGTGTGGGCGATCCCGGGATGTAGCATCCTGGTAGTCTGCCTTCCAGCTGATGTCGCGACCGCTGAGCACGTCGCGACATCAGAGAAGGCGTCACTCTGGTCGGGCGTGACCTTATCGCGGCACTGGTGGCCATCGCGATAAGAGTCGTGTCACGACCCGGTCCCCTGTCGCGACAAGGTTCTTGTCGCGACCTACTTCTCTGTCGCGACCTGGCGCTTGTCGCGGTTGCCCTGCCCGTCGCGTTGCCATCGCGACGGTTCAGGAGGGTGCGGAAACATATGGTCTGCCTCGAGTGTTTCCCATGGCCGCGGTTGGCATGTCGGCGTGTGCCCCAGGGTAGGGTTGCCCTTAGGACCTTCTGGTGGGAACGCGGCAGGTTGCCTCTCTACGTTCAGTGACCGAAGGTGACACATTCGTAGCCGTGTCCTAGCGGCGGTGCTAGGAGGCTCGCGTCTGTCTAATAATCGATTTTCTGACTGTCAATTGATTATTAGAAGAGCGATGGTGTCTATTCTGTCGGGTGGTGTTCGGCTTCTCGGCCGTGCCGTGTGTGCCGGTGTTGGCCGACGGCCCTTCTGGGGGTTTCCGGAAGGGGTGCCGTGCGTGCCTGTGCCTGTTGAGCTTGTCTTGGTTATAAGCCAGCTGTGCCGTTTCTGTGGTGGTTGCCCCACCAGTTCTCTGTTTGCCCGGAGCTAGGCACTTGAGGGCTTGTCCGCGAGATAGGTTGTTACCATTACTTGGGACCCCCAGCCCCACGCGTCTATTAGAGGGAGTTCTCCGGGCGGCGAGCTTGCTCAAGTCACGAACTTGGAGCAGAAGGGGAAAACGGTGGGGACAGCGGCGTAGAGTCGTTTGTAGAGCTCTCTTAGCTGGTCTGGGTCTCCGAGGTGGTTGATGTGCTCTTCCAGTGCGGACCAGCTAGTCCTTCTCACTACCTCGCTCTGCGTTGGTTCCGGAGCCGCGTAGAGAGGTCAGGCATGGGGCCGCAGCTCGGTCGAGCTGCGGTGGTTTGTGGTTATGTTCTTTACTGTGACTCACTAGCCTCACTCTACCTAGGGAGGTCGTAGGCAGGAGTCAGCGGCTGGCGAGTGAGAGGGGTGGACTGTGTGTCCCTCTCTTAGCTGCCTGTGGCGGTAGCTTCGTTGCTCTTATTATGACGGAGTTTCTCACGTTGTTTACAAGTGAGTCTGGTTGCCCAAGCCTGCATGGTGGTTTTAGCCTGGCTGTGTCTACTTCCGTGGGATCTGTTGGTTTGGCCTTGTGGGCTGTGTTTAGTGGTTTCCGTTCTGCGGGTTCTCTCGGGGTGCCTTGTGTAGTCACCCGGCTGCTGTTTCGGTAACCGGTTCGTTGGTTCCGTCTGTGGTGGCACCGAAGTGTGTAGTTCCTTGACCTCGTGGCATGTCCGAGGTCCAGGGTGGTTCTGTTGTGGGCCCTCAATCTTGTGGAGGTTCGAGGTGGCCGTGGCTGTGGTGAGATGTTCTCTCTCACGTGGTTGCTCAGTGTCTCTCGTGGTGACACCTGGTTGTTCCCTCCCGACCTCGTGGAGGTCTGGGATGTTGGTGCTTATGTCATGAGACTCTGGTCTCACGTGGTTGCTCCGGTGTTCCGTAAGCTTCTTTGTCTCGGCGGGTGTGTGCCGAGGTATTGCTTCTGCTTTGTGTTGACTCCGCTGGTTTTGCGGGAGTCGTGTTGGCCCGACCCTGGTTGTGGTTCGTTGCATTCCTCTGTTCCGCTGCTTTCTAGCTCTCTGCAGTAGGTGTTTCCCGCTTTACTTCTTTGTAGAGTAGTTTTGCTTTCGCTTTGTTGGATTTCCTACTGCTCTGGCTAGTAAGGGACTGGTTATCCACACTGAGCGTTATTCGCGAGGCTCACCCCCTACTCTCTTCAGGTAGGGACTCGCTGTCGCAGGAGTTCGTTTCCGGACGGTCGTGGTGGCGGCTTGTTCACCGTGCGTTGCCAGCAGTGTGAGTTGTGAGCGTGATCGCTTGTACCGGGAGTTGAGAGTGGCCTTTTTGCAAGTCCTCAGGGTATGCCCCTTAAGGACTACACCTTTCTTTCTGTACCTGTACTTTTATTTGGGACATGTTGTACATAATTTCTTTATTAATGTAAGTGTTGCCCAGTTGACGAGCCCAGAGGGGGGGGGTGAATGGGTCTTTAAAAAATTTACTCTAGAATATACCTGTAAAAAACATTCACACAAACGATCTTCGAAGGAGGTTAGTGACTGTTAGTTTAAGAATCAAACACACAAAGAAGACAATCACACAACAGAAAGGATTATCCTGGTTCGGACCTCTTTTTCCTTAGGAGTCCTACGTCCAGTCCCTGAGCAACAACTCAGGATTTCACTAACTAGGGTACAGTCCCCCTAAGGACGCAACAACACCCAGCTCAGCTGGTCTTCCTTCACACGAAGGGAATTACACCACCCTAGATACCCCACCAGGTCTTCCTTCACAACCGAAGGGAAACAACACCATGGATACCACCAGGTCTTCCTTCACACACGAAGGGAAACAATACCGTGGATACCACCAGGTCTTCCTTCACACACGAAGGGGAAGCACAAGCGAGAGAAAGAATTCATTCCCCTAGATCAAGCTTTTAAATAAGCCAGGATCTGAAGCAACTAGAACTGAGAGCAAAGATTCTAAGCTAAGCACACTCTCAGAACTACACAAGCTCTCTCAAGATTTTCACTACAAAGTGGAGAGCAAAGAGCAACACGAGAAGGAATGAGTTTCTTGGCTCTTAGGATTCTAGCAGAAGATTTGAATTGCTTCAAGGAGTGTTCTCTTCTTCGATTATCCTTGTTCTTCTCTTCTGTCTTGAATTTATATCTTCATTTGAAATCTGGCCGTTGAGGAAACCGTTGTCTCTTAGATAGGTAGACGTTAGACTGCTTGACATTTGGGAGCGTCAACAATCTTTTATCCATTTGAGCACGCAAAGAGATAATGTCTTCTGGCGTCAGTATGGTCCAACGTTATATGACAGAACATCTTTAGGACCCTGCACACATTAAATGCTAGAAAGGTAGACAGCTAGACTGTCTCTTGTTGTCAGTAAACGTTGACATGAGTTTTCACCAAAATAGCAATGCCAAATAGTTTGATCTAAAAGATGTTGACAGAGTATGCACGATAATGAAAAGATAGCATCTGCATGCATGCAGTAGATACGTTCTGTCTTCATTAAATGCACATCAGTCAGACAGATAAGAGAAGATTTTGACAATTCAGCGCTTTAAATATCAAGTCGATATAAACTATAAAGATGTTATCTATATGACTTATGAAATCGTTATGAATAAGACAGATTTGACCAAGTCGTTATGAGATATAGCAAATCGATGTGAAACGCTCATCAAATCGTTATAGAAAGCAAATCGTTGTGTTCACTGAAGAAATCGTTGTGAAACACTTAACGAATCGTTATAGAAAGCAAATCGATATGAGCGCTTATAGAATCGTTACGGCGAGCAAGTCGTTGCGAGTTCTGAAGGAATCGTTGCGACTGCTTATAGAATCGTTACGGCGAGCAAGTCGTTGCGAGTTCTGAAGAAATCGTTGCGACTGCTTATAGAATCGTTACAGCGAGCAAGTCGTTGCGAGTTCTGAAGAAATCGTTGCGATTACTTATAGAATCGTTACGGCGAGCAAGTCGTTGCGAGTTCTGAAGAAATCGTTGCGATTACTTATAGAATCGTTACGACGAGCAAGTCGTTGCGAGTTCTAAAGAAATCGTTGCGATTACTTATAGAATCGTTACGGCAAGCAAGTCGTTGCGAGTTCTGAAGAAATCGTTGCGATGACTTATAGAATCGATATGACAAGCAAGTCGTTACGCTTTCTAAAGAAGTCGTTGCGATGACTTATAGAATCGATATGACATGCAAGTCGTTACGCTTTCTAAAGAAGTCGTTGCGATGACTTATAGAATCGATATGACATGCAAGTCGTTACGCTTTCTAAAGAAGTCGTTGCGATGACTTATAGAATCGTTACAGCATCGACTTGTTTGAAACAACATGACTTTTCAGTCTTATAAAGAAATCGTTATGATGTTCAACAGAAATCGATATGGACTTAGAGAAATAGATTAAAGCTTCAGAGAAGTAATGCATACCTTTATTGGCTTGTTTGACCTTGGTAATTTTCCTGTACTTAAGACTTATGAAATATTCATTAGATATAATTGATAAATTCTTGTTTGGTTTTGTTAATCATCAAAATATATATAATTAAAATTACATGGGGACAGACTGATCATCAATCTCCCCCTTTTTGGTGATGACAAAACTGAACAATAAGCATGGATGAAAAATATCTGAAATCAGTCTGAAGATATGACATGCTAATTTTCTTCTAAAAAAAATTTATTTGAATGTATTTCAGACATGCAAATTTTCTCCCCCTTTTTGTCATTGAGCAAAAAGACAATCTGAGACAAAGAAAGAAGAGAGAAAGAAAATAGGAGTACACAAAGAAGGAGATTTCATTAACTTTGTGGAGGTACGGGTAAATAGAAAGCAGGAGACAAAAGAGAGGCAAAATGGGAGATGGTTTCCCATGCCTGTGCTTCCTGCTCTTCAAAATGAGTTTTAAAGACTCCAAAAGATACAGAGTAGGTTGGTCCCATAGAGGAAGCCATCCTTTTGAGATGAAGATCTAGGTGCTGATAGAGGAGATCAGCATATGCATTCTTGTCCATGTTCATCTTGAGGAATCGACGAGTCCCAAAGCTGGCACAGGTGAGGAATTGGTCCATGGTCACAGGATAGTGATTGTGACTATCTCTGAGAGCTTTATGCAGGGCTACATATACTTTGTATCTTTCCTCCCAGACTTTGAAAGGGTCATCAACAAGATGTATAGAATTCATATCCAGGAAAGTAGCTGGAGAAATGGCTGGTTTGCCTTCCCTGGCCTGAGCTTCATTGAGTGCAAACAACTGCTGAGCTGACAGGGGCTAGAACTTGGACCATTCTGAGGATGTCAGCCTTTCACATTCAGACAGAATGGGGGCTAGAACTTCAGCACTTACATGCCCCTGGTGATATTCCCTAAATAGGAATCTAGGAAAAGCAACCAGGCAGCCTTTCTGTACTTTAATTCTGCCCATTACTCTGGCAAAATGCTCAAAGATGATGGATCCTACAGAGGATTCCATGACAAGGAAATGGATTTGAGGAAGGGCTATCTCTTCAGGTACTTGGAGGGTAGCAAAATCTACCTGAACATCTGAAGTTTGAGAGATATCCGGAGTTAGAGCTGAAATGGCCTTTCTGAATTGGCTGAGCTGAACCTCTGGAAGTCTATGAACATATCTGTAGTTGTTGAATAGCATGAAATGCCTGATCATTTTGATTTCCTTTTGAATGTAGGGTGCCCAAAGTTCCTTATGATATATCCTGAACCACTCTGATAAGGTCAGGGAGTGGTCCCTATGAGGGAATCTAGCAGATTTGGCAAGAATGAATTTCTTTAGGAGATCCTTGTGACCTTTGCCCCACTGCTCTTCAGTTTTGGAGTGGGCAAGAGAGAAGATTTTGGACTTTTCGGATTTTGAAAGAGAAGTGTAGGGTAGAATGGTGTTCAAATGATCTGAAAGATTTTGAAAGGGAAGGTTAATGATGGTGGCAAGAACAACTTTGGAAAGGTATTCCCTATACAGTGGGTTATGTTTGTTGTCCACTGTGAGAGAAAACCACAAAGGTGGGTATTTGGTTCAGAGGAAAGGGAGGAAGTAGAAGTAAGTTTCCTCTTCTTGGGGGCAGGACTAGAAGGGTCTGCCCTATGAACATGTTCACCAACCTTCAACACAGACCTGAGGATCCCTTCCTCAAACTCATCCTTTATTTGTTCCATAAAGGGAGAGTTAAGTTGGGCTCTTTCAGGTATGATAGTGATGAAAGAGGGTGGAGGAGTAGGATGAAGAAAAGAGTGGGAAGTAGTTGGGAGGTCATCAACTGGTCCAAGGGAGGGACCAGAGGAGGAGGAGGAGGAGGCTCCAGCTGAGGATGCTGGAGGGGCCTCATGGATAGGAGAAGGAGATGAAGTGGAATGAGGAGGAAATGGAGTGGGAGAGGAAATTGGTCTGGATTGAGGCTTCTTGAATGTTTATGGAGCAGGAGGAGCTATAGGAGCTGAGGGTGGAGTTGGAGGAATAGGTATGTGAGAGGGAGAAGAGGGAGCTGGGGGCTTGGGTGCCAAGGACTCTTCTGCCTCTTTCTGCACAGACTCACTCTCCAATGGCCCTGATGGCCCTGACCCTTGCTCAAATGGCCCTGGAGGCCCTTCAACCTGATCAGCTAGCCCTGTTGGCCCTGCCTCTTCTGGTGTTGCTGCTGCTTCTGGTGCTGGCCCTGATGGCTCAGACACATTTTCTCCAGGCTCCTGAGCTGCTGGAGGAGGAGGAGCTGGAACTCCAACTGCCTTAATAATATCCGAGAGCATGCCTTTCATGCTACTCATCTCCTTATTAAACCATGTCATAGCATTTCTGATTTGAGCTAACTCTTTGTTGGCTGAAGCTTGGCTCAGAAATATAGAATTTACATCTGACTGGAGAGAACATAATAGCTCACCTTGCACATTCAGCCTTTCAATCATTGGCTTCAAATTTATAACAATTTTCTGTTTGACCTGCCTCTCAAAAGGTGTCTCAGCCAGGAGAGGAACTTCAGAGGCAACTTCTTTTCCTTTCTTCTTGCCTTCTTTTGCTGGAGGAGGTTGATCATCATCTGAGCTCGAAAAGCTTGCAGTCTCCCCTTTCTGTCATCCAAATTTGGAGAATCTCTATGCCTTTCCTCCTGACCATCAACAACTGGAGTTGCTTCTACAGAACCTTCTTTTGATAGCTCCCCCTCAATAGGAGCATCTTCTTCTTTTGATACTTGCTCCCCCTGAATGGGAGCATCCGCCATCACAGAGTCACCCTGAGCAGCTGGGTGCTCTAGCTCTACTGGAACATCTTCCATTGGTATATCAATGTGGCCTGATGCCACAGCCTCTTCAGCAACTCTGCCACTAGTTTCTGTAGCACTAGTGGTGGAAGGAATCGAATCAATAATATCTGAGAGAATAGATGCAACGACAGTTGAGGGTAGTGGGTCCTCAACTGGAATAATATCCTCTGGGAGAATATCCTCAATTCTCCTCTCTGCAAAATTTAGAGCTAATTCTTCTGGAAATTCTGAAGCTGCTACTGATACTCTTTCTTCTTCTACTGTAATTTCAGGCTGAACTTCTGCTATAGAGGGGCCTGATGATTCTGCTGCTCCAACTGCTGGAACTGAAACTGACTCCACTGGCAATTCTGGAATCATAGCCGCTGATCCCATTTCCTGATGAACAACTGAGGCGTCGTCAATGATGGCTTCGCCTTCAGCAACTGAAGCCTTGGACCAGACACCATTTTCCACAGAGAAGCCACTCTTCTTCAGGTTCCTGGACCTGATTGCTTGGCCCATTTTCTCTACAACTGCCCCAGAAAGATCAACACCGAAGTGTTTGAAGATCTTGGTAAGTAGGTGGGCATAGGGCAGGGACACATTTAACTTGCTCTTGGTGTCCCAAATCTGATCTCTGGAAAATTTCATTCTTTCCATCATCACTGTGGCCATATTTATCTCCTTATTTGAATGGCCCAGTACATCATGTCAGAGTCGGCCTTTGTGCAAGATGAAAATGTTGCACTTCTGGGAACTAAGATTTGACATACAATAAAATGAAGGAGGCGGTTGAAAGCAGTTAGTTGATTTATATCAAGCTTCCATCCCTTAGCTTGAAGCCTGGCCCTACAATTCCCAAACCTTTCACTTGGGCATCCACAGTGTGAACCCCACTAAACCCGGAAGCCTTCACATCAAACAACATCTTCAGCAACTCAGGGTCTATTCTAATCAGGGTTCCCTTTACTGAAGAAACTAGGGACCCATCATCCTCTGTTCTCAAACAAACGAAGAATGCTTTTACCAGGTCCGGATAACTATCCTCAGAAACGGTGGTAACTCCCGTCCACTGCATCTGATTGATCAATTCTACCACGCTGCTCATTCCATTTTTCCTCAGATTAGCAACATCGACTTCTTTATTGCCACAGAGCTTCGTCTTCACAAAGGTAAACCTCTCCTGCTGCTCAGGAGTGAGAAACTCGGCGCTGTAGCCACCCAAACTGCCGGCGATGACTGGTGCGGCCATGGATTCAGGTGGGAAAGTCTCTGGAGGGTTGAAACAGAAGGAGAAGAGAAGGAATCCTCAAGAAATTTTGCGGGAAGGAGGAGGAAGGTTCAAATTTGCAGAGGGTTGAGGTATGAGTTGTTAGGGCATCGGCTCATGCGACAGGATAAAAAGGGGAAAAGGTAGACGATGAGATACGAATCGTTCTGTCATTGATTTTATGAATAAATAAATGCACTGGGGAAAGTGAGGCGCCAAAAGGCGGCAGAAGAAGATAAAAGAGTTTGACTATTCAAACCGACTTCAATGAGAGAGCGGTTACAAAGGATAATTTGAATTTCTTTTGCTTAAAGCCATGGAGGGAAAAACTGCTTAATTCTAAAATTTAATGTGTCGGTTTTAAACAGAACCTTTTTCACAAATTGCACATGCCTAATTCCCTTCTAAGAGACGTGAATCTCTCCTCGGATAAGGCTTTTGTGAAAATGTCTGCTAACTGACCATTTGTATCAATAAAAGATATTTCAATATTACCATTTGCAACATGATCACGAATAAAATGATATCTAACCTCAATATGCTGTTCCTTGAATGTTGAACTAGATTCTTGGTGAGATTAATGGCACTGGTGTTGTCACACAACAGTGGGATGGATTTCATGTTTAATCCGAAAGCTGTAAATCCCTTCGTTGTGACTTTGGGCTGCCATGGATCTTTACTCTTCAGATCGTTGGATCCTTTCTTTGTCGAAGAGACTCGCTCTGATACCACTTGTTGCCCAGTTGACGACCCAGAGGAGGGGGTGAATGGGTCTTTAAAAAATTTACTCTAGAATATACCTGTAAAAAACATTCACACAAACGATCTTCGAAGGAGGTTAGTGACTGTTAGTTTAAGAATCAAACACACAAAGAAGACAATCACACAACACAAAGGATTATCCTGGTTCGGACCTCTTTTCCTTAGGAGTCCTACGTCCAGTCCCTGAGCAACAACTCAGGATTTCACTAACTAGGGTACAGTCCCCCTAAGGACGCAACAACACCCAGCTCAGCTGGTCTTCCTTCACACGAAGGGAATTACACCACCCTGGATACCCCACCAGGTCTTCCTTCACAACCGAAGGGAAACAACACCCTGGATACCACCAGGTCTTCCTTCACACATGAAGGGGAACAACACCCTGGATACCACCAGGTCTTCCTTCACACACGAAGGGGAAGCACAAGCGAGAGAAAAAATTCAAGCCCCTAGATCAAGCTTTTAAATAAGCCAGGATCTGAAGCAACTAGAACTGGGAGCAAAGATTCTAAGCTAAGTGGAGAGCAAAGAGCAACACGAGAAGGAATGAGTTTCTTGGCTCTTAGGATTCTAGCAGAAGATTTGAATTGCTTCAAGGAGTGTTCTCTACTTCGATTATCCTTGTTCTTCTCTTCTGTCTTGAATTTATATCTTCATTTGAAATCCGGCCGTTGAGGAAACCGTTGTCTCTTAGATAGGTAGACGTTAGACTGCTTGACATTTGGGAGCGTCAACAATCTTTTATCCATTTGAGCACGCAAAGAGATAATGTCTTCTGGCGTCAGTATGGTCCAACGTTGTATGACAGAACATCTTTAGGACCATGCACACATTAAATGCTAGAAAAGTAGACAGCTAGACTGTATCTTGTTGTCAGTAAACGTTGACATGAGTTTTCACCAAAATAGCAATGCCAAATAGTTTGATCTAAAAGATGTTGACAGAGTATGCACGATAATGAAAAGATATCATCTGCATGCATGAAGTAGATACGTTCTGTCTTCATTAAATGCACATCAATCAGACAGATAAGAGAAGACTTTGACAATTCAGCGCTTTAAATATCAAGTCGATATAAACTATAAAGATGTTATCTATATGACTTATGAAATCGTTATGAATAAGACAGATTTGACCAAGTCGTTATGAGATATAGAAAATCGATGTGAAACGCTTATCAAATCGTTATAGAAAGCAAATCGTTGTGTTCACTGAAGAAATCGTTGTGAAACACTTAACGAATCGTTATAGAAAGCAAATCGATATGAGCGCTTATAGAATCGTTACGGCGAGCAAGTCGTTGCGAGTTCTGAAGGAATCGTTACGAGTTCTGAAGGAATCGTTGCGACTGCTTATAGAATCATTACGGCGAGCAAGTCGTTGCGAGTTCTGAAGAAATCGTTGCTACTGCTTATAGAATCGTTACAGCGAGCAAGTCGTTGCGAGTTCTGAAGAAATCGTTGTGATTACTTATAGAATCGTTACGGCGAGCAAGTCGTTGCGAGTTCTGAAGAAATCGTTGCGATTACTTATAGAATCGTTACGGCGAGCAAGTCGTTGCGAGTTCTAAAGAAATCGTTGCGATTACTTATAGAATCGTTACGGCAAGCAAGTCGTTATGCTTTCTAAAGAAATCATTGCGATGACTTATAGAATCGATATGACAAGCAAGTCGTTACGCTTTCTAAGAAATCGTTGCGATGACTTATAGAATCGATATGACAAGCAAGTCGTTACGCTTTCTATAGAAGTCGTTGCGATGACTTATAGAATCGATATGACAAGCAAGTCGTTACGCTTTCTAAAGAAGTCGTTGCGATGACTTATAGAATCGTTACAGGATCGACTTGTTTGAAACAACATGACTTTTCAGTCTTATAAAGAAATTGTTATGATGTTCAACATAAATCGATATGGACTTAGAGAAATAGATTAAAGCTTCAGAGAAGTAATGCATACCTTTATTGGCTTGTTTGACCTTGGTAATTTTCCTGTACTTAAGACTTATGAAATATTCATTAGATATAATTGATAAATTCTTGTTTGGTTTTGTTGATCATCAAAATATATATAATTAAAATTACATGGGGACAGACTGATCATCAGTAAGAACTTTCTTGTATAGTTATTTGAATTCATTGCTTATCTCACTGGACTAAATTCTATCCCCTCCGGGTCTTCGGATCCGTGAGTGGTGGCACGACCTTTGGGGTCCCTGGCAGGGGGTCCAGGAGGTCGGGTCATTACAGCTTCAAGTCTCCTATTTGTTCAAACAGAGATCCATCTCGTACAAGGAGTTGAAGTTGTTTCGTCCTCAAACCTCAAGCTTTGTCATCATATGATCTTCATCGACATGGAGCTTGGAGTTTTTCTGGACGAACACCCTGAAGAGTTCAACCTTTGGATTTGTTCTTCAACTCTGAACTTCTTTCATTCTATTTTCCATCACTTGTGTGTGTGTTGTTGGTTTGAGCATTCCTTGTGCTCAACCCACGTGTGTGTGGTTGATGTGAGAGCATGTTTGTCTCAGACACCGTGTGTGTGTTGGTGCTGGGTTGAACTTGCTTGATAAGCAGTTTTTCCATGTGTGTGTGTGTGGACGGTGGACGTAGGATACACGAGTTGTGTAGTCCGAACCACCTTAAATCTTCGTGTCTTGTGGTTTGCATGTTCTTACATTAGATGTATGCTAGGCACGATTGTTTTTTCACACACTCATCATATTGCTAATCTCTTAAGCGCACCCTACACACACAGCGAAGTTCATATTTAGTTCATATCAGTTTAAGTGGTCTTAAAGTCAGTCATCATATTGAAAAGAAGGTTAATTTGTTTTAATTGGTAGTAATCTATTCAACCCCCCTTCTAGATTATTGCTTTAGGTAATTCCGCACACCTTTCAATTGGTATCAGAGCGAGGTTTCTCTGATTTTACAGCTTTAATAGCTTGATCTAACAATCAGGAGAGATTCTGTTCAATGGAAACTAACAAAGGTTTTATGGCTGAAGGAAACTTAGTGTCTAGGCCTCCCTTCTTTGATGGCACTGACTATACATACTGGAAAAACCAAATGCAGGTGTTTCTGAGAGCTCAAGATTATGAGCTATGGAAGATCGTAAGCAAGGGACCCTATGAGCTGCCCGCTGATGAAGACACCTGGACAAGAGAACAGATACGTAGGGGAACCTTGAACTGGAGCGCGTTGAATATGATGCAGTGCGCCGTGCATCCGAAGGAATATTCAAGAGTCTTCACATGCAAGTCAGCAAAGGAAATGTGGGACAAATTGGAGCTGATATATGAAGGTACGTCAGAGGTAAGGGAAACTAAGGCTAGCATGCTTGTTTCTTAATACGAAATGTTTAAAATGAAAATGAAGAAACAATTTCAGACATGTTTTCTACATTCATGATTTTAATCAATGGGTTGAAAGGTCTGAAGAAAGAATACAGTGAGAGTGACTTAGTAAGGAAGATACTTCGGTTTCTTCCATCCTCTTGGCATACTAAGGCCACTGTCATTGAGAATTCTAAAGACCTGTCCACAATGAAATTGGATGAATTGATAGGATCCCTGATGACCTATGAAATTAATCTAAAAAGAAAAGAATCTGAGGTCAATCCAAGAAATCCATTGCATTGAAAGCCTCTAACAAAGCCTCATCAAGTTCCAAGAAAGAGATTCAACAAGAAAATGATGAAACTAAAACTTCTAGTGAAAGTGAGAATGATGAGATGGCTGTGCTTACTAGACAATTCAATAAATTCTTCAAGTTCAAAAAGAAGGGATCAGGTAATTTCAAACTCTTCCAAAAGAGATTTTTTAAATAAATTTGATTCAAAGAAGAAAACTGACGTGATTGTTTGCTATGAGTGCAAGAGACAGGAGCACATGAGAGGTGAATGCCCAGAGCTCAAAAGAAGCTGAAAAAGGACAAGTCAACATACAAGAAACCCAGGGCCATGATGGCAACCTGGAGTGATGAAGATGAAGATGAAGATGAAAATGCTCAGGACGGTTCTGATGATGAAGAAATCCAGTGCTAATGGCAAGGAGTGAAGACTCTAATGAGGTAAACTCTTCCTTTGAAAGTTACACTGTTGAAGAATGGGAAGAAACTTATACCTTGCTATTTGAAAAATTTTGTGAATACAAATCTGAAACAAAGCACTAAGAAAGAAAATCACCACTCTTGTTGATAGCAAAAATGATGAACAACTTGCAATCCTAACTAAAGAGATAGAGTTACTAAACATTGAAAAAGAAAACCACTATGTTGAAATGGATTGCATGAAAGAAAAACTTCAAGAGAATGAAAAAGAAAAGCAAATTCTAAACAAATCTGTTGAAACTCTTTAAAATGAAAATCAAGAGATTTAGAAAAAGTTGGAAGAAGTTCAAAGGAACTAAAAAGAAAAAATGGAGATCTGTCAAGATTTGTAAAAGGCAAATAAAATCTTGATGCTGTTTTGGGAGTCAAGTCAAATATAACAAGGCATGGGCTTGGATTTCAAATTGAAAATTAAAAGAAAACTAGAGAAAAACTGATCACATCTTTTGTTCAGGACAGTCAAAGTACAAGTAAACAAGTTCATGCTAAAAACAAGACAGTCCAAGTACAAGTAAACAAGTTCAAGCTAAAAGCAAATAATTGAAAAATAAACAAAAGAATTTAGTTGGTCAACAGACAATGGCACCTGTCAACAGCCCCAAATTGAACTGTCGACAGGTATGGAAATCTGTTGAAAAAGCCAAGCCAACCAAGCAACAAAATGTCAAAAGCATTCACAAGTCCAATACAACAGTAAAAGAACTACAAAATTTCAAACTCTATCATGCAACTGTTGTAAGAAACTTGGCAATACTGAGATACAATGTTGGAATAAATTGAACATGTTGAAATGCAAACAAGTGTGGATTCCAAAGCATTTACTTTCTGGTATGATTGAAAGAATGGGACCCAAAGTAATTTGGGTACCAAAACCTCTTTTTTGATCCATCTATGCAGAAATGCCTAGCAGTCCAAAATCAAAACAAGTGGTACTTGGACAGTGGCTGCTCAAGGCACACGACGAGCGATAAAGAAAAATTATGTTTGTTAGTTGAAAAAGATGGAGGTCAAGTCGTGTTTGGAGGTAACAATAAGGGCCAAATAATTGGCACTGGTAAGGTAGGTAAGTATACCTCTATCTCTATAGATAATATGTTGTTAGTGATGGTCTTAATCATAATCTTCTGAGCATCAGCCAATTGTGTGATAAAGGCAATAAAGTTATCTTTGATTCAGATGTATGTCAAATCATTGATAAAATTTCAGGAGATGTCAAATTTTCTGGAAAAAGAGTCAATAACATCTATCTAGTTGATCTAGATGAACCAGAAAATAAAAAATTGTGTCTTGTTGCAAATAGACAGGATGAATTGTCTTTATGGAATCGTAGGCTAGGCCATGCAAGCTACAATGTTCTGCACAAGATCATGAGAATGAAACTGGTAAGTGGACTTCCTGAAATTCATTTCAATACAAATGTGAACTTTTGTGATGCATGTGCACAGGGAAAAACAAACCAGAAAGTCTTTCAAATCTAATGCACCCATAATCACTTCAAAACCTTTTGAACTATTGCACATGGACCTTTTTGGACCTACAGGAACACTTAGTCTCAATGGTAAGCATTTTGGGTTTGTCATTGTAGATGATTTTTCTAGGTTCACTCAGGTTAAATTCTTAGCTCACAAAAATAAGGTTCTGAAATTTTTTGAAGAGTTCTTTAACAAAATTGAGCATGACAACATAAACAAAATATGCTCAATCCGTACTGATCATGGGGGAGAGTTTGACAATAATTTATTTTCTGACTTCTGTAGGATCCAAGGTATTGATCACAAAATTTTCTCTCCAAGGACTCCCAAACAAAATGGAGTAGTGGAGAGAAAGAACAGAACCTTGGTGGAAATGGCTCGCACACTTCTGGTTGAAAGTCAACTCTCAAGAGTTTTTGGGCAGAAGCTGTGAACACATCATGCTACATTTTGAATAGAGCCATGGTAAGACCTGTAATGAAGAAAACCCAATATGAGCTTTTGAAAGGTAAGAAACTCAGTATTGGGTACTTCAAGATCTTTGGCTCCAAAGTTTTTATTCACAATATTACAAAGCTGATTTAGATAAATTTGAAGCCAAAAGTCATCCAGGTATTTCCTAGGCTACTATGAACATTCTAGAGCCTATAGAGTGTTCAACAATAAGAACAAGACTGTGGAAGAGACTCCACATGTTGTCTTTAATGAAACTCATCAAAAACTAACAATTTAAATGCTTGCAGGTATGATGATGAAGAAGGAAATTAACATACTTGAAGGACAAGCTGAGAAGCACCTGTCGACAGACCAAGAAGAGGCTGTCGACAGACCTGAAGAAGACCAACCAAATGATCAAATTCCTCAAGAACAACTTCCTCAACAACAACATCCTCAAGAACAAATTCAACAGGGTCAGTCCACAATATCAAATATCAGGTACGCAAAAGATCACCCACTTGAGAATGTCATGGAAATGTAAATGATAGAGTTTACACTAGGTCTCACTTTAGAAACATTGTTGAACAGGATCATTTAGCATTCATTTCTCAAGTGGAACCTAAAAACATTGAAGAAGCTCTAAAAGAAAATTCTTAGATAGATGCCATGCATGAAGAACTTGGCCAATTTGAAAGGAATAATGTATGGAGATTAGTTCCTAGAACCCCTGAAATCTCAGTAATTAGAACAAGATGAGTGTTTAGGAACAAGCTAAATGAAGAGGGAAAAGTGGTAAGAAATAAAGCTAGATTGGTTGCAAAATGGTATAATCAAGAATTTGAGGTAGACTTTGAAGAATCCTTTTCACCAGTAGCTAGGCTGAGGCAGTTAGAATCTTGTTACATATGCATGTTCTAACAAATTCAAACTTTTTCAAATGGATGTCAAAACTACCTTCTTAAATGGTTACATCAAAGAAGAGATATATGTATCTCAACCACCTGGATTTGAAGTTCATGATAAACCTAACCATGTTTATAAATTGCACAAGGCTCTCTATGGTTTGAAACAGGCACCAAGAGTTTGGTACGACCGTTTGAGCAACGTTTTGGTTAGTAAAAACTACTCCAGAGATAAGTGGACCAAACTCTCTTTACTAAATGTGTTCACAATCACATAATTTCATTCAAGTTTATGTGGATGACATTATTTTTGGTTCCACTAATCCCTCACTGTGTGAAGAGTTTTCAAAACATATGCATAATGAATTGAGATGAGTTTAATGGGGAAGCTACAATTCTTTCTTGGCTTGCAGGTCAAGCAATATGAAGATGGCTTCTTCATTAACCAAGAGAAATATGTCAAGGAGCTACTGAAATGATTTCAGTTCGAACAAGCCAAACCAGCATCTACACAATGAGCACAAGTGTAAAACTGGAAAGTGATGAAAAAGGTAAAATGGTAGATGAAAAACAATACAGAGATATGATTGGCTCTCTTCTTTATCTTACTGCAAGTAGGTCGGATATACAATTAGTGTTTGTCTTTGTGCTAGATATCAATCTAGTCCAAGGGAAAGCCATTTGATTACAGTTAAAAGGATCTTTAGATATCTCTCAAGAACATGTGATTTGGGTTGTGATATCCAACTGGTTGCAATTTTGATTTAATCTCCTATTCTGATGCTAATTATGCTGGTTGCAAAATTGATAGGAAAAGCACTAGTGGGTATTGTCAATTCCTAGGGGGTTGCATGGTTTCGTGGGCATCCAAGAAGCAGCACTCAGTTGCACTCTCCACTGCAAAGGCAGAATATGTTGCTACAAGGAGTTGTGCAGCTCAAGTGTTGTGATCAAGAGTCAACTGTGTGATTACAACATTGACATTGGATGCACACCTATCCTATGTGACAACACTAGTACTATCAATCTCACAAAGAACCCAATTCAACATTCTAGGACCAAACACATTGAGATAAGACATCATTTTCTGAGAGATGAAGTTGTCAATAAAAACCTTGAACTCAATTTTATTCCAACTGAAAAAAAAGTGGCTGACATTTTCACTAAACCTTGAGTAAAGATAGATTCACATCATTGAGAAGGGAACTTGGTCTATGCAAAATTCATGAATATCATGCTTGTACTAATTCTGTGAAAATTGGTTGCCATAAATATGCTTAAATTGCTTGAATGTTGTTTTTCCACATGCACACTTATGGGGGAGTAAGTCAAAGTGTTTTTGAGTGAGATGATTGAGGGACACCATTTTCATAATCATCTTGTCATCATATCCCATTCACATGATCCACATGTCCCTCAATCCAAAGCCTTAAATCTGCTTTTTTTCTGCAGCTGTCGATAGCCATGAAGCTAACTGTCGACAGATCACCTCATCCAGAACCAATTCTTGTTGTTTCACAGTAGCTGTCGACAGCCACCTTTCAACTGTCGACGATGACTCTTGTTTTGTGAATTCTTCTCCATTGTCCACATCTTCCATGAGGTTGTTCATTCTTCTTCTTAAAGGGGAGAATTGGGCATTTACACTTAATTACAACCTTTCATACTCATATAGTACCAAAGACATGCCTTAATCACATGATTTGATAATAATTATCTGTGTATGAGTCTAGGTTGTATCATCTAGAACACATTGAATAATCTAATGGGCTTAACATAACTCAATTGAATAACTTCCTTGTGGATCCTATTCTGAAATGGTCTGGTAAGTAGGAAGATCTTGGACTAATGTTCTCCATTGGCTTTTGACCGTAAACAATTTCTTGACCTTGATTCTAAATTTAAAAAAAAAAAGGAGAAAAGCTACCTATTTCTAATTCTTGAAAATTAAAAAAAAGGGGCAAAGGCAGAGCAATGATAGGTCAATACAAAGTAACCGGGGACATGGGCATCACAAATGACTGACTTCGCATCAAAAAGTTCAACTGTCACCTCTGCAACATGGTATGATGGTTACTTACTGTAGTAACCCGGAAAATTTCATATTAAAAATTTGAAATAATAAATTTCTATAAAAATGGAATAATAGAAACATACGTACCATTATCGTATGTGCAAGAACACATCTAAAAATTCGTAAAAATTGTAAATCAACTCCAAATATTATCCCTAAGTGTCAACGAACGAATTCATGCATAAAAAATCCAATTGGCCAAACGTACGTCACAACGTGACTAATTATCCAAATTAGGAAGCTAAGTCGGAAAACCGTTAACATGGAAAAATAACACGCCCATAAATTAAACGAACATGTCGAAGAGATTTCCAACATCATGAAATGAATAACCATTATCGGGTTTGGACCAATGGACCTCTCATAGCCATGAATAAATTCAAATAAGAAAATGAAATAAAAATCATAACTTTATTATTCCCTAATTAAAAAGGGAAAAACCTATAAGATAATTCCAATAAATAATGGGCTTGGTTAAATGGACCCATTAAATTTAGTGGTCCAAAATAAGGAATTTAAAAATAAGAATAATGGGAAAATCCCTAAATTCGCAACTTAAATATTACTTAATAGAAAAGAGACATTTAATGCATTAAATAAGTAATTTGAGATGGAATTGGATTCCTAAATACCCATATGGTTTAGCACGAATTTAGACCTCAACCTAACCCAAATAGAAGTTGGAAAGCAAGGAAGGAAAGAATGAGTTAGGAAATCTCGTAATTAAAGAGAAATTTGAGTAGTAGTAGGAATAGGAACCCTTACTAGCTTAAATACTCTCTTAACTCTCCATGGCCGGCCCTGAAACTTTGCTGGGGCTTGCTGGACGTGGAGAGAAGGTCAAGGAGGAGGAGAATTCGTGGGGATAAGGCTCTCTCAAGTATCTTCCTTTGTTCTTCAATTTCTAGCCCTAGAAGAGTAAAACGATTAAAGGTAGGCATTCTCACGAGCAAAACTCAATTAAATCCATCTGTAGATTGTTCCATACATCAGGAACAAAAGCCCTCTTGTTTCACTCTTTTCATCGAGCCAATCTTTTGATCTCTATTTTGAAATTCTGCAAATATGATGAACCCGACCCTTTTTCTTTATTCTTGATCTCCATGTATACTCAACCTCATGCTCTCAATTTTAACTAGAGTTACTGATGGATGTTAGGCATCTTTTGGCCCTAAAAGCCCGAATTTTTATCCATCCTTTGTCACGAATTAAATCTTGCATGATTTCGACAATGTACTGTTACGGTTTAACCTTGACTTGTGTTACAAGTTCCATACCTCTTTGTGGAGTCGTTTTTAGACCAAGTGTTCAACAGAGAAACTTGTTACTCATGTGTCTACTTTCATTTGGCACTGGTTGCCCAATTTTTGTTGACTATAGTGAGAGTATTAGTCCGAACATTACCATTGTGTCAGATTCACACAGTCAGTCACAATACATTTATTACCTAGTCAAATGACCTTTGTTTCTCAATATTTGCTACTGTAGAATATATGGAAGTAATCTAACTAACAAAGGTGGTTTCACTCGATTTGGATCACCCTAGCATTTGTTTTGATTTTTCAAACCCACAGTGTCAAACTCAATCCAAGTCGGAGTTGGAAATAGGTAGAAAAAGCAACCCAAACGTATTTGTCAGGTAGCGACAGGTCGACACGTCGCTACCATAACGCGACAACATCATGGTCGCGACCCATACCAAAAATCAGGCTGTTTCGTGGTATTTTTCAGAAGGCGACAAGATCATGGTCGCCTTCATGTTCTGAAGGCGACAGGCACTGTGTCGCCTTCTGCCTATGTCCACTTAATTGGCCATAACGTTTTCTATAGACCTCGGATTGACGAGCCGTTTTCTTTGCTGGATTCCTCATTCAAAGGGCTTCAATTGGTATATTCATGTGTGAGATTTGAATGAAAAATCAATGAGTTATGACCTTAGGAAGTGAAGGGAGGGATTGCATTGCCTTCTAAAAGACATACATCTTGGTTTCCGTCGTTTTGCGTCGTTCTTACATGTGTGAGTTTGATCTCTTCTAAGAAGGTTCTAGAAAGTCTTAACATGCATTTATCAACCCATATCAAAGTTAAAACATGTTTACATAATTTTTAATTGATTTTAAGTTCATGATCATGCTCTCTATTGCCGATTATCCACTTGCCTTGTTATCAAACTTGCTAAAAACACATGTATAAAATGGAGTCATATTGAATGATTTAAAATGTAATAACACGACATCTTTCTATCTATGATTTCTCTCACACGTTCACACATTTGAACCATCCAATTATGGCTTGACTTGGCACAAAATATCTCATAATGTATCTGGTTAATTTATTGCAATAATGTACATTAAATTGCTCTATTTTAAATGAACTTGTCTTCGTTTCGGTGTTGTTTGGGAATACCGTTACCGACGCTCCACTGTTCTAGAATTCCTCTAGAACGTCGGGCACTTGTTTCTATATACACACTTTCCTTGACTTGGACGAACTCTCCGTCAGATATTCCTTCTGTCGGACTAGTGAATCCTTGTTCAAGACCTCCGTAACTCTCCTCTGTCCATGGATTCCCACATGGTCGACGAGTCGGTTGTACCCTAACACCTATGATACCCTTTAGGGATCGACAAGATCCAAACAACCTTAGTTGCTCTCGCTCTTATCTTGATTCACGTCGGACCTCTGGACCTGTACATAACATGGCCAGCGGAAAGGTAGTGTATTCCACCTGACTGCCAACACCGTACGCGTGTGTTGTGCAACTATTACTATCTCTTGTTACTCGACGTTTCACGTGCAATGACCATAAGATCTCAGCTACACTCTACTCGCTCATCTATTCAAGTTCACTCTACTATCTCATCTATCTAGTCTATTCATTTGGAATCTCTTGGTACCCTTGAGCTGTGTGCTCCTATGTTTTGTACTATTTCATGACTGTCTAGCGCTATAATATGGGTCTTGTGACTCTACTGTATCCAATGCATACTGTGCAGGGAACGGAGAGTGTCCGAGGGGCTCCAATCTAGTCCTGGGGGCAGAGAGCCACCCGAAAATACCTGCAGGGGCTATAGACGGTGTTCTGCATTGCACCGGTTCTGAATACTGTATTGGCTAGACATCTGACTATTATCCTTTTAGTCTGAGGAGTTCAGACGTACTGTGATATTACTGTGCTATCACAAACATTTATACTATTAGTCTGAAGAGTTCAGACATACTGTGCAATTACTGTGCTATCGCAGACTGTTACTGAACGACTACTGTCCTAGAAGTGACTATTGTCGTATTCTACTAGTGCACCGTTGTGCAACCATACACGCTATCTCGTTACACGCTATATCGTTACACGCTATCTCGTTACACGCTATCTTGTCATACGCTCTACTTGCTCTACTTGATACTTGCTATCTTGAGTTTATTGCGTACTATCGTGACTTAATCGCATTCAAAGTTCTACTCTCTCGTTGTCTAATGACAATAAAATGCTATACTCTCTCGGCTATCTACAGATAACCAAAGTGCCATTACTATTTCGATTGACAAAAGTTAATCAAAAGTGTTATACTATCTCGATTGATGAAAATCAATCAAAGTGCAATTTACTCTTTACATGACCAACTACTATCTCTCCTTGCTATACATGTCGCTTGCTATTGCTTGCCATTGTCGCTACATGCTGTTGCGTTGTTATCATTCTATCGTGACTTGACTTTAGTCATCGTGCTATACTTGATTCATCTGCTATCTGAACCATGTTACTTGTGCTATTACTTTCTCAACTTTACATGACTCGCTCTATCATTAGTTACTCTGCCATTTAATACATTAATTATTTAAAGCCTGCTTGATCCTGAGATAAGTCACTGGGCGTTATTGCTCACCCTTCGTTATTTGTTATTGTGTCTCAGGTAAGTCGAACAATGACGTTACACACACCAATGGGATAGGACCCGAGTGATGAGTGACCCAGAGTCAAGTCATGAAGTTGCCCTAGTACAATGGAGTCTAGTAGTTATTGCTTTATATTTCTTTTCAATGTAATGATGTCATTGAGCCTTATGTGTGGCTCTGAATTAGTGGTTGTAATAGTCTTAGTGATTTTATAATGAAATAAAGAGTTTATTCCAATTATTGTTTATTAGATGCTCTGATGTTTGCGAAAGTATGCGCAATTTTCGTTACCATACTCGTTGTTCCGTTCTCCTCCGATTTATTCCGCTGAAATTGGAGGGGGCGTGACAGTTGGTATCAGAGCCTAGGATGTCCTTATTAGGATATTTTAAGTCTAGGGATGTTCTAGGTGAACTGCCATAACCGTGTCTAAGTCAGCCGCCATACCTATGTGAGAGATTGGGTAAAGCTTGGGGTTATGCTAGGAGCATAACTATATGTATAAGTACCCTAAGTTTAAGAAGGAAATTAATAAGTATTATTGCTCGCAGGAACTAGAGGAGATGGCTGGCGAGCATGCACCAATGCACGAATTACAACAGACCGTACAGGGGTTAACTCAAGCCCTTAACAACGTAATTCAAGCAGGAGCAAGAAATGGGGCAGGAGACTTATATGGGAACTTTCAACGAATAAATCCTCCTAGGTTTAATGGAACTCTGGATCCTGATGAAGCTAAAAATTGGGTGAAGGCAATGGAATAGATCTTTAGGTTATGCAATGTTTAGAGCAGGAGAAAGTCCTTCTGGCAACCTTCCAATTGGACCACGATGCTAGAACCTGGTGGGAAGCTACCAGTCGACAATTACCAACATCAACATAGAGTGGGATAAATTTTTAGAACTCTTCAACACCAAATACTTTTCCGAGAGGATTCGTGAGAAGAAGGCAAATAAATTCGCAATTTAAACAACGAATGATTTCTATAGCAGAATATGAAGTGCAATTTGAAAGACTAGCACAGTACGCACCACATTGGTGAGTACGGAGAAGATGAAGGCGAAGAGATTCTAGAAGGGTTGAGACCTGTGTTCTGGGAAAATTGGCTCCACTAGACATTGAAGTATATTCAGTCATGGTATTGAGAGCTCAATTAGTAGAAGACACCATGGAACTTCTTGAAAAGATTCATAAGAAGAAAGTGTTGAAAAGGGAACGCGCCACTCATTCCAATGATAATAAAGGAAGAAATACAGTAGATAGCAAGAGAATGAAAGGGGAAGTGAAGCGGAAGGAATTCTGTAAATTTTGTAAAATGCCAGGTCATCAGATTGATAACTGTTGGAAGAAATTGGGCAGATGCTTGCGATGTGGAAGTCAACAACATCGAGTCATTGATTGTCCAACAAAGAAGAACCAAACTTCACGCCAAGGATGATTACAAGCCCTTGTGGATATAAATCATACCAATGAAGGTGGACAAGGTATCATCACTAAACCCTTAGATAAGTTCATATTATTTTCACGATAGCAAAACCCTAAGTGGGGGAGATGATGGATTGAAATATTTAGAATAAATTCTATAGTTGTATCATATCATATGAATTGGGGACCAAATTCTTGTTAAGTGGGGGAGGATGTAGTAACCGGAAAATTTCATATTTAAAAATTTGAAATAATAAATTCTATAAAACGGAATAATAGAAACATACGTACCATTATCGTATGTGCAAGAACACATCTAAAAATTTCGTAAAAAATTGTAAATCAACTCCAAATATTATCCCTAAGTGTTCAACGAACGAATTCATGCAAATAAAAAATCCAATGGCCAAACGTACGTCACAACGTGACTAATTATCCAAATTAGGAAGCTAAGTCGGAAAACCGTTAACATGGAAAAATAACACGCTCAAAATTAAACGAACATGTCGAAGAGATTTCCAACATCATGAAATGAATAACCATTATCGGGTTGGACCAATGGACCTCTCATAGCCATGAATAAATTCAAATAGAAAATGCAATAAAAATCATAACTTTATTATTCCCTAATTAAAAAGGGAAAAACCTATAAGATAAATTCCAATAATAATGGGCTTGGTTAAATGGACCCATTAAATTTAGTGGTCCAAATAAGGAATTTAAAAATAAGAATAATGGGAAAATTCCCTAAATTCGCAACTTAAATATTACTTAAATAGAAAAGAGACATTTAATGCATTAAATAAGCAATTTGAGATGGAATTGGATTCCTAAACCTACCCCATATGGTTTAGCACGAATTTAGACCTCAACCTAACCCAAATAGAAGTTGGAAAGCAAGGAAGGAAGAAGAGTTAGGAAATCTCGTAATTAAAGAGAAATTTGAGTAGTAGTAGGAATAGGAACCCTTACTAGCTTAAATACTCTCTTAACTCTCCATGGCCGGCCTGAAACTTTGCTGGGGCTTGCTGGACGTGGAGAGAAGGTCAAGGAGAGGAGAATTTGTGGGAGAAGGCTCTCTCAAGCATCTTCCTTTGTTCTTCAAGTTCTAGCCCTAGAAGAGTAAAACGATTAAAGGTAGACATTCTCACGAGCAAACTCAATTAAATCCATCTGTAGATTGTTCCATACATCAGGAACAAAAGCCCTCTTGTTTCACTCTTTTTCATCGAGCCAATCTTTTGATCTCTATTTTTGAAATCTGCAAATATGATGAACCCGACCCTTCTTCTTTATTCTTGATCTCCATGTATACTCAACCTCGTGCTCTCAAATTTTAACTAGAGTTACTGATGGATGTTAGACATCTTCTGCCCCTAAAAGCCCTAATTTGTATCCATCCTTTGTCACGAATAAATCTTGCATGATTTCGACAATGTACTGTTGCGGTTTAACCTTGACTTGGGTTACAAGTTCCATACCCTTTGTGGAGTCTTTTAGACCAAGTGTTCAACAGAGAACTTGTTACCTCATGTGTCTACTTTCATTTGGCACTGGTTTGCACAATGTTTGTTGACTATAGTGAGAGTATTAGTCCGAATATTACCACTTGTCAGATTCACATAGTCAGTCATATACATTTTATTACCTAGTCAAACGACCTTTGTTTCTCAATTATTTGCTACTGTAGAAAGTATTGGAAGTAATCTAACTAACAAAGGTGGTTTCACTCGATTTGGATCACCCTAGCATTTGTTTTGATTTTTCAAACCCACAGGTGTCAAACCCAATCCAAGTCGGAGTTGAAATAGGTAGAAAAAGCAACTCAAACGTCATTTTCAGGTAGCGACAGGTCGACACGTCGCTACCCATAACGCGACAACATCATGGTCGCGACCCATACCAAAAATCAGGCCATTTCGTGGTCTTTTTTCAGAAGGCGACAAGATCATGGTCGCTTCATGTTATGAAGGCGACAGGCACTGTGTCGCCTTCTGCCTATGTCCACTTAATTGGCCATAACGTTTTCTATAGACCTCGGATTGACGAGCCGTTTTCTTTCTGGATTCCTCATTCAGGGCTTCATATTGGATATTCTGTGTGAGCTTTGAATGAAAAATCAATGAGTTATGACCTTAGGAAGTGAAGGGATGGGATTGCATTTGCCTTCTAAAAGGCATACATCTTGGTTTCCGTCGTTTTGCGTCGTTCCTTATGTGTGAGTTTGATCTCTTCTAAGAAGGTTCTAGAAAGTCTTAACATGCATTTATCAACCAATCAAAGTTAAAACATGTTTACATAATTTTTAATTGATTTTAAGTTCATGATCATGCTCTTCTTCGATTCCACTTCTTCTTGCCTTGTTACAAACTTGTTAAAACACATGTTATAAAATGGAGTCATATGAATGATTTAAAATGTAATAACACGATATCTTTCTATCTATGATTTCTCTCACACGTTCACACACTTGAACCATCCAATTATGGCTTGACTTGGCACAAAATATCTCATAATGTATCTGGTTAATTTATTGCAATAATGTACATTAAATTGCTCTATTTAAATGAACTTGTCTTCGTTTCTCGTGTTGTTTGGGAATACCGTTACCGACACTCCACTGTTTAGAATTCCTCTAGAACGTCGAGCACTTGTTTCTATATACACACTTTCCTTGACTTGGACGAACTCTTCGTCAGATATTCCTTCTGCGGACTAGTGAATCCTTGTTCAAGACCTCCGTAAGTCTCCTCTGTCCATGGATTCCCACATGGTCGACGAGTCGGTTGTACCCTAACACCTATGATACCCTTTGGGATCGACAAGATCCAAACCCTTAGTTGCTCTCGCTCTTATCTTGATTTCACGCTGGACCTCTGGACCTGTACATAACATGGCCAGCGGAAAGGTAGTGTATTCCACCTGACTGCCAACACCGTACGCGTGTGTTGTGCAACTATTACTATCTCTTGTTACTCGACGTTTCACGTGCAATGACCATAAGATCTCAGCTACACTCTACTCGCTCATCTATTCAAGTTCACTCTACTATCTCATCTATCTCGTCTATTCATTTGGAACTCTCTTGGTACCCTTGAGCTGTGTGGCTCCTACTATTTTGTACTATTTCATGACTGTCTAGCGCTATAATATGGGTCTTGTGACTCTACTGTATCCAATGCATACTGTGCAGGGAACGGAGAGTGTCCGAGGGGCTCCAATCTAGTCCTGGGGGCAGAGAGCCACCCGAAAATACTGCATGGGCTATAGACGGTGTTCTGCATTGCACCGGTTCTGACAATACTGTATGGCTAGACATCTGACTATTATCCTTTTAGTCTGAGGAGTTCAGACGTACTGTGATATTACTGTGCTATCACAAACATTTATACTATTAGTCTGAAGAGTTCAGACATACTGTGGATTACTGTGATATCGCAGACTGTTACTGAACGGCTACTGTCCTAGAGTGACTATTGTCGTATTCTACTAGTGCCCGTTGTGCAACCATACACGCTATCTCGTTACACGCTATCTCGTTACACGCTATCTTGTCATACGCTCTACTTGCTCTACTTGATATGCTATCTTGAGTATTGCGTACTATCGTGACTTAATCGCATTCAAAGTGCTCTACTCTCTCGTTGTCTAATGACAATAAGTGCTATACTCTCTCGGCTATCTACAGATAACCAAAGTGCCATTACTATTTCGATTGACAAAAGTAATCAAAAGTGTTATACTATCTCGATTGATGAAAATCAATCGAAGTGCAATTTACTCTTTACATGACCAACTACTATCTCTCCTTGCTATACATGTCGCCTTGCTATTGCTTGCATTGTCGCTACATGTTGTTGCGTTGTTATCGTTTCTATCGTGACTGACTTTAGTCATCGTGCTATACTTGATTCATCTGTTATCTGAACCATGTTCTTGTGCTATACTTTCTCAACTTTACATGACTCGCTCATCATTAGTTACTCTGCCATTTAATGTATTAATTATGTAAAGCCGGCTTTGTAACACCCCAGAAATTTAAAATATTAAGAAAAATAGAAGTAATTTGATTAAAATACCTTAGGGTTATTAATAAATTGTGATAATTGATGATAGACTTAATAGTGATAATGAACATTATTCTAGTGTCGTACCTCGAAGTGCGTGCCTCCACTGTGCGTACTGGAAAACGACATCGAAATAAAAATCCGAGAACATCATAATTTCCAGAAAAATGTGGAGAAATTAAATATGTAATTACCTGAATTTTTCGACGTACAGATTTCAAGGGTACGGTCGACGCGACCATTTTTCGGGTAATTTTTCACCTAGTGTAAAATAAAATCTAAAAATTATTAAAAATCACCACAATTAGTAAAACTATCATATTAGTCTATGGTCAAATTTCATGGCAATCAGATATGGTTGGATAGGTTTATTTAAGAAACAAATGGCCAGTTGAATTATTGGGGATTTACGTAATGGGTTTTTCTGGGTTAATTTCAGTGGGCTACGTGAAGCTTAGGGTGTGGCCAGCACTCAAGGGAGACATGGTAACACCTTAGTTACCATGTGTAACTCCCTAAATGTGCATGGGCTAGGTGTCCAAAGGTGGTAAAAGAGGATTTTACCCCACACATGTTCCCCTACAGGTCCTTGTGCATGCAACCAGTTTGAGTTTATAAAAACCCATCCCCACCATCGTACACACCTCTTTTCCCTTTCTACTGGTGTGTACTTTGTCTTGGAGAGCACTTCACCTTTGTGCTGCTGGTTGAGCCATCAACTCCACTTGGAGAAGTCGTACTACTGTTCTGGATCTCTTCGGTGCTTTGGTGCAAGTGTGGAGACCATCATCTATTCCGTGTGTAATATTTTTCTCATTCAGTGGACCTTTAAGTTAGGAAGCTTACACTTCAATCAGGTAGGATTCTTCTCTTGATCTTTCTAAGTTCTCCTACTACTTCTCTTTGATCCTCTGGTTAATGGCATGTAGAACTTTAAGCATGCTATTTTTCCAGTTTGAAAACTCAGACTATTGTGAAATCTGAGAAGTCATGTTATTGATCATGTTGCTTCAAAGTTTAGAAAATAGTCCATGATAGGAAATCCACATTACACCATGTTTTAGTTGATCCTCAAGTCACAAGTAGTCATATGATACTATCTTTGTGTAAGATGACAAATCTTGAGTGTTGATTCATTGTTAGAGCGGACTGAACCATAACGGTTCTTGCTTCTTAGTGGATGGACTCATTGAGATACCATAGAACTCAATGAGTGTACTTGACCCATGATCAATGGGAAAACTAGAAAAATATGAGAAAAGTGCTTTCCATTTGACCCCCTTGAATTCAACTCCTTGTTCGTCATTCGAGGGATCTATGTTCCATAATATTTCCTTCATCTTTCTATCATGTTCATGAGTTATATATCTGAAATTATACATATTCAAGGTTCTAATCATGTTAGGAATGTTAGAGAAACTTTTTAGAACCATTTGAGGTTGAATGAATGGTTTTCTGAAGTTTTACACAACCCCTGTCGACAGACGAAGATCTGGCTGTCGACAGGAACCCCTAGCCAGCAACCAGAATCCACACTGTGTTTGCTGTCGACAGCCTCTGGGTTGCTGTCGACAGGGACACACAGACTGAAATTCCAGTTCTGGAAATCAGTCCCTGTCGACAGCAGACCCATGCCTGTCGACAGGTCTGGTCAGAATCATGTTTCTAGCTCTGTTTAACTCAGTTCTCTCTATAAATCCTACCCAATTGTTCAACTCTTGGTCTACCTTTATCATATAGATTTTACTACCAAAACACCTATTTAGATCAGTCATGTGAACTTCTTTGTTACCTTAATTTATTTCTACAAGTTCCGAACAAAATTGTCCTCGTGAGATTGTTAATTTCTGAAATCAGTGACGGAATCAAGTCCCTTGATTCTTTTGTGCAAACCTTGAGTAACTTTGAGTAAAACCTTGTATTTCCTTGATTCATACAAAGGTAAGAGTGTGGTGATGACAAATTGAGAGTCTTGGACTCAATCTGAAGAATTATGCTTGGCAAATAAGGGCTGGTCCAGTCCTGGGAGGAGCACCTGAATTCGTTTAAGTGGCCGCGCGAACGATAAAGGATTAGTGGATGTTTGGCATAGCATCATTAAGTGTTTGATTGGTCATCATTTCATTTTATTGTGTGTTCATATGAGTTCAATACAGTTCGTGAATGTTACTTTGAATCTTGAGTTCAATGTTCCATAACTTTGCTATCTAGTGTCGTATAGCAATCTCAGTTTGGCATGTAAAAGCATGATTACATGTATAATTCTTTGTCACTTACTTTGTATCTTGATCTCCTTGATTATAGACTTGAATCCTACTGAGCTAGTTAGCTCACAGAATTCTATTTTTCAGGTAATCTAGATGGAACGAATGATTAAGGGGGAAAGAGTGCTGAGTGAACCATGAATCTACGAGAAGCTATCTACGTTACTTTTCTATAGTGTTGTAATTAGTAAATGTGATGTAATAAGTTTCTTTTGACTTATTCCTCGTGAGATCTGAATGAGGAAACTTTTGTAATTAGACACTTATGAGGCTATCTAAGTGTGAATGGATATAGTGTCTTTTCCTTGTGATATTCTGTCACTCCCGATAAATAGATGATTTTATTAGGACGTGACAGATTAATTGGTATCAGAGCCTTAGTTCGATAAACCTAGGGAAATCAGTGAGTTGGGGTAGAAACATGGGATTAGTTAGCATGATTTTGCTAATCATGTAAATGCTTAACCTATTAATTATTTCAGAATGGACATGAGTGCTCAGCAAAGGTTGGTAGCAGCCTTGGAGATGCTCCGTCAGGATATAGAGCTACATGCTCAAGCCCAACGTGAAGCCCATGTCCAATCAAGGAAGAGGTGCTTAACTTGACCGCGGGGTGCATTTCTTGCCGGAAATCCTAGTGCCGCACTAGATGTAATGACCCAAGTCATGTATAGGTTGGACAATCTCAAGCTGGGGCAAGACATGTTGCTCCACCAGTTTGAGGATATTGGAGGCCATGACGGATGCGGCAAGGGAGCTATACCACGGAACTGATGAAGTTCAGCAGCCGCAACCTGCTGAAGTTGTCATAGATCTGACCCGAAACTAGAAAGAACTTAGGCAATATGTCCTTCTTTTGTAACCTCTCTTTTTGTATAAATGATGGTTGTATGTACATAACTCCCAAGTGTGTGGGGAGTGAGAGGTTAAGGAGTATGTTTTTGTAATGTGGAAAGGTGGGAAGTAGAAGACGGTATTAGTTTTAGTTGCTAATCATGAATGTACATTTTGATGTAAATATCAATCAATGAATGAAGTGGTGCATTCTATGGATTTGCAACATGTATATGTGATGAATGCTAGTGGATGGATTGTGAAATTAATGTATGTTCTATGGATGTTTCAGATTATTATCTAATCTTGTCATGGATGGTGGGGATGCCAACTGGAAAAGAATGGAGAATTCAATGCATGATTTGACGCGAGTAATGAGAAATGTAGCTAAGAGTAACAGTCACAATGGAGCAAGTCTCTTTAAGGATTTTCGAAGTTTGGATCCTCCGAGATTTGCAGGAAGTACCGACCTAGATGAGCGGAGAATTGCTTAAGGGTATGGAAAGAATCTTTAATGTAATTCGATGTACTGAAGAAGAGAAGATACGTTTAGCAACATTTCAGTTAGATCGTGATGCACGAGCGTGGTGGGAAACTGTGGAGTCTACTTTGGAAGATCCAAAGCAAGTTGATTGGGAAGAATTTTTGAGTTGTTTAATGATCAATATTTTTCTGAGGTAGTTCAAGAAAGGAAAGCTAATGAGTTTGCTAATTTAAAACAACTCAGAATGTCTGTATCGGAATATGAAGCTCAGTTTGCCCGATTGTCAAGTATGCCCTCATCTAATATCGACAGAGAAATTGAAAGCCAAAAGGTTATGAATGGATTGTCCCATTTTCATTATGCAGCTAACTCCTCATTTGATTACCTCATATTCAGAAATGGTTAAAAGGGCCTTAGCACTAGAAGCTGCTAATGATACTGTGGATAAGATCAGGGGAAAGTCTGGGGAAGGATCCTCGGACCGTAAGAGGAAGTTCGAGTCGGGGAATGCCCCAAAAGTTCAGCAAGCAAATAAGAAGGCAGGGAAGGCTCCGGTTGCAAACAAAGATATATGTAAGCATTGTCACCGTAGTGGTCATAAACTGAAAACTGTTGGCGTAGATTGGGTGATGTCTGAAATGTGAAGCACTCAACACGAATTCTGGATTGTCCTATGGTTAAGAATGCGCCAGCAAATTCAAATGTTCGAGCAAAGCAAGGTAGATTGCAAGCCGTGCAGGAAGTGGAATCAGAATCTCCACCAGAAGGCGGATTAATAGAAGGTACATTACTAGTAAACTCAAGACCCGCATATGTATTATTTGATTCAGGAGCAACCATTCTTTTATCAGTTATGAGTTTGCTAAGTCTTGAAAGTGCAATCAGTTCCACTTCACACAACTTGAGGTTGCAACACCTTTAAGTGAGGGTAAGAAACTTAAGGAATATTACCCCAATAGTCAATTATATTAAGGAGCATAATTTGCCTGGAGATTTAATTTGCTTGAAATGTGGGATTATGATGTGATCCTTGGGATTGATTGGCTATCTAAGTATCATGCAAACTTGGATTGTCAATAAACAAGTAACCTTTCTAGGAAAGGAAATCACTCCCATAACTTTTGATGAACCTCGCACAAGGAAAATACCTATAATATCAGCGGTGAAAGCATGTAAATTGGTACAAAAAGGTGGTCAAGGATACTTAGTTTCTGTAACTGTGATAAATCAGAATATTTCAGGGTTGGAAAATATTCCAGTGGTAAGGAATTTCCTGATGTATTTCCCGAAGAACTTGTTGGTTTACCACCTAGCAGGGAAGTAAATTTCTCAATGAATTGGTACCGGGAGCTACACCAATTTCGAGAACACCATACAGAATGTCCATGGAAGAGTTGAAAGAGTTAAAGAGGCAGTTATTAGAATTGATAGAAAAAGGGTTTATTAGACCAAGTACTTCACCTTGGGGTGCTCCAGTATTATTTGTGAAGAAGAGATGGATCTATGAGATTATGCATAGATTACCGACAGTTGAATCAATTGACTATAAAGAACAAGTACCCACTTCAAGAATTGATGATCTATTGATCAACTGTCTGGAGCTCATTATTTCTCCAAGATTGATTTAAGATCTGGATACCACCAACTAAGAATTCAGGAGCAGGATATCCATAAATGGCTTTAGAACACGGTATGGACACTACGAATTTGTGTAATGCCATTCGGATTGACAAATGCACCTGCTGCATTTATGCGCTTGATGAATGATGTGTTCAGATCTTATTTAGATCAATTTGTGGTTGTGTTTATAGATGATATATTGATCTACTCTAAGAGTATAGAAGAGCATGAAGAACATTTGCGAATTACTTTACAATTATTACGGGATCACAAATTATATGCGAAGTTCAGTAAATGTGAGTTTTGGTTGAAACAAGTAATGTTCCTAGGACATATCATTTCTGAAGAAGGATTATCAGTGGACTCATCAAAAGTAGAAACTATACAGAAATGGGAGCAGCCTAAGAATCTTACGGAAGTACGAAGCTTTTAGGCATGGCCAGTTACTACCGGCGATTTGTCAAGGATTTTTCTAGAATTGCTTCACCACTTACACAGTTAACTAGAAAAGGAACTGCATTATATGGAATGAAAGTTGTGAACAAGCCTTTCAGCTGTTAAGGAATGTTTATCCACCGCACCAATTTTAGCCTTGCCGGTAGAAGGAAAATATTTGAAGTCTACACTGATGCCTCGGGTATTGGACTGGGATGTGTATTGATGCAGGAAGGAGGGTTATTGCTTATGCCTCTAGACAATTAAAAACTCATGAGAAGAACTACCCAGTACATGATTTGGAATTAGCCGCAGTAGTTTTTGCTCTTAAACTCTGGAGACACTATTTGTATGACAACCATTTGTATGTACTCCGATCACAAGAGTCTCAAATATTTGTTCTCTCAGAAAGAATTGAATATGAGACAAAGAAGATGGATGGAGTATATCAAAGATTATGATTCAAAATAGAATATCATCCAGGGAAAGGTAACACTGTGGCCGATGCACTCAGTAGAAATCCTGTAACCAAGTATGTCAATGCAAGTAAGGGAGTGGAAGTTGTTAAAGGAATTTTCTACATTGAGCTTAAGGTGGATCACAGAAGGAAAGATTGTTATTAATAACTTGACAGTGCAATCAGAATTGCTAAGACAAATTAGAGAACAACAAGACAATGATCCTATGTTGACAGAAACAAGGAAAAATTGATCTTCTAAACCTGATTTTAGTGAAGATGAGCATGGAAATCTTCGGTTCCGGAAAGATTGTGTGCCGGATAATCCTAAATCAAAAACAAATCTTGAAGAAGCTCATCGATCACATTATACGATTCATCCAGGAGTTGTCAAGATGTATCAAGATCTGAAAAAGCATTTTTGGTGGTGTAACATGAAAAAGGACATTGTGGACTTTGTAGCGAGATGTTTGACCTGTCAGAAGGTTAAAGCCGAACACCAGAAACCGGCAGGAAAGTTAAAACCACTCGAAGTACCAGAATGGAAATGGGATAGCGTTGGTATGGATTTCATTGTCGGACTGCCCAGGACACGAAGTGGATTCGATGCAATATGGGTAATTATTGATCGCCTTACTAAATCAGCCCATTTCTTGGCAATTAAAACAAGATGGTCCATCAATATTCTAGCAGCCTTGTACATGAAAGAAATTATTCGATTGCATGGGATTCCAAAAGACATAATTTCTGACAGAGATGCAAGATTTACTTCACATTTTTGGAAAGAATTACAAGAGGCATTGGGGACCAAGTTAAAGTTTAGCACTGCTTTTCATCCTCAAACCGACGGACAGACAGAACGAGTAAATCAGATCATTGAAGATATGTGTCGTGCTTGCATATTGGAGTTTGGAAACGACTGGAATACTCATTTAGCAATAATGGAGTTTGCTTACAATAATAGCTACCAGTCAACTATTCAAATGGCACCATTTGAAGCCTGTATGGCAGGCAATGTAGATCACCATTGTGTTGGGTAGAATTGAAGGAATCACATATTCTTGGACCCGAAATGATTCAGAAACAACAGAAATTATTGAGTTGGTACGAGATCGGATGAAAGCTGCTCAAGATCGACAGAAAAGCTATGCTGATCAAAGAAGAAGGGAGCTAGAATCCAAGCAGGAGAACAGTGTTCTTAAAGTATCACCCCGGAGAGGAATCAAAAGATTTGGTATTAAGGGAAAATTGAGTCCAAGATATATTGGACCGTTTGAAATACTGAAAAGAGTTGGGAAATGACGTACCAACTGGCACTTCCACCACAATTATCTAACGTACATGATGTTTTTCATGTGTCAATGTTGAGGAAATATGTGTATGATCCGGAACATATTATTGAATACCAAAATCTGGGATACAAGAAAATCTGGCATATGAGGAAAGACCGGTGCAGATCCTTGATCGAAAAATCAAACAACTTCGAAACAAGGAAGTTCCCTTATTAAAGATCCAATGGAGCAGGCGAGGACAAGAGGAGCCACATGGGAACTAGAAGATACCATCAAGACGATATCCAGAATTATTTTCAGGTTAGTATAATGATCTTTATGTTATTAAATTTGGAGGACCAAATTTTTTTTAGTAGAGGAGAGTTGTAACACCCCAGAAATTTAAATATTAAGAAATAGAAGTAATTTGATTAAAATACCTTAGGGTTATTAATAAATTGTGATAATTGGATGATAGACTTAATTAGTGATAATGAACATTATTCCAGTGTCGTACCTCGAAGTGCGTGCCTCCACAGTGCGTTACTAGAAAACGACATCGAAATAAAAATCTGAGAACATCATAATTTCCAGAAAAATGTGGAGAAATTAAATATGTAATTACCTGAATTTTTCGACGTACAGATTTCAAGGTACGGTCAACGCGACCATTTTTCGGGTAATTTTTCACCTAGTGTAAAATAAAATCTAAAAATTAATTAAAAATCACCATAATTAGTAAAACTATCATATTAGTCTATGGTCAAAATTTCATGGCAATCAGATATGGTTTGGATAGGTTTCTTTAAGAAACAAATGGCCAGTTGAATTATTGGGGATTTACGTAATGGGTTTTTCTGGGTTAATTTCAGTGGGCTACGTGGAAGCTTAGGGTGTGGCCAGCACTCAAGGGAGACATGGTAACACCTTAGTTACCATGTGTAACTACCTAAATGTGCATGGGCTAGGTGTCCAAAGGTGGTAAAAGAGGATTTTACCCCAACACATGTTCCCCTACGTGTCCTTGTGCATGCAACCAGTTTGAGTTTATAAAAACCCATCCCCAGCCATCGTACACACCTCTTTTCCCTTTCTACTGGTGTGTACTTTGTCTTGGAGAGCACTTCACCTTTGTGCTGCTGGGTTGAGCCATCAACTCCACTTGGAGAAGTCGTACTAGCTGTTCTGGATCTCTTCGGTGCTTTGGTGCAAGTGTGGAGACCATCATCTATTCACGTGTGTAATATTTTTCTCATTCAGTGGACCTTTAAGTTAAGGAAGCTTACACTTCAATCAGGTAGGATTCTTCTCTTGATCTTTCTAAGTTCTCCTACTACTTCTCTTTGATCCTCTGGTTAATGGCATGTAGAACTTTAAGCATGCTATTTTTCCAGTTTGAAAACTCAGACTATTGTGAAATCTGAGAAGTCATGTTATTGATAATGTTGCTTCAAAGTTTAGAAAATATGTCCATGATAGGAAATCCACATTACACCATGTTTTAGTTGATCCTCAAGTCACAAGTAGTCATATGATACTATCTTTGTGTAAGATGACTAAATCTTGAGTGTTGATTTCATTGTTATAGTGGACTGAACCATAAACGGTTCTTGCTTCTTAGTGGTATGGACTCATTGAGATACCATAGAACTCAAATGAGTGTACTTGACCCATGATCAATGGGAAAACTAGAAAAGAATATGAGAAAAGTGCTTTCCATTTGACCCCCTTGAATTCAACTCCTTGTTCGTCATTCGAGGGATCTATGTTCCATAATATTTCCTTCATCTTTCTATCATGTTCATTGAGTTATATATCTGCAATTATACATATTCAAGGTTCTAATCATGTTAGGAATGTTAGAGAAACTTTTAGAACCATTTGAGGTTGAATTGAATGGTTTTCTGAAGTTTTACACAGCCCCTGTCGACAGACGAAGGTCTGGCTGTCGACAGGAACCCCTAGCCAGCAACCAGAAATCCACACTGTGTGTTGCTGTCGACAGGCCTCTGGGTTGCTGTCGACAGGGACACACAGGACTGAAATTCCAGTTCTGGAAATCAGTCCCTGTCAACAGCAGACCCATGCCTGTCGACAGGTCTGGTCAGAATCATGTTTCTAGCTCCTGTTTAACTCAGTTCTTCTCTATAAATCCTACCCAATTGTTCCAACTCTTGGTCTACCTTTATCATATAGATTTTACTACCAAAACACCTATTTAGATCAGTCATGTGAACTTCTTTGTTACCTTATTTATTTCTACAAGTTCCGAACAAAATTGTCCTCGTGAGATTGTTATTTCTGAAATCAGTGACGGAATCAAGTCCCTTGATTCTTTTGTGCACCTTGAGTAACTTTTGAGTAAAACCTGGTATTTTCCTTGGTTCATTACAAAGGTAAGAGTGTGGTGATGACAATTGAGAGTCTGGACTCAATCTGAGAATTATGCTTGGCAAATAAGGGCTGGTCCAGTCCTGGGAGGAGCACCTGAATTCGTTTAAGTGGCTGCGCGGAACGATAAAGGATGAGTGGATGTTTGGCATAGCATCATTAAGTGTTTGATTGGTCATCATTTCATTTATTGTGTGTTCATATGAGTTCAATACAGTTCGTGAATGTTACTATGAATCCTTGAATCTTGAGTTCAATGTTCATAACTTTGCTATCTAGTGTCGTATAGCAATCTCAGTTTGGCATGTAAAAGCATGATTACATGTATAATTCCTTGTCACTTACTTGTATCTTGATCTCCTTGATTATAGACTCGAATCCTACTGAGCTAGTTAGCTCACAGAATTCTATTTTTCAGGTAATCTAGATGGAACGAATGATTAGGGGGAAAGAGTGCTGAGTGAACCATGACTACGAGAAGCTATCTACGTTACTTTTCTATAGTGTGTTGTAATTAGTAAATGTGATGTAATAAGTTTCTTTTGACTTATTCCTCGTGAGATCTGAATGAGGAAACTTTTGTAATTAGACACTTATGAGGCTATCTAAGTGTGAATGGATATAGTGTCTTTTCCTTGTGATATTCTGTCACTCCCGATAAATAGATGATTTTATTAGGACGTGACATGCTTGATCCTGAGATTTAAGTCCTACTGGACGTTATTGCTCACCCTTCGTTTTGTTTGTGTCTCAAGTAAGTCGAACAATGACGTTACACACACACCATGGGACAGGACCCGAGTGATGAGTCACCCAGAGTCAAGTCATGAAGTTGCCCTAGTACAATGGAGTCTAGTAGTTATGCTTTAGATTTCTTTTCAATGTAATGATGTCATTGAGCCTTATGTGTGGCTCTGAATTAGTGGTTGTAATAGTCTTAGTGATTTTATAATGAAATAAAGAGTTTATTCCAATTATTGTTTATTAGATGCTCTGATGTTTGCGAAAGTATGCGCAATTGTCGTTACCATACTCGTTGTTCACGTTCTCCTCTGATTTATTCCGCTGCTAAATTGGAGTGGCGTGACACTTACACTGAGTAACTGGGGTACGGTGATCACAAATGTCTACATTCACGTCAAAAGGTGGATGTCAACTTGATTACCACTTACCCCACATAAACATGAAAAATGATTTCAAAAATTGAAATAAAGTGAAGCCTCCATGATTTTAATCAAGATCAATCTTTGTTTCTTGTCAAATGCTCCTTTGAATATTACTTTCAATCATCAACTGAACATCATACCACAAGAAATAAGTAATTCTTCAATGATTTTATTCAATGGGTTATCTTATCTTCATATGCTTTTGTAAGATGTTTTCTATATGCTACAACTTAAGATTCCCATAGTATTATCTCACAACCATTGTAGAAAATTTGAAATGTCTTAATCCTAGTGTGTATGTGTAACGCCCCAGAATTTAAAATGTTAAGAAAAAGAAATAATTTGGTTAAATACCTTAGGTTGTTATTAAATTGTGATAATTAGATGATAGACTTTTAGTGGTAATGAACGTTATTCCAGTATCGTACCTCGAAGTACGTGCCTCCACAGGGTGATACCGGAAAACGACAACGAAATAAAAATCCGAGAACATCATAATTTCCATAAAAATGTGGAGAAAATCAAATATGTAATTATCTGATTTTTCGACGTACGGATTTTGAGATTAAGTCGACACGACCATTTTCCGGGTGATTTTTCACCTACTGTAAAATAATTCCAAAAATTAAAATAAAATCACCATAATTTGTAACCATCATATTAGTCTATGGTTAAAATTTTAGGACAAACGGACGTCGTTTGAACATATTACTTAAAGAACTTCGGACTGGCCGAATTATGGCCCAATTACGGAAACCATTTCTGGGGAATTTGTCTTGCTGACGTATCTTGGGCTACGCAAGCCCATGTCATGATAGGTTAAGGTTCTTACACGTTGAAGGCCGATGTGTGGGTGTGTGATTGCGTGCATGAGTTAGGTGTCAATGGGTTGTTAAATGGGGTTTTACCCCAACACCTGGAAACCGACGTGTCGTTGTGCATGGCAAGACCAGATGGCTATAAATACACCCCCTCCTTCTTCGTTCCTATCTTTCTGACTCCTTCCCTGTTATGCTGCTGCTGTGATTCATGAGACTTTAGAGTGAGTGTGTAGCTGGATGTAGTCGGGAAGCCAGTGAAGCAAACTTTAGTAGTGCTACTGCTTCAACTGCCTCCTTCTTTGCTTTTGGCCATCTCCCCATCTACTATTCGTGGTGAATTGTGGATTTCTATATCAAAGGAAGAATTCAAAATCAGGTAGGATTCATCTCCTTTTCTTAATCATGTTCTCTACCATGATAAATAACTCGTGTTGAGTAGCCAAGTTGATATAACTGTAATCCTACTAGTTTTCGTCTAGTTTTGATGAATATTCTTACGTTAGGGAGGAAGAGATACTTGTGTTACCTCCAGATCATTCTCTTCTCTTCTTCCACCTTTGATCCTTGTATATGTTATAGAAGTTTGATAGAAGTCATAATACCATTAGAACTTGTGACTAACTTCTGTTCAGATGTTTGGTACTTCATGCCTTGATTTAAATCCATGAACACTTTGAGTTTTAGTATTTATCTTGCAGGAATCTTCCAATAAACCATTACTATCAAGACCACACTTCCAACACTATACTATGTCTAGTTTCTAGCTAGACAAGCTTGAATTGCAACTTCTTGTTTCACCTCGTTTGTTCGGTTTATAAACCACTGTGAGAACTCCAATTAGACTCTTCCATTTGATAACAATCATGTCTTGAATTATAAGATCTATGATTAGGGTGCTTAGAATGGATTTAGCAGATTTATGGAAGTTATGCAGCTACCTGTCGACAGCAGGCCCAAAGCTGTCGACAGGCGCATGCTAACCAGAACCCAGATAACTGGGACTGTGTGTAGCTGTCGATAGGCCCCTGGTTGCTGTCGACAGATACACACAGTCCAGCACACCTGAGTTCTGTCTGTAGCCATCTGTCGATAGCCCCTTCTTACCTGTCGACAGCTATGACCCTGATTCGAATTTCAGCACTTTTTCATGTGCAAATCATTGCTTAAACTTCACCCTATTAGCCTACCAAGTTACCCTCATATTTACTTTGATATTTACTGTCATTCTACTATAAAGATCACCCACTTTGGATACCTTACTCATCATACAATTATCCTTGAAACCGTCAACTCCGAATGGTACTCCGTTGAGTCCATTCTCCTGTATTCGGCAACTAAGTTCATATTACTTGATGACTTGAGAGTTCAAAGGCTTGAACACCTTGTGAGATATGATAAATTTATGATGATGACATTTATTGGGTCCTTGGACCCCACCTGACTGATATTCCTGTGCAAATAGGGCTGGTCCAGTCCTGGGAGGAGCACCCGAATTCATTACGGGCCGTACGGGAGTGATAAGGATACCGGGATGTTTGGCATTGCATCACTATTTCCTGATTATGGTCATCATACTTCATGTATTGTGTGAACTGATATATGAACCAATTCTTGAGCTATATACTTGAGCATGACCTGAGTTTTACTATCACTGTATCAAGCTACTATTCTGAGATCTGGTATTGTCTCTTTGATGTCCGTTCTATCCTTGTCTTAGAGTGATAAGGATACCGGGATGTTTGGCATTGCATCACTATTTCCTGATTATGGTCATCATACTTCCTGTATTGTGTGAACTGATATATGAACCAATTCTTGAGCTATATACTTGAGCATGACCTGAGTTTTACTATCACTGTATCAAGCTACTATTCTGAGATCTGGTATTGCCTCTTTGATGTCCGTTCTATCCTTGTCTTAGAGTGATAAGGATACCGGGATGTTTGGCATTGCATCACTATTTTCTGATTATGGTCATCATACTTCCTGTATTGTGTGAACTGATATATGAACCAATTCTTGAGCTATATACTTGAGCATGACCTGAGTTTTACTATCACTGTATCAAGCTACTATTCTGAGATCTGGTATTGCCTCTTTGATGTCCGTTCTATCCTTGTCTTAGAGAGATAAGGACACCAAGATGTTTGACATTGCATCACTATCTCCTGATTATGATCATCCTACTACATGTCCTGTGTGAATATTTATATGATTCCGAACTTGAGCCTTAATATAAATTTCTGAGTATGCCTATGTTTTCATACTACTGTTATACATTCACTGACATGTTATTTGGTTATCTGACCCTGTTCTTGATACCATTCATGTTCCTACCTAAATTATCATGTGTTCCTGATCCTTTGATTTAAGGATTTGAATTCTACTGGGCTAGTTAGCTCACCCATCCTTCCCTTTTCAGGTAATCAAGATGAGGGAGAAGTATAAAATGGGTTGTGTGCAGAGTGGACACCGATGACGAGTCAACCAACCATTTACTGCTTTAGTTGCATACTTGTAAAATGTTATGAGTAGTAGCTACTCATCCTTACTCCTCACTTAGTGTGTAATGAGGAGCTTTATGTAATAAGACTTCCGCAGACTACGTTATAATGAATAACGTTAATGTTATTACTTTGTGCCTATTTTATGTCATTTCCCAATAAATAGTCTTTTATTAGGACGTGACAGATATTTGGTATCAGAGCCTTAGGACGATAAACCTAGGGATAACCTGTGAGGATGGGTAGAAAGCCTGAGGTTAAGCTAGATAAGTATAGATGGATATAGATTGTTGATTGAGTATGAAATGAAAATTTAGAGGATTCCTTCTTTCTTTCATTCTTGCTTCTTTTTCCTACACAAGAACTTCATAATTAAGTATTTACCATGTATACACACTTGAAACAACCACAGATGTGTTGTTCTATTTCTTGTAACCATGCTTTAGTTAAAGTTTATGTTATGACTCAAGCATACTATGAAACTCATCCTATTAGAAGCAAGAAATGTTGTCAATCATGTAAAGATTCATAGGAACACTTGGTAGAATTTCCTACGGTAGTTTTTCAAGATTCCTGGAAGTTTAGATCACACCTGTCGACAGCCAGCATCACACCTGTCGACAGGTAACATGCTTCCAGAACCCAGAAATACAAAACTGTCATAACTGTCAACAGATAGCCTTGATCTGTCGACAGATGTCCTTCACCTGTCGACAGACGATTCTTGTCTGTCGACAGACAGCACTTAACTATCGACAGCCACTCCCTGTTGTCGACAGATACCCTCAGAACCAGAAAAACCTTGCTCTGTCTGTTGTCATCTGTCGACAGCCATTTTCTAGCTGTCGACAGACACCAGTTTGTGTTGAACTGATCCTTCTTCAGTTAGATGTGTCAACATGTTCAGTCAGAAGTGTCAGCAGGACCTTTGTACGACTGAACTCATACCTTATTTACATTCCATATCATTTAAGTAAATTTATAATTTGATGTTTCATTTACTTAAATGATATGAAATGTAAATAAGGAAGTACCCCCCATTTGAATCTAATAAAAATATCAGAAAAATCATATCTCTTACCATAAAAAGTCAACTCTCCCACCGAAGAAGAAAAACACGATTTTGCGATTCTATCTAACAAAATAGCGTCTTTCTAATTTCTCACAATTTGCCTACCTAAAAATTTCATAATTCAAGTAAACCTAGTAGAATGATAAAATGTCAAGGTCCGGTGAAAAATATAAACACACATATGACTTCTCCAAGGGGCCCTCTCCTACTGAAGGAAAAGTCAAACCTGTTCCTCCCTTAATTTACGTCACAATGACTTTTGCATTGATATGTTATTATATCCAACTCTAAACAAGAATTAGTAAATGAATGATTCAATCGATCATATAGATTTCATGACTATCCTCGTGATATTCTTCCGTTAACTTTTCAATTTTCTTGGATTCTAAATTATTATACCACTGAGATAGATTATTTAATCATTATCTACATCCATTCTTACTAAACCAAGTAAGACTCTTAATTACTTAAATGTGTTTAATAACTCACATAATTGATGAATCGAAATTTCAGATTGTTTTAAATCTCACGAAGCTTATGGACAATAGTGATGTAAAATGTTATATATCCCTCTAACTAGATAATGGAACTAGGGTGTTGTGAATCTAAAGCCTGTGCATGATGAAATTTACATGTTTTGATTATAGAATTGATGTATGCCTTATTGAATATCTCAGATACTACTCTTCCAAGTCTCTATGGACAGAAGTGACACTAACTGGAAGAAGATTGAAAGTTCAATGCATGACTTGACTCGAGTAATGAAAACAGTAGCCAAGAACAATAGTCATACTGGAACAAGTTTATTTAAGGATTTCCGAAGCCTGGACCCTCCGAGATTTGCAGGAAGTCGGATCCGGATGAAGCTGAGAACTGGTTGAAGGATATTGAGCGAATTTTTAAGATAATGAATACGAAGAAGAAAAGTTTGTTTGACAACATTTCAGTTAGATCGGGATGCCCGAGCGTGGTGGGAAACTGAGAGGCTACCTTGGAGGATTCAACACAACCTAGTTGGGAGGAAGTCGTAGAATTATTTAATGACCAGTACTTTTCTGAAGTAATTCAATAAAGGAAGGTGAATGAGTTTTGCCACTTTAAAGCAACTAAGGATGTCTGTATCGGAATATGAGGCACAATTTGCTCGATTGTCAAGTATGCTCCGCATCTATAGCTATGGAGAAATTAAAAGCCAAGAGGTTTATGAATGGGCTACGTCGCCAATTTATTATGCAGTTAACCCCTCATCTGATCACTACCTACTCAGAAATGGTTAGAGGCTTTAGCATTAGAGGCTGCAAATGACACTGTGGAAAGGATTAGAGGGAAATCTGGAAAGGATCTTCTGATCATAAGAAAAGTTTGAGTGGGAAATACCCGAAAGTTCAGCAAATAAATAAGAAGGCAGGAAAAACTTCTAATGGAAAGAAGGGGGTATGCCAGCATTGCCATCTTACTGGGCATAAGGCTGAGGACTGTTGGCGTAGGTTGGGTGCTGTCTCCGTTGCGGTAGTACTCAAACATCGAATTCCGGATTGTCCGATGCCCAAGAAATGCACCAACGAATCAGAACTCCCGAGGAAAGCAAGGAGACTACATGTCATTCGGATGTGGAACCTGAATCTCCGCAGAAAGGCGGACTGATAGAAGGTACATTGCCAGTAAACTCAAAGTCGGCGTATGTGTTGTTTAATTCAGGAGCTACGCATTCTTTTATTAGTTATGAGTTTAAACTAAACTTTAGAAGTAAAATCAGAACTATGTCTACACAACTTGAGGTAGCAACTCCTGAGTAGGGATAAAACTTAAGAATATTACCCTGCTAATCAGATTCAGTTAAAGGACAAGAAGAAGCACCTGGGGTTAGAAATGCCATCAAGAACCAGTGCCCAGAATTATTTCCAGGTGATAAACAAACTCTCGTTTATTAAAATTGGGAGGACCAATTTTCTTTAGTGGGGGAGAGTTGTAACGCCCCAGAAATTTAAAATGTTAAGAAAATAGAAAATATTTGGTTCAAATACCTTAGGGTTGTTATTAAATTGTGATAATAGATGATAGACTTAATTAGTGGTAATGACCGTATTCCAGTATCGTACCTCGAAGTGCGTGCCTCCACACGGGGATACCGAAAACGACAACGAAATAAAAATCCGAGAACATCATAATTTCCAGAAAAATGTGGAGAAATCAAATATTAATTATCTGAATTTTTCGACGTATGGATTTTGAGATTAAGTCGACACGACCATTTTCCGGTGATTTTTCACCTACTGTAAAATAAATTCCAAAATTAAACTAAATCACCATAATTTGTAAAACCATCATATTATCTTGGTTAAAATTTAGGGACAAACGACGTCGTTTGAACATAGTTACTTTAAAGAACTTCAGACTGGCCGAATTATGGCCCAATTACGGAAACCATTTCTGGGGAATTTGTCTTGCTGACGTATCTTGGCTACGCAAGCCCATGTCATGATAGTTAAGGTTCTTACACGGAAGGCCGATGTGTGGGTGTGTGAGTGCGTGCTGATTGAGGTGTCAATGGTTGTTAATGGGGTTTACCCCAACACCTGGAAACCGACGTGTCGTTGTGCATGGCAAGACCAGATGGCTATAAATACACCCCTCCTTCTTCGTTCCTATCTTTCTGACTCCTTCCCTGTTATGCTGCTGCTGTGATTCATGAGACTTTAGAGTGAGTGTGTAGCTGGATGTAGTCGGGAAGCCAGTGAAGCAAACTTTAGTAGTTGCTACTGCTTCAATTGCCTCCTTCTTTGCTTTTGGCCATCTCCCCATCTACTATTCGTGGTGAATTGTGGATTTCTATATCAAAGGAAGAATTCAAAATCAGGTAGGATTCATCTCCTTTTCCTTAATCATGTTCTCTACACATGATAAATAACTCGTTGTTGAGTAGCCAAGTTGATATAACTGTAATCCTACTAGTTTTCGTCTAGTTTTGATGAATATTCTTACGTTAAGGAGGAAGAGATACTTGTGTTACCTCCAGATCATCTCTTCTTCTTCTTCCACCTTTGATCCTTGTATATGTTATAGAAGTTTGATAGAAGTCATAATTGTTGGCCCTTTTGGTACGGCAGCAAGCTAGCCTAGAGGGGGGGTGAATAGGTTTTTCTGAAATCTGAAAGAGAAACTTAAACACAGAAGTTAACACTCGAAGGTTTGGTTAGTTTAGTGTGATAAAGAGTGCAGTGCGGAAGCAAATAAACAATCACACAATGGACACAGGAAATTATCCTGGTTCGGCCCTTCCCACATGGAAGTCCTACGTCCAGTCCCCAAGCAAACTCTTGGGATTTCACTAACCGAAGGTACAGTCCCCTTCAAGGACACTACAACACCCTGGATACCCCACCAGGTCTTCTTCTCCTTCCCGGGCAAGAAGGCAACCCACTTCTCTTACAGGTCAAGAAGCCAACCTCCTGGAACAAACCCCAGTGCGGTTCTACTAGACACAAACCCCTAGCTGGGTTATCAACTGCATACAGTCCTACAGCCGGACACAGATCTTTCTTAGAAAGATCAGACTGAGAAGCTTTACAAGATAAACACTTGTGTAAAGCTCACAGTCCCAGACTCTCCCCAGATATACAATGAGCTCGGAGAGAAACAGAAGAGAGAAAAGAAAGCAAGAGTGCTTGAATGCTTGGACGCTTGAGATGCTTAAAAGCTTGAATGCTTCTGCTGGGCTCAGGCTCTTTCTCTCTTTCTTTGAGTGTATGTGTCGTTGAGGTTTCTCACTGGATGTACACTCTATCAAAAAGATGTTCAGGAAAAAGGCTCTACTGGTTCTTCAGCAGTGCTCCTTCTTTTATATGAGCAGCTTTGAACAGATCCGTTGAAGAGATAGCCGTTTGAGTTTTGGATCCGTTGGAGTTCTGACCGTTGCTTATCTTCTCTTCATTTGTCTTAATCAGACTCTGATGGTCTTTGAAATCTGTCAGCATAGAAGAGAGTGTTTAGCATAAAAGAGTGTTTATGATAAACTGTGCATACCACTGTGTTTCTGCTATCATGCTGAAAATAGTAGTTCAAATCTTTTTTGACAAGACTCTGAAATATGCATGCAGCTTTTTGTCAGAAGATATTTGACTTTTCATTTAAGCGCCAAGCATATTTAAAATATAAAGGCAATCTGTGTTTGAACAGAATCCATGAAGAAATCGTTATGAGCATGACTTATGAAATCGTTATTGTGAAGAGTCGTTGCTCATTTATAAACAAATCGATGTGAACATTTATGAAATCGTTATGCAAGCAAATCGATGTGAGGGCAAATCGTTGCACTCACTTATCAAATCGTTATGAGATCGATTTCTTATTAAGTCGTTATGAGAGCGAAATCGATGTGAACAAATCGTTGTGAGAGCAAGTCGTTGCGCTCACTTATAGAATCGTTATGAGATCGATTTCTTATCAAATCAATGAGCTTTAAAGAAGAAATCGTTGCGAACACTTATGAAATCGTTAAGGCATCGACTTCTTGCGCTTTACAGAAGAAATCGTTGCAAACACTTATGAAATCGTTAAGGCATCGACTTCTTGCGCTTTACAGAAGAAATCGTTGCAAACACTTATGAAGTTGTTATGGCATCGACTTCTTAACAAATCGTTGCGGCGCTTGATACTTTGGCACTTTAAACAGAAATCGATGTATATTGATTAAACATCGATTTTATCATCTTAGTGCGCCATATATTGCATCAATGTAAGACTTAGCATTTTGCTATGGGATTGATGCGACACAGATGAAGCAAGATATTCAATGAGACTTATCATCTGTTAATGGGGTTGATGCAACACAGATGAAGCAAAAATATTTATGAAAACCTATATTTGTTATCTCCGCAATATATTTTTGTTATCATCTAAATGCATCATATATTTTGTTATCACCAAAATACCAAGATCACAGATAACCATAGAGTGGTTCAACAATAATACCATTAGAACTTGTGACTAACTTCTGTTCAGATGTTTGGTACTTCATGCCTTGATTTAAATCCATGAAACACTTTGAGTTTTAGTATTTATCTTGCAGGAATCTTCCAATAAACCATTACTATCAAGACCACACTTCCAACACTATACTATGTCTAGTTTCTAGCTAGACAAGCTTGAATTGCAACTTCTTGTTTCACCTCGTTTGTTCGGTTTATAAACCACTGTGAGAACTCCAATTAGACTCTTCCATTTGATACCAATCATGTCTTGAATTATAAGATCTATGATTAGGGTGCTTAGAATGGATTTAAGCAGATTTATGGAAGTTATGCAGCTACCTGTCGACAGCAGGCCCAAAGCTGTCGACAGGCGCATGCTAACCAGAACCCAGATAACTGGGACTGTGTGTAGCTGTCGACAGGCCCCTGGTTGCTGTCGACAGATACACACAGTCCAGCAAACCTGAGTTCTGTCTGTAGCCATCTGTCGACAGCCCCTTTCTTACCTGTCGACAGCTATGACCCTGATTCGAATTTCAGCACTTTTTCATGTGCAAATCATTGCTTAAACTTCACCCTATTAGCCTACCAAGTTACCCTCATATTTACTTTGATATTTACTATCATTCTACTATAAAGATCACCCACTTTGGATACCTTACTCATCATACAATTATCCTTGAAACCGTCAACTCCGAATGGTACTCCGTTGAGTCCATTCTCCTGTATTCGGCAACTAAGTTCATATTACTTGATGACTTGAGAGTTCAAAGGCTTGAACACCTTGTGAGATATGATAAATTTATGATGATGACATTTATTGGGTCCTTGGACCCCACCTGACTGATATGCCTGTGCAAATAGGGCTAGTCCAGTCCTGGGAGGAGCACTTGAATTCATTACGGGCCGTACGGGAGTGATAAGGATACCGGGATGTTTGGCATTGCATCACTATTTCCTGATTATGGTCATCATACTTCCTGTATTGTGTGAACTGATATATGAACCAATTCTTGAGCTATATACTTGAGCATGACCTGAGTTTTACTATCACTGTATCAAGCTACTATTCTGAGATCTGGTATTGTCTCTTTGATGTCCGTTCTATCCTTGTCTTAGAGTGATAAGGATACCGGGATGTTTGGCATTGCATCACTATTTCCTGATTATGGTCATCATACTTCCTGTATTGTGTGAACTGATATATGAACCAATTCTTGAGCTATATACTTGAGCATGACCTGAGTTTTACTATCACTGTATCAAGCTACTATTCTGAGATCTGGTATTGCCTCTTTGATGTCCGTTCTATCCTTGTCTTAGAGTGATAAGGATACCGGGATGTTTGGCATTGCATCACTATTTCCTGATTATGGTCATCATACTTCCTGTATTGTGTGAACTGATATATGAACCAATTCTTGAGCTATATACTTGAGCATGACCTGAGTTTTACTATCACTGTATCAAGCTACTATTTTGAGATCTGGTATTGCCTCTTTGATGTCCGTTCTATCCTTGTCTTAGAGAGATAAGGACACCAAGATGTTTGACATTGCATCACTATCTCCTGATTATGATCATCCTACTACATGTCCTGTGTGAATATTTATATGATTCCGAACCTGAGCCTTAATATAAATTTCTGAGTATGCCTATGTTTTCATACTACTGTTATACATTCACTGACATGTTATTTTGGTTATCTGACCCTGTTCTTGATACCATTCATGTTCTTACCTAAATTATCATGTGTTCCTGATCCTTTGATTTAAGGATTTGAATTCTACTGGGCTAGTTAGCTCACCCATCCTTCCCTTTTCAGGTAATCAAGATGAGGGAGAAGTATAAAATGGGATGTGTGCTGAGTGGACACCGATGACGAGTCAACCAACCATTTACTGCTTTAGTTGCGTACTTGTAAAATGTTATGAGTAGTAGCTACTCATCCTTACTCCTCACTTAGTGTGTAATGAGGAGCTTTATGTAATAAGACTTCCGCAGACTGCGTTATAATGAATAAACGTTAATGTTATTACTTTGTGCCTGTTTTCTGTCATTTTCCAATAAATAGCCTTTATTAGGACGTGACAGTATGACACTTTGAAATGGGTGTATACCAGTTCTCATCCTTAAAATTCAATTTGAACACTCATTCTCCACTTGTTTCAGTCAAATTCCTATTCTGGCACATTTCTGAACAGCATTTGTCGATAGATGCAATGCGCCTGTCGACAGACGGAAATCTGATCCGTCCAGAACTCCAACCGGTTCATATTCTGTCCGGATTTTGTGGGCCCCTTCTATTTCAAATACTTCCTAAATAGTCCTAAAGGCCAGCCCACGACCCTTCACCCCCTCACCTTCCCTCAAGAGGTGCTTCCTTCCTCTTTTAAACCCCAACCCTCTCCTCTCCACAACCATCCTGTCCAACCCTTCCCTCTGTTGCTCTCCTCTCTTCTTCCTATCTCCTCCCTCTCCTTTGCTCTTCTCATCCCTTAGCCCTCATCTCCCATGGCTACCAGGAGGAATCTTCGTGCCTCTCGTCAGCACTACACCTCGCCCGAAGCTGGAGACAGTTCTAGGGCTCCAGCAGAGCGCAGGAGCAAGCACCAGGCTGATCGCACTCCGGAACTTCTTATTCCCCCGGATCTGTTACTCACAAGGGTTAGGGGCGTCTTCAAAAGTTTGTCCAGCCACAGTATGTGGATTTCGCCTCACTAGAAGACATGTTTGAGGGCCTGGAGACCCTCTTCGACACCCAGGGCTGGACCACATTCCTCAAGTGCCAGAAGCAGTACTCCCCGACTGCTGTGATGGAGTTCTTCAACAACATGGGGATGACAGTAGATGAGGAACTCTACACCACTGTCAAAGGTACAACTTTCCGAGTCACTACCACTCTTTTGAGCTGTGCCTTATAGATTCCCAACTCCGGGGCCGACATTCTTGTCACCCATCTTAATGCCTCGGAGTATTTCACCCTCATCACTCAGCAACCATATAATTCCACCAAAGAGTTTGTGAAACTCAATGCAAATTCCTTCCCCCAGTCCACCGCATGATTCACCACTCTTCACCACTCTCATCGCTCTGAAAGATGGAAGTCGGGAGCTTGTGACCGAAGTCCACAAGACCCTATTCCACCTCTTTCTCAAGGACCAGCAGATCAACCTGCCAAAACTCATGCTTGACCTCATCACGCAATGCTTTCATAATCCTAAGAGGTCAATGCCCTATGCATGTCCAATTACCTCTGTCCTATCCTTCCTTGGCATTCAACTCACTACGGATGAAATTGTTTCTCTCAAGACCCGCAATGCTTATGATATCACACTGCCCATCGGATGGGCTACAAGATGATTGATGGAAGAGTCACCCGGACTCTCAAAGGTTAAGAGCCGGAAGCAGATGTAGATTTTAACGATGATGAGGACAGTGAAGCAGATTCACATCTGAAGCCTATGAATGTTCAAGGTGGTGATGACGGCCCTTATGCTGAACAAGTTCCACCGGCTGCTCCTCAAGACCTTCAGGATTTTATTGCCGATCAGATGGCTTAGCTAACTCAGCACTTCAATGCCCGCTTTGATCAGCTTACTATGCAAGTCAACACTCGAATGGATGCACTTGCAGATTATCAAGTTCAGATTCAGCAGCAGCTCACCCAACTCACTAATGAGTTTCATGGATTCCGTCATCCCACTACTCCTGGGAATGACGATGCTTAGATTGTCTAGGCTATAGTTGAGCAATGTGGGTTATGTACTGGTCATTCCTAGTATGGGTTGTTAGTCATGTCTCTTTGTCTTTCCCTTTTTGCTTTTGCTATGTAATGGATGCTTTTGTACTGTGTGCACTTCAAGAAATATCAATGAAATCGTAGTTTCTTTCTTCTATCCATTCGTGCATAAATTGACTTTTTTAATGTTGTCAAAAAGGGGGTGAAAATCAATTGTGTTTTTTATCATCATCAAAAAGGGGGAGAATGTTGGGTTATGCTTTGTATGATGATTGGCTTGATGGTTAAATGCCTAAATGTTTTTGATAATGACAGAATTGATGTTGAGAAGACATGATCAAATGATATGACTCTATGACCATATATGCTTTCATGATATCTTACTTGGAATGTCTTTTACGTAGGTGAGAATGAAAGCACAAGTCAAGCAACAAAATCCAAGCATAAAAGAAATGGAAAAACTCAAGAAGTGCTCAACTGTTGACAGGTCTGAAGCCTTTGTCGACAGCCAGTGAAAACAGTGAGCAAACAAACTTCTAGAAGATAAGAAAAAGCAGTAGTTGTCGACAGACAAGATGCATCTATCAACAGATCAGTTTAGCTTGTCGACAGCCAGAGGTCGCATGTCGACAGCCCATCTATCTGCCAGAAACATGGTTCTGAGTTTGCAGCAGTACCTGTCGACAGCCACAAGGCATCTGTCGACAGCCGTAGGTTAAGTCACAACATGTGATAGGAATGTGATCTATGTTAGGGTGTTCTCTTCTGTCATGATTCTCAAGACTTGAACACTACTATATATAGATCATATGGACCTATTTTCGAAGTAAGAAGCCTCCACACAAAAACCCTAAGCAAAGAACAAGATCAAGAAGGTTTCCTGCTGCTCTGCTTCAAGTCTCCATTTGTTTGAACAGAGATCCATCTCGTACAAGGAGTTGAAGCTATTTCGTCCTCGAACCTCAAGCTTCGTCATCATCTAATCTTTATCGACGTGGAGCTTGGAGTTCTTCTGGACGAACACCCTGAAGAGTTCAACCTTTGGATTTGTTCTTCAACTCTGAACTCTTCTTTCATTCTATTTTCCATCACTTGTGTGTGTGTTGTTGGTTTGAGTGTTCCTTGTGCTCAACCCACGTGTGTGTGGTTGATCTGAGAGCGTGTTTGTCTCAGACACCGTGTGTGTGTTGGTGCTGGGTTGAACTTACTTGATAAGCAGTTTTTCCGTGTGTGTGTGTGGACGGTGGATGTAGGATACACGAGTTGTGTAATCTGAACCACCTTAAATCCTCGTGTCTTGTGGCTTGCATGATCTTACATTAGATGTATGCTAGGCACGATTGTTTATTCACACACTCATCATATTGCTAATCTCCTAAGCACACCCTACACACACAACGAAGTTCATATTTAGTTCATATCAGATTAAGTGGTCTTAAAGTCAGTCAGCATATTCAACCCCCCTTCTAGATTGCTGCTTTAGGTAATTCCGCACACCTTTCACCCACTGCTGACGTCAGCAAGCCCGCTCGACGTGCAACATGTGGCGGACAAGCAGATGAAGACCTCAAACGGTGGTAACCAGAACGCCACCCCCAGGGCTGTCGCGTTCAGAACGTGACACCTAGCCCTGTTGCGTTCACAAACAGTGAACCAGTGGTACTTTGGGCCCAACCTGTCAGCCCACAAAGCCCCACAACATGCGTAACACCTATAACACACACTAATGGGCCACACACTGGCCTCCACAACCACTAAGTCAAAACGCTACATTACTATCACCTAAAAGAAATTTCGTCCTCTAAATTTAATAAGAAAGCTCGACACCAAAAATTTTCAATCAAACAAGCATGGTACTGTCACCTAAAAGAATTAAAAGCTTACTCAAACAAATATGGATATGCATTCATCATTTCCTCTGCTAATTCCCACGTATCCTCTCCGCCCTGTCTGTTCTCCCATCTGACTTTCACTAGTTCAATTTCCTTATTTCTAAGCTTCTGGGTTCTGCGACCTGTAATTTGTACTGAATATTCTGGCATTGTCATGTCTGGCTTCAGATCATCTCTCTGGTAACTGACCACTTGGGACGGATCTCGAATATATCTTCTAAGCATTGAGACATGGAACACGTCATGTGCGTCTGTGAAATCTGATGGGAGATCCAATCTGTAAGCTGTTTCACCAATCCTTTCTATTATCTGGAATGGGCAACATATCTTGGACTCAATTTGTCTTTCTTACTAAACCTGAGCACACCCTTGGTAGGAGAAACTTTCAAAAACACATAATCTCCAACTTCAAACTGTAGTGGCCTGCGTCTGGTGTCTGCATAGCTCTTTTGACGACTCTGTGCTGTTTGAAGCTTTTCCTTAATAAATTTAACCATTTCTGCACATTGCTGAATTAATTCCAGACCCATAACCTGCCTCTCACCTACCTCATGCCGATTTAGTGGTGTCCTACACGGTCTGCCATACAATGCTTCATAAGGCGCCATTCTGATACTCGCATGATGACTATTATTATATTCTACCATACCCAAGTGGTGATCCCATGTACCTCCCTATACTAGACAACAAGCTCTTAACATGTCTTCTATAGTCTGAATAGTTCTTTCTGTTTGTCCATCTGTCTGTGGATGATAAGATGAACTATACCTCAATTCTGTGCCAATCACTCTCTGCAAACTCCTCCAGAAACTTGAAGTGAACCTGGGATCTCGGTCTGAAACAATGGTGACTGGAATCCCATGCAATGGTACTATTCTTTCCACATATAACTTCGCTAATCTATCCACTAACCATGACATACTGCCAATAACCGGCCAATAATCTGAAACCTTAGTCAATCTGTCCATAAAAACCCAAATACCATTATGACCTGCTGAAGTCCTGGGCAAACGAACTATAAAATCCATGGCAATATCATCCCATTTCCACTGTGGAATGGGTAACGGCTGCAACAGTCCTCCTGGCCTCTGGTGCTCTGCTTTCACTTGCTGACACACTGCACATCTTGCTATGAATTCTGCAATCTCTTTCTTCATGTTAGGCCACCAGATATGCTTCTTCAAATCTTGATACATCTTTGTGCTACCTGGGTGGATGGTGTATCTGGACTTGTGAGCTTCCTCTAATACTTTCTGCCTGACCTCGGCATCTGCTGAAACATACAACCGGCCCTTAAGCCTGACCACACTGTCATCATCAAGTGTCACTTCCTTCATTCTCACAATATCAGCTAAGTTGTCATCTGTTCTCTGCGCTTCCACTATCTGCCAATATAGAGAAGGTTCCACTGCACTAGTTGCTAATATTGCTCGCCGCTGACTATTTGGCACATATAATGAAGTCTCTGCTACATCGTCATACAATTTCCATTCTCTGATCATAAGTTGATTCATAACTGCCTTTCTGCTCAGTGCAACTGCCACCACATTTGCTCTGCCTGGATGACATGCCAAACTGAAGTCGTAATCTTTCAAATATTCCATCCACCTACGCTGCGTCAAATTCAGATCATTCTGGGAAAAGATGTACTTTAAACTCTTGTGATCAGTGAATATTTCAAACCTCTCACCATACAAATAGTGCCACCAAATCTTTAGTGCAAACACAACTACTGCTAGCTCTAAATCATGTGTTGGATAATTCTCTTCATGCTTCTTTAACTGCCTGGATGCATAGGCTACCACCTTTCCATGCTGCATTAACACTGCTCCCAAACCTCTCCTTGATGCATCTGTATATAATACAAATCCACCACTGCCTGACAAAATCTCCCATATTGGTGTTGTGGTAATCCTCTTCTTGAACTCTGCAAAACTACGTCTGCAATCTGAAGACCATACAAATGGTACTCCTTTCCTTTGTCAACCTTGTCATTGGAGCTGCTATCTTTGAGAAATCCTGGATGAACCGCCTATAATATCCTGCCAAACCCAGAAAACTTTTGATCTCTATCACTGTCTTCGGTTCTTCCCATTTCATCACTGTCTCTATCTTGGTCGGATCAACTGCAAAACCTGCACCTGATATTACATGACCCAAAAATTCATCTCTTTTAGCCAGAACTCACATTTACTAAACTTGGCATACAACTGGTGATCTCTCAAAGTCTGCAATGTGATCCTCAAGTGTGCTGCATACTCCTCCTCTGACGCTGAATACACCAATATATCATCAATAAAAACCACAATGAACTGATCCAGATACGGGTAAAATATAATATTCATCAAATTCATGAATACTGCTGGCGCATTAGTCACCCTAATGGCATAACAACAAACTCATAATGCCCATATCTGGTCCTGAAGTCTATCTTATCTATGTCTTCTTCCTTGATCCGCAACTGGTGATACCCTAGCCTCAAATCAATCTTGGAGAATACCTTGGCCGATTGGAGTTGATCAAACAAATCATCTATCCTGGGAAGTGGATACTTATTCTTGATTGTAACCTTGTTCAGTTGCCTGTAATCAATACACATTCTCATACTGCCATCCTTCTTTCTGACAAACAATACTGGTGCCCCATGGTGAATGACTGGGTTTGATGAAGCCTTTCTCTAATAATTCCTGCAACTGCTTCTTTAATTCCTTCAACTCTGCTGGTGTCATTCTGTAAGGTGCCTTTGAAATCGATAGACTGCCTGGCTGCAACTCAACTGTAAAATCCACCTCCCTGTGTGGAGCTAACCCTGGCAAATCTTCTGGAAACACGTCTGCAAATTCTCTGACTATCGGTACTGAATCTACAGACTTATTGGACTCACTAAACTAACTGAAGCAAGGTACGCTACAAATTTCGCATTAATCAACCTTCTAGCCCTAAGTGCATAAATAATAAACTTAGGAGTGTAGAAGGGCATACCTTGAAACTCAACACTGCTCCACCAGGCCTGCAAAATCCAACTCTCTTCTTTCTACATCTACTAATACCCCATAGGCTTCTAACCAATCCATCCCAAAAATCACATCATAATCCTTCAATGACAAAGCATACAACCTTGCTGGCAACCGGTTCCCCTGAATCACTATCGGAACCTCATCTAGAAACATGAAGTAAGCATGAAACCTCCTGAGGGAACCTCTACTACCAACTCACATTGCCTTTCTTCTAGGGGATGTACCATGCTATCCAGGAAATCCTCGGAAATAAACGAATGCAAAGCACCCGATCAATCAACACTCTAGCAGAAAATCAAAAGAGGTAATATACCTTCAATTAGATTGGATGCTTCCGCCTGAACTCTAATGACTGCCATAACTCGACACCTCTGCCTCGCTCTACTAGTTGATGGATTGGTTGTTGCTACTACTGAGTCCCTCTGCCATAACTGTATTCCCGAGGAAGTGGACAATTTCTAGCTAAATGCCCCGGCTGCCCATAATTATAACACCGAAAACCTGGAAAAGCTGCGGACTGCCCGACCGTACTCTGCTGCGACTCCTCCGGTTTTGGCCTAACACCTCGACCCTGCTGAAAACTCGGCTGAAAGCCTTGCTGCCTCTGCCTCCTCATCCTCTAAACAGCTTCTTCATTTACCACCCCCATTTTGCAAACCCTGATGATGACGATGCTCCTGAGGGTGCCTTGCCCTTACTAATACCTGCAGACTGCTGCGAAAGCTGAAAACTACATGTCCCTGCTCCTCCGAACTGCCTAGCCTGCACAGTCCTCTCCAGAATTGCTGCTCTCTGTGCTGCTTCTTCCACTGTTTTGCACATCAAGGGAATTACTGCATCCTGAAGCTCTGGTCGCAATCCTCGAATAAAATATTCCACCATCATAATATTATCAATAACCACATATGGAGCATATCTACTCAACACCATGAACCTCATCTGATATTCTAGCACTGACAGGTTCCCTTGCTGCAATGTCCGGAACTGCTCCCTCTTCGCCTACTGTATCTGAACTGGAAAGAAAGTGTCGTTGAAGACTGTCAAAACTCTAGCCAGTGATGGTGTCCTCTGTCCTCCCTACAAATACTATCTGCATCTTCAATCTCTACCATTCTTGTGCGAATCCACGCAATTGATAGGCAGCTAGTATTACCCTATCAGCTTGCAAACACCTCATAATAACAAAAACTCTCCCTATTTCATGCACCCAGTGCTCTGCTGTGTCGGGATTTAGACCTCCTGAATATGTGGGTGGCTGCAACCGCAAGAACCCCTCCACTAGTGATGTAGGCTCCTCCACATTGATTATCTGTGCTGGTACTCCAGGAGGTATAGGTACAACGGGTGGTACCTCAACTACCGGTGGTGGTGGGGGTGGTGCCACTAGTACTACCTCATCCACTGTCGGTGGTGCCACTACTGCTGGCTGTCGCGGTGTCCTCCCCCGTTGCGATGGTGTCGCGATGGCCTTGGGGGTTGCGACAATGCCTGTGTCGCCTCGGGTGTTTCCGTGGGCCCGGTTGTGTGTCGGTGTGTGCCCCAAGGCAGGCCTTGCCCTTAGGACATTCTGGTAGGGAATGCGGCTGGTTGCCTCCCTGCGTTCAGTGACCGAAGGTGACACCTTCGTGGCCGTGTCCTGGAAGTGGTGCCAGGAGGGTCGCGTCTATCTAATAATCGATTGACTGGCGGTCAATCGATTATTAGCAAAGTGATGTGTTTCCCTATTGGTTGGTAGTGTTCTGAGGCTCCAGCTTTTCCGTGCCTGTTTGGTTGGCCGACAGCCCTCCTGGGGGTCTGTGTGTGCCTCATGCTCGCTGGGCTTGTCGTGTGTTACAAGCCAGCGGTTCGGCGTGGTTTTTGTGTGCTGCCCCGCCTGTTCGCCTGGTGCTAGGAACTTGAGGGCTTGTCCTGATCTGAGAGGTTGTTACCGTTACCTGGACCCCCCGTCCTCGGGCACCTTCGAGGGAGGTATCAGGGCGACGAGCGTACTCGAGTTGGCAGCCTACTTGGCACTCTGGAGTTGAGGGGAAAATGGTGGTTTGGACAGCGGCGCTGAGTCGTTTGTAGAGCTCTCTTGACTAGGCCTGGGACACCGAGGATGGCTGGAGTTCTACCCAGTGCAGGCTAGTCAGTCCCTTGTCTCACTGCCTCTCTCTGCGTTGGTTCTGAAGCCACGTAGTGGTGTCAGGCATGAGGCCGCAGCTTGGCCAGGCTGCGGTGTTGCGTGTGTTGTGTGTTTCTGTGGCGGCTCTATCTCGCCCTTATGCGGGGGTGGAGGCAGAGCTAGGCTAGCGAGCAGAGCATGCAGACTGTGGGTCCCCCTCATGGCTTCTAGCGGCAGTGTCTTGGTTGCTATTGTTGTGACGACGTTTCCTCACGACGTTTCCAAGTGTTATCCGTTGCCCTAGCTTGCATGGCAGTTATAGCCTGGTTGTGCCTAGTTTCCATGGGCGTCATTGGTCTGGCCTCGTGCAGACCCGTGCTTCTGGTGGTTTCCGCTTCGGTGTTCTCTTGGTTCCGTGGTCCCATTCTTGGGTGCCAGTCCGTGTGGCACCGGTGTGTGTAGCTTCCCGACCTCACGGTGTGTCCGAGGTCCGGGGTGGTTCTGCTTGTGGACCCTCGACCTTGTGGAGGTTTTGAGGTGGCCGTGCTTGAGGTGGGACGTCGTTCTCACTTGGTTGTTCCGTGGTCTCGGCAGGTGTGCCAAGGGTTGCATCCGCTGTGTGTGCTCGACTCCGTTGGTTTATGCGGGAGTCGTGTGTGTGTCCCGACCTCGGTTGGTGGTCGTGGCGTTGCGCTGTTCTCTTCCGCTGCTTTGTAGTATCATGCTGTAGGGGTTTCTCGCTTTACAGCTTTCTAGTGTACTTTTCTTGTTTTTGGAGTTCATGCTGCTCTAGTCGGTGAGGGACTGGTAATCCCTACTGGGCCTTGTTCGTGAGGCTCACCCCCCTACTTCCTTCAGCTAGGGGCTCTCCGTCGCAGGAGCTCGGTGTCGGACGGGTTGCGGAGGCGGCTGTGGCGCCGTGTGTTGTCAGTAGCAGTGGGAGCGAGTGTTGTGAGCTCTTGTAGCCGAGTGAGCTGAGAGTTGTGTTTTGCAAGTCCTCGGGTATGCCCCTTATGGACTGCACATTTCTTCTTGTACATGTTCTTTTGCTTGGGACACGTTGTACAGACCTTTGTATATTGTACATATTGTTATAGTTATTTAAATTCAGTACATATCTCACTAGACTATTTCTTCTAACTCTTCCGGATCTTCGGATCCGTGGGTGGCGGAGCGACCCCTCGAGGCCCTGGCGAGGGTCCGGGAGGTCGGGTCGTTACAGAAGTGATCAGGTATTAGTGGCCAAGCTTAGAGCTCAACCAAACATCTTTGTCGAGATCAGGGAGCAACATGCTAATGATCCATTTTTAATCCGAGTCAAGGAAACCATTGCTGACAGACCCAATTTCTCCATCACTGAGGATGGAAGACTATTATTTCAAGCCAGGACATGTGTGCTTGACAATGAAGAGTTGAAAAGGAAGCTGATGGACGAAGCCCATAAGACCAAGTATACAATCCAGCCAGGCGCAACCAAGATGTACCAAAACATGAAAAGGTCATTTTGGTGGCCCAACATGAAGCGTGAGGTGGTTGAGCATGCCGCGAACTGCCTCACATGTCAGCAGGTGAAAGTAGAACACCGTCGTCCTGCGGGTGTACTCAGACCCCTGGACATACCTGAATGGAAATGGGAGAGTATTGGCATGGATTTCATCATGGGTTTACCCCGAACCCGTGGTGGACTTGACGCTATCTGGGCCATAGTGGACCGTTTGACTAAGTCCGCACACTTTCTAGCAATTAAGAGTACCTGGAGTGTAGATGTACTTGCAGCATTGTATGTAAAGAAGATAGTGAGATTACATGGAGTCCCCGTATTCATAGTCTCAGATCGTGACCCCAGATTCACCTCTAGATTCTGGAAGGGACTTCAGACTACTCTAGGCACCAAACTTAACTTTAGCACTGCTTTCCACCCACAGACAGATGGACAGACGGAAAGGACAAATCAAATTGTGGAGGATATACTACGAGCCTGTACTATAGATTTTGAAGGGTACTGGAATGAGCAATTATCATTGATAGAATTCGCCTACAACAATAGCTACCAGGCTAGCATTAAGATGGCTCCATTTAAAGCATTATATGGAAGAAGCCGTAGATCACCAGTTTGCTGGAATGAGATAGGTGAACAGCAATGGCTGGGACCAGACATGGTACAGAACACCAGCAGAGATATACAGATCATCAGGGACAGGATCAAGATAGCTCAATCCAGGCAAAAGAGCTATGCTGACAAAAGAAGAAGGACTTGAAATTTCAAATTGGGGATCATGTGCTGCTTAAAATATCCCCGACCAGAGGATTTCAAAGGTTTAGGATGAAAGGCAAGTTAAGGCCAAGATTCATAGGTCCATTTTAGGTACTAGAAAGAGTAGGCGAGGTGGCGTATCGTCTAGCACTACCTCCCCAGTTTTCCACCGTACACAATGTTTTCCATGTATCAATGCTAAGGAAATACGTATACGACCCATCACACGTAATCAGCTATGATGACATCATTTTGAATAAAGATATGACCTATGAAGAGAAGCCGGTGAGAATCTTGGACAAGAAGATACAACAGCTTCGGAACCGACCCATATCAGTGGTAAAAGTGCTATGGAGGAATCATGAAGTTGAAGATGCCACGTGGGAACCCGAAGTAACAATGCGACGGAACTATCTAGAGTTATTCAATAAGTCATTCTTCCTCTTAAGATCATATGAATTTGGGGACCAAATTCTTTTTAAGAGGGGGGGGATGTAGCAACTCTAATTTTTAAATCCTAAATTAAATTAAATAAATATGATAAATAGAATTAAATTAGAATAAAGAGGGAATAAATGGGAATTAAATCAAAACCCGTTAAGCTAAATTAGGAATGGGTTGTACTAGTGGTCCAACAAACAGAATGGGCCCAAATGTGAAGAGCCCATTATGGGATGGGAGCTAATTAAGTGAAATTCGTACTAAAAATAGTAATAATTAGTAAAAGGGTTAAGATAAATATTAAAGACCTATATATCCTAAAAGGAGTCCTAGACTTACCCTAACCATTTCCCACGAAATTAACCCTCTCCCAAATCCTATTAAGTAGATAAGGAGAGAAATAGGGAGATAAATATGGAAATTTGGAGTTTAAGAGAAATGAGGAGTTTTAGAAGGTTAGGACTCTTGTAGCACCCAATACAGCCCTAATTCATCTCTACCAAGCCTCATTTCGTTGCTGGGGCTCTGGAGAATGAATGGAGAAGGCTGAGGACGAGGAGCAAGGGAGGAAGGAGCTTGAAACAAGGGATTTCTTCTTCTTCGTCGTCATCAACCCCAGGCTTTCATAACAGCACAAAAAGGTAGGCAATCTCTCAAGCTCAATCTAATTAAACTCAACCCTAGGTAGATCTTGATCCTCTCTATCAAAGCCCCATGATTTCTCTATTTTTCGTTGCTCCATAAGGAGTATTAAATGCCCTAAACTTTGTCATCTCCATATACCCGAACCTACATGTTTGTTTTCAATCCATGTGTGTACTTGATCCCATACCATGCAATTATTCTCATAATACTACATGGTGTTAGCTTTCAAACGCCCCTATTTTCCCTAATTCCCTCGAGCATCCTTTGCTGATTAAATCGTTTACCATGACTGTGCATATTTTAGGTCACCGAAATGTAACCTAATTAAAGCATGCCCAAACCTTATCTATTTTCTAATTACTCATGCCTAATGATAGATCTACATATCTACTTTCATTTAAAACTAGTTTCATATTTTTTTGATCATCGTGCGATTTTATATCGATTTTAGAAGTGTATTGTATCATGCATAGGAGGGAAGGACCAAACCCAAAAAGGGATGATCCCGTTTTCTGGGTCGGGCCGCCCCTCTGAAATCGCGACGGCCCGACCCGTCGTGATATCAGAGGGGTCGCGACTGGCCGTTCTGTCGTGTTATAAATACGACGGCCCTCGCCGTCGCGGTTTCCTTCCAGACCGCGCCAGCCCGGCCAGTTCAGCTGTCGCGCCTGGACCGCCCGTCGCGTTCTGAAACGCGACGGGTACCCCCGTCGCGATTTCAGTGATTCGGCTAGAACCCTAATTTGCCTTTATGCCCCTATTATTTACCCCATTTAATCCATGTTTAACCCTAATTAAGCACTGTCATGAACAGTAATGACATGTTAATCATTAATGGGTAATATTGCATGATATTAATTAATTGAAAAGCCATGTGCACAACCATACATGCTCTCATGATTTAATTACACTTGCACACACTTAACATAAATGTTTGCCATTAAACCTTATTAAATTACTCAATAATATATCTGATAATTAAGTATAATTATTTCACTTAAATTTCCTAACTATTTAAATGACACTTGTCTTTGTTTTAGTCGTGTGATTTGTACACCGTTATCGCCTCCCTCTACCTTCGAGCACTCGAGGCAAGATGAACAACGTTTCGTTACACACTTTCTCTTAGCATGACCACCTCTCCGTTGGGAATACTCTTGACAGGACCAGGGACTCCTTGTCAAGGCCTCCGTAAGTCTCCTTGGCTTTGGCGCACGTCCATTGCCGACGAGCTGGTTGTACCCTTAAAACCCGTACCCCTTAGGGATCGACATGATCCAACAGCCTTAGTGTGTTCTCTCTTACCTTGGGATCACACCGAACCATCTGGCCTGTGTTCACGGCACGGCTAGTGGGCAGTTGTGACTTCTGCTAGACTGCCGGCACTTGACCTAGTGCTGTGCAACTGTTACTATCGTGCGTTTAACGTTGTTTTACGAATATGTCCCTACTCTTATCTACTATCTCTTTACTCTCATCTGTTCACTTTCTCTCTACTCTCTCGTCTATTCGTCTACTATTCTCATCTATTCTTGGTACTCTATTTGGCCATCTTTATGATTGTCTAAGATAAGAAACATGACTTATGCCAGTGCATTAGGGCCCGATCTGGTCCTAGGGAGAGTGCCCGAAAAGTACCATTTGCCCATGGGAGTTAAAATGATCAGGGTGTTGGCATACATCCAGTGCCATCATACTATCATATTTAATCAATGACAATTAATCAGGGCTATCTATACAAGTGCTATCGTTACTAGTGCGCCGTTGTGCAACTTTACGTGTTATATCGTTACATGGATAATCTATTATCGTACTTGATGTGCTATTCTTCGTGTACAAGTGCTATCATTATCTTGCTATCGTTACTTTGCTCTACATGAATATGCTCTCTAGATATCCTGCCTTTTAAGACATTAATCATTTAAAGCATGCTTGTTCATACGAGATATTAAGTCCTACTGGGCGTTATTCGCTCATCCTGCATTATTATTTCATGTGTTTCAGGTGAGTCTGATGGGGATTACCACACTCACGAGGAAGGGAATGAGGATGATGCTCAGGAGTGACCCGTTTCGACAACCACTGCTTAGTAGTTAGTTAATTAGTCGTCAATTAGTCAATATGTAATAGTTGGATTTGAATAAAGTACTCTGGGCCCTAGTTTTGGCTCTGATTAGTGATTGTAATAGTTAGTTGATGAATTATAAATGAAGTTGGATTACATTTGGTTTTATTTCAATTGTGCAATGGTTTGATGTCTATTTATCGCTCGATACTATTTAATAATTATAATTCTGCTCCGATATCCACGTCGGGGCGTTATATCAATTCAAGTTTATCCCACATTTCTTTAGCGATTTGCACATGGATATTCTTGAATACTCCTTAGGTGAACAGCACACTAAAGCATATTCATGACACTATAGTTAAGAGTTGCTCTCCTAATTTGCTCTCTAGTCCAATTCTCTTCATTCTCATTGTTTTCATAGGGACCCTTTGCAACTATTTTCCAGATTTCATAATTTTGAGCCCTTAGAAAAACTTGCATGTGATTTTTCCAGTAAGAGTAATCATATCCATCAAAATATGGTGATCTATTGATAGAATGACCCTCAGCTACAAAACCTCGAGAATCCATAGATCAAGTTAAGAGACAGCGAATGAGCAAGCTAACAATTCACGCAGATAGAACACACAGATCAAATAGAAGCAGTCAAATCAGATCAGAACAAATATTAACCCGCTCTGATACCAATTTTAGGATCAAATATGCAGGGTGAATAGATCTAGAAGGGGTGGTTGAATAGATCTATGCCAATCACAGCGAAAGTTGAAGTAATTTAAAAAATTACTTCAGATTCTAAATCAATTCAACCAAAATTATACTGATCTGATGTGCTTGTGTGAGTAAATTGAAGACTAGTGTGTGAGACAATTAGACAAGTAGTGTGTAGCGGAATCCCTATGCATGCATCTAGCGCAAAAAATAGATCAAACCACTGCACAAGAGATTTTTTAGGTGGTTCAAAAATCACACCAGTGATTCCTATGTCCACCCCTCACATAGTGAGGGCACACTACTCAAACCGAGTACAACACACACACTTGAGCTCGACGGCTCAATCACACACACACTTGAGCATGACAGCTCAAACACCCTTGAGCACGACGGCTCAAACCACACTTGAGCACGACGGCTCAAACCACACTTGAGCACAACGGTTCAAACACCCTTGAGCACGACAGCTCAAACAACACACAAGCTAGATCAAGTTCATAAGAAATCAGATCCTCTAGCACTGATCTGATTCACACACTTACATGCACACTGAAATCTGCACTGAACACATGTACAGATCTTACGAGCACTCAAAAACAAATCAAGATGAACACTTCAATAGAAATAAGTAAAAGAGAGATGAATTAGATGTTCCTTATTGAAGACGATCTGCAGGAAGCTTGAATTGAAGGCCCTTGAGAAAATCAGATGGAGTACTCCTTCAATTCATGATGCTCTGTTTCAAATCTATTGCTTCTTCTGATTGCCCCTTCTTCCTTTGCTGCTCTTCTCCTTGATCTGCTCCTATTTCAGCACTCTAACACTTTCTCTCTATGCTTGGCCTTGATCCCCACATCCTCTGTGTTTGATGGCTGCTCCAGATGAGATAGGAGCTTTTATAGCCTTGGTGCAATCCCTTTTACATGGGAAACATGTGTACAAAAATATAGGGTTCACCCAAGGTTGCCACGTGTCCAAAAGTTCTTCTCCTCATTGCCACTTGGATGAAAGTGTAATTTGGTAATAATAGAGTCTCCAAAAAGTCTCCAGAGATAAGTCACAACCCTTTGGAAATAATACCCTTTACATTTCTGAGTTTTCACGCAATGTGTGTCGACGCAAGTTTGCATGTGTGTCGACGCAACTGGCTAAGTATCAGTTCTAGCTTACTAGGAGGAAACATGTGTTGACCTGATTAACAACTAGTGTTGACCTCCTGTGTTTTTTGAGATTAGCTCACTGGATAAACTATGTGGGTCGACCTGATTGACGACTTGTGTCGACGCAACTGTGACTTTGTTCTTCAGGAGCTTACTAGGCAGACTATGTGTGTCAACCTAACTTCTAATGTGTGTCGACACAACTTTGACAAAATTGTGCAAACCTGTATATATGAAGTGTGAACCATCAAAACATGTTTTTTAGTCATCATTATAATATGTACAATATGTCATCATCAAATCAAGTGTGAGTGTTTAGACATCATTCACAACCAAATGTTTTAGTCATCATTAGAATCATCATCAAAATATTAAATACACACTCAACACAACATAGATGTCCAGGCTCCTTGCATTCATAGAACATTGGTTCCTTCTTCTTTTTCTATTTCCTCTTGACTAAGATTTTTCGGATACTTCTTCTTCACTATCACTGCTTTCACTGGCAGTGGCTTCACCCGAAGTGCTTTCTTCTGCCTTGAATGTATTGATTATCTTTCTTCTTGACTTGCTTTCTCCTAATCTCTCCATATTGATCTCATGAGCTATTAATGACCCAATAATCTTTTCCAATGACATTAAGGAGAGGTCATTTGCTTCTTCTATAGTTGTCACCTTTGGTATCCATTGCACTGGAAGAGATTTTAGGATCTTCTTGACCAAGTCTTTCTGGATGTATATCTTTCCTAATGCTATAAGTCCATTTGTTATGTCAGTAAATTCACTATACATTTGAGTAATGGACTTACCTGGTTCCATTTGGAACTTCTCATATTGAGTAACCAGAATATCAATCTTGGTTTCTTTTACTTTGTCAATCTCTTCGTAGGTGAGCTTTAGCTTGTCCCACATCTCTTTTGCTATCTTGCATGCAAATATTATATTGAGTTCTTGCTTTGATAGTACGCAATGCATGAAACTCTTTGCCTTGTTGTTTAAAGATTTCTTCTTCTTGGCTTCATCAATCCATTCTTCCTTGGGCTTTGATATTTGGATGTCACCATCTTCTATGATGCTCCAGAGTAGGTAGTCGTAGCCTTGTAGGAAGAACTTCATCCTTGTCTTCCAGTAAGTGTAGTCCTCACCATCAAATAGTGGAGGCCAAAATATAGATTGCCCTTCTACAAATCCTTGAGCTACCATTGATCTTTGCTCTTAGATCGTTAGATCTTCTGATTTCTTGAGAGACCTACTCTGAAACCACTTGTTGGTGTCAGTTCATCAACATAGGTCATGGATCTGATACCACTTGTTGGTATTAGTGTTTTCAACAGAGACCTTGGCTCTAATACCACTTGTTGGTCCACTTACGGCAGCAAGGAATCACCTAGAGGGGGGTAAATAGGTTGAAACTGAAATCTGAAAGCAAACTCAACCACTTAAAACTTTTGGTTAGTATAAATAAATTGTGTGCAATGGAAATTGAAGGTGCGGAAGTAAGCACACACAAGAACACAGAAATTTATCCTAGTTCGACACCTCCAAATGGAAGCCCTACGTCTAATTAATCCATAAAAACACTTGGGGTTTCCACTAACCAAAGGTACAATCCCCCTTAAGGACATACAACAACTAGTAGAGCTGGTCCTCCCTTCTACATAAGGGGAAAACACCCAACACCTCAGCTGGTCTTCTTCTCTTTTGACAAAAAAGATAGCCCTTTGTTTCACCTCAACCAAGTGTTTCTTTTGCAAGCTCAGAAGAAACTCATTGGGACAAACCCCAGCAAGATTACAACACCTAGCACAAGCTAGTCTTCCCTTTAACAAGGGGAATAGAAAGTACAGACCCTCTGCTTGTCACACCACCCAACGCACTGCTGGTCTTTTCTTCTCATAGGAAAAGAATACTTCTAAACACAATCTTGAACTCGAAGACCCTAGACCAAGCTTAAGATGAATAATGGAGATGCTTGGTCTGAGACGATGCCTAAGAGAAAAGAGTATACTAGAAAAGACTCTCTTAGATAAACCCACAGATCTATCTCACAAATTTACAATGACACACACAGAGAGAATAGAGAGGATGAAGGTTGAATCCTTGGAATGCTTCAAGGTTGAATGCTTGGAATGCTTCAGAAGATTTCTGCTTGGGTGATCATAGCTTCTACCTTGTCTAGTTCGAAGCCTTCATCCTTTTATCATCCTTTGAAGAATTTCGTTGAGCAGATAGCCGTTGGAATGCTTCTTCTTCTTCTTCTTCTTCTCATCTATGTATCTAACAGCTTCTCCCTTGTGTCTACCTGTTACTTGGAGTAGATGAGAGGTCTTCCTTTCTGTGCATATTTCCAAGGTCGTAGGTAGTAGGTATTTTCCTTTTGAGAGTATTGTAGACCTACATATAATAAATGCATAAAAGAGAGTGTTAGATCAAAGAAGTCTTTGTGTCAGTCAGTCCATACCTCTTTATACGGAAGTCCATATTTCTAGCTGACAACCTGCTGTGATCTTACAATATGCAGAGAAAGACGTACACTTTGAATTTTCATGGGTGCCAAAGTCATTTTGTTCATCAATCGATGTGATATAAAACTTAAGTGAACACTAATCGATATCTGAAGACAGATAAGCACCAATTGTTATGAAAATAACTTAAGTGATCACCAATCGGAGCAATATAACACCAATTGGAACATTTATAACACCAATCAATAGGAACAGGTCATTTGTCCATCAATCGATGTGGTGGGACACAAAATACTCATCAATCGAAACGTTTCTCATCAATCGATAGAAAAACAACGTCAATCAGTATGGGTTAAGTCACTTGGTGACCAATCGATGCAGACTTGGTCACCAATCAAAAGAAGTATACCAATTGATATGTTGGTTCACCAATCGATAGGATTTGTGAATCAATCGATAGAATACGAACCAATCGATATGAATCATACAAAATAGCCATCAATCGAAACATTTGAACACTAATCGGTAGAATATTAATCAATAGAAATATTGTTCTCAAATCATTATGGCACTTAGTCATCAATCGATAGAAACTTAGTCACCAATCGATAGTAATTGAACAGCAATCGATTGGGTTTTTCAGAGCAAAACTTTGAAGCGATAGAAATTATAATTTGTATAGTGTAAAAATATTCTTAAAACTATTAAAATATTGAAAAAATTCATGAGTTTTAATTATTACCAAAACATAGGAATAAATAAATAGAGAGTGGTTCAACAATATGGGTGTCGGATAAGTTTTAGGATAGACTATGTTTTCCCCATTATCATGAGGTTGATATTCAATACTTTGTTTCTTCTGATTTTTTTATCAATTAATACCTTTAGGTTTCTACATCTTTAATGATTTTTTGTATTATTAGGGTTAACTTTGCAATCTGTATTTGACTTTATTTTAATTTAATGTTGGTTTCATTCCTTTCTTTAATCAAATCCATTATATGTTTATGCAACTCTTCATTAATTTTTACAGTATCAATCAACTCTATTTCTCTAAAATTCAACTTAGTCTTTGTGATTTGCAAGTCTATAGTTAACTCTTTTATTTTGTCCTTATGTTTGCTAATTTCTTCAAGTTTTAAAAAGTTTTATTATTGTAAGTTTTCCTTTTCTTCTTTAGATAGTTTTTAATTCCTTTTTAGTTGTCTTTAATCTTTTACACAGATCTTGAAATACTTCTTCTAAATCCATTTCTTCTTCAGAATTAAGAAATTCTTCAAGGGGTAAAGAAGTAAAAGTTACCTAGTCTTCGAATCTAGCCATAAAACTAGATGGCTTCTTGTTCCTCAATTTCTAAATTCGAGGAGCTCGAGATTGAACTGTCTTCATCCTGCCACATAGCTACATTGGCATGGCACTTGAAGTGCTTCTTCTTCTTCTTATGCTTCTCCTTCTTTTATTTTCCCTTGTCTTCCTTTTTCTTTAATTGGATAGTCAAACTTGAGATTTCTGAATAATTGCACTCATAACAAACAATCTTGTTTGCTAGTCTTTCTCTTTGGCTTCTTAAATTTACTCCTTGATATTTTTTCCTTTTCATGATGGTTTTTTTGTCACGTCCCGAGAATTACGCAGCGGATATTAGTTCGAAGAATTCGAGTCGATAATTCGAGACGTGAACAGTCGGCAAATAAGCCTCTAGCTAGCACGCACTAAATGTATAACAACATACATCATCATTGGGCCCAAATATTGAACTCAACATAAATTGTATTCAAGTGTATTTAAAAAGGAAACTAGTACAGGACTAAGACTCATAAAAAGGAAAAGTACATTCTATTCCTCACTTCCTACTACATGAATCAACACTCAAAATAAACTAACTAGATAGACTCATAATTGGAACGCTCTTTCACTCCTCGGACGCATTCCCATCCTCGACTTGCTCTTCCTCTTGATCTTCATAGTAACTAGATTGGGTAAAAGTAGGGGAATGAGCAAACTAGCCAGTAGGATTTATATCTCAATGTGTGGGCAATGATATAAGTGATTAGCAGTTTAGAACTAGGTAAGCACGATGAATGTCATGATATGCATGTACGAATGAAACAGATTAAAACATGATGCATGAAACAAGCTAGATAGAGAGTGATCGTGATAGAGCAAGAATATAACGGTAATATGTTGTCAAGAGTGAGGCATGTAACAAGCACGCAAGATATCATGTAAATTGCAATAAATGTAGGATGGCCATATCACGCAAGCAAGTAAGCAAGAATGTACGAGCACGATCAAGTAACACTAATCCGCACGTAGACACTAATGTACACAAGAAAAGATCCATCAAGAATGTACACCAAGACACGTGTATGTGGTTGTTGTATCTATCATTGAACAAGCAAGCAAGACTCCCAGCGCAGATGCAACGCCAGTAATCATTATACCCCATGGTTAACAGTATATTTATGACTCTCCGTCATTGGGGCTAGACTGGAGCCCTTGGACACACGCCGTGCCCTGTCAGCAATCTCATGTAAAATTTTAAATGTAGATACCCACAGTCATTAATAATGGCCAATGAGAGTTTCAATAAGTAAGCATGTGTAATGTCATGTTCATGATGATGATGGGAACAAGTAATAAGTAATTGAACATGATTTTCAATTGATAACACTGGTCAAGAGATAAATTCGGCAGCATAACGGTACAATTTATACTTTAGTTCAATCTTTACATTAATGGCTTTGGTCTAGATTGTAAATCACACTCACGAGAACAAGAAGAGAAAAGGAAGTACACGCTATTGATAACTGCACAATTATTCGGGTTAAATTTCATACATATAGTAATTTTAGACTTCAGTTGTCTGTAAATAACTTACAATTTGATTTTAATTTCCATGTCATCTAAAAATAAATTTTTGAGTACTTTAGTTAAAGTTTTGGGTAGAACCCATAGTTAAAATGTTCTTTAATAAAGTCAATGCTTGACTAATAAAGGTCTTCTTTGTAAATACATTGTACATAATCTTTGATTCTGTAAGTTCTTTTATTCCTACAAACATTAATAAATCAACATTTTACATAACCCCACCTCCCTTATTAAATAACATTACTCATCATTCCATTGGCCACATACCTCTTTTCTCTCATCTCACCCGGCTCAAGCCACATAACCCACCTCAATTTCATTAAAAATAATAAAAATTTCTTTAATATCCCACCCCTCCCATCTCACTACGTTTTTAATTTTTTTCCATCGTGCAGGGAGAAGCTGCTGGAGCAGCTGGTGTGGTGTTCTGGTGGCTGAGGCATGGCAGATCGGAAGCTGGAGCTGCTGGAGCTGGCTGAGGTGGCCATGGGTGCGGCTGGTGGCTGAGGCAGGAGGTGGGTCGTGTGAAGTGCTGGCGCCATGGTTTTTGTTTGCGGAGCTCCTGGGTGTGCTGCTGGCGCGATGGTGCTGAGGCGGCGAGGCCAGGGAAGCTGGCCAGCCAGCGGCACTGTGCTGAACCATGGGGGGGCGCGAGCTGTGCTGCGCAGGGTAGCTGGCTCGATGGAAGGCGAGCTGTGCAGATTCGGTGCGAGGCGGGCCCGTGTGTGCAGAGGAGGCGGGAAGCGGCGATTCGGGGAGAGGCATGCGCCTTGAAGGTTCCCCTAATGCCTATATAAGGGCACGAGGTCCGCTTCTCCCGGGGGGTGGGGGGGGGGCTGGTTAATTTCTTAGGAATTTTTTAGTTTCCCCATTTCCTTGTATTTTCTGTTCTTCCAGACTTCTCAAGGGAGGAGACGGGTTGAGATTTGATGTTTTGAGTTTTATGTTTTCCATTTCTTCTATAAAAGGGATTCCAGGGGTGGTGTTCTTCGTTTCTGCTTGTTGTGCTAGGAGGGTGCGATAGTTGGCTATGTTCCTTTTTTTTTTTTTCCTTTCTTCTGAGTTCAACAATTTGAGGAGTTTGACATTCTGAGAGTTTATTGTTCTTCTGAGTTCAGATGCTTCTATAGTTCGTATTTTTTTTTTATTTTCAAGTTTTATTTCTTCTGCAGATGATTGTATTGAGGGCTATGATCCAGTAATTTTTCAATTCTTTGTGCGTTGATAGTCCGATCCAGGCCACTTTCTATCTCTGTTATGTTCCAAAGTTTGATCTATTTCATTCTTCTGAGTTTTTTTTTCTCTGCATTAGTTGATACTGTGGAATTCCTGTTGTGGGGAGGATGGTTCGATATTGTGAATTGTTCTGCTGTTGAGGGAAGCAATCTGAGGGATTTGTTTGTTTTGTTCTTGGATGAGATGGATTAGTTAGGCTGTGATGGGTGTGTCCAGTGGCATTTAGTGCATTCAATTCTCATTTCTTCTGGCGTTTATTACATTTTAGTTTTGATTACTTGCTTCTTTGTTTGTGAATGTTTCCGGAGTGTTTCTTTTCTTTACTTTTTGCTGTGAGGATTCGTTGTTCAGATCATGGCTGGTTCCAGTTCTATTTGATTTGTCTCTTGCTGTAAGGAGACGTTTTGGAAATAGTTCACACGATATCTGTTCTTGGTTCAGAATTCTGGGAGAACTTTCTTCTTTCTTATGGTTCGAATGCAGGGCTGGAAGGGACTTGGGGAGTTCACTGCAGGGAGGTAGTTTATTTGTTTTCTTTTCTTCTGTGAGAGATGTGGAATTATTCAATTGCTGAGAGTTCGGATTATTTTTGGATTGTTTTGTTTTGCTTCTCTAATTCTTTTCTTCTGTGTTCATCCGAGAGCAACCGAGATTGTGTTGGATTATGTTCTTTCCTTTCTTCTGATCTGCTCTGTGAGGACGTGCCAGAATTGTTGCTGATGTGTTTTGCTGTTGGTGGAGATTGCCGGGAGTGGAGTTTCTTTGCTTCTACTGTGAGAGCTGTGAGGATAATGTGATCTGGTTTTTGTGGAGTTAGAATTCGAGGTGTATACTTTCGCTATCTGGGTTTAATCTTTACTTCAGATTTCTGTCTACTGTCTTCATCCCTCAAGCTGAGAGGGTATATTGATATCATTTCTCTTTTCATTATAATTCATCTGTTTCCCTCGTTCTTATAAATTTGAACCGTAAGATTTTGAGTGATTTGGGTTTGTACTGTTTACACATTCACTTTTAATAACGCATTGTCGTTAGAATGATTCAAGTTAAAGTAGTTAAATTCAAATTCTATCACCTCTCTGTGGAAATGACATGTTCTCACCACATGCTAGTTCATCTTTGTTATTTTAAATCTGTGAGACAGTTTAGAGGAGGTGAGCTTGTTGATATGAGCAAGGAACTCTAGACAACGGAATTGCACAATCCAAAGCCGCGACCATCTTGGCGCCGTTTTCCGGGGAGGCATTAGAGTTTGATTTAGATTTTTTGATTTGATTTCATTTCTATTGGTTCTACATTGACTTGTTATTGGGCTTTCATTTCAGATTTGCACAAGGAGAGGAACTTGGAGATTGGGCTTGACATTTGAAGCCCATTGGAGCTTGCTTGCTGAATTCTTTCCCTCTTGTTTTTATTCAGTCTTTTAGATAGAGGAGTGTGAGAGAAGCTTGTAGTGAGGTTTTCATGTACTCTCTGTGCATGTACAGAGATTTCCTTCTTGTTGGCATGTAATAATTGGCCTTTGGTGGTTTGAATTGTTTGGATTTAGTTTATAGTACCACCTTATATTTTCTTAGTTTTCATTTCATTTAATTCAAAACCAAATAAAATTAAAAAATCTAAAGTCTAAAAAATTTCCAATTCACTCTTTCATGTTAGCCGTTTCTTTGTAAATAAAATTTTCATTTCTCAAGATTAGAATCTCATGTTTTAGACATTCATCATCTTAATTGTCATTTTAATTGTCATCTCTTTTCTTCTTGCATTGAAGAGTGCGGGGGAAAGGTAAGGTTTCTAACTCTTGTTTCATGCATTAGACTTAGCATTAAAAATCTATTGTTCCAACTTGTTGTTGCACTTCACATTTTTAATGGGACTGCTTAAGGGCTTCACCCATTAGAATAAAAAGATAAGGTGAGGATTTCATCACCCTTTCCTTTGCCCAAAAATCACAAAATTTCCACATTTTTGCATTTGCCTAACTTTCAATAAAAATCAGTAGACTTGGCCCTAGGGTTCATAATTAATTCTTTCTTAAATTCAAACTTCTCTTTAAGTCTGGTGTCTAGGATTAGAGGTTAAAAGCTTACGCTTAAGTGAGTTAGAGGTTATCATTGGGTCCTTGCGAAAGCAAGGGGGGCCTCCCTCTACTCCACCTCTTACCTGGCCGGTACAAGAAGAGTTAGGATTGGACTTAAGCAAGCATAAATCTGATTTTGAGAAAAATAACATAAGTCCAAGGAACACTTAGTGTTTAGGTTAATTTGTTTTAAAAGTGTTTGATTGTTTGTGTTTGTCATAAAAATTCAAAAATCAATAAAAATCTAAAAAATTCAAAAATCATAAATAGAAGGCTTTTCATCTGTGCATGCTTGGTAGACGCTCAGATTTGGCTCAACCTATAGACGAAATTGAAAGATTCTTTCATAGGATGGCCAACCAAAACCAGAACCAAGTTGCTAGAAATGTAGAAGAGGCTGCACCCAGACAAATGAAGGAATACTTCATTCCTTCTGACTATCAACCTGCTACTTGCATTAGGCCGGAAATTCCTGCAAATCATTTTGAAATCAAACCAGGAACCATTCAGATGTTGCCATCTTTCTATGGCAATCCCAATGAAGACCCTTATAGGCATATAGATGAGTTCCTAGAATTGTTCCACTGTAAGGATCCAGAATTTCACTGAAAATGCTTTAGTGAAGGATAAAGCCAAACATTGGTTAGGAACCATAGGGAGAACAATTACAAATGGCCAGAAATGCAGCAGGATTTTTAAAGAAATTTTACCCCATTGGTCGGACCAACACCATGAGAAGGGCAATAACTGGATTCTCCCAACACCCGGGAGAATTAATGCATGAATCAGGGAAAGACTAAAAGAGTTGCTTAGAAAATGTCCCCACCATGGTTTGTCGAGGTGACAAATAGTCCAAGCATTTTACGAAGGACTAACTGAATCAAATAGGCAGATGGTTGATGCCTCATGTGGAGGAGCATTCATGACTAAGAGCGAGGATGAGGCATATAATTTGTTTGATACATTAAGTGAGAATTCCATAAATCATGCCTCACTCTACTCTTACGAGAGAGCACTAGGACCTATAAAGAAAGTAGGGATGTATGAAGTAAAAGGGAGAGGAGAATCAGACTCTAGGGTAGAAGATCTGATAGCTAGACTTGACCAAAGATTGGAGCAGAAGTTGGAACAAAAATTTGATCAACTATTATCTTTGACTGGGCAAGCCACACCCAATTTTTCTCAACAACCTGAAACTTGTGCTATGTGTGCTAGCCCAGCTCACCCCACCAATGCTTGTCCCACTACTGCCCAATTACCTCCTTTCATTCAAGAACAAGTTCAAGCTGCTCAAGGCTTCTACAAACTCTCCTATGATCCATACTCTAACACATACAACCCTGGTTGGAGAAACCATCCAAACTTTTCATGGAAAAATCAATCTGAACAAGTTTCCCAACCTGCCTTTAAGCAATCCATGTACGGTCAATCCTATCCCAATCAGAATTCGGGATTTGGCCAATCTTCTAACTAAAAACCTCCACAATTCTAAGGAAGTCAAAATTCCAATCAATTTGCTCATACAAATTTCCAACAACCTTCATATCAACCACCACCTCCTCAACCTAATTGGGATGATAAAATGAACCAACTCCAAAACATGATGGCGACTCTATGCCAAACTGTGCAAGAACAACAAACTCAAAATCAAAATTTTCAACAAAATTTGGCAAGGATAGAGTCTCAAATTGCTGATGCATGTCAAAGGAGGGAAGCAGGGCAATTGCCAAGTCAAGCTGTAGCAAACCCAAGAAACAACCCTCCCGGATTCTATCAGAACCAGCAATACCATCAAGCTCAGGGGTACAGACCACCACCTGCTAGAAAAAATGTCCTCCACCACAAAACCCACAACAAGCTTTTGTCCAAAACATTCCAGCACCACAAAATCAAAATCAACCTATACAACAGGATCATCCTCCTGCCCAAGCTAGGGGCCTCAAGTAGAAAATGCAAAAACTGTGTCTACCTTAAGAAGTGGAAAAATCAGAACAAATCCTCACCCACACATGTCAAATGAGGATAAAGAAAATGAAAATGAAATTGAAATTGAGGAAGAGATTGAAGAAAATGTTGCAAAAGAAAAATCCAAGGGAAAAGAGAAAATAATTGAAGAACCCCTAGACAAAATCAAGATGAGTGAAGACCCAAACTGTTACATTCCAAGAGTCCCTTTTCCTGAAGCTTTAAAGCCAAAATCCAAAAACAAATCAACTAGTAATGAAGAACTCTTGGAACTGTTTAAACAAGTTCACATCAACATTCCTCTACTTGATGCCATCAAACATGTGCCTGCTTATGCCAAATTTCTAAAAGAAATGTGTACTCCAAAATGAGAAGTGAGAAACAAAACTGAAACAATAATTCTTCCAGAAATTGTGAGTACCATTGTCTTAAACCAACTCCCTAAAAAGCTCAAAGATCCAGGCACTCCACTAATTCCTTGCACCATCGGTGGAGTCACTTTTGAGAGCGGCCTTTTAGATTTGGGAGCCAGTGTCAATCTCCTACCTTCTGCCATTTTTGAGAAATTCAAGCTAGGAGAGTTGAAACCCACTTCTGTTGTCCTTCAACTAGCTGATCGTTCTGTCACCACTCCTAAAGGCTTAGTTGAAGATGTTATTGTGAGAATTAACGATTGTTACTTCCCGGCCGATTTCATCATTTTGGACATGAACACTCCTCAAGATTTGACTCAGTCCACCATTATCCTTGGTAGACCTTTTTGGCCACAGCTAGAGCCAATATTGACTGTGCTACCGGGATGATGGATATATCATTTGGAGATAGGCGGGTTAGTATCAACATTTTTAGGGCATCTAGGCACCATGACCTAGGAGAAAGTTGTCTAGTGGTAGATACCTTGGAGGAATCTTGCGTGGAAGAAATGGTAGACCAACCCTGTGCTCTAGGGTTTGAGGGAGAAGAAGGACAATTCAGTTCCATGTTGCATAATAATGAGCCATCATTTCATTTAGAGTGTCCTCCTAAGGTTGAGCTAAAACCACTCCCTGCTAATTTAAAGTACATCTTTTTAGGAGAGAATGAGACATGGCCCGTCATAATTGCTAGTGATCTTGAGGAAGGGCAGGAGAAGAAATTGATTGAAGTTTTGAAGAGTCATAAGAAAGCTATAGGTTGGACAATTGATGATTTGAGAGGGATAAGTCCTTCAGTGTGCACACATCGCATATACTTAGAAGAGAATGCCAAAAGCTCAATAGAAATGCAAAGAAGGCTTAATCCCAACATGAAAGAAGTTGTTAAGAAGGAGATTGTCAAATGGCTTGATGCTGACTTTATTTATCCCATCTCTGATAGCCAGTGGGTTAGTCCAACTCAAGTTGTGCCTAAAAAGTCAGGACTAACTGTGATTCAAACTGAAAAGGGTGAGCTCATTCCCACTAGGCTGGCTACAGGATGGAGAGTGTGCATTGACTATCGCAAATTGAATGCGATGACCAAGAAAGACCATTTCCCCTTGCCTTTCATTGACCAAATCTTAGAGAAACTTGCAGGCCAAAAATTCTTTTGTTTCCTTGATGGATATTCAGGGTATAACCAAGTGGCTATTCACCCTGAGGACCAAGAAAAGACCACTTTCACATGTCCATTTGGAACCTTTGCCTTTAGACGCATGCCCTTCGGGCTGTGCAATGCCCCCGCAACTTTTCAACGTTGCATGCTGTCTATTTTCTCAGACATGGTTGGGGACTACTTAGAAGTCTTCATGGATGATTTCTCTGTGTTTGGAAATGACTTTGATTCATGCCTCGACCATTTGACTGAAGTGCTCAAAAGATGCATTAATGCCAATCTTGTCTTAAGTTGGGAAAAGAGCCACTTCATGGTTAAGGAGGGGATTGTCTTAGGACATATTGTCTCAGAGAGAGGGATAGAGGTAGATAAAGCCAAGGTAAATCTCATTTCCGAATTGCCTCCTCCCAACTCTGTCAAACAAATTCGATCCTTCCTTGGTCATGCTGGATTCTATAGGAGGTTCATCAAAGACTTTTCCAAAATTGCAAGGCCATTGACTTCTTTGTTGAAAGACACTCCTTTCATTTTTGACGAAGCTTGTCATAAATCTTTTGAGGACTTAAAAGACATTTTGACCAAAGCTCCAATTCTACAATCTCCAGACTGGTCATTACCATTTGAGATAATGTGTGATGCTTCAGACTTTGCTGTAGGTGCCATTTTGGGACAAAAAACTGATAAAGGATCTGTGGTGATTTATTATGCAAGCAGAACATTGAATGACACCCAGATTCGATACACAACCACTGAGAAAGAGCTCCTAGCTGTTGTTTTTGCCTTAGAAAAGTTCAGATCCTACCTTTTAGGAGCCAAAATCATTGTTTTCACTGACCATGCTGCCTTGAGGCATTTGCTTGCCAAAAAGGATGCCAAGCCTAGGTTGATCAGATGGATCCTCTTATTACAGGAGTTTGATTGGAAATTCATGATAAGAAAGGATCCAAGAATGTGGTAGCTGACCATTTGTCCAGAATAATTGCCCCGGACTCTATGCCTATTATAGATGCTTTCCCAGATGAGCACATCTTAGCTGTCTCCAATATTTCATCTCCATGGTATGCGCACATTGTGAATTACAAAGTCATTGGACGAGTACTTGGGGATTGGACTAAAAATGAAAGAGAGAGATTCTTTGCTCGGGACAAGTATTATATTTGGGAGGACCCGGAGCTATTTTTCATAGGACCAGACCAAGTGATAAGAAGATGTGTCCCTGAGAGTGAGCATCAAAGTGTCCTCAAGTTTTGCCATTCTCTTGCTTGTGGAGGGCATTTTTCAGGAAAGAAGACCGCTGCTAAGGTCTTAGACTCTGGTTTCTATTGGCCTACGTTGTTAAGGATGCCCACCAATTTTGTAAGGTCTGTCCTAGATGTCAAACCATGGGAAACATTTCTAAGAAGGATATGATGCCTCTTAATCCCATTCTGGTTGTGGAATTTTCGATGTTGGGGGATAGACTTATGGGACCTTTTCCACCATCCTTTGGATACACGTATATTCTAGTCGCTGTTGATTATGTTTAAATGGATAGAGGCCATTGCCACAAAGACCAATGATCATAAGGTGGTTATCAAATTTGTTCAGAAAAATATCTTTTCTAGATTTGGGTGGCCCAAAGCAATCATTAGTGATGGAGGACCTCATTTCATTAACACTCAGTTTAGGACTCCTAAGGAAGTATGGGATCACCCATAATCTGGCAACACCTTACCATCCGCAAACCAGTGGCCAGGTAGAAGTTTCAAACAGGGAGATTAAGAACATTCTTCAGAAGTCGGTTAGGCCTGATAGGAAAGACTGGTCAGAAAGGTTAGATGATGCATTGTGGGCCTACCGAACTGCTTTCAAAACTCCCATTGGAATGTCCCCTTACCGGCTTGTCTTTGGAAAATCTTGTCATCTGCCGGTAGAACTTGAGCATAGAGCCTATTGGGCTATCAAACAGGTAAATCTTGATTTAGCCCAAGCTGGTCAACAAAGGACCCTGCATCTGAATGAACTAGAAGAGCTCAGAAACGAAGCCTATGAAAGTTCCAAGATTTATAAAGCCAAGGTCAAAGCATTCCATGATAAACACATTCATAGAAAAACTTTTCAAGTGCATGATAAGGTTTGGTTGTTTAATTCTAGACTTCGTTTGTTTTCGGGAAATTGAAGTCCCGATGGGATGGTCCTTACACTGTTGTCAAAGTCTACGACAATGGTGCTGTCATCATTCTTGACCCTAAAACGGGACAATCATTCACTGTTAATGGGAAGAGGTTAAAACATTTCTTTGAAAGCCCATCTTCTGTAAAAATTGATTCTACCAAGCTAGCTGAGCCAAATGGAGCCTGATTGCGTCTGGCTGAAGACGATAAACTTAGCGCTTCTTGGGAGGCAACCCAAGTGTACAAATTTCTTTCATCAGGTAATTCTCTGTCTTACTTTCTTTTCCTGTAAATAAGTAGGGGGGAGAGGTAGAATAAGCATGCATTCATAGTCCTCATCCCAACCATTGCTTCATTTCTTTTTCTTGAGCTTGTACATATGCAAATAAAAATTTCACAATGTTTCATCTTTGAATAAAAATGCGTGGCTTTGCGCACCCCAAGACTAGGTGTATAATCTTTAACCATTAAAATTTTGTGGTTGTCACATTCCCTTGCAAGTATCCATGTTAGGTAGCCTCCAGTAAATGATTACATGTACTTCTTGTCTACCTTATGTAAGGATTTATGGCAAGAGATTTTTATACACACACTACACAGCCACTTAGACTAGCTGAACCTGAATGTAGCAAATTTGTCAAGGCTAGTAGGAGAGAGGTGATTGGTTTTCTCCCCTCCCCTTAAGTGAATTGTGAAGGAAGTGAAGGCGTGTGATCAAGGAACCTGACTGTCCATCCTTCCTTTAAGAGGAAAAGAAAAGAAAAGCAAAAGCAAAAGCAAAAGAAAAAAAAATCATCCATGAAAAATGCCCCAGATCTGAGTAAAGTTGGACTCGCTACTCTTGAAAAGTGATGGGTTGTGTAGCATTATGGATGAAAAAGAAAGAAAAAGAAAATCTGAGTGCACAAAGTGCAAATAAAGGGGCAAAGTCCTCAGCTCAGAACAAAATAATCCTCAAGGAAGATGGGCAGGATGGAACTGAGAGAAACAACCCGATCTGACTGAGCAAAGATCTTATTCCACAATTCTTTTCTTCTCTCTCGAATTAATCTAATCTCAAATACTAGCCGAGGCAGAGGAGCTTCAGAAGGGCTGATGTGAACTCTTAAGTGTGCTATCACTCGTGCACTAATTTCTCGCCATAAGCCCTTACAATTATGAAAGACATCTTTACATTAATCTTTACATGATGGTTGGTTAGCATGAGACTTTACATCTTCTAGTCCTACATTTGGAGTAATTTTTATTGCTAAGGGACTAGCAATGTTCAAGTAGGGGGGAGTGATAACTGTACAATTATTCGGGTTAAATTTTATACATATAGTAATTTTAGACTTCAGTTGTCTGTAAATAATGTACAATTTGATTTTAATTTCCATGTCATCCAAAATAAAAATTTTGAGCACTTTAGTTAAAGTTTGGGTAGAACACATAGTTAAAATGTTCATTAATAAAGTCAATGCTTGACTAATAAAGGGTCTTCTTTGTAAATACATTGTACATAAATCTTTGATTCTTGTAAGTATCTTTTAATTCCTACAAACATTAATAAATCAACATTTTACATAACCCACCTCACCTTATTAAATAAACAAATTACTCACCATTCCAATGGCCACATACCTCTTTTCTCTCATCTCACCGAATCAAGCCACATAACCCACTCAATTTCATTAGAAAAATAATAAAAATTTTCTTTAAATATCCCACCCGATCCCATCTCACAACTTTTTAATTTTTTTTCCATCGTGCAGGGGAGAAGCTGCTGGAAGCAGCTGGTGTAGTGTTCTGGTGGCTGAGGCATGGCAGATCTGGAAGCTGGAGCTGCTGGAGCTGGCTGAGGTGGCCATGGGTGCGGCTGGTGGCTGAGGCAGGAGGTGGGTCGTGTGAAGTGCTGGCGCCATGGTGCTGTGCTGCGGAGCTCCTGGGTGTGCTGCTGGCGCGATGGTGCTGAGGCAGCGCGGCCAGGGAAGCTGGGCCAGCGCAGCTGGCAACTGGGCTGAGCCCAGGCGATGCTGCCAGGGGAGCTGGCGCGATGGAAGGCGAGGCTGTGCAGATTCGGTGCGAGGCGGGCCCGCGTGTGCAGAGGAGGCGGGAAGCGGCGATTCGGGGAGAGGCAGATGTGCCTGGAAGGTTCCCCTAATGCCTATATAAGGACACGAGGTCCTCTTCTCCGGGGGGGTGGGGGGGGGGGCTGGTTAGAATTTCTTAGGAATTTTTAGTCCCCATTTCCTTGTATTTTCTGTTCTTCCAGACTTCTCAAGGGAGGGAGACAAGTTGAGATTTGATGTTTTGAGTTTTATGTTTTCCATTTCTTCTATAAAAGGGATTCCAGGGGTGGTGTTCTTCGTTTCTGCTGTTGTGCTGGGAGGGTGCGATAGTTGGCTATGTTCCATTTTTTTCTTCCTTTCTTCTGAGTTCAACAATTTGAGGAGTTCGACATTCTGAGAGTTTATTGTTCTTCTGAGTTCAGATGCTTCTATAGTTCAGTATTTTTTTTTTTCAAGTTTTATTTCTTCTGCAGATGATTGGGTTGAGGGCTATGATCCAGTAATATTTTCAATTTCTTTGTGCGTTTAGATAGTCCGATCCAGTGCCACTTTCTATCTCTGTTATGTTCCAAAGTTTGATCTATTTCATTCTTCTGAGTTTTTTTTTCTCTGCATTAGTTTGATACTGTGGAATTCCTGTTGTGGGGAGGATGGTTCGATATTGTGAATTGTTCTGCTGTTGAGGGGAAGCAATCTGAGGGATTTGTTTGTTTTGTTCTTGGATGAGATGGATTAGTTAGGCTGTGAGGGTGATCCAGTGGCATTTAGTGCATTCAATTCTCATTTCTTCTGGCGTTTATTACATTTAGTTTTGATTACATTGCTTCTGTGTTATGTGAATGTTTCCGGAGTGTTTCTTTTCTTTACTTTTGCTGTGAGGATTCGTTGTTCAGATCATGGCTGGTTCCATTTCTATTGATTTGTCTCTTGCTGTAAGGAGACGTTTTGGAAATAGTTCAACACGATATCTGTTCTTGGTTCAGAATTCTGGGAGGAACTTTCTTCTTTCTTATGGTTCGAATGCAGGGCAGTGGAAGGGACTTGGGGAGTTCAGCTGTAGGGAGGTAGGTTTATTTGTTTTCTTTTCTTCTGTGAGAGATGTGAGAATTGTTCAAATTGCTGAGAGTTCGGATTATTTTGGGATTGTTTTGTTTTGCTTCTCTAATTCTTTTCTTCTGTGTTCATCCGGAGAGCAACCGAGATTGTGTTGGATTTTGTTCTTCCATTATTTTGATCTGCTCTGTGAGGAACGGTGCCAGAATTGTTGCTGATGTGTTTTGCTGTTGGTTGGAGATTGCCGGGAGTGGAGTTTCTTTTGCTTCTACTGTGAGAGCTGTGAGGATAATGTGATCTGGTTTTTGTGGAGTTAGAATTCGAGGTGTATACTTTCGCTATCTGGGTTAATCTTTACTTCAGATTTCTGTCTACTGTCTTCATCCCTCAAGCTGAGAGGGTATATTGATATCATTTCTCTTTTCATTACAATTCAGCTTGTTCCTTCATTAAATTTGAACCGTCAAGATTTTGAGTGATTTGGTTGGTACTGTTTACACATTCACTTTTAACGCATTGTCGTTAGAATGATTTCAAGTTAAAGTAGTTAAATTCAAATTCTATTCAGCCTCTCTGTGGAAATGACCTGTTCTCACCACAATGCTAGTTCATTTTTGTTATTTTAAATCTGTGAGACAGTTTAGAGGAGGTGAGCTTGTTGATATGAGCAAGGAACTCTAGACAACGGAATTGCACAATCAACAAAGCCTTGACCAGCTATCTCCAGGGAACTTCAATGGTACAACCAACTCGTCGGCCATGTGGGAATCCATGGTCAGAGGAGATTTACGGAGGCCTTGGTGAAAAGATCGCTAGTCTACCGATTCGGAATGACCGGTAGAGAGTTTCCAATTTCCCAAGAAAAGGGCTGCCTAGATGTGCAGGTGTGTAGTGATGTACGCGTGTCTCAATTCTCAACCATTGGTTTCAAACTCGCGGAAAGCACTTAACATGATGGCACGAATTGAACAATGCATTTAACTACACATGGGTTTGCAAGTTTTTAAGAACAATAATTATCATTTTAAACATGGTAGAATAATGGAGAGATTAAATCATGAGTTTGCATGAATGGATCATAACATTTAAGGAGCAATTAGAATAGCATTCATATAATTAAAGCTTTTAAATGGGTTAATCACTTTTAAGCCATTAAAATAACCACCATGCAATGATCAGACCCAAAACATGTGAAATCACACACTAGATATCATATTAACCAGACCTCGGGTATAGCGGTTAGGTTTGCAAGAAAGTAAGTGGGGGTTTAATGCAAAATCCTGAGATCGCGATAGGAACATATAAGGAAAGCGACAGGGCTGTCAGGCCCGGGGTCAGGTCGCGACAGACCCCAGTAAGGGTCGCGACGGGTCGGGACCAGAACGCGACAGGGTGATGTGAGGAACGCGACGGGGCGGTCAGATCAGGCAGCAGCGTCGCGACGGAGCGCTTCGTCGCTTTCAAAATGTGACGGTCGGTGCTGTCGCGATAAGACCTCAGGACGCGGCCTATCGAGCCGTCGCCTTCACAGGGTCTGCGCCTGACGTCGATAGAGAAAGGACATGTTCTTGGATTGCGGTCCAGAACTGCCTATATTGACACAAGGTGCTTCTAAAATAGAGAACAATTTGTACAGGGTATGAAAAATAACGAAACTAGTTTTAAACTAATCTAGACATGCAAGGGTGCTTCCAGTAAATCTGAATTAGAAAACCATGATGGTTTCGATAGGCTTTAATCAAGTCAAACACAACGTAGAAGACAAGTGAAACCTGAAGACGTAGTTTCATGCAGCAACCCTCTTACCATGCTTATAACTCTCTAAATAATGAGATTTAGACAAAACATTCAACACAAAACCTGACGAGGACAACTAGTAGAATAACCTTCATGTTATGAGTTTACTCTAATTCGGTCTTGAATCAATGCAACATACAAAGAACGGGAAAAGCCCTAACAGTGCACGACTTTGGCAAAACGCTTATAATTCAGAATCTACTAAATGAAATTCGATGAAACCAGTGGGAAATGAAAGTTAAATCGATGCTCTACACATTGTTATAGGATATTTAAGGTTTGGCCCGAGAAAACCTACCTTCTGGGTTGAAGAAGTCCTGTTTTTCCAGAAAACCCGTGTTCAGACCACTTGGAGGAAAACGCTTACTACTCCGTGTATACTGCATGGAATTTGGGCATTCCACTTGGGTTAGAACGTAGACTTGACCCTATTTCCAGGGGTGTAGGCCTTGCAAGGTTTGGTTATGGTTTGACTCACCTTTGGTCGACTTCAAGTGGACGGTTTGTGCAGGTCGCAGCAGACGAGAAGGGGAAGAAGAAGAGCTTCTTGTGGTCCTTCCACAGCTCCTCAGCCACCAAGAGCTCCTCCACACGACCTTAGCAAGTTCTAAAACTCATCCCTAAGGTTTGGTGAAGAGTATTTAAGCAACCATGGTGTTTAGGAGTCCTATTGTGACTAGGAAAGCCAAGTTGCGGTTTTGACAGGTTAGTTTCCTATTTTTGAGGATTTCTTCCTCCCTTAGAGTGTGTGAGGTTTTAGGAAACCTCCCACCATAGTTAGGCATGAATTTGGGTTGCCAAGAATGCATGATTGCATCTCAATTCAACTCAAATTGCCTCTTTCTAATTTCAGCTTATTTAGAATTACGAATTTCCATGCATTTTCTAGCTTTCTTTGATTTTTGGGCCATATGTGGTCCATTGACCCAATTATGATATTGGGTCATTAATATATAATATTATAAGTCTCTTTAACATTTTTATTTAATTTATAGTTGCGTCGTATTTCCGTGTTAACGGTTTTCCGACTTGTTTCCTAATTTGGATAATCAGTCACAATAACTCTTAAACCTAGTCCAAATGATTTTTATTGACCCAAATTTCTTGATGGGTCATTAGAGGATATTATTTAAGTCCATATATGATTTTTATTTAATTTTATGACTCATCCGAGTACGTGTGATAATGGTTTTTCGACTTATTCATGAATTACGATAATAAGTCGCAAAACACTTTGAACTTGACTAATCCGATTTTTCTTGGCACCAATTTCTTTGTGAAACATTTAGTAATAATGTTTGGGGTTGATTTATAATTTTTACGGAATTTTGGATGTGTTTTAGCACATACGATAATGATACGTATGTTTTAAATACTCTGATATTATGGAAATTATTTATTTCCATTTACTTTGAATTAAAATTTCCGGGGTGCTACACCCTCCCCCACTTAAGAGAATTTGGTCCCCAAATTCATGTATAGAAAATTATTGTACAAGTGAGGCGTACTTACTTGTGAATAACTCCGGGTATCTTTTGCGCATTGCTTCCTCGGTTTCCCACGTGTCGTCCTCATCCATGCGTTGATTCCATCTAACCCTTACTAGTGGAATAACCTTGTTCCTTAGTTGGCGCAGTTCCCGGTCCACGATCTTAATTGGCTTCTCTTGATATGTTTCGTCTTTGTTGAACTCCAGAAGCTCGTATTCTATGACATGCCATGGATCTCGTACATACTTTTTCAACATGGATATGTGGAACACATTGTGTATTCCGTCCATTTGTGGTGGTAAAGCGAGACGATATGCCACCTCTCCGACTCTTTCAAGGATTTCGAAAGGCCCGACAACCTTGGTGACAACTTGCCTTTAATGCCAAAATGCCTGATTCCACGGCCTGGAGACACCTTTAAGAATACATGTTCACCACCTGAAACTCCAGGTCTCTCCTTCTGTTATCTGCATATGCCTTTTGTCTTTGCTGCACCACTGCCATTCTTTCTTTAATAAGCTTTACCTTCTCTGTGGTTTCCCTTATCATTCTGGTCCTAGCATTTGTTTTTCGCCAACTTCATACCAGCATATTGGAGATCGGCAACTTCTACCATAGAGTGCTTCAAATGGTGCCATTTGAATGCTAGCTTGATAGCTATTATTGTAGGAAAACTCCACAAGAGGTAAGTGTTCGTGCCAGCCACCTCCAAAATCTAGGACACATGCTCTAAGCATATCTTCAATCACCTGGTTGGTTCTCTCCGTCTGACCATCTGTCTGTGGATGGAAAGCCATGCTAAAGTTTAGTTTAGATCCCAAGGAGTAATGCAGTCCTTTCCAAAAGTGGGATGTGAACCGAGGGTCTCTATCAGACACAATAGACACCGGTACTTCATGTAATCTGACTATTTCCTTCACATACAATGCGGCTAGAACATCTACTGACCACTTATTCTTCACTGGCAAGAAGTGAGCCGACTTAGTTAAGCGGTCGACTATAACCCAGATACCATGAATCCACCTCTAGATTTGGGTAGTCCGAAAATAAAGTCCATCCCTATACCTTCCCATTTCCATGCCGGAATTTCTAGGGGTTTGAGTTTACCTGCGGGTCGCAAGTGTTCCGCCTTGACCCTTTGACATGTTAAACAATGGGCGACATATTCCGCCACCTCTCTCTTCATATTAGGCCACCAGAAGCTTCTTTTCAAATCTTGATACATTTTGGTAGTTCCAGGATGAATAGTATATCTAGTCTTGTGAGCCTCATCCATAATCATTTTCTTTGTTTCCGCATGGTCGGGTACACAGACTCGATCCCAGAACAATAGCCTTCCATCTTCAGTTAATGAGAAATCCGGCCTCTGGTCCAGATTAGCCTTAATCTCTACAAGTACAGGGTCATGGTCTTGAGTGTTGTGATGTCCTCCAATAGTGTGGGTTGTGCTCTAACACTAGCAACAAAGCATCCCTTCTCTTTGATGTCAGCATCAATATTTAACTTGGCGAAGTCTTCTAATAACTTCCATTCGTCTACCATTAAACTTGACAATGTGATCATTGGATTTCTACTTAGAGCATCTGCCACAGCATTTGCTTTTCCTGGATGATATTGGACCGTGAAGTCGAAGTCTTTGAGATACTCCAACCACCTCCGCTGTCTCATATTCAAGTCCTGCTGAGAAAACAGATACTTCAAGCTTTTATGGTCAGAAAACACAATGAATTTCTCACCATATAGATAATGACGCCATATCTTCAAGGCGAAGACTACAGCAGCTAGCTCCAGATCATGTACAGGATAATTGTCCTCGTGCTTCTTCAATTGTCTGGACGCGTAGCATATAACTTTCCCATTTTGCATCAGCACACAGCCAAGGCCGATCCCGGATGCATCGGTGTATACTTCAAAACTACCCTCAGAAACTGGCAGTGTTAGTACGGGTGCCGAGGTAAGGTGTTCTTTCAATGCCTTGAAACTTTCTTCACATTCATCAGTCCATACAAATGGATTCTCCTTCCTGGTAAGCCTGGTCAATGGTACAGCTATTTTAGAAATCCTTAATGAAGCGACGATAATAACCAGCTAACCCCAGAAAGCTCCTAATCTCTGACACCGTTGTCGGCCTTTCCCAGTTCTTTACCGCCTCCACCTTAGATGGATCCACGGAGATTCCCTCCTTGGATATGATGTGACCAAGGAAGGACACTTCCTTCATCCAGAATTCACACTTACTAAGTTTGGCATAGAGTTGGTTATCTCTGAGCACTTGCAGAGCAACCTTCAAGTGTTCTTCATGTTCTTCTTTGGATTTGGAGTAAATGAGGATGTCATCAATGAACACCACTATAAACTGGTCCAAGTATGGCCTATAAATATTGTTCATAAGTTGCATGAAAGCCGCTGGAGCATTTGTTAAACCAAACGGCATGACCACGAACTCATAGTGACCGTATCTACTCCGGAATGCAGACTTGTGAATATCCTCCTCATTTATTCTTAGTTGATAGTAGCCTGATCTTAGATCTATCTTGGAGAAATATTGTGCACTGGAGATCTGGTCAAACAGCTCGTCGATGCGGGGCAGTGGATACTATTCTTTATTGTCAACTGGTTTAACTGACGGTAATCTATGCATAGCCTCATTGTCCCGTCCTTCTTCTGACAAATAGCACTGGCGCTCCCCACGGGGATGTGCTAGGCCTGATGAAACCCTGATCTAGCAATTCTTGGATCTGTCTCTTCAACTCCTGCAATTCCACAGGGGACATGCGATACGGAGCCTTAGAAACAGGGGCTGCCCCAGGGAGTAACTCAATAGTGAAGTTTACCTCCCGCTCGGGTGGTATACCAGGTAATTCCTCTGGGAATACATCAGGATAGTCCCTGGCTATTGGAATGTCCTCTAGGGTCAGTTTCTATGACAGCATTAAGGCGTCCCTGATGCCGTGGTGCATTCTGAGCTCTACCTGGTTGGTCCTTCATCATTGGACAGTCAGGAATACGGTGGTCACAACCACCACATCTCAAGCATGCCCCGAGCTTCTTCCAGCATTCCTCAGCTCGGTGTCCTGGTTTATCACACAATTTGCAGTTCTCAGCCAACTGCCTACCTTCTATTTTGACTCTTTTGTCTCCCGCAGCATCTCTTCCGACATTCGGCCTCTTGTTGTTATTGTTGACGTTGTTGTTACGAAAGGTTGGAGCAATATTAGGTGCTCCCTTCTTGAAGAAGGCCGGCTTGGAGTTGTCCTTGCCCCTCATGCCCTCCACTTTGGCCATGGTGTCTTCTACCAGCTGAGTTCTTTGGACCATCTCAGTGTAAGTTTGAATATTGTGTGGTCCGATCCTTTCAATGAACATGGGCCTGAGCCCATCCATGAAACGGTTAGCCTTCAGCCTTTCAGTTCCCACCAAGTGTGGGGCATACACAGCAAGACGCGTGAACTGAGCCTCATACTCAGCCACGGTCATTCCTTTCTATTTTAGTGCGGCAAACTCTGCTGCCTTCTTCTCCTTGACTCTCTCAGAGAAATACTTTCCTCAGAATATCTCCAGGAATCCAGCCCACTCTAGTTCAGCTACATTTGGCAAGTGGGCCGAGGTGGCCTTCCACCATGCTCGAGCATCTTTAGTAAATTGGAAAGTGGCCAGTACCACTTTCTCTCTATTAGTGCATTGCATCACCTGGAAAATCCTTTCTATCTCCTCTTGCCAATTCTCTGCCTCGTCCAGATCAGAGGATCTAGAGAAACGAGGAGGGTTTAAGCTCTTAAAATTCCGGTGCAGATCACCGGCTCCATTCCTTGCAGCGGCAGCCTGATTTCCAGCCTGTACTACATTTTGCAGGGCCTGAGTAAGTCCAGCCACAGTGTCTTGCATAGCTTGCCACTGGTTGCGAGCCATTGCAGTTGAGTGAGAGTGTTATGAGGGTTCCTGAGAAAAGGATGGAAACCAATTAATGTCTCTAGATACATTATAAGAGTCAATGGGTAGAAGGGTTTAATTCTTTCTAACATATTCCCAGTCTCTACCCATTCTCACCAGGTACTATATTTAATTTCGTGACCTAGGTTCCATAGGTATCTCCTATTCCTGAGACATATCCTATTTGATATTCCTAGGCTCTAATACCACTAAACTGTCATGTCCTGAGAATTACACAGCGGATATTAGTTCGAAGAATTCGAGTCGATAATTCGAGATGTGAACAGTCGGTAAATAAGCCTCTAGCTAGCACGCACTAAATGTATAACAACATACATCATCATTGGGCCCAAATATTGAACTCAACATAAATTGTATTCAAGTGTATTTAAAAAGAAAACTAGTACAGAACTAAGAGTCAATAAAAAGAAAAAGTACATTCTATTCCTCACTTCCTACTACATGAATCTAACACTCAAAATAAACTAACTATAGATAGACTCATAATTGGAACGCTCTTCACTCGGACGCATTCCCATCCTCGACTTGCTCTTTTTCTTGATCTTCATAGTCACCTAGATTGGGTAAAAGTAGGGGAATGAGCAAACTAGTCCAGTAGGATTTATATCTCAATGTGCGGGCAATGCTATAAGTGATTAGCAATTTAGAACTAGGTAAGCACGATGAATGTCATGATATGCATGTACGAATGAAATAGATTAAAACATGATGCATGAAACAAGCTAGACAGAGAGTGATCATGATAGAGCAAGAATATAACGAGTAATATGTTGTCAAGAGTGAGGCATGTAACAAGCGCGCAAGATATCATGTAAATTGCAATAAATGCAGGATGGCCATATCACGCAAGCAAGCAAGCAAGAATGTACGAGCACGATCAAGTAACACTAATCTGGCACGTAGACACTAATGTACACAAAGAAAAGATCCATCAAGAATGTACACCAGGACATGTGTATGTGGTTGTTGTATCTATCATTCAACAAGCAAGCAAGACTCCCAGTGCAGATGCAACGCCAGTAATCATTATACCCCATGGTTAACAGTATATTTATGTCTCTCCGTCATTGGGGCTAGACTGGAGCCCTTGGACACACACCGTGCCCTGTCAGCAATCTCATGTAAATTTTAAATGTAGATACCCACAGTCATTAATAATGGCCAGTGAGAGTTTCAATAAGTAAGCATGTGTAATGTCATGTTCATGATGATGATGGGAACAAGTAATAAGTAATTGAACATGATTTTCAATTGATAACACTGGTCAAGAGATAAATTCGGCAGCATAACGGTACGATTTATACTTTAGTTCAATCTTTACATTAATGGCTTTGGTCTAGATTGTAAATCACACTCACGAGAACAAGAAGAGAAAAGGAAGTGCACGCTATCTCCAGGGAACTTCAATGGTACAACCAACTCATCGACCATGTGGGAATCCATGGTCAGAGGAGATTTACGGAGGCCTTGGTGAAAAGGTCGCTAGTCTACCGATTCGGAATGACCGGTAGAGAGTTTCCAATTTCCCAAGAAAAGAGCTGCCTAGATGTGCAGGTGTGTAGTGATGTACGCGTGTCTCAATTCTCAACCATCGGTTTCAAACTCGCGGAAAGCACTTAACATGATGGCACGAATTGAACAATGCATTTAACTACACATGGGTTTGCAAGTTTTTAAGAACAATAATTATCATTTTAAACATGGTAGAATAATGGAGAGATTAAATCATGAGTTTGCATGAATGATCATAACATTTAAGGAGCAATTAGAATAGCATTCATATAATTAAAGCTTTTAAATGGGTTAATCACTTTTAAGCCATTAAAATAACCACAATGCAATGATCAGACCCAAAACATGTGAAATCACACACTAAATATCATATTAACCAGACCTCGGGTATAGCGGTTAGGTTTGCAAGAAAGTAAGTGGGGGTTTAATGCAAAATCCTGAGATCGCGACAGGAACATATAAGGAAAGCGACAGGGCTGTCAGGCCCGGGGTCAGGTCGCGATAGACCCCAGTAAGGGTCGCGACGGGTCGGGACCAGAACGCGACAGGGTGATGTGAGGAACGCGACGGGGCGGTCAGATCAGGCAGCAGGGTCGCGACGGGGCGCTTCGTCGCTTTCAGAACGCGACGGTTGGTGCTGTCGCGACAAGACCTCAGGACGCGGCCTATCGGACCGTCGCCTTCACAGGGTCTGCGCCTGACGTCGACAGAGAAAGGACATGTTCTTGGATTGCGGTCCAGAACTGCCTATATTGACACAAGGTGCTTCTAAAATAGAGAACAATTTGTACAGGGTATGAAAAATAACGAAACCAGTTTTAAACTAATCTAGACATGCAAGGGTGCTTCCAGTAAATCGGAATTAGAAAACCATGATGGTTTCGATAGGCTTTAATCAAGTCAAACACAACGTAGAAGACAAGTGAAACCTGAAGACGTAGTTTCATGCAGCAACCCTCTTACCATGCTTATAACTCTCTAACTAATGAGATTTAGACAAAACGTTCAACACAAAACCTGACGAGGACAACTAGTAGAATAACTTTCATGTTATGAGTTTACTCTAATTCGGTCTTGAATCACATGCAACATATAAAGAACGGGAAAATCCCTAACAGTGCACGACTTTGGCAAAACGCTTATAATTCAAAATCTACTAAATGAAATTCGATGAAACCAGTGGGAAATGAAAGTTAACTCGATGATCTACACATTGGTATAGGATATGTTAAGGTTTGGCCCGAGAAAACCTACCTTCTGGGTTGAAGAAGTCTCATTTTTCCAGAAAACCCGTGTTCAGACCACTTGGAGGAAAACACTTACTACTCCGTGTATACTGCATGGAATTTTGGCATTCCACTTGGGTTAGAATGTAGACTTGACCCTCTTTCCAGGGGTGTAGGCCTTGCAAGGTTTGGTTATGGTTTGACTCACCTTTGGTCGACTTCAAGTGGACGGTTTGTGCAGGTCGCAACAGACGAGGAGGGGAAGAAGAAGAGCTTCTTGTGGTCGTTCCACAGCTCCTCAGCCACCAAGAGCTCCTCCACACGACCCTAGAAAGTTCTAAAACTCGTCCCTAAGGTTTGGTGAAGAGTATTTAAGCAACCATGGTGTTTAGGAGTCCTATTGTGACTAGGAAAGCCAAATTACGGTTTTGACATGTTAGTTTCTTATTTTTGAGGATTTCTTCCTCCCTTAGAGTGTGTGAGGTTTTAGGAAACCTCCCACCATAGTTAGGCACGAATTTGGGTTGCCAAGAATGCATGATTGCATCCCAATTCAACTCAAATTGCCTCTTTCTAATTTCAACCTATTTAGAGTTACGAATTTCCATGCATTTTCTAGCTTTATTTGATTTTTGGGTCATATGTGGTCTATTGACCCAATTATGATATCAGGTCATTAATATATAATATTAGAAGTCTCTTTAACATTTTTATTTAATTTATGGTTGCGTCGTATTTCCGTGTTAACGGTTTTCTGACTTGTTTCCTAATTTGGATAATCAGTCACAATAACTCTTAAACCTAGTCCAAATGATTTTTATTGACCCAAATTTCTTGATGGGTCATTAGAGGATATTATTTGAAGTCTATATATGATTTTTATTTAATTTTCTGACTCATCCGAGTACGTGTGATAATGGTTTTTCGACTTATTCATGAATTACGATAATAAGTCGCAAAACACTTTGAACTTGACTAATCCGATTTTTCTTGGCACCAATTTCTTTGTGAAACATTTAGTAATAATGTTTGGGGTTGATTTATAATTTTTACGGAATTTTCCGATGTGTTTTAGCACATACGATAATGATACGTATGTTTTAAATACTCTGATATTATGGAAATTATTTATTTCCATTTACTTTGAATTAAAATTTCCGGGGTGCTACATTTTTAATCTTCTTGACAGTAAAGTGATCTCTTTATTTGTGTCATCTTCTTGAGATTGTGGCTCTTCTTCTTCCTCATCAAAACTCTTCTGCCTTTAAAGCGATAGATTTTTTCTTGCCTAGGTTCTCAAATGGGCTTAAATGAAATCCATGGGCCATTAGTGATCCAATGACTTCCTCTGCTTTAAGTTCATTAAGGTCGTTAGCATCCTCAATGGTTGTTACTTTCGGTGTCCAAGCACTTGGGAGAGATCTTAAAATTTTTCTTATAGTCTCATAAAAAGTAAATTATTTACTTAAAGCTGCAAGAGCATTGGTTACATTAGTAAATCTACCATACATTTCAAAGATTCTCTCACTTTATCTTAAACTGCTCATATCTGGCCATCAAGATCTCAATCTTAGTTTATTTGACTTTACTTGTTCCTTCATATGTTAATTCTAGTTTGCTCCATATCTTCTGGGCCGATCTTCATGTTGATACCTGATTACACTCTTCTCGCAATAGTGCACAGTAGAGAACGTTCCTCGCTCTGAAATTCAAAGAGAGATTGTCATTGTCAGTTTTTGTCCAGTCTTTTATCTCATTGGTGATCATTGGGTCACTAATTTCAACTACATCCCACAGGTCATAGTTCTGATCTTTTAGGAAGAACTCGTTGAAAATCCTCCAATAGGAATAGTTAGTTCCATCGAAGAGTGAGGGATGGTTGATAGACTGACCTTCACCTCTTTCTGAAGTCATAGCTTCTCTTTGATCCTTTAACTGTTAAGTCAATTAAAGTGGGAGTCATGGCTATAATACAACTTGTTGCCTAGGCTATGACTTAACCTAGGGGGTGAATGGGTTATGCCCACTTTTTAAATGAATGTATATCTAATACACAAGTTAGAACAATGCAAATCATTTGAGACTAGTAAACTGATCTAACTCTTGATTGCTAAATGATGTATGCACTATGTTTTGCAACGGAAATAAACTTAAACCTGAACTATTGATGCATGCAATGAAACACACATCAAATAGGTTCAATCACACAAGAGATACAGTTGTTTATCTTGGTTCGATGCTAATCCAACTCAGCCCTATGTCAAATCCTCAAAACCACCCTTCCAGGATTGATCCACTATCCACTGCAACTGTAGGTCCTTTTATCGAGCAAGAAAAAAACTCTCAAAACACCCTTCGATAGGTGACACGCGCCATGTTCACCAAATTTTTTTTACCGAGTAGGAAGTGAGCTCACTAGCCAATGCCCTAGAAGGCAACTTCTATTCACAAGCTAGAAGTGTGCTCACTGTTATCTAACCTAGCATGTCACCCTTATAGGATTTTCCTACAACTATATGAATGCCTCTATGGCAACAATGAATGCGCAAGGAATAAAGCACATAGAAAAAATGAATAAGAGTTTAAGTGGCGATGTTTCTGTGGGGCTTCAGTTGTGGAAGTTGGATTTGGTGTGCCGCTGAAGACTTCTCTTTTTTTCTCTTCTCTGACCTTGTAATGAATGAACACTTGAGAGGATGATGCTTGAATGAGAGCTTTAAATGCGATCGACATATGAGCTTCAATGCACTTCACATATGGCTCAGGCTCTCTCTCTTTCTTTCTTTTTCTCAAGGAATGTTGTGCACTGAGCATATGCGTGTAAGTTATTTATCTCACGTGTGTTGCCCCACTTGTTTGAAATTCTTTGGATATAAACACATATCCTCAGGTACACTTGGAACAAGGACCTCACCTGTCTGGTGCTGAATTTCTGAGTTTGTAGATAAGAGCTGAAAGCACTTCAGCCTGCACAACGAGAACATGGAGCACTTGATCTTCTCTTACTTCATGATCATTGAGAGATAAATATTTTGTTGTGATATGTTTCTTTGTCTAAACACCTGGATGAAGTGTATCTCTTGACTCTTAGTTCACGTCCGTTAGACTCAATGTTGATCTGTTCTCACTTCTCTTGCAACAATGGAACATAGCTCACTGATATCTTCTAGATATGTTGATGCTGAATAAGTTTCCTTTTTCTTCCTCTAATTTGTCTTCTAGAAGGTGTACTTCAACTGACATCTCTTTGCAAGTGCGCCGTATCTACAGGATCTTTTATCGGTACTACATACCTGCAAAATAGCTACCCTATCTAGTAGCCTTCTGATTGTCATTAGCACCGTTAAAGGAAAGGCAACTTATGACACTAGTGTAAAGGTATCTCTACATAGCCTTTAAATTTTGAGTTCCAAGAATAGCATTCATTACATATTTGAAATATGGGACTATAACCACATTTATCAGCCTGAGTCATGCTTTTAACTGAGGATCTTTCTTATAAAATAAGTTTATGACTTGATCAACAAGTCCCTTGAATAAAGAAAGCATTTCAAGTTTGCAAAGAATATCTAAAGAATTAACTAGGTATATAATAGCCGTTCTTCAACGTAAATTTAAACAGGAATCAATTTATATAATACTCTGATAGTAGGAGTCGTTTCTGAGAGTCAATTCCTCAAAATATATGATACGAGGGTCAGTTTAAATATTGTTGTGTCTAAGAATCAATTCTTTCAAGTATAAATAAAAGAATTAGTTGTATCCTTAGAGTCGATTCTTTTTTACTAAAGATCAAGAGTGGATTCTTTCAAGTGATCATGAAAGTTGATTTATTCCAAAGAGTTGATTCTCTGAGAGTCAATTCTTGGTTGTCTAAGACTTGATTCTTTTATTATACTTGAGACTTGATTTCTTATCGAGTCTAAGACTAGATTTTACTTTAAGTCTGGCAGTCATTTTTCTTGTGTGTAAGACTTGATTTTAAGGAAGTTTTGTCGCCTAATTTGAGACTCAATTTCTCAATCAATTTTGTGAGAGTCAATTCTTTAATGCTTTCGAAGAGTCGATTCTTTAAAGATTATTTCTTCAATGGTTCTTCCTAGAATCGATTCTTGTGTACTTTTAATTTTTTTTACCACTATGAGTCGATTTTGTTATACCTAATTTCCAAGTTTTGTTATAGTCAATTACAATTTTGTTATCACCAAAACTTAAATTAATTAAGGGAGATCCAAGTAATAATGAGGATTACTTGAACCATGCTCATTAGTCTCCTGGTCGGCACTCTCCGAGGCCTCGAAGGCATGATTCCTACAATTCACTGAAGAGCCTCTTCAATAGATCGATTCCTACCCCTCCTGTGAGATCACTTCTCTCATTCATTTGTTCATGGAAAATTGAAGTAGGATTGGTGTTTACGATATGGTTAGATGCTACTTTTGCTTCGATAAGCGCCAATGACTATGCCTCCTCCAACAAAGTCAGCTCTTAGTAATACCAACTCTAGTTCTTCTGCGAGACATTCGGCTCCATTATGGTACAATCTATGAAACTCGGTGTTGGCAACAGTGTAGACAGCACAAACACACCGAACATTGGTGGTGCATTAGCCAATAGGGGGTTGGTGCTACTTAAGATGTAGACAACTCCAGCAGAGGTGTCTTAGGGCTCTTCAAAATAAATCGGTGAACTCAAATGCATCTCCTAGAGAGTTGAGTAGCAAAAGCGGTGGTAAGTGGGATCATGACTCTAGGATCCCACTTGGGGAACAAGCATCAGAAGAATCATGGTGGTACTGGTAATAGGCCAAGGCAACCATCCTAGAGGAGGCCGTGGACAATATCATAACAATTTTGGGAACCTCCCTGGCCAAGAACGCGATAGCTACAACTAGAGACATCGATCCTTCAATAGTGGCAGAAATTCTCGTCACTTTAATAATTTAAATAATAATAATAAATATATGTCAAAAAGATCTACATAAAATTTAAAAATTATGACACTTCAGTCAAATAGGTAAATCAATTTTCTGAATTTTAAAATTTAAGTCAAAAACTAACACAACATTATTTTTTAGGTAGAAATAACTTATAAAAAAAAGTGTTCCCAAACACCCTATTAGCTTAACGTTATCCAAATTCATTACTAACTATATTTCCTTTTCCTATGAAAGATTCTGATTAGGCCCACATTTCCTCATTGTGGCGTTCAAATTCAAGATTGGCACGATAGATAATAAACTTGATCATTTCTAAAACCACTCCGTTAACTAACCGGGATCTTGGAAATCATTTTTATGGTGACGACCAGAAGAGATGCTAACAAATCTGATTCCAAATAACCAAAATCTTTTAATTACGCCAACCTCAGACATCGCCTCCATGGTTGTCCATTTCTTGCACAAATGGGGAGCCGGGGTGGCGGGGGAGGGCGGTCACCAATTGGAAAGTGCCACTAAGATGACATTGGGCATCATCATCATAAGATACCCGCTTATAACCTGCAAGCTCTTCTGTGACTCAGATTTGGATCCAGACGCTTGGATGGCATGTCAACTGCCTGGCAATACTTTTAAGACAAGGCCTTACCTAGAAAACACATGCTATTGCACGGTTAAAATTAGCGAATACCAATACAAGCATCATGCCAAGCAACTGCTATCCAAGGAATAAAACAAACAGGTCGAACAGATACTGCACTTTACGTTAGATGAAACTTTATATTAGCGAAGACCCTTTTACCTCCATTCTTGGATCTCCACGAACCACCCATTCCACGACCCCAAGATTCATCATCCATAGGGAGAATCAAAGGATGACCAAGGAAAGATACATGAAGATTACGTTAATGAATTGCCAGATCATCAACGAAAAGAAAGAAATGAAGACATTTTTTCTCCGTTTTTCCTCACCTTCTCTAACTCTCTGTTAGTCTCTTGCTTTCTTCACTTGGAGGGGACACGAGCAATTTTCTTCTAATCTAGTGCCATTCACCACCATCTGGTATTGAAAAGTCGTGCTTTGAGGAAGAAAAATGTTTCTCCAAGCCTTCTCCACAAGAAATAGGTCATATCCAGAGAGAAGCCTGAATTTGGTCCACTAATCTCAGAAGGGAAGAGGTCATGAAAATTTTCTTTCAAGCGACAGCTTCAAAATCTTCCTTTTCTAAAAGAGCAACCATGTTTTGCTCATCCTCACTTGATTCCACGACTTTCCTATCACTATTAACCGACTTTATCATATGCTTGACATTTAAGTTAGATACCAAGACCACGGAGTGTCTCCGGGAGATGTCATTCTTTTGCTTGCTGGCATCCTTGTTTTCATGGGCAGGGGTCCGTTCCATGTCAGAAACATATGATATACCAAACTTCTGACTATGAGACAGTCCAGGGCAGGAAGCCTGAAAAGAAAGTGGAAAATTATTTGTGGATGATGTCAAAAACAGAGGTTTACAGAGGTAACTTAAGTTTGGGCACAACAAAAAGTTCAAAAATAAAAGAAAAGAAAGCCAACAAATCAGATTACTTATTTATATCTACTTGTAGTTGTAACCTAATGCTCAGTTCTTGAATCCAAAGTGGGCGGAAGTTCCAATGAACGGTTGGCTGGTACCTTCATTCTGCAATACACTCCTGATTTGTTGTGGGTCTAAAGTATATGATAGAAAATCAATGGACGATGCAATGACCAGCAGCAGTGAACAAATGACGAGCATGTGGAAAATGCAATGAGATTATAGATTATCTTCATAATTTCAAAGTTTCATATATTTTTAAAATGTCTATTGCAAAAGGAAGCCTCTCACATGCATAATTTTAGAAATGCTATTTTTAGATACATATGGATTCATCAAATCTCCTATGTGAATATGTCTGAAAGAATGCCCCTATCATTAGGCACACCATACTTTTCCCATCAGATATACTCAACTAACTTGAGTTAAAATCTAACTAGAGTTGGAAAATCTTTGTTATGCCTTGACCTGTTAGTTCAAGAGTAATCTTACTGTATGTAAATGCAAAACTAATCTACTGCTCAAACCCAAATGCATAATTACCCCTTTAGTTATTCATGCTTACAACTCTTCGAGACAATATTTAACTGAAAGGGAATTTTTGCACTCTATGTTCACATTTTAATTAATACATAGAAGAGTGGCATTTCTGCAATTACAAGTGTAACATGCTTATTCTTCATCAACTAGTTCACCACAAATTGTTTAAATCTCTGGTCTTCCTTGTTGAAGATGGTGATCTATAAGAGTACAAACTCTACAATAAACCAGGCAATGGACAGAGGAGAATAGATAATCAATGTCATAATGGAGATGGAGTACAACCAAGACCAAGAAAGCTATGAGAAGAATGGACTACTTTGAAGGAGATGTAACAATGTAGGATAATCTAAGAAAAGAGAGGACTTTTGAGGAGCTTTGGTAAAGTACCCACTTGCAACAATGCTTCTCAAAGTACCTGCTTGCTTGATGTCAACCCTTCACAAGATGGAGTCATGTAGGTTGGCAGTATAATTCTAGATAAAAGCATATTGGTAAATGTCTTAAACAAAATTTGGCAAGTAGAAAAATACCTCCTCAGATTCACAGTTGAGCTCACTCAGCTACCAACCAACACTCAAGGACTACCGTACCTTCTCAAGGAGAAGGAATGGATATAGAAATTGGCAAGATCTCATATTCTCTACAGCAAGTATATCTGAAGCCTTTATAAGCTCAAGAAATCATGCCATGTGATTTCTTCCCATCTGGAAACCTTTTGTTTCCCTAAGGATGTTACCAATTGCTCATTTCTCTGAACTTGATTCAGAATTGCACCATAAACACCCTCTTACTGAAAAGATAACGCCTCATGTGGGATACTTCCAATGCAGATCAAGATCAGCCGATTCAGTTCCTTGCCAAGTGGTAATTCAATTCTAGGATGCAATAGATGATAAATCCCAATCAAACTGGAATTGCTCAGATCAGCAGATCCGGACTCCATTCAGACCAATATGTCTAGATTCATGGAATACGGAATCGACCGATCCAAATCGAGATTGGCCGATTCGCCGATCCAATTCGGAGGGGAAGCCCCTGGATCATTTAAATTCTGGCCGAATCATCCGGAATTGGGCCGAATCAGTCTGGATTGGCCGTTCCCAGGCCGATTCTACCGCACAATTTTTTCTATTATATACATTAATTAATACATGTATTAAACCATCATTTCACATTGTAAACTAATACATATTATATATAGTTATTTACACACAAATTAATGTCTAATATGATTGTGTACATTAATTTACATATTTATGGATATAAGTACACAATATATATATTATATATATAAATGATTACATATTCAAATCTATATATGTATATATTATGTATATGTATACATTCATTGTCATATATATATGCATTAACTATATATATGTGCACATTTTAATTATATTTACAGTAAGATATGATTGTGCGTACATTAACACACACACATATATATATGTATATATTATATTTACATTAATATGTATAAAGTGTTCATCAATATGATATATATGTATAAAGTGTTACATATTCCAATACTATTCACAATCTAATTATCTAATGATTGGGATATATGTATAATGTATACATTTATAAGGATATACATATTAATTATGTTTATACATTAATATGTATATAGTGTATGATTACATATATATTGTATATGTATATATATTAATGCGTAAACTTATGAGTATGATTACATATATCATGAATATATATGTAAATATTGAAGATATATTATTTTCCTTTTTTCTGATTTTCATGAATTTTTCTGATTTCCCCTGATTTTTTTTTCAAACAACACCATTTTTTAATCTGGTGGATCCTGGATCGGCTAGACTTCAGTGGATTGGCTGGATCGGGATTGGCCCAGATTGATCCCTAGGACGATCCGATCCTTTTTTCCATGGTCTGGTTGTCTAATCCTTTTAATTTTGAAAGATAGTTGATATTAGAACTTCAATTTTCATATTAGGGAATAAAACTTCAAAATCAATATCTAGAGGATCGATCGTTCTTTTTCTATTAAAAAAGTAAGCTCTGAGATAATTTAAGATATAATGAAGATGAATCATCGCAAAAGTAATTTCTAGAGTAGTGCTACAAGGTATTGCCTTTTAATTTCATGTTGGAAAGAACATATTCATAGTTAAGGATGTTAAATAGTCCTTAAGAGTTATTTTCTTGTGTCATTTCTCCATTATTTCTCTTCTGATATGTAAATGCATGAAATATTACTGCTACAATCATCTTTGTAGTTTCCAGATATCACAATTTTTTAATATTTTTTCTTTTCTTTCCTGATATTCCCTGAATTTTCAAGATTTTTCTTAATTTCTTAGCAGCTACATTTATTCTTTTAATCAGGCTGATGATCAGCCTGAGTTCCTATGAATCGGCCAGCTCAGCTAATCCAATCTGGACTGCCTTGGACTTAACTTTTTGCTGGTTTATAGTATCTTTAAGAAGGATGGGTTGATGCATAAGACACTACTTGGTGGTTGTGATGATGACAACGATGATGGTCAAGTGGTTAGTTTCTCCTCAGAAAGATTTTTTCCTTTTTCTTTAAAAGCACATTAATGGTTGCAATCTCCATTGACAGACAGGGTAGAGAAGCAGTAGTTGGCAAACTTATGCTGCTTAGGTGATGAAATGAAGAGCACACAGAAAATCTACATATTGTCTGCATGTGAAATCATAACTTACAGGTGTATTGGCACTTGTGAAACCTGAAGAATAAATAAATTCTCGAGATTTCACATTAGTCTGGACGGTACTAGATTCCTGACTGCGGAAACTTGTATGAAAGCCACCATGAGCCTGATCATGGAATTTACTGTTGTTTATTTCTTGATGACCATGAGAGATACCAAAAATTCTGTTCCTTTTTCTTCCTTCATCCTTGCAAAATGCCCCAAAATAAGAGCAGTGTTCTTTCGCTAAAGATATTTCAGGAGAAGCAGGCAATAAGTGGCCCTCCGTGCTGAAAATATACCTGCAAAGGATTGATGGAATAGACCAGATAGCATAATCATTAAGGTTGATCATAATATCATATTATGAATGGAAAGATAATTAGCATAGTTGTAACACATACTTATATGGTCCATTCTCAACAATGTTGTCTGGGCCAGCAGCCAAATCAAAAAGTAGCCAGAGATATTTGACCTGGAATTTTTTTCTGGTTACTAGCAATGATAATAAGACAACCAACAGATTGCATACAAGACAAGAAACTATATAACCAATGTAAGATCATGTCAAATTCATTCTGATCCTTTAGGGAAAAGTAAGTCCACTTACAACTTTGGTTCAACATATGAATGATAACATAATTTGCCAAATCCGAACTAGCAGGGATCAAAATTGTAGCCAGCTACCAGAGAGAAAGACAGGATGAAGACTTACTGTTTCAGCAAGAAAAAAGCTTTCCATGTGGTCCTCCTGTTTGTGAGACTCTACATCAGCTATATGGCAGTATCCACAAGGGCATCGAGCACCATATTGCAGGCTAGCAACCATTTCACGTCCAGCATCAAGATACCTTTGACAGAAACAATTTCCTCAGGGAAAGAAAAAAGTGAAACTTGAAGAATACATACTGATTTCAATCAGATCCATTTCAGTAGCCACAAGATACAAACACCATATGTATAGGGCCAAGTTAAAACATCTTTCTTCTTTCATGACTCAGTACTACGGTTCCAAGGAAGTGGGTTTTCTACACCACCAAACACAAAAACCCATTTCCTTTTGCTTGTCCTGAAGGTGGTTCTTTTTGTTACCTTGCAGGACGAACTTCATAAAAACAATCAGCAAGTGCATCTTTAGATTCTTAACCTAGGTTCCTGGGTTTCATTTCAGCAGCAAAAAACTTAAACAAGGATACTAGGATTTCTTAGATTTGTATTTATCACTCATTTGCTAAATCAAACTATTGCCTCCATATACTTTCAGTAGGCAAAAACTTAAGTCAGACCATTGTCTTCAGATGGACACAAACTCTTTCATCATCACCAAATAGAATAAGATAAAAAAAACAAAAAAAAAACTAGGATCCACAATTCACATTTGATGCCAGAAAAAATCAAAGATGCATGCACCTGTATACCTTTCCAGAGATTAACAGAATGGTACATCTAACAGTCAAAATTAACAGAATGGTACATCTAGTGATCTGTGACCAGCAATAAACCTTATAAGTGAACTTACAGTAAAAGAAAATGAAAATTCTCATGATTCACAAAGCAGCATTTTCTTTTGCAGATAAAGAACAAATAGCAAGACATGCATTTAAGTCATAGAAATGTGCTGACCAAGGATCTCTGGTTGCCTTGTATAACCAGTAAGTGCTTTCTATCAATTCTGGGCGCAGTGGATAACTCCTCTGACCAAACTTCATGAAAAAAAATTGGAGATGTTCAGAGTGTTGAAAAAATGATGTAAACAAATGAAAATACTTAGGGTCACAAATGAGAGACCTGAACACTGAACGTAGCAAGATTGAAACCTTCAGGTGTGAACCCATATTTTTTCCAGACGCTAAAGAAGGCAGCATGAGTGCGGATAGCAGGATCAATATCTCCAGCCAAAACCTTCAATAATGATAATGTTAATCATGATCACAATTAATTTCATGATCTGCAGTAGATAAACATTAGAAAAGAACAAGAACCTGAAGGCCTGGCCAGAATGCCTGCAGACTGTTAAAGAGTGGCCAAACTGTAGCAGCAGAATCCATGTTCACCTCCACATACCTAAAAAACTTATAAGCTTGCTAATGCATAAAAAAGAAGGATGGAGTGGTGAAGAAGCTAGACATGCAGACGAAGAAAAATAGTAACAGAATTTACCAAGGATCATGATACAAGTAGTGCATGGCAGCTTTATAAGCTTCCTGGAACATAAAGAGGTACTCCTCATCTCCAAACAATAAATAGGCCTGTCTTAAGAGAAATTAAAGAACGTAAAGAGAAAAGAAAATAAGTAGATCAACATCAATAATACAAAAGAAATGCAATACATCAGTTTCCTGATGTACATTAAAATACAGGGAGAGATGGATTTCCACTGTAGAATACTATAGAGGAACCATTAGACAGTCACGAGTCATCATGGTTACAAGCATAGGAATCTGATACCAAAATTACAGAAGCTGTTGCAAAATATTTTCTGAACTTCAAAAAGAAGTTGTGCGCTATATGAATTGTATTACCATTTGAAGTCATTTAGGAGAACAGACGGATGAACAAATTCATGTTAAGTTCAACATTCCCAGAGGCAGCCCTTCAGTTAGACATGCATGCTTGCCAACAATAGGTACACTAATCTCAAGTGACCAAGTAATCAAGCACCACAAAACAGGACATCCCACAAAAAATCCCCACCAAGTCCCACTCAGTTTCTCAAAAATATATTAACATATTCTCTCCTCCAAATGTCCAATACAAGGAGGAGAGCATGTTGCATCTAAGTATGAATTGTCCACTCTCTTCTTTACAAATCACCTTTGAAGAATACATCACCATCTTTCACCTTTCCACAAACACTTCTTCACATCAACAATAATTTCCACACACCGTTTCCTACAAGCATATAAACTAATTAACCCCTCGTCTCATTTTTTTAAAAAAAGTGGATAGTACTACAAATATATTAATGATGGAAAAAAAGAATGTACAGGTATAGGGCAACAAAAACCCTAAAAAACTGTCCTGCCCACCTATACAACGTCAACCATCCCTGTATGAACTACTAACCCGAAGCAGGTGGCCAAAAGATTGGAAGCTATTTGTTGTAGATTTTTCTGGCATGGCAGTGGGGACAGATGCAGGGGTTGGCATGATGTAGCATGTTGAAGAGTCACCAAGAGTAGGAAGTAGGGAGGTATGGACCTAAAGAATATCAGAAACTTCAACATGGTTTGCTTGCTAAGTGGCTGTGGAGTGCGGACTACTATTGTCAGGTAGAGGTACTTTGGGAGATCCAGAGTTTGGGACCTTACTCCTACCCCACGAGCCAGCACTTCCCCACTGTGGTGGGACATTTGTTCTTGTAGGGAAATAATTCTCACTGGCGTCAGGGTCTCCTTGGGGAACAGCAATATGGCTCTGTTTTGGAGAGACAGATGGTGTGGTGTATCTTCTCTTGTGTGAGGTGTTTCCAGATCTTTTCCAAGTGGCCACGACTCCACTTATTCTAGTCTCCCAAGTCTTTGACACTTCACTTCCTGGGAGGGTATGGCCACTCACTTTCAGGAGAGGTTTGAGGCAATCAGAGGTCCTTCAGCTTCAAGAACTGCTCTTGCGTCTGTCTGCATGTAGCCTTTCAGATAGTGTGGATCAGTGTGTGGCACTGGGAGAAGGGAGGTTAATGCAGGACAGAGAGGGAAGGAGAGGAGGGGATCGCCGAAGTCTCACCGGAGAGGGGGATAAAAGGTGGGGTGTAGGCTTCGCGCCCTCCCCTTCACAAGGACAACCTTGTGAGGAACTGTGGAACGCGGAATTTATATTTCCCGAATCTTTTGAGATCCTTTTTGGGATTTGCTTTGCTTTTCGGGCGTGCCAGACTATTTACAAGAAACAGACAAAGAGATTTATTTTGTGAGGTGCATTGGGTGTAAACCCTAAAGCCCTCGAATATTTCATTTTATTTTTTCCGCGTGCATCCGTATTTTCAGGTAATTGGAGTGGTCGTGTACTGGACCGTTCCCCACCGACCGGAGTCGGTGTTTTATTTACATCGAGTAAAAACTCGAATACCTTCGATGCGATACGTTTGTTAAAAGACCCTATGCCGAAATTTAAAGGAAATAGACGACAAATAAATTTCCACAAATTTGCTCAAGTGTATTTATGACATTTACATTGACGCCTTTAATGGGGTTTCTGTACCTCCATTGGGCGTTTACAAAACATATCATTTCATTTACGCTCGCAACAGGGTGTTTGTGCCTCCGTCGGGCGTTCACATAATATCATTCGTGTCCACGCTCGCAACAGGGTGTATGTGCCTCCGTTGGGCGTTTACAAAACATATCACTTCCATTTGCGCTCACAACGGGGCGTTTGTGCCTCCGTTGGGCATTTACACAATATGACAAGTACATTCATGTCGACGACGAGGTGTTTGTATCTCTGTCGAACCTTTACACATCATGGTGTTCGCATTTATATCGACGACGGGGTGTTTGTACCTCCGTCGAATAGTGTGCCTCTACACGTGTCATTTTAGAACACTGGAGAACTTATGTGTAAAACATCAGGTACCGGGTCTTATATATTGACCTGCAGTGGTCTTGGCACGGACGGGGCACGGGATGGCCCGGCGTACGCGCGAACAGACGAGGGCTTCCCGGAGGAGCTCAGGCGAGTCTCCTTCCAAGACCAGGGGGAACGCGAAGGCCTCCGGGGCTTTGCACGCGGAACGCTGGGAGCGTCGCGGAGAGCCTTCTCTCAGGGAGGCACTGGGAGTTTCATGCACGAGTTTTTCCGTCCTTCTTGGACATCCCGACCGTTTTCTGGCTTTATGGGACATTCCTGTCATTTTCTGGCTTTCTCGGACATTCCGGCCGTTTTCTGGCTTTCCGAGACATCCTTGTCGTTTTCTGGCTTTCCGGGACATTCCGGCCGTTTTCTGGCTTTCCCGGACATCTCGGCCGTTTTCTGGCTTTATGGGACATTCCTGTCATTTGGTGACATTTCCCGAGAACTCCCCTCGAATCCGGCTTCAAGTCACACCCAGGAGAGCGCACGCCACTTCATAGAAGCGACGTGGGTCCCACTCCACCGGGTTGGACAAGAAGCGTGAACCGTCAGGCTATCTTTGCCATTTTCCATGCCGCAAGAACGTATCCACAATTTTTCGGGCAGCAGGGGTACTTCTGCAATTTTCCCCTTCATGGGGATATTTCTACAATTTTATCCTTTATGGGGATATTTCTACAATTTTATCCTTCGCGGGGATTTTTTTGCAATTTTATCCTTCACGGGGATATTTCTGCAATTTTATCCTTCACGGGGATATTTCTGCAATTTTATCTTTCACGGGGATATTTCTGCAATTTTCTCAAAAGTAGGGGTATTCCTGCAAACTTCCGAGACATTTCTGCAAATTTCCCCATAATCGGGACACGTGCAATTTTTACACCTTTCAGGGGCCTTTCTGCAATTTTCTGGGTAACAAAGGGACTTGCAATTTTACACAATCCGAGAACTTTTCTGCAATTTTCTGCTCTTCTCGAGGGCCTTTATGACATTTCCCACAAATCGGGGACTTCTGTGCAATTTTACAGAAGCTTGGGCCCATGCACGGGGATATGTGCAATTTTACACACATGCACAAGATTCCTTCTCCCAGGGGCCTTTGTGTAATTTTACACAAACTGGGTCCCACATGGGGTCTTCATACGGGGAACAAACATGTCCCCCCAAAAGGAGGGGGACTTCTCCTCAGCCCCAGAGAGTCCACCCAAATTTCGCCAGAGTGGGCGAGAGCGTCTCGCCAGTGCGCAGGGGGAGAAAAAACCCGGGGCTTCTTCGTGCCCCTACCTCGGTATTTATAGGGGTTTGCGGAAGGTGGCCCGGCGCAGGTGGATGGCCCGGCGCGGATGGAATTGGCCAGGGGCGCCAGACCACCAGGGGCGCCAAACCAGTGGGCCCCTGTTGAATGGTAAAGTGTGACACGTTTACATCAGCGGAAATTATAGAATCCATCAGATAATGGTCCGGCGACTTGGCTAGTTGAAGCCTATTTTTGGCGGACAATGGTTCAAGTCATGGATAGGATGAAGGGTCGTTGAGCCATGAAGATTAAATGCCGGCTATCAACGGGCCTGATTCCAATATATTATCAACAGCCTATTCAGAGGCCAAATAAGTGTGATTTAAAATGACCCCAAGGTTATTTAAGTTACAAACTTATTCGTGGGATTCATCCCCAAAGTCGGCAGGGGAGTTCCGGCCCTTAAAATGGCGCCCGGATTCCCGGTTAAATTGAAAGTACAAGGAGAACATGTCTCCGTCAAGTACAAAGCACGAAAAAATCCGGCAGCACAAGATCTTAGAACCAAGTATAAAGCACAAGTACAAAGAACAAGCTCGAGGAAGGACTCCAAAGCTTTGCGCAGCAGTCTTCTATTGGGCGAAACTCCAAGGAGACGGAGCAGAATTCCAGCAGCACCTCTGGCGTCAACACTTCAGAAATGGGGGTGTGGGGGGTATTTATAGAAGATTCCCCCCCCCCCCTACATCGGTTAGGCAGCCCCTAACCGATGGTGACCTCAATGAGGTCACCATCGGTTAAGGGGCTAACCGATGGTGACCTAAGCATGAGGTCACCATCGGTTAACCCCCCTAACCGATGGTGACCTCATGATGAGGTCACCATCGGTTAAGTTAAGGGGGATCTCCCCTAACCGATGGTGACCTCATCATGAGGTCACCATCGGTTGGGCTCTCTCCTCTCTCCCACGCAATGTAAAGGGGCCAAAACCCTATAAATACCCCCCCTATTCCATAAGGAAAGGGGGTCTTCCATTTGCTCCGGCGAAGCCCTGTTGGAAAAATCCCAGAAAAATAGAAAAGAGCATTTGCTCATTCCCTCTCTCATTCTCTAATCCCCTTGCTTGGTGTGCGAAGGTATAAATCCCCCTTCTTTAGCCCGATAGGCCAGGCGCGGAGAGGAGAGTTGCCGGCGTAATCGTCATCGACATTCCTTCTTAATCCCCATCCCCCACATCGAGCAAGTCTCTGTGGGGTGATATTCCCGGGGTTTAAATACCGTCCATATCGAGCAAGTCTCTATGGACACATGGTATTTAAATACCCATGTTCTCCCCGCCCATCGAGCAAGTCTCTGGGATGGTGGATTTTGTGCTTATATGTATATGTTTTCTTGAGGAGACTCTGTCCAAGCGGAGGTTCTGCCCAAGGACATATTCGTATATTCACAAATTTGTGTTCTTATATATATGTTTCTTAAGACGAAACTCTGCCCAAGTGGAGGTTCCGTCCAAGAACACATATATAAAGATCGCAAATTTGTAATTATACAAATATGTTCCTTAAGGAGAATCTCGCCCAGGCAAAATCTCTCTCAGGGGACGTATCCATATAAATACAAATTCGTGTTATATGTATATGTTTCTTAGAGGAAACTCTGCCCAAGCGGAGGTTCTGTCCAAGAACATATTCGTATATTCACAAATTTATGTTCTTATGTATATGTTCCTTAAGGGGAAGCTCTGCCCAAATGGAGACTCCCCTAAGAATATATCCATAAAATCACAAATTTGTGCCTATACGCGTATGTTTTTTAGGAGGAATCCTGCCCGGACAAAAGTTCCCTCTAAATTCATATCCGTATAATCACAAACTTCATGTTTATATAAATGTATTTCTTAGTGGAATCTCTGCCCAAATAGAGACTCTGCCCGAGAACATATCTATATAATCACAAATATGCCACATTGTGTATATGTTTCTCGAAAGGGAATCTCGTTCATACGGGGGCACCTTCCTATCGGATACTCTGCTCAAATAGAGATACCGTTTGAGAATATTCCCAAAGTGCAAATTTGTGTTTATACACATATATCTCTTTAAGGCAAAATCCCTCCGGGCAAAGTTTCTCCCGAGAACACATGGACATAAACATACGCCCATATAAATACACCACTATAAGGACACCCTGCCTAAGCAGGACTCGCCAAGACATACTCATATATTCAAAAAAGGAGGATTGTGATAATATACACACATCCAAAGAAAAAGGAGGATAAGACAAGAACTCGCGCTCAGATACTCAAATGGGAGCACATATGCACCTCCACGAGAACCATACCCGTGGAATGGACTTTGGACAGTGATCACAATGGGACAAGGACTTCCATGGAGATACATCCATATGCTCTCCGGAAATTGTACCCGCACAAGTGCGAATGAGGAGAAAAGAAACTCTACCTCAAACTTGGACTTTGCTCAAAATGGCATTGTGAAAGAACCTCATATAAAATTTTGCACAATCATCCTTCTAATACGGAAGTGTCGCTCTGGGTTATAATACCCCCAAGTTCAGAACCAAAATCCACGGGTATATATCCGTTCATAATAATAATCCTCATGTTTTCCCAAATAAAATGTCTAATCAACCCTTTTGCAAAAGAAGAAAAGACCTCAAATAGGTCCACGGGTATATACTCGTTCCCTTTTCAAAAAAAATCGAACTTTGGACTCCAAAAGGGCAGTCATTTCAAAAAAATGGAATATCCAAAGCAAAAGCATTTCAAAATAATCAAAAGAAAGGAAAAACATGTCATGACCAGGATTTTCTAAAAAAAGCATGTATATTTTTCTCGTCCTTTACTATGAATGGTATTCGGGTTAGAAATTGGTATTAATAATACCAAGAGTTTTAACTCGATGTAAATGTAACATCGATTCCGGTCGATGGAGACAGAGGTCCAGCACATGCTACCCTAATTGCCTGATGAGAATAGACATGGGACTCAAGAAGTTCAGATAAAAAACGGCGCACCCGTCCGTTCGCGGACACACCCGTCCGTTCGCGGACACTACCCGTCCGTTCCCCGGACACCACCCGTCCGTTTCAACGGACACCATCTGTTCGTTTCACGGACACCAAAATTCCTCTTCCGCATTGCGCGGACCTCTTCTTCTGTCTGCTAGACAGGCTGGCACGCCCCGCAAATACAAAAGAATACAAAGCATGTGGAATGAATGAATACCATGAACTCCAAATAAAATGAAACGAACGGATAAAAACCGAGTGAGAAAATCCCCGTGTCAACAGCCCCGTGCACTGGCCAGGGGCGCCAGACCAGCGGGTGCCCAGGGGCGCCAGACCAAAGCGCAGGCGGGCCCCGCGCGGGTGGCCCGGCGCTGGTGGCCACGTGCCTGGACTGGCACGGGTGGCCCCCCGCGCCTAGCCTGGCGCAGGTGGCACCCGCACCTGGTCTGGCGGGGGTGGCCCCCCCTGCGCCTGGCTTGGCGCGGGTGGCTTCCTGCGCCGGGCCTGGCGGGGGTGGCCCCCACGCCTGGCCTGGCAGGGGTCTTTCTTTCTCTTTTTTTTTTTTTCCCCTCCTCCCTTTTTTTTTGGAGTTTTGGGGGGATTTTCCCCTCTCTCTTTTTTTGTTTTAATTTTTTGGTGTCAACAGGAACTTCTTCTCAAATCCCTCTCTTCTTCATCACAGAGAACAAACCAATTCTTCTTTCATTCATTCATAAACTCATTTGTTCCTTGCAATTTTGGGTACAACCTTATATTTAAAGGAATTGGGCTCTTCCCAATCCTAGTATGACTATAAATAAGACTCCAAATTAAAGACATACTTCTATCTCAAATAAGACTTAACAAATTTGAGAAGTAAAAGAAGGAAAATACAAAATCCTACCTAAATAAAACTTGACTCAAATAAAGAAATATAAAAATACATATTAAAAAGCTAATTAGACTCTAATTTGACCCTTTTGGATGACTTTACCCTTAGACTTAAAATAGTGCGAAAATTGCACCAGAATTACAGAAAAATAAAAAGTCTCCAAATGGGCCAAATAGTTGTTGCAGGCTTGCAGCTTCTTGTCCCCCATCAGAGATTGCTTCTCCGTTAGATCAACCTATAGTTTGATTTCTGATGGTGGGCTTCATCATGGTTGTAGCTATAGGTTTGGAAGCCTAAGAGCCCTTTGAAGGTGAAGGTTCTCCTCTGGAGAATCTCTCTTGATAGACTTCCCACGAGAGACAGACTAGTTCGCTTTCTTCCCCACATTCAAATCAGGTGCATCTTTTGTGGAAAGGAGGAGACCATTGATCATATTTTTGTGGGTTGCTCCTTTGCCAGAATGTTGTGGAGTGAGGTGGCAGCTAGGGCCCAAGGCACTATCCCTTATTTTGGAGAGGTCCATTTGTTAATTGAAAAGTGGAGGCGGCATTGGCCTACCAAAAGGGATAACACTATCTGGTGGCTCATTCTTCATGCTACACTATGGATGATTTGGAGGGAGAGGAACAACTGTATTTTCTCCAAGACCGCTCGAGATGCCAAGGCTCTTTTTGCTAGGATTTGTATCAAGGTCAAGGAATGGGCATCAATTGGTTGTAATGTAAAATTGTAAAATCAGTCAAGCTCGTCAATTTTTGCTTTGTTGGGGGGTTAGAGTTTGGCTATCCATTTGTTTAGATGGCGGTGTATAGGCAAGCTGGGTAGTTTTTTAGGCCTTTTTTGTATGCCTACTTGTACATTCCTACTTTTTATTTAATATACTAGTGGTACACTGGTACTATCCACTTTTCAAAAATATCTACCTCCCATCATGATAAAAAGTAAGGAGTTAAACTGATCCACATTACAAATAACTGACGCTCATTCCCTAACTTTACTACAAATCCCCACAAAAAGAGCCTCAGCATCCGATTCACCCTCGCAAAAATGAGCCTATTCCTCTCACCCCAGATCATCCATAGAGTAGCATATGGAATGAGCCACTAGATTGTCCTATCACCTTTAGTAGGCCATAGTCTTTTCCACTTCACCATCATCTACTTGATCTCAAAATGGTGGGGGATGGTGCAATGAGTACTTACAGCCACCTCACTCCAAAGTCCAAACACTACAAGAGGAGCAGCAGCCAATGAAAATGTGATCAATAGACTCTTCCTCCACCCCATAAAGGACACAAGTGGTCTGAATGGTCGGCAAAAAACGGTGTAGTCTATCTATCATGGGTAGCTGTTGAATAATGAAAATGACGATGGATGCTTGCCAGAAGGGGTGCCAATGGTCCATTAATAGTGGTCCAACAAGCTAAGTTAGTTGGAATTCATGTGGGCAACTATTTAGTTAGGCAGCCCGTGCAAAGAAGGTGCTAAACCTAACCAAGTGGTTGATAGCTACCGGTGAAAAGGTTGACTTCAGCAAATTAATTAAATGGCATGTTCAAGAAGCCAAGTGGATTATAGTTAAAGTAACCCCATGGTTACTTAAATGACAACTTAATCCGGGCATTCTCCTTTCAGCCGATCAAGCTCTCAGGTGGCACTAGGTATCCCGAAAAGTCAAAGTTCAAGGGAGAATAAATCTCCACACGAAATACGGCACGGAAAAAATCCGGCAGCACAAGGTCTATAAGACCAAATGTAAAGAACAAGTACAAGAACAAGTCTGCCACGAAGGCTCCAAAAGACTTTCAAATCCAATTCTCCTCCCGGGAAAGCTCCAAGAAGAGGCAGAACCTCCAGCAGTTCAAGCTTGGAACACCTCCAAATGAGGGATCCTGGGGCCTATTTATAGGCAAAATCCCCTCCTCCCTTAACCGATGGAAGTACCATCGGTTAAGGGGTTTTTTCCCCTTAACTAGGGGTGTAAACGGAACCTGATAATCCGATATTTCGACCCGATACCGATAAAAATTATCGGTTTCGGAATCGGAAAATGATACCGATAGCTTATCAGAATCGGTATCGGATATTCCGATAAGTTATCGGAATCGGATTGGAATCGAAAAAATATCGGAATCGGTATCGGTATCGGTTATTCCGATAAATTACCATAAACTCAAGGTAAAATTATGGTAAACATCTTACTTTATCGAATTTCGGTTTCGGTAATGTTATCGAAATCGGAACGGAATCGGAATTAACTATTCTTATCGGAATCGGAATCGGAATCGGAACCATATTTCGGTTATCGGAATCGGTATCGGAATCTGTGTTTCCGTTCCGAAACCGACCCGTTTACAGCCCTACCCTTAACCGATGGGGCTACCATCGGTTAAGGGGATTATTTCCCCCAACCGATGGAAGCACCGTCGTTGAGGGGTCTCCCCTTTAAATCCCCTAACCGATGGGACTACCATCGTTAAGGGGATTTTTTCCCTTCAACCGATGGGAGTACCATCGGTTGAGGGGAAATTCCCCTTTAAACCGATGGAAGTACCATCGGTTAAGGGGAATTCCCCTTTTAAAACCCCCAACCGATGGGACAACCATCGTTAAGGGGATTTTTCCCCTAACCGATGGGACTACCATCGGTTGAGGGGTTTTTGTCCCTCTAACCGATGGTACCCCCATCGGTTAAAGGGAATTTTCCCCTTAACCGATACGAGTCTCTATCGGTTAAAGGGAGCCCCCACTCCCACGCATGTAAGGGGGGCCTTCCCCTATAAAAGGCTCCCCCATCCCCCCATTTAAAAGGGTTGGCCGGGTCTGTCCCAAAAAAAAAAAAAAGAGAGCTACAGCCCTCTCCCTCTCCAAGGTGTTGTCCCCCTGTTTCTCAAATCCTGAAAAAATAGAAAATTCCCAAAGTTTCCCATCTCCTCCTCAAGCTCCCCTGCTCTCGGTGTGTGAAGGTACCGGCCCCTTCCCTTGCTCGGAGCGAAGTGTGGAACCGGGAGATCGTCTTCATACGACATCGGCGCCTCCCTCTCCTCAACTCCATGATGCAGTCTTCACCCCACATCGAGCGAGTCTCGGTGGGGGTTATAGGATTTAAATACCGTCCATACATGGACATATGGTATTTAAATACCTATGTACTCGTGCTCTAAATGCTACACATTAGATGCATATGTTTACCCCTCCCATCGAGCGCGAGTCTCTGGGATGGTGGGTTTTGTGTTTATATGTATATGTTTCTTAGAGGGGACTCTGCCCAAGTGGAGATTCTACCCAAGAACATATTCGTATATTCACAGATTTGTGTTCTTATGTATATATTTCTTAGGGGAAACTCTGCCCAAGCGGAGATTCTGCCCAAGAACATATCCATAAAACCCAAATTTGTGCTTATACATATATGTTTCTTAGGAAGAAACTCTGCCCAGGCAAAAGCTCTTTCTAAAGAACATATCCATATAACCACAAATTCGTATTTATATGTATATGTTTCTTAGAGGAGACTCTGCCCAAGCGGAGATTCTGCCTAAGAACATATTCGTATATTTGCAAATTTGCATTCATAAGTATATGTTCCTTAAAGGAAACTCTGCCCGAGCAGAGACACCTTCTCAGAAAACTTTGAGGAGCCCCCTGCATTAGCAGGAATATAGCTTGGGAACATATCCATAAAAATTGCAACTTTGCGCTTATACACATATGTTTCTTAACAGGACTTCCGTTTGAGCAAAACCTCTGCCTAAGAACATATCCATATAATTACGAATCTGTGTTTATGTGTATGCTTCTTAGAGGAGACTCTGCCTAAGTGGAGATTCTGCCCGAGAACATCTTCGTATAATCATAAATTTGAATTCATATGAATACATATCTCGAAGGAGAGTCTACCTCGGCCATGGAAGGCAAAATCGCCAGGATCGACCCAGAATCGGTCGATCCTGGATCGGATCGAGGGCTATGGATCCGATTATGGGGGGAAGTCCCTGAATCGGCAAACTTCCAGCTGGATCGGCCAGAATCGAGTTGGATCGACTGGATCAAGCAAGGATCGACCGATTCCAGACTGATCCAGGCCGATCCAGACTGATCCAGGTCGATTCCCTCAGGCTACCTTCAGGATCCTCTTCAGGCAGGGTTGTCAGGATCCCCTTATTTACCTGAATATCATTTAAGTAAATGTTAGTATTTGTAGTTTCATTTACTTAAGATTTTACATGTAAATAAGGAAGTACCCCCCATTTGAATCTAATAAAATATCAAAAAATCATATCTCTTACCAATAAAAAGTCAACTCTCCCATCGAAGAAGAAAATCGCGATTTTGGTGATTTTAGCGAAATGTTAACTTTCTAATCTCTTGTAATTTAGCTTATCTAAAATTTGATAATTCAAATAAACCACATGGAACACTAAAAATTCAAAGTCCGGTAAAAAAAGTCAAACGTGCATGTGACTTCTCCAATGGAGCCACTCTCTTACTGACAGCACTTAGTCTACTTGAGACCTCTCAGGATTTGGTCAAACTTAATTATCATCATCCAAACCTCTCAGAATTTGGTCAAATTGAGCTACCATCACCCAACTCATGACACTGAGTTTGGGTGATGATAGCTTAGTTTGACCAAATCCTAAGAAATCTCAAGTAGACTTAGTGCTGTCAGTAGGAGAGCGGCTTCTTGGAGAAGTCATATGCACGTTTGATTTTTTTTGTTGGACTTTAGATTTTAATATTTTATTAGACTTATTTGAATTATAAAATTTAAATATGTCAATTATGAGAGATTAGAAAGTTGCTACTTTGATAAAATCACAAAAATTATGATTTTCTTCTTGGATGGGAGAGTTGACTTTTTATTAGTAAGAGATGTTTTTGATATTTTTATTGTATTCAAATGGGGGATATTTCCTTATTTACATATAATATCTTAAATAAATGAAACTACAAATTTTAACATTTACTTAAATGGTATTCAGGTCAATAATACACTAAGTCTTTAATATTTTATACTTTTCTTGTATTATTATAGTAGTAATAATACACAAATCTTATGTTTCATATATTATGAATGCATGTATGATTGGTTTTTTATGCAAATATTAGTTCTATCAATTTATCAGATTTTCCCTCATTTTTTGCTGTTTTTCTGTTTTTTTCCTGAATTTTTCCCAAAAAAAAAACCATTTTATAAACTGGCCGATCCAGGATCGGCCAGACTTCCCTTGGATCCATGGGATCTTGCGATCCGATCCGATCCAGGATCGGATCGAGCCTGGTCGATCCCGATCCCGATTCCGATCCTGCCTTCCATGACCTCGGCAGAGATACCTTTCGTGACGGAAACTCCATTTAAACGGAGACACCGCTCGAGAATATATTCATAAAATTACAAATTTATGCTTATACACATATGTTTCCTCAGGAGGAATTCTGCCTAAGCAAAGGTCCTCCCTAAAGCATATTCATATAAAGTATAAACACCATCTCATATGCATACGTTTTCTCGATGATACTCTGTCTAAGCGGAGGTTTGCCCAAAAACAGACTCAGATGTCTACAACCCTGCACTCATATGCAAAGAAAACCCTGCCTAAGTGGAGATTCTGCAAGGAATATATGCATACACCCATAAAGTCATGTTTATATGAATATATTTCTAAAAAAAAAAAGGAAGAGAGGAACTCTGGCCAAGCAGAAATTCTGCCAGAAATATATCTATATATTCACAGAGGAGTTGTATCCATATGGGTAGTTTTCTCGGGGAGAAACTCCGTTTTGACAAAGACCCTCACAAAGATACATCCATATGACTGCAAATTATGACTATACAAGCAAAAAAAAAAAGGAAAAGAAGGAAGAAGAGAAGAAGTTCTGTTCAAAAGAGGCCTTGCCCCAAAAGAATATGCCATGAAATTTCATGATTCATAATCACTATAAATTTGCACAACATTATGCCCATGCGGAAGTGCTGCCTAAATTCTCAATACACCCGAAGCCTAGAATAATCTGCGGGTGTATGCCCATTCCAAACAAATTTTAAATCAAACAGCACATTTTAAACCTCAAACGGTTTACGGGTATATACCCGTTCCTTTTTCCAAATCATATTTCACGCCCGAAGAAAGAGGGCAGTCATACTATCTCAAAGAATAAAATACATTTTCAATAAAAAAAAAGAAGGGAAAACATCATGTTAGGACTTTCTAAATTTTCTTTATATATATATATGTTCTCATCCTTGCTATGAATGGTATTCGGGTTAAAACTGGTATTAAATAATACCAAGGGCTTTTAACTCGATGTAAATGTAACATCGATCCCGGTCGATGGAGACAGAGGTCCAGCACATGCTACCCTGATTGCCTAATGAGTATAGACACAGAACTCAGAAGTTCAGATTGAAAACGGCGCACCCGTCCGTTCCACGGACATCATACCCGTCCGTTCCACGAACATCATACCCGTCCGTTCCACGGACACACCAAAATTCTTCCTCCGCATCACGAGGACTCTTTTCTTCTGTCTGCTAGATAGGCTGGCACGCCCCGCATATCCAAAAATAAAAAAAATATGCAAAATAAATGAATAATTGAATAAATGAAATGAAATGAAGATTGAAACGAACCACCACGAAAAGGAAATTTTTCCCGTGTCAACAGTAGCCTTCCAATATATATTCCCCACTCAGATCTTTCACCTTTAAAAAGATTCTAGGTTTCCAAACCTGAGCTTACAACCCATGCCAAAATTCTCCATTTGAAATGATGCTATAGGTCAACCTAACTGCGAAAGAACCAGCCTTTGGCCTTCTCCCATCGCCATACCCATCGGTCCTCACTATCTGATAGGACTGGAATATAATCAGGAAAGTAGGTCCTAAAACTGTAGTCTCTGACTACCTCAAGTCCCTTCTGAAAGTGGGTGTCCACACACTGTAAAGAAGAGAAGTGTCAATGGCCTGGAAAACAGAGAGCACAAGATCCATCGCCACCCAGAAAAGACTAGGAAACAGCTCACTAAAGAAAAAGTCTCCACACCGCCTGTCCTTCCAAAAAAGAGCCTTATCGCTCTTTCCCAACCAGACCCTGACACCAACAGAAATAATATACCTGCATGAGGAAATATTACACCAAGTGGAGAAATACTGACCGCGCTGATGGATACAAGTCTCAAACTCAAGATCTCCTAAAATACCTAGTTTGATTATATTGGCCCACATACCATCCTCTGCAACCCCCAATCTCCACAGCCATTTGGTTAAGAGTGCCAAGTTGAAGCCACTACTGGCCCGGCCTGAAGACTCCCCCTATGGGGGAGATGAAGCTTCCCTAGGGGATTTTGGTTGTTCAAGACTTCAAGTCATGAAGATCCCATTGGACATGGAGTTTGTGTATGTAAAATTATACAAAGGACCTTGAGGACATAAAGTTTGTACATGTGTGTATAAATTACACAAATGTCCTGTCCATGGAAAAAGGTGCCAAGAAGTAAAAAGTGCAGAGATACCCTTGCATCAGAAAAACAATGGCAGAAATACCCTGATATCAAGGAAAATTGCAGATACGTCCTCCATTGCTGGAAAATTGCAGAAATACCCCTTGAGCTGGGAGAATTATCAAAAAACCTCCGAAGAATAGAAAATTGCAGAAATACCCCTCCAGAAAGCAAGAACTTGCAAAAGAACCCTCCAAGGGTGAGAATTGAACAAAAAACCTTGGAAGAGATAGAAATTGTGGATAAGTCCCCTCAAAGGGAGGAAACCACATAAGGTTCGTGCCTTTGTCTAGCCCGGTGGAGCGGGACCCACGCCACTTCTATGAAGCGGCATGCGCTCTCCTGAGTGCGACTTAAGGTTGAGCGTACCAGGGATTCTCAAGAATGCCAACAAATGGCAGAGAAGTCCAAGCAGGCCAAGAAATGGCAGAAGCACCCAAGGAGGTCAAGAAATGACGGGAATACCCTGAAAATGTCAGGAAATGACCGACAAGCCCGGTTCAAGCCATTTGCACGGCTCGGTGGAGCGCAATCCACATCACTTCTCTGAAGTAGTGTGCGCTCTTCTAAATTCGGCTTATGGCTGGCCACTCCAAGTCTTGGGATTGTCAAGAAATGACAGAAATCTCTGGACATGCCAAGAAATGGCTTAAAAGCCCTGGGAGGTCAAGAAATGACCGAAAAGCCTCAAAGAGCCAGGAAATGACAAGTGTACACCAAGAAGTCAACAAATGACTGGAAAGACATTAGAGATGTTGGAAAATTGTGGAAGTGTCCAAAAAAGGATACAGATCTGGCAAGACCACCTAAAGGTGTCGAAGGGTGATGGTGACCACAAATTCAAATCCAACAGTCTGATCGTGATGAAGATTCAAATCAATGGTCTGATCATGACAAAAGCAAATTCAAAAGGGTTCGATTGTGACTGAATGTAATTCTGAAGACCCGATCATATAATCGGGACCCCTTGTATTGGTCTTGAAAGACTAATTGTAATTCAAATTACATGTGTACAAGCAATAAAGTCTTCAATCTTTCTTTGGAAGAGTGTACCCACAAAGGGTGACCATCAAGGTCATCGTTGTCACAACAAATAGAGACAAAAGGCTTTATTTGACAAAGAATCAAAAGTGTTCGAGTTCAACTCGATGTAAATTAACATCGACTTTAGTCGGTGGAGAATAGGTCCAGTACACGAAACCCTAATCACCTGACAAAATAAATGCGCAAAACAAATACACAAAAATATAGGCGCAATCGTCCAATGAATGGACATGCAAATTTCCGCATCAAGCAAATTTCAAATGTCTGTTAAACTGACTGGCACGCCCGCACAAATGTAAATTAAAAAAAAAATGAAATGTTATTTTTGTTCTTTCTGCGTCCACATGCTACTCTTGTCAAAAATGTGGACATCTTGCTCAGGATTGCAGGTATTATAAGGGCGGGCATATCATTACTGAGTGTCAGTGTTGTCCTTAACTTAAAGGGTCCTAAAGCCCATCATATTGTTCTTACTGAGGCTTCATCTTCCACCTTTGTACCTTCTGCTAACAACAGCATGTTGCTGCCACATGGTCACCACTAAATCCATTCAAGCAATGATTCAATCTGCTCTCTCTGCCATGGAGATTTCAAGCAGATGTTCATCGCATCCTGGTTTGTTGATTTAGGTGCCTCTAACCACATGACATGTTCCTCTAAATTGCAATCCTCTATATTGCCATACTCTAGATCTTCTAAAGTTAATGCTGCATATGGGAAGAGTCTTAATATCACTGGAACTAGTATTGCTCAGTCCACCTCTTTCAAACTTCCTAACATTTTTCTTGTGCCTAACCTCTCAACTAATCTGATCTCTGTTGGAAAATTAGTGGATCTTAATTGCAATGTTCCTTTTTGTCCATCTGGTTGTCTTATTCAGGATCTGAAACTGGGAAGGTGATCAAAAGAGGAATTAATCAAGGACTTCTCTTCTCTATGAACCAAGCATGACAAGAATTTTGTGCATTTTCCTCTTCTATTGACTATACTTCAAACAAATGGATTCTTTGGCATCGTCAACTGGACCTTACTTTCTTTGATGTTTAAGTGTGGTCTTCTTGACACACAAAAGTAGGTTCCAAAACAAATTCCATGTTTCAGAAATTGTAGCCTTGTAGGGGCAAAAGTAAAACACTTCCTTTTTCCTCTAGAACATGTTCACTTCCTTCAGTCATCACACAGTTATCTGGAATCTCTATTTGTTATGTGTTACAATTCTGAAAGCCACCCTAAGTTCATGTTTTGCGAGTAACATCACAGCCAATTGAACTGAGCATTATCAGAGCTTCTCTCTTGTCCATGTCCCAATAAGATAATTGATGTAAGCAAATACTTGAATAAAATAAATTGTGTTGATAACAGGAGACAGCCTAGTAAGGTTTCTAGCTGTATAACATTTGCTGCTTATACTTGTGAGTCTAATGCAAAAAGTACTTGGACCATGTTGTGGTTTCATCCAGGAGCAGAAGATGACAGCTTACCTTTAGAAGGTACTCATAAAATGAGTCAATACTAGTGCCTATCCCAGCATCCTGAAACAAAACAAAACTGCAAGAAAGTGAAAAAACTTTGATTGGAAATTTTTTTTTTAACGGAAAAAAGAAAACTGGAATGACACGATTCACTGGCCTCACAAGCTTAATGATTTGGATTTGCCTGGGAACTAAGTGTAAAACATATCCATCAGGACTACAAAAATGTACATTGCAGCCTTAATTCCCATGCCAGCTAGCGTACAACCTTTATCAATGAGTAATTTAGCAAATCCATGTCCTTATATTTCTTACTTAGTTAGTTTAACTAAGAAGTAACCAAGTTTTGGAGTCAATACCATCTATCACACCTCAGGGAAGATATTTTGAAATCCATTAAATGGGACGACAGGGTATGAGGATTACTGTCGATGATCAGAATACTTCTGGAAAGATGAACAGTTAGGTGAGTTACCATTAGAAGCAACATTCTCAACCATTTATCAGTTGACAGTAGATAAGCAGAGGCTTCGCTTTTAAAAGAATACTTTCCAACAAAATTCAGTTTGTATTGTGGTTTATTGTGCTCTGGCACATTATACATAAGAATGACGAAGTGAGTATTTGTCCTCTTGCATGGGATGCCACTTAATGAGAATCTCATGCAATCACATCACATGATATTTTATTCTGAAGGCAGCAGTGGAAAATCAATACATGACCACCTAACAAAAGACAAAAGGGAATTCTGAAGGTAAACAATATGTGTGAGGACCTCCGAGCTCTATCAACTCCAGGTTAGCATATAGGATTCTTGCACCCTCTAAAAAGGTGGACAGAATTATTACATGTCATACTAGCAGTAATTGAAAATTCTGACAAAAAGACCACCTTCTGTGTCCATTGACCAGTGAAGACATTGATATGAGCCCCAACAAGGTTAATTCTCGATCGCCGGGCCCATATTCCGTGCACCGCTTTCTTGGCGACTTGTTCATAGACTGCAATAGTAGATCATCAATATATAAAAGAATCCACAATTACATGCAATAATATGATTGTGCCACCAAGTTTATTCAAGATAAATAAAGGTAGCACAATCAAAATAGTAAAGTTGAGATTCCTTACCGACCTTAACACCACAATAGATTACAGAAGAAACAAACAACGCAAATAACATAACACCTAAATGGACTTGAAAATTAGGGTAGTACTGTGATTACATTTTTGCCAGGCTTAAAAAAAAATCCTTTTTTGATGTATTACATATACAAAGTACGTCAAAAAAAAGGTTACACACTTAAGAAGGGTCTTGCTCAATTGGTTAAATTAACAAGGGGTTTTATTGCAAATTTGCACCCCTTGCTTTCAATGCAAAGGAACAGCCTTCTTGAGACTTTTCCTGGTGCTGAACCTCTTAAGCTTGCCCTTTTCTTCTTCTTCTTGGTGCTGACCTGAAGTGGATGTTGCCCTTCTTTTCGTCTTCTCTTTCTCTTCTTCTCTTCTTATTCTTCTCCTTGGCGCAGTGAGCACTTGATTGTTTTACCCTTTTCTCCTTGTCTTTGCAGTGGAGCAGCCCCTGGCCGGAAGAAAGGGGGGAGGGGGGTGGCGGCGGTGGCGGCAGCAATGGCATCCCCCCTTGCCTTAGAGCCCCACCAGTGACATGCACCGGTGGGGTTTTCCTTCCCCCTTTTGCTCCTTTCTGTTTTATTGCCTTTTTTTTAAACCTCACCAGTGTCGTGCAGCCTGCTCTTTCCCTATTTGAAATTCCACAAAGAACATGCACCAATGGGGATCAAAAATAGGCAAGTAGTGAGGGGGGCAGCCTGCTCTTTCCCACTTTGAAGTTCTACTGGTAGCATGCACCGGTGCAGATAAAAAATAGGCAAATAGTAAGTGGGTGGCCTGCTCTTTCCCTCTTTGAAGTCCCACCAGTGGCATGCAATGGTGGGAATCAAAAATGGACAAGTGAAGGGAGCATCCATGACTTCCCCTCTTTGAAGTCCCACCAGTGGGGATTTCCTACTTGGAAGAGTAGGAAGGCGGCCTGAGCTCAACTTTTTTTGAATCTCACCAGTGTCATACATCAGTGAGAATTGGAAATAGCCTCAAGAGGGCAAGAGGAAGAGCAGTACGATTGGGATTGGGAATTACCCTTTTTGGAACCCCACCAGTGGGCAACACCAGTGAGCATTCCTATTAGGAGAGGGAGAAGGGTGAGAGGGGTTATTCCTAGTAACATTAAGACTAGAAAAGGGGGGTGGGGGTTGGGGAAGGGAAGGGGCTACCCTTCCCCCCTTTTAATCCTGGTGGGGATTAAACACTGCAAGGGAATTTTGGTGCACCCCCAAAGGAATTTTGGCCAGTTGAAAGGGGAGTTTTCTACTGAATGTGCACTGCTCAAGATTTCTTTTCTTTAATTCCCTTTAAACACTGAAGCATCCATGACTGTGCAAGAGTTTATGGCCTTTTCTTTGTTGAAATTTGTTTATATTCCATGAAAGAATATGTTTATGGGGTTGTTGGACCCCAAAAATTTACCATGGTCATCTATGTAGGAATGCCGGAAAATACTCATACTGATCCAATATTTACTTAAGTAGTATGGGGTCTCAGTCTTTTATTAAGTCAAGAAAAGACATTACGAAGGCCAACTTCAAATCCTTCAACGGAGTACAAGTTCAAGAAGAACAATGCTTCAAAGAAGAAGATAATTTCAAAGATCTTCGACGGCACGAGCTCAAGAAGACCAAAGGTTCGAAGAAGATTACAACTTCAGATCCACTTGCAAGGGGAAGCACTAAGCACTTGAAAAGATACAAACTCCTCTTCGTCAAAAGAACACCAAAGAATGAAGCCCAAAGGTTCTCTCGTCACAAGAAGCACGGAGGATACCAAACAACCCCCGGCGAGGCCCGGGGGTTTATATCTATAAGGGAAGCCAAGGAGGGGAAATCCCCTCCGGGTAGGGATCCCTACCCAGAGGGACACCCCGTCCGAGTACAAAAGAGACCCCCTCTCCGGGTAGATCTCTCTCCTCCTCCTCTCTCAAATGAGGGTAAACCCCTATAAATACCCCGATCAACGGAGGCCCAAGGGTCGGCTTCTTGAAAAAGGGTCGGAGATTTTGAAAGGAAAAATTCTGAAAAGAAAGAAAAGGAGGGTCGAAGCTCTGTTCGTGCTCGACGTGAAGGTATTCGTCCCCGGCAAGCCTAGGTCGTCTCTTTGTGTAAATTCCCCCCATGTTGAGCTAGACTCCATGGGGGATTGAAATTTAAATGTTCATGTTTGTACCCCATGTCGAGCTAGACTCCATGAGGGATAAAATTTAAATGTTCATGTTTATATCTTCATGTTGAGCGAGACTCCATGTAGATAAAAATGTTGTGTTCATGTGTTCAATTGTCTAAATATTTTCCATGTTCAGCAAGACTCCATGGGTATAAAATATTTAAACATTCACGTATTCATTTCCCTCATGTCGAGTTGAACTTCATGAGGATAAAATGTTTGTGTTGTGGAACGCGGAAGGACGATTTCTTTATGACATCCGTGATATTTATCCGTTTATGTAGGGAAAATATGTGCGTGCATGTATATCTTATGCATGGGTGTGCCAGACTATTTAGAATAAACAGACAAAAAAATTTAATATTTTTAGAGGGATATAGGGTGTGACCCTAAGCCCTCAGACATTTACATATATATATGTTTGTTCCGCGCGCGTCCGCTTTATCAGGCGATCGGGGTGATCGTGTACTGGACCATTCCCCGCCGACCGGAGTCGGTATTTCATTTACATCGGGTGAAAACCCGAATACCTTTGATACGATACGTTTGTTAAAAAACCTTGCCGAAATTAGGAAATTTAGATGACATTTTAAAATCCACAAATATCTTCAAACATATTTATATTTATGACATTTGCATATACGTTCTCAATGGGGTGTATGTGCCTCCATTGGGCGTTTACACGAGTGTGCCTTCACATGCATGTTATTTTAAAACACGGAAGGACTTAATTACAAAATTCCAGGTCATATATATATATGGACCTGCGGTGTCTTCTTCCTCCAACGTCACAGAGTACGGACAGGCACGAAGACGGAGCACGAGCAGACGACGAGAACTCGGAGAGGTATTCCCCCCCCCCCCCCCCCCAGAACTCTCCCAAACAACAGCTCTTTAGGGCTTTCTTCCTTTTCCGGAAATTTCTCCACGGGTTCAGATTTTTCTCCCCCAAGCCAAGATCCTTTCGAACCCGTTTATCTCAGGTGTTCGAAGTTAGTAAACCCCGAGACTATTCACGGGGCTTTTCGGTCATTTCTTGACCTACTGGGGATTTTCGGTCGTATCTTGACCTCCCGGGGCTTTTTCGACCGTATCTCGACATGTCCAAGGGTTTTTGTCGTTATTTGACAGTCCCAAGACTTGGGGTGGCCTGCCATAAGCCAGGCCCATGAGAGCGCACGTTGTTTCATAGAAACGGCGTGGGTCCCGCTCCACCGGGCCGCGCAAACGGCATGAGCCAGGCCTCTCGATCATTTCTTGACTTTTACGAGTGGCTCCGGGTATTTGCGTCATTGATTGACTTTTCCGGATACTCCTGCCATTTATCGGCTTGCTTGGACTTCTCCGCCATTTGTTGACGTTTTCCGAGAACTCCCCATGTGTTCGGCTTTAAGTCACACCCAGGAGAGCGCACGCCACTTCATAGAAGTGACGTGGGTCCCGCTCCACCGGGTTGGACAAAAGGCATGAACTGTCGGGCTATTTTTGCCATTTTTCCCGCCGCAAGGACGTATCCGCAATTTTTCGGATAACAGGGGTATTCCTGTAATTTTCCAGGACGGCAAGATGTGTCTGCGATTTTCCGGGCAGCAGGGTATTTCTGCAATTTTCTGGGACAGCAGGGTATTTCTGCAATTTTCCATGGATGGGGCATATGTGTAATTTAATACACACATGCACAAACTTTATATCCCTAGGGGGCTTTGCGTAATTTTACACAAACTTGGGTCCATATAGGGGTCTTCATATGGAACAAACATCTCCCCCCCCCCCCCCCAAGGGAGGGGGACTTCATCTCCCAACCAAAAGTCTTCTTTCAGCCCAAAACCCAGCAAGAAAGGTTCTGCAGAAAAGGGTCCCTTCTTCATGGCCCTTAGCCCTCTATTTATAGAAGTGCCAAGGGGGGAAAAGGGGCAGAACACCCCGCTGGGGGTGTCTTGCGCAGAAACACCCAGTGGGGGGTGTTCTGCGTAGGAACACCCCGCTGGGGGTGTCCCTGGCAGCAGGAACACCCCAGTGGGGGTGTCTGACGGCAGAACACCCCCGCTGGGGGTGTCCCGCGCAGGAACACCCCCACTGGGGGTGGCTCTGCGCAGGAACACCACCCCCGCTGGGGGTGGCCTGGCGGCAGAACACCCCCACTGGGGGTGGCCCTGTGCAGGAACACCCTCGCTGGGGGTGTCCTGGCTCCGGGGGATGTTTCTTTGTTAATTTTTTGTGTCAACATGTGTTCAAACATGCATGCCTCCATGGGGACTGGGGAGCATGGATGGGGGTGTCGTTCGATACGTATCGGTATCCGACCCCTCCAATCTGAAACCGGAACACCATTCCGATCCGATAACTTTTAAAAAAAAAAAAAATTAAATGGTTTCGGGCAATCGGGCGACACCTGAAACCGTTTCGCCCGATGTCGGCTCGAAAAGGCCGAAATTGAGGGACATGTTCTGATGCCCTTGATATATATAATATGTGTTATGGAATCCCTTCAATCCCCTGATATATACATAGTGTCTTATTTACCTTAACATCATTTAAGTAAATGTTAGTATTTGTAGTTTCATTTATTTAAGATATTACATGTAATTAAAGAAGTACCCCCCATTTGAATCTAATAAAAATATCAAAAAATTCATCTCTTTTACCAGATTACCAATGAAAAGTCAACTCTCCTATCCAAGAAGAAAATTGTGATTTTGGTGATTCTATCAAAATGGCGTCTTCCTAATCCCTCGTTATTCAGCTTATCTAAAAATTTTATAATTCAAACAACCCAATAGAATTATAAAAATCAAAAGTCCGGTGAAAAAAGTCAAATATGCATATGACTTCTCCAAGGGAGTCACTCTCCTATTGACAACAACTAAGCCCTAGTCAGTAAGAGAGTGACTCCCTTGGAAAAGTCATATACACGTTTGACTTTTTTCATCGGACTTTTGATTTTTAATATTCTATTAGGTTCATTTGAATTATGAAATTTTTAGATAAGTCAAATTATGAGGGATTAGAAAGACGTTATTTTGATGGAATCACCAAAATCGTGTTTTTCTTCTTGAATGGAGAGTTGACTTTTTATTGGTATGAGATAATTTTTTTGATATTTTTATTGGATTCAAATGGAGGTACTTCCTTCTTTACATGTAATATCTTAAGTAAATAAATGATCTTCAGGTAAATAACCATGCCTCCAGGCATGGAAGGCAGGATCGGGATCGGGATCGGGATCGACCCTGGTCGATCCGATCCTGGATCGGATCGGATCGAAGGATCCGCTGGATCCCAGGGAAGTCTGGCCGATCCTGGATCGGCCAGACTATAAAATGTTTATTTTTTTGGAAAAAATGCAGGAAAATTCAGGAAAAAATCAGGAAAAACAGAAAAATCTGATATATTGAAAGAACTAAGATTTGCATCAAAAATCAATTATACATGCATTCATAGTACATAAAACATGAAATTTAAGACATTGTACATGTAACTTACATTTGATAGAAGACTAATAATCTTTCCATCCACTTCCAGACATAGATGAGCCACCATCATTTGGGTTTTGGTAGCTATAACCAAAGAGGGAATTTGTTAAATCATGCATACCCATTTGAATCCCTCTTGGTGTAAATTGTTGACTTGAGCTTTCTCCAGATTGTGATGGAGCTGGACACCATATACCAAGCGGTTTGTATGTACTTGTTGCTTCACTAGGGCCACTAGCTCTTGTTCTTGTGAAGGCCAAGGTCCCCATCCTCCTTGTACTCCATAAGGTGAGCTACTAATATCTGAGTACGGTAAAATGGGAGGCTGAAATGCAGGTATATGAGTAGACCCTGAACTATAGTTTGGCTCCCAAGGTGGCCACTCATAGGCTGCATGATGTTGTTGTCCTTCATATCCCCCTTGTCCATGCCCTTGTCCTTCTCCTCCGCCTCCCTGATGTTCTGTTTCTGGTACATAACTTTCAGTAAGCCCTACACCTGTGGCCCCAGTATATCCTGCATATCCCTGGCCAGCTCCTGTGGCCCCAGTGGCAGCCCCATCATCATCATCATCATTTGGATCTTGTGTGGTGTCATCACTACGAATTGGTTGCTGCACTTTTCTCTTTTTTTGCCTGGTATATGTTCTTTTTTCTAGCTCTATGGCTTTTGAACTCCTCTCTTTTTGTGTTGCAGCTCTTCTTAATGCAGGCTGAGTGGGAGGCACTCTAGATGTCTCTGGCAAGATAGCTGAGTGTCGTGGCTGAGAGAAGAGAGGACCGAGGGTGAGAGGTTGGTCCTCACTTACCCTAAGCTCTGGATCTCGAGCCTCTACTCCATCCAATTCTCCTTCCGCCCATGAACAATCGCGAGGGTCAAATTCTGGAACATCCATTTCCTGTCTTGTTTCCACCCATGCATTTAGTGGGTGTTCCTCATCAACATCAATTTGAGATGATAATGCTTCCCTCTCTGCAAAACGTTGCTCCCAATGACTACCTGCAAAAGTCATTAGCCTTGCCTCGCTCTTCTTTTGTCTATCTTTAATGCATTTCAGCTTCAACCTCATATTGTAGTGGCAATAGACCAACTTCTCTAGCCTAGTTGCACTCAACCTGTTCCTCACTTTTGTGTGAATAAGTGAGAAAGTGCTCCAATTTCTCTCACACTGGCTAGATGAAGTGGTCTGACTGAGTACTCTAATAGCAATCCTTGCAAGTGGACTTCTTTGACCAGTCTTGTAGTCTAACATAACCCACCACTCACCTACAAAAAAAAAAAAAACATACAATGAATTAGCACATAATACAAGTGATTTGTCATTTTGTTATGAAGTAAGCATGAGCTTAATCTGAAGGTTCTTACAAGGACCCATTCTGGTCACTGCTTCTTTAACATCATAATCTCTGTAGATGTCCAACTTCAGTTTAAATCTGTCCATCTACAGTATAATACAGTTGCTAAGTGTAACTCCAAAAGTATATTGAATACATGAAAATGGAATGAAGTTTTTAACTTGGTCGTACCTCTATCATAGCATCTATTCTTTCGTCCATGCTCCTAGATAATCTCCCGATGACATTGATTGTCCCCTGGAGCACCTCACCATCATTGTGAGGGGAATCACTATATTGATGCCTAGGGTTAAAGAAATACCCTATATGTACAAAACATGTCTAGTAAGTTAGAAATTCAACTCATGCTAATAAGAAATATGCACAATAAGATATAATACATTTACCTGCTGCATGTAAATCGTGGTGGAGTGTGGACTCCCATCTTGCATCAATAATTCTCCACCATTTTTGATATGCCTGCGGATGCTTCTCTCTCAACCTTTCCTTGGCTTTATCCATAGCCTCATATAAGTAACCCATGTCATTCTTGTCCTCTCCATCAACCATCCTCAACACTTGTACAAGAGGCTCTATTAGCTTCAAATAATAAATGATTTTCTCCCAAAAACGATGGTCGCTGATCAAGCAAGAAATCTCATGTGCGACATCTCTTGATTCCTCTCTCAATGTAGCCACATGTGCCAAGTACTCAGAACTGTGCATAAGAGTGCCCAACTCATGTCTAAACTTATGCAGACTCTCCAATGCAATAAATTGTGAGGCAAATCTTGTTGGGCCAGGACGAATTATGTCATGTCCATCTGTGCACTCTCTCATCATATGTAAGATTCTATTGTGTCCATAAATAAAAGTAGTAATCATTTGCGCCTTGGACACCAAGTCATGCACATGTTTATCTTTCCCAATATCCTCCATCATCAAGTCTAAGGAGTGTGCTGCACAAGGGACCCAATAAAGATGATGTCGTTTTACCATCAATTTTCTTCCAGCTGCCTTGTAACTAGCTTCATTATCAGTGACAACTTGGACTACATTTTCCTCGCCAATTTCATCAATCATCTCATCCATCAGCCTAAACAAGTAATCTGCATTTTTTATTTGTCCACTTGCATCTACAGATTTCATGAACACTGTACCCTCACTGCAATATACAAGAAAGTTAATCATAGACCTTCTTGTTGTTCCCGTCCATCCATCACACATAAGAGTACAACTCTTGCCATCCATATATCTTTGAATGATGCCACCCAATCCTTTATCTCAGTCAATTCCTCTTCAAGATATTTGCCATAAATCTCCTTTGGTGTAGGAGCTTTCAAACCTGGGCCTGCCTCACCAACTGAATCTATCATTGTCTGGAAATAAGGACTAGATGCTGTATGGGCTGGACCCCTGCATGCAAAAACCATTTTACAATGTTTTTAACTGCATGTTTGGCGGAAGCAGCTGTGGCCTTTACCCCTTTCAATGCATGCTTTATGCCAGGCTGTTTTGATGAAGGTTTCCTGTGCAAAAATGTGTCAAGCCCACTAGTTGGTCCCGTAACTCCCGTTCCCCTCATAGAACCACCTCTCCTGATAGGTGGTGCCGTTGGCCGTGTTACACTAGCCCCTGATGATGATCCTTCTCTTGTACTATGGAACCTCCGCATGTCACTTTCTAACATGGCAGCACGCCGACTCTGTCGTAGTCCTTCTCGATAATCTCTCTCATTAGGTGAGAGATCCTCATAATCTGTCTCATCTGAGTCCTCAACATCAACAGGAATTTATCTTCCTTTCATTGCAGCCTTACTTTTTCCCTTCCCAGAAATCTCTTCATGCAGTTCTTCTTGATGTTGAATACGTATGCCTCTTTGTTGTTGTCTTCCAGCCATGTAGTCTTTCATCTCATTCACTAACTCCCGTGGACAATGCTTGCATTTTACTACATTTGTTCCAATGCCTGCAATGTGTTGTTTTAGGCGGTATACACCTCCATTCATTTCCTTACCACAGTGGTTACACCGCACTCTCTTAGAGGCAGCATCAATAAGGACACCGTGTTTCCATCCAATGTCTACTTGTGGTTGCTCTTCCTCGTGTCCCTCATCAGCCATACTTGCTAATCCTATAACAAATTAAGAATACAAACACATTCATGTGTAAGTATACAATTATAAACATAATTACATCTAATATTAACCCTAATTAGGGTGAAATTTAGAGATTTTCTCTAATTTTCCGAAATGAAATAGTTCCATTATCATAGAAAGGCATGATTAAGTCAATTAAGTGATTGGAACACTTAATTGATCTCTAATTGTGCTAATACAACAAAGCCTCAATTTTCAAACCCTAATTAGGGTGAAATTTGAAGATTTTCTCTAATTTCCTGAAATTAAATAGTTACATTATCAAACAAAGGCATGATTAAGTCAATTAAGTGATTGAAACACTTAATTGATCTCTAATTGTGCTAATACAACATAAGCCCCAAATATCAAACCCTAATTAGCCAATTAGGGTGAAATTTGGAGATTTTGTCTAATTGACAAATGTAAGGGAAGAATAAGAAGATATAAGAAGATTAAACATGTGTACATGTGTTTTCATTTTTTTCAGAATTTATAACTGAATTTCGAAATTAAAAATGAAATATACCTTAAGAAGAACAACTTCTTCCTTGCTTGAGTAAGATCTCTTGAGATCTACTCAAGAAGATCTCCCTTGGATGTGCTCCTTCTAACCTCTTTCAAACTTGAAAGAGAAGATAGGGTTTAGAAGAAAAAGTAGAAGAGGAAGGAGAAGAGGAAGAAGAAGAAGAAGAAGAGACAAGAAGAAGAAGAGAGGAGGAGGAGGCCGGCTGGGGAGGACGCCGGCGGCGGTGGAGGAGGCCGGCGGCGGCGGTGGAGGAGGCAGCCCGAGCTGGGGGGGGAGGGGGAGCACCTTCCTTCCTTCCTAGGACACCAAAACCTGCATCTTTTGGTGTCCTCGGGTGGGAAGGGGCCGAAATAAGGGGGATCGACCGCGGATCGATCGGGATCGACTCTTATCGGGTCGGATCGACGCCGGATTGATCGATTCGACCCGATAAGGGTCGATCCGGCGCCTTAAGTTCAAATTGAACTGAACCCGGCCGGATCGACTGAATCGAGCAGGGATCGATCGATCCCGGTTCGACTCGAGCGATCCAACTCAGATCCTACTGAGTTGGGTCGATCCAGCCGGAAATGTGGGGTTTTGGGGTTCTTCAAGGGGGAATCGACCCTTGGGGGTCGATCCGATCCGGATCGAGCGATTCTGGCTCGATCCCGGCGATTCTTCCTTCCATGCCTCCAGGTGATGTTCAAGTAAACTGCAATTTCTCATTAATTTAATTATTTAGATTCAATGCATGTCCACTGATTTTGATGATTTATTGATTTTTTATAATTTTTATGATTTTTTCATATTTTTAATGGGTTTTTGCATGTTTCGGCTAGTTTCGGCCGAACTGATACCGAATCAGTTTCGGTTTCGGAACCCCCCCCCCCCCCCCCCCCCGATACCGAAACTGACACCCCCATCTCTGATGGGGAGACTCTGCCCAAGTAGGGACTCTGCCAGGGGCATACTCATATGTTCATTATATATGTTTATATGTGCGTTATGGGGAGACTCTGCCCATGCGAAGACTCTACCAAAGATACGACCATATGTTCATCACATACGTTCATGTGTGTGTCTATAACGGAACTTTGTCCATGCAAAACTCTGCTCAAGACACGACTCGTACAAATGTTGAATAAATTCTCGGTCTGTCAAAAGTGCATGTTAAACTCACAAATGGAGTCCATGTCCTTTTTTATAAAAAAAAGTCTATTTCGTCCATCAAAACAAATTTATCGTGTCTTTGTTTCTATAAAATGTAATATCAACTTTACTATCAAGGGTGTTCGGATTCAATCCGATGTAAATTAACATTGATTCCGGTCGATGGAGAAAGGATCCAGTACACGAAACCTAAATCACCTGATAAAATTAATATGCGGAACAAATATTTTAAATAAGGCGCAACTGTCCAGTGATGGACACTTGAATCTCGCAATAAGCGAGCCTCAAATTTTTCTGTTAAACAGATTGGCACGTCCCGCAACAAAATAAAAATCAAATCAAATAGGAAACATCATATTTATTTCCGCATCCAACAGGGGTTAAACAGGCTCCTTGAGATGCATCAGGAAATGGAGTATCATTCCTAGTAGATGCCTGCAAGGCTGCAACAACAGCAGACCCTCAAAACTCTGCAATATGCCAGCAGCCAATGAACAAATGGAGGTTATTTCTTTAGAAATTATACCCCATAATTCTGAGGGCCACTGTCATTACTTCTGCAAATCTCACTACAGTACTACACTGTTATCTCTAGAACCAGAGACATGGTCATCACTGACAGCTGCCAGCATGGAAACTTCCCCTCCTCTTGGCTCTTAATATGTCTCCACCAATAAACATAGACAAATTTCTTCTACACCATGAAGTTTCTTTCTTAGACCCACAGCAATAACAGAGGCTAGTTATGAAATTACTTGCCCCCATGCAATATCGCCTGATTGCTGAAATTTGAGAGTAGAATATTTTAAATTTGGCAAGCCATCCTCATACTTTGAACTTTGAAATTGTGCAATTTCTGGAACCAGTTCCACTTTTCTTGGCCCAGATCTCTCTATACCTCTCCAACCTTTAGCCTCCTATCCTTTTGTCACACTCTCTATACTTGCACACACTACATTTCATCCCTAAAGCTGCAACAAAGTCAACCAGCAGCCCTATTGAACTTGACTGTGTATTCAGAAAATGACATAGATGATCTTCCATTCAAAATAAACATGCTTGCCTCTCTCACATTCACTTCCAGCCGCACATTGCATTTGAGCTTTTCCTCCCTATCTTCATCCAAATCATCTAAAAATATGTTTAGTTAATCTACAGATTTGGTATACAAGGACAAAATGTTAATGTAGAGGTCAAACACCAAGAATGATACAATGTTTCTGTGTAGAGGAGCTTCAAACCTTCAGCTCTAAAGGAGGTGTACCATGTGAATAAATATTTTTAACTTAGTTGCACTGTATGCAGTCTAAACATACATAAATTTACAGATCCTATGTCTTTGCAGCCTGATCAAGTGTCCTCTGGGCTGGAAAACACAGTGGTGTATAATCACCATACCTGTGGAACTTTCTCAGAAGAATTAAATAATATCTTTTCAGCACTGTTGGAACGCGGATATTTTTCCCATTTTTCGAGATTTATCTTCTATGTTTTCCGCTTCTCTCTATTTCTTTTCTGAAATGGAGGAATTTTCTTTGGGCGTGCCAGACTGTTTACGGGAAACAGACAAAGATTTATGTTACGAGGGGTACCGGGTGAAAACCCGGCACCTTCGAACGTTTCATTTTTTTTTCCGCGTGCGCTCGCGTTCAGGGCGATTGGAGTGGTCGTGTACTGGACCGTTCCCCACCGACCGAAGTCGATGTTTCATTTACATCGAGTATAACACTCGAATACCTTCGGATGCGTAATGTTTATTAAAAGACCGTATGCCGAAATTTAAAGAAGAAAAGACAGATGACAAGCAGAATTTCCACAATTTTATTCAAGCATGCTCATGTCATTTATATTTATGACATTTACATTTACATATACATGTACGCCTTTAGTGGGGTTTTGTACCTCCACTGGACGTGTATACAACAAGTCAAGTACATGGACGTCGACGACGGGGTGTTTGTGCCTCCGTCGGACGCTTACATGATAATGGGTACACATGTGTTACCAATGGGGTGTTTGTGCCTCCATAGGTTAACATGCCTCGACGTGTGTCGTTTTATGACACCGGAGGGCTTAAACACATGTGCCTCGACGTGTGTCGTTTTATGACACCGGAGGACTTAAACACATGTCTCGACGTGTGTCGTTTTATGACACCGGAGGACTTAAACACATGCCTCGACGTGTGTCGTTTTATGACACCGGAGGACTTAAGTGCAAACACCGAGAGTCGTGTGACAACCTGTGGCGTCTTCCTGCGGACGTGGCGCAATGCAGCCCGAACGCTGAGGACGGAACACCAACGGGCGCCAAAGATTGCTCTTCAGCACGTGCGGCCTATTTAAGCTCACGCACGGATCACGCTCTGAGCACGGGCAGACTCGGAAGCTTGGGCCGGAGATGGCGCGTTTAGGCCGAACGGCGTGTCCTTTGCAAATGGGGTATGCCCCTCCTATTTATAGGATTTGTGGGGGCATACCGGCGGGGGTCCTCAGGCTCGAGCGTCGAGGACGGGCGCGAGCGCCGAGGCTGGGCGCGAACCGGCGAGGGCGCTGGAGACAGGGCAGACTGGCGGAGGGGGGCCGCCAGTCAGGGGACCTGACCGGCGGCCCTCCCAGCTGGTGCGGGGCCGAACCGGCGCCCCCCCTGGCGCGGGGGGGCTAACCGGCGCCCCCCTTGCGCTGGCGGGGGGCCGAACCGGCGCCCCCCTTGCGCTGGCGGGGGGCCGAACCGGCGCCCCTGCTGCGCGGGGGGCGAACCGGCGGCCCCCCCCTGCTGGCGCGGGGGGCGAACCGGCGGCCCCCTTGCGCTGGCGGGGGGCCGAACCGGCGCCCCTGCTGCGCGGGGGGCGAACCGGCGGCCCCCCCTGCTGGCGCGGGGGCTGACCGGCGCCCCCCCTGCGCTGGCGGGGGCCGAACCGGCGCCCCCCCCTGCTGGCGCGGGGGCTGACCGGCGGCCCCCCCTTGGGTCTCCTTCTTGGCCCACCTATATAAGTGGGGCCTCCCGTCATTTTCTCCGCACTGTTCGGGAGAAGATTTGGGAGAGAGCTCTGTGGGCCTCCCTTGGTTTGTTGGTTGACGGCCGTGCCGCGCACGTGCACACGTGCACCGCCCGTGCTTCCTTGACCGTCTCACGTGCGTTTGTCCTCGTTTTTGAGGGACACGTGCATCCGACTTCTCGGAACTTTTCGGCTTCGGGCGCGGCTTCGAACTTCGCTCCGGACGCGGATTTTCTGACACCCGGAGTACGTGTTCTTCGCCGACGAAGACTTCTCGGGTTTCTCGCTTCCGGGTCACCCTGGTTTGGTGCGAGTACTCGGACTTGTCTGTTTCTGACGTCCGGGCGGGGGAGACCGGGGGTTTGTCCCTGGTCCCCCCCAGGGCGTATTTGTCGCCCAGGGTTTATTTAAGCCCCGATTTTTTCGGGTTCAACAAATGCCCCCCACGGGATATCCGTCGGAGACGAAGGCGACGGCGGGTATCCCGTGGCGCCTTGAGATGGATTTCTTTCCCCTCGTACTCGCCTTTCCCCACTCTGTGGCAACGTTCCTTTTGCTGACGGATGCACTATTTGTTTGGCAGGGTCGTCAATGCCCCGTAAGGGTCGTGACAAGGGCGGCAGGGGCGGCCAAGGCGCTAAGGCGCCGCGTCGCTCGGAGAATGACGTCGAGCGGACGGACGATCCCATGCCACGTTTCACTCTGTCCCCGGTCCGGGTGGAAGGCCTGGATCGACTCGAGGGAAGTGTTGGGCCGTGCGTCCGCGGTCCGTTGGAGGAGCCTTCGCCTGACGAAGGCGCAGTGGACGTTGGCCGGATAGATCATAGCGGCTTGATCTACCGCTACCGACGGGGAGCCGGCTACCCGAAGCATTTCCCTCTGGATGAGCATCTTTTCCCGTTCATCCAGAACTTCATGCCGGCCAACTGGGACGGTCCCGCCGGCCTCCTTGCCACTGAACGGGCACAACTGGAGCGGGCGATCTTGGCCGGTCGCGACAGCATGATGGGGACCTGCCGCCCGCATCATCCCAGCTTTCCTCTTGATCACGAAGCGCAGGCGCATTTTCCGGATACGACTCTGCTGGGGTTATTTGTGCCGGAGCCGGCTCGCCGCGTGACAGAGTTGCGGCTCTCCCAGGGCCTATGGGAGATACAGGGGCTGCCTAAGGCCGGCGCCACTTTCACCGGCCACACTCTACCGCCTTCAGGCCGTGACTTTGTGCAAGACGGCTATGACCGGTTGTGTTTCCTGGACCGGATCCTGGGAGGAGGGGCCGCCAGTTGGTATGACCGGTGGTCGGTCGCTTCGTCGCACCGATTTCGCTTTGGCGCGACAGAGTGGTTAATGGGTATTTTATACCATTACCACAAGATGCTCGAGCGGGTCGGTCTTCTTGATGCAGTAGTCGCCGCTCTTCACAGTTATCCTTGTAACCCCGGGCTCCTGCAGGCCCTGGCAGAAAGGTTTAACCGGAGGTTCAACACCTTCGGCACTGCGGAGGGGGAGACCAGTCTTGATCTGTGGGCTTTGCACAGAATTTCCGGTCTCCCGATTTCTGGGCAGTTCTATGAGGAGGTTTGCCTGAGCGACATGGACAGAGATTGGACCTCCGGTGCTGGCTCTTACTTCCTCTCCCATAGCTTTCGATATCTGGCGCGGGTCTGGCGTGACTTAGCCAGGTGTGGGAGGAGCGACTGTCCCAGTGCTTCAAAGGGGACAGTGCGGGTCAGTTGTGACGCCTGGATCCGTTTCTTCTACAACGGACCCTTTTGCTTCTACAAGGAGTTCGCCGGCGACAACTACGACCCCGCAGCTTATACTCAGCTGAAGGTGCACCTTGATGACGATGCCCGATATCTTTATGCGCATCGGGGTGTCAACTGGAACCCGAGGCGGCTCCCGGACCGCACTCATCTGGCAGCCTACCTCGTTTATTGGCTGTGCACCTTTGCCCTTCCGTTTGGGGAGGAGGGAAATATTAGGCCGGAGGCCATTTACCCGGCCTGTATCTTGGCCAGTGGTGTGCAGTTGGCTTTGGCTCCGGCGGCTCTGGCCAACATCTTCCGTGGCTTGGGCGAGCTTACCTCGAGCCCTTCTCCTCGTGACAAAAACATCACTCTGGCGACGCACTATCTGGGCGCCTGGGCCGGTCTTCTGCTGCCGGAGTTGTGTTACAACATTAGCCTGGAGCGCCCCTCTATGCCCCTCATTTTTATGTTCCGGAATCGTCCGGAGCGGGAGCAGGCAAAGCAGCTGAGGGAGGCGCGCCGACGACTCTCTTTTGTGCCGGTGGCCGGGCAGCCGGGGCTTGACCTTGCTTGCTGCTCGCTTGGTTTCAGGCCTTGGGTGGAAGAAGGCCAGGGAGGCCGTGTTTACCACCTCCCCCACCATGCTGCGCCGGTGGCTACGCTACGCAAGGACTGGCTTTGTTGCGTCCGCCCCAGCGTTTTGCTCTTCCGCAAGGGGAGCTTTCTCTTCATGGAGCCGTACTTTCCGCCCCGCTTTGCTCGCAATCTCGGGTACGATCAAGACGTTCCTCCGAATGCTGATTTCGTGCTGCCGACCCGGGCGTACAAGGGCCCGGATCGCCACCTGGTGGCCTCTAGCTGGTGGTGCTACTTCCTTAGACGCGACCCAGCTCCCGAATTCTTCCTCCCCGAGTTGCGGTACGAGGGGCGAGTGGGCATTTTATATGCCCGGTGGTGGTCCCGGCACAGCCAGGCATTCCGGGAGCGTGCTGACGACATTAAGAAGGCGGAGAGGGATTATCTGTCCCGGGCGGGCGCCCTTGTCTCCACGATCGCGCCGACGTTCCTGCAGAGGGAGTTCGCCGACATAGCCCAGACGGTGACGACTGTGGGTCGCCGCCGCGCGGTGGCACAGGCCGCTAGCTTGGCGGGCAGCGAGGCTTCTGCGGGGGTTCTGCAGCCCTTGTCGCGTCCGGAGAGCAGTTCGGCAGCTTCCAGAGTCCGCGGAGAGCCGCCACTCGTTTACTTTTGGTGGCGTCACTTTCTGCTGGACTGCGGCTACACCGTAGATGCGGCGCTTAGCAGCCCTATCCTCCAGAGCGTGACACAAGTTTGGGAGCAACACCTTCGGCATTCCATCATCCGCATCGGGCCGAGGGAGTTCATCAGCTGGATCGAGAGCGGCACCATCCTGCGGCATTTCTGCGATGCCATTGCTGAGGCCGGCAGAGCCGTGAAGGTCCCCTTTGACCGGGTGGTGCTTCGGCCAATCTTTTCCGTGGCCCCTCGCGGTACGTTGCCTCCCTCTTCGTGAGTGCGGCTTACGCTTCCCCCCCCTTTTTTTTTTTTTGAACTTATTGTGCTGATTTGGGCTCCCTCTCTCTTTTTTTGTTGACCTGTGCAGAGAGCTTCATCCCTGAGAAGGATTTGCCGAAGCGCGACGCCCCGTCAGCCCGGAAGAGGCGTGCGAGTGAGGAGGCCGGTCCACCACAACCGGCGGCTCGGGGGAGGACACCCGAGCCTCCTCCTTCGGCTGTAGCCGGTGGGTTTTCGCCTCCCCCGTTCGCCTCATTCCCTGCTTTCTCTTGTTTCTTTTGACAAGGGATTCGCCGTTTGCATCCTTTTGGCACAGGCGCGTCGACTTCAGGGGTTGGCGAGTTGGCGGGGGGTACTCCGCGTGAGGATGTAACTCCTCAAGGCGATGATGGTTACAATCCCACATTCGATGGGACGCCCTCTCCTGAGGGGGCAGATATTCCCCCGGTAGCTTCTACTGGGACAGGTAGGACGCGTAGCCTTTCCTTGGACCGGCGTCATTCACCCCTTTTGTTTGTTCAACCAGCATGGTGTCCGCGTGTGGCTTACAAGCCTTTTCCCCTGATCGTTTCTTTGCAGGGTACATCCCGGTGGAGGCTGCCGCCGCAGAGGGTGTCGAACGCCAGGCTGGGGTTGTGCCGGTTGGGGACGCAGCATCCTCGTTACAGGCCATACATGATCTGCTGTTGTCTGGGTCGGAGGCGGAGCTACCCGGCTTTTCCGACTTTGCCCCAGGCATACTCGAGGGGGCTGGCTGGCAGCAACCTCTTCACAGCGCGAGTGAGCGAGCCTTGCTCTTTTATCCCACTTCTGTATCGCTTCTGCTTCACTTACTTATGCAGAAAATGACTTTCGTCCTTTTCGCATTTCAGTGGCGGTTACTTCCGCGGCCGTGCTTCCCACCGCTTCTCCGCCAGAAGAGGGCGAGGTTGCCCGAGGGGTAGCCGGGGACGCTGACGGTGGGTATTTTCTTCACAGTAGCGAACCCTCCCCCTTTCTATTTCTTTTGCCCGACGCCTGACGGGGCGAGAGAGAGGGCGAGTACCTTTGTATTTATTGCCTGACCCCTCCTCTTTTGCAGACGGCGCCGAGATGGCGGCAGAGTTAATGGGGTCGAGTCCTCCAGGGGCTGTTCTCCCCCCCGCAGTGGGTACCCTGCCTCTTCCAGAGGGCGGAGATAGCGCTTCTTTGCCATTTGATTCGCAGGGTAAGTGGCCGGAGCCCCAAGCCTCCTATGTCCTTGGGCCCTTGTTTTCTTTGTTTATTGTGGCTATGCTGCCTCCCTTCTGACCTTTTACCCATTTTTCTTCCTGGGCAGCAGTCGGCGGCAGCTTACTTCCTCCGTCTTCGAGTGAGGCGCCGCTTGAGAGACCCTTCTTGTTTCCGGAGCATGGCATCTCCTGGCCCGACGCTCCACAGAGGGGCCAGGCGCGCGGGGTCGAAGGGATGCTTGACCTTTTCATGGCGTCTGCCCACACTGTCATGGAGGAGGGTAGTCCCCCATCCGTGGACGCGGTGCGGGACTTCCTGGAGAGGAGTACTGTCGCCTACCACTTGATGGGCTGCCCCCGAGATCCCTGGATGGCCGCTGTGGACTCGCTTTGGAGCGAGGTGAGGCGGAGACATGAGGAGGCGTCACGCCACAAAATCCAGGAGCTCACAGCAGAGATTGCCTTGGCGGAGCAGAGGTTCGAGGCCCTTCGGTCGCGAAGAGGGGACGTGGTCAGCCGCGCCGAGTCCTTGAGGGCCAGTTGCGCCGAATGCCATGCCGATATTATCGGCTTTCAGCGGACGATCGCGGAGGCCTCGAGGCGCCTTGCCGATCGTCAGGCCGCTTACCAGGCGCTGACCGAGGGGGCGGCGGAGGCCGAGGCAGCGTCGACCGCCTTGGAACAGGAGTTTGCGGATTCTCAGACCAGGCTACTGGCTCTTCAGGCGAGTCTGGCGGATCTCCGGGGAGGAGGGGCTGTGTAGCTTTTCTCCTTCTTCTTCCTCCTTTTTTGCTTGTAGCCGATGCATATATTTTACCAGCTACCCCGAGGGCTTGTCTCGGGCACCTTTGCATTTTGGTCGAATGACAAACTTCACGTTGCTGTCAATGCTTTTCTTTGACATTATTGCAATTTTCGCCTGCATTCAGGTGACCTTTTGAGGGTCTTATTTGGGACTCCTCCTTTTGGACGTCGTACTTCTTGGCTTGACTTGTCCTGTGCTCTACCCAGTTTCTCGGACCGGTGAGCTTTGAGTGATGTCTTTTGGACGTTGCATTTCTGGCATTCTTCCAGATCTGTTGCAACATTTCGGGTGCTGGGGCTGGCCTTCTCGGGGCTTTGTCCAGCAACCTGAGCTTGATCCTTAGTCGGGAATGCTTGCCTTTTCTGGCTTTACTCCCCGACTGATTTTGTGTTTCTTCCTTCTGGGATTTGCCTTATTGGCTTTTCCCAGGCTTGCTCTCGGCATCTTCTGCTTGAATTTTGCACTTCTTATATTTATCAAGCATTTGGTACCGGAGTTTGGCGTCGAGACTGGCTTGTTTGGGCTTGGCTCAACAACCGCTTCGTATTTCCAATCGTTCGACGGGTGTGACCCGTTAGCTCGGACGACACTTCCTTCCCTTCAGAGGGGTTGGCTTTATTGCATTCTTTCATTTTTTCTTTTCATTCTCATTACCATCCCAAGCGCCCTTTCGGGTTTTCACCGGGGATGGCCCCCTCTAGCTTTTTCCGATGCGCCCTTTCGGGTTTTCACACCGAGGGGTTGCCCATTTTTGCCTGAGGCGCCCTTTCGGGTTTTCACCTCAGCCGGGTTTGAGGCCTTTTTGCCCTTGAACCTCCCTTTTTGGAAGATGATCAAGTCTGCCGGGACATCTCTATTTTTAGTCCCTTTTCTCTTTTTTTTTTTTGTTCTAAGGCCCGGGGCCGGACCTTGGGGCAATTGACCATGGGATCTGCCACTTGGGCCTCGCCTACCATTGTGGTTTGCTGGCTAAAGGGCTTTGGTTTGACCGACCACAGAGGTTTGTTGGTCAAAGAGGGGTAGCCTACCTTCTTGGGGTTTGCTGGCTAAGGTTTTAGGTTTTGACCGACCGCGGAGGTTTATTGGCCAAAAAGGGTTTTGGTTTGACCGACCACAGAGGTTTATTGGTCAAACGGGGTAGCCTACCTTCTTGGGGTTTGCTGGCTAAGGTTTAGGTTTGACCGACCATGGAGGTTTATTGGTCAAAGGGATAGCCTACCTTCTTGGGGTTTGCTGGCTAAGGTTTAGGTTTTGACCGACCGCGGAGGTTTATTGGTCAAAGGGGATAGCCTACCTTCTTGGGGTTTGCTGGCTAAGGTTTAGGTTTTGACCGACCGCGGAGGTTTATTGGTCAAAGGGGGGTAGCCTACCTTCTTGGGGTTTGCTGGCTAAGGTTTTAGGTTTTGACCGACCGCGGAGGTTTATTGGCCAAAAAGGGTTTTGGTTTGACCGACCACAGAGGTTTATTGGTCAAACGGGGTAGCCTACCTTCTTGGGGTTTGCTGGCTAAGGTTTAGGTTTTGACCGACCGCGGAGGTTTATTGGTCAAAGGGGGGTAGCCTACCTTCTTGGGGTTTGCTGGCTAAGGTTTTAGGTTTTGACCGACCGCGGAGGTTTATTGGCCAAAAAGGGTTTTGGTTTGACCGACCACAGAGGTTTATTGGTCAAACGGGGTAGCCTACCTTCCTGGGGTTTGCTGGCTAAGGTTTAGGTTTTGACCGACCGCAGAGGTTTACTGGTCAAAGGGGATAGCCTACCTTCTTGGGGTTTGCTGGCTAAGGTTTAGGTTTTGACCGACCGCGGAGGTTTATTGGTCAAAGGGGATAGCCTACCTTCTTGGGGTTTGCTGGCTAAGGTTTAGGTTTTGACCGACCGCGGAGGTTTATTGGTCAAAAGGAAATGGCTTGATCTACCATTTCGGTTCACCTACCAAGCAGAATAGGGGGACAGCCTAGCATTTTGTTTACTGGCCGCGCGAAACATGCCTTGATAAGTAATGATTTGATTTTTGATGATTTTTTTTTTTCACATTACTGACTCCTGCGCCCTTTCGGGTTTTCACAGAAGCCAGCCCCCTCTAGCTTTTTCCAACGCGCCCTCTCGGGTTTTCACGTTGAGGGGTTATCCATTTTTGCCTGAGGCGCCCTCTCGGGTTTTCACCTCAGCTGGATCTTAGGCATTTTTACCCTCGGACGCTCCTTTTGGGGGAGTGGCCAAGTCTGCCGGGACATCTCCATTTTTAGTCCCTTTTTCTTTTCCTTTCTTTTTTTTGAAGTTGGTGTCTGAAGCAAGGTTGCGGAACCTTGGCCAGGAAATTTGACTTGGTCGACCTGGGTGGTTTGCTGACCAAGAAGGGGTTTTAGCCGACCTTCTGGGGGTTTATTGGCTAATAGTTTGACTCGGTCGACCACAATGGTTTGCTGACCAAGAAGGAGTTTTAGCCGACCTTCGAGGGGTTTGTTGGCTATAGGATTTGACTTGGCTGACCAGGATGGTTTGTTAGCCAAGAGGAGTTTTAGCCGACCTTCTGGGGGTTTATTGGCTAAAGGTTTGACTTGGCTGACCAGGATGGTTTGTTAGCCAAGAGGGAGTTTTAGCCGACCTTCTGGGGGTTTATTGGCTAAAGGTTTGACTTGGCTGACCAGGATGGTTTGTTAGCCAAGGAGGAGTTTTAGCCGACCTTCTGGGGGTTTATTGGCTAAGGGTTTGACTTGGCTGACCAGGATGGTTTGTTAGCCAAGAAGGAGTTTTAGCCGACCTTCTGGGGGTTTATTGGCTAAGGGTTTGACTTGGCTGACCAGGATGGTTTGTTAGCCAAGGAGGGGTTTTAGCCGAAAAGGGGAAAACTTTGTCATTGTCCCCCCTTCCCCCTCTTTTTTTTTTTGACATGGGCGCATGTGCCCAACCCTAGCCCGATTCGGCCATGAGGGGGTCAGAGGGCAGTTGCCCGGAGAATTCATGCTCAGGGGCAAAGTACATTTTCAAATGCTTGCCATTTAGTGGTGGAAAGGGGCGGTCGCCAGCGTGTGTTGCCAGCGTGTATCCGCCGCCTTCATACACTCCAGTGACCACATACGGTCCGCGCCAGTTTGGCTGGAGTTTGCCACTTGATTTGCCTGCCATGACTTCTCTTTGTTTGACCATGACGAGGTCACCTTTCTTGAAGACACGAGGTCTGACCAACTTGTCGTAGGCTCGAGTCATGCGGGCTTGATAGGATTGGAGGTGTTTGTATGCTTCCAACCTTTTGCCCTCTAGGTCGGACAATTCCTCCAACCTTCTTTCAATCTCTTGTCTCTCCTCGGGCTGAAGACCGGTATAGGCGGCTACCCTGTAGGAGGACATTTCAATTTCGATGGGGAGCATGGCTTCAGCTCCGTACACCAAAGAGAAGGGAGAGCACCCCGTAGGGGTCTTGTAGACCGTCCGGTATGCCCAGAGTGCTTCATATATTTTCTCCCCCCATTCTCGTTTGCGGTTGCCGACTATCTTGGCAAGCAATTTGCACAAGGTCTTGTTGAAGGCTTCTGCCAGACCGTTGGCTTGAGGGTTGTAGACCGTTGACGTCCTCCAATCTATCTGGAATTTGGCCGCCAAGGCATATATCGTTTTGTTTCTGAAGGGCGTACCGTTATCTGATACGATCCGATGAGGGGTGCCAAACCTGTAGATCAGGTGTTGCTTGACAAATTTTGCAACGGCTACCCCGGTTACCTCCCGGAGAGGGACTGCTTCTGCCCATCGGGAGAAATAATCAGTGGCTGCCAGGATAAACTTGTGGCCGCCAGAGGATGGTGGGAATGGTCCCACGACATCCATTCCCCATTCGGCAAAGGGCCAGGTAGGGGCAGTTGGATGTAATTCGTTCGGCGGTTTCCTTGGCACCGAACTGAAGACCTGGCATTGATGACACGTACGGGCGTACTGGACGCAATCCGTATACATGGTCGGCCAGAAGAAGCCTTTTAGCTTGATGTTGATTTTCATTTTGTCTCCCGCTTGATGGGCTCCGCACAGTCCAGAATGGACTTCGTGCATGATAGCTTTGGCTTCCCCGGGGGAGAGACATCGGAGGAGGACAGACTTGTCCTTTTCATGGACAAGTCGATATAGTTGGTCCCCGATCATTTGATACGACGCGGCCCGCCGGAGCAGTTGGACTCGTTCAGCTCGACCCGAAGGCAGCCAGCCGTTCTTTATTTGGATGATCGGCTGGCGCCAGTCTTCTTCTTGACTGGCCTCTTCTCCGAGGGCGTTGACCTCTGCATTTTCTGGGTCGGAGTCGTCCTCAAGAACGCTGGGCATCAGCCTTCTATGTCGGACAGTTATGCCCAACTCCCCTTCAGGAGGGAGCTTCAGAGCAGATGCCAGTTTGGCTAGCGCATCCGCTTGAGAGTTTTGCCCTCTAGGGACATGTCCGATTTCGAACAAGTAGAATCTCTCGCGGAGCTTCATTACTTTGGCATGATAGGGGATCAGTTCCTTTTTCCGAACGTCGTAATCCCCCAGCACTTGACGGATGACCAGCTGCGAGTCTCCGTAGACTTTTATGCACTTGACGCCCATTTCGGCAGCCAGTTGAAGTCCCACGATCAGCGCTTCATATTCAGCTTGATTGTTGGTCAACGGCTTCATGAGTGCGCATGAGTTGTGCAGTATTCCCCCTTGTGGAGTCACCAGGACAATGCCCGCTCCGGAGGTATAAGTGGTGGTGCCGTCAGTTTGCTTGAGCACCCGGGAAGCGCCATCAAAGTAGAGTTCCCAATGTGGTAACTCTATAGCGAGAGTATTTCCACTTTCTTGAACGGGGACTTCCTTTTGTTGGGTCCCCTCCCCGTGAGGGGATGAGAGCGTTTCCTCTTCCGGAAGCTTGAACTCGAGGGGAGATCCGGCTGGGAGCGGATGTGCCGCCAGGAAGTCCGCCATACCTTGCCCTTTGATTGCTTTCCTTGGGACGAAGGTGATATCAAACTCCATGAGGAGAAGGGCCCATTTTCCCATCCTCCCTGACAACACAGGTTGGGTGAGGAGCGCCTTTAATGGGTCTATCCTCGAGATGAGGGTGACTTGATGGGCTAGCAGATAGTGCCGTAATTTCTTGACGGCGAATATCAATGCCAGGCACGCTTTCTCCACTGGAGAATATCGGTGCTCCGGACCCACCAGCATCCGGCTGAGGTAGTAGAGCGGTTGCTCTTTGCCTTCTTCATTCACTTGCGCCAGGAGCGCTCCCAGCGACGTTTCCATGGCTGTGATGTAGAGGATGAGCGGCTTATCTTTCACAGGGGCTCCCAAGACAGGAGGAGTAAGCAAATACTCTTTGATTTCTTCAAAGGTATCTTGGCACTCTTGGTCCCATATAAATGGGGCTCCTTTCTTCATCAATTTGCTGAAGGGGGCGCACCTGCCTGCGAGGTTGGAGATGAACCGCCTTATGTAGGCCAGCCTTCCTTGGAGAGATTTCAGCTCCGTTAAGGTTTTCGGCGGCGGCAGCTCTCTAATAGCTTTGATTTTGACGGGATCAATTTCTATCCCGCGATATTTGACGACGAAGCCGAGGAACTTGCCGCTCGAAACGCCGAAGGCGCACTTCATCGGGTTCATCTTCAGCTGATGCTGGCGAAGCCTTTCGAAGACCTGGCGTAGGTCGCCTAGGTGGTCTTCCCGTCTTTTGGTCTTGACGACTAAATCATCAACATAGCACTCGACCGAGTCATGGAGCATTTCTCCGAAGATCTTGGTCATGGCTCGCTGATAGGTGGCTCCGGCGTTCTTCAAGCCGAAGGGCATCCTTTTGTAGTTGTAGATCCCTTTGGGGGACCTAAAGGCAGTATGACCTTTATCTTTGGGAGCCATGCGGATTTGATTGTAACCCGACGATCCGTCCATGAAGGATAGTGCTTCATGCCCGGTGGTCATGTCAATCATAGTTTCGGTGATCGGGACCGGGAAGTCATCCTTCGGGCAGGCTTTATTCAAGTCCCTGTAGTCGATACAGATCCGGACTTCGCCGTTCTTTTTCTTGACCGGCACTATGTTGGCCAGCCACGTTGGATAAATGCACGGCTCGGTGAAGTTGACTGGAGGAGTCTGTCCACCTCGGCATTTACTTTAAGCTCCAGCTCGTGGCGCATACGCCGTTGGGCCTGCTTGACCGGCTTAGCTGTGGGGAGTATGGACAACTCGTGCTCAGCCACGGAGGGGTCCAGGCCCGGCATTTCTTTATATGTCCACGCAAAACAGTCTTTGAATTCCAACAAGAGGTGCCGGTATGACTGTCTTTCTTCCTCGTTCAAAAGGGCGCTGACGAAGATTGGTCGAGGTTCCTTTGGTTCCCCGAGGTCAAGTTCGACCAGTTCGTCGACAGTAGCTTGTCCGCCGTCTTCTAGTTCACGAGGTGCTGGCTGCAGGTCGATGAAATCCTTTTCCTCATCGGAGTCAGCAATGTGGACGTCATAGTATTTGAAGCCTTCCTCCGTGATCGGCCAGAAGTGACCCTCTTCACCTTGAGGTGCTTCTTGACCCGATGTCCCGTTTGATAGGACGAGGGTGGCCTCCCCTTGCTGCTGCTTTGTAGCGGGGGTAGGAGATTGCCCATCGGAGGGGCAATGATCAGGTAAGGGCGCGAGTCCAACGGTGTTGACCGTATAGTAGGCTTCGCATTCCGCCGCCTGACCATAGCCCAACCCCCGAGTGTCTTTTGCACAATAGGGGGGCTGCCCCCGGAGTTGCTTTGGGTACCACACTGGTGGAAGTACTCTCGTCGAGAGGGATCTTGCACTTGTGCAATCTTTTGCCTTCGGCACAATTTCTTGATGTGCTCGGGCATGTCGTCCATTTCTTGGACGGGCTCTGGGGCGGCTCGAGTCGTTTGACTCCAGCCGAAGTCGTCTTCGAGGGGCCCATGTGGAAGCGGGTCTCCTTTGTAGAAGAGGATCGGCTTCGGCGTCTCGCCTTCTTGGAGACTGTCATTTCTGTAATGGGTGACAATGAATGTCTTTAGTCGTTCCACCCATTGCTCCTCCCTATGGAAGGGTAGCTGCATGTACGCCGGCGGCAAGGAGATACTTCGGTCGATGATCTCGCCGACGGTGTTTGCTTCATAATTGATTTCACGCCTTTCTGGGCAACTTGGCCCGGGCGTGGTAGATTCGGCGAGTCGGCTGAGCCGGTGAGCTTCCAGGAGGTCTTTGTTGACCGTGAAGAGCTCCTCCTCCTCCTGATCCTGGCTTGCCTGATTCGCGTCGGCATTTTGTTTTTCCTTGCCTTTTGACGGGGTCGCTGGCTTGCTAGGAGGCTCGCCGAGGTATAGCTGGGCATCCGCCAAATTGCATTCATTTGGGCGGAAGGGGGCCCGATCGGCAAAGACTGTATGTTGCTCTCCTTCTTTGATGTATTTCATACACTGATGGAGAGTTGAGGGGATGACCCGATTTTCATGGAGCCAGGGTCTTCCCAGGAGAGCCTTGTAAGACGTGTTCGCATTTATGATGTAGAACACGACCTTGGTGGTGAAGCCGTCCATGACCAGCTGTACTTCCACCTTTCCCAAGGCGTTTTCAGAATTCTGGTTGAATCCAGCGATTCTGACATCATTTACCCTTTGCAGGTAGGGCGTGAGATATAAAGACTTGAAAGTCTTCAGAGGCATGATATTGATCGACGCCCCGGGGTCAACCAGGATTCGGTTGAGCTCGTGCCCATTGACTTTTCCTTGCATATACAACGGGCGGTTGTGGTATAGCGTTGGCAACAGCATATCCTTGTCGGAGAAGGTCACCTCCGCCACCAGTGCTTCTAGGGCTTGTGCCTGGAGTTCGGTCACGTCAGCTTCGTAGACCTCGGGCTCTTGCAAGATTTTGACGAGCGCCGTTCTCAGCTCTTTGCTCCAAGCAATGGCGTCCCATATGGTGATGTTGGTCGGAAACCGCTTCATATGCTGTATGATTTTGCGGTCGGCCCGGGCACGGAGTTGATCCAATGGCGGGACAATATCCTCCAGGGCTTTTATCGGTTGCCCGAATTGGTTGACCCGTCTTGCCACTGGCTGCTCGTCCGGCTTTTCTTCGAACAACGAGCCCAGGCCGTCCTCCTCCGGGGCAGCAGTTTCTTCTTTGCCGCTTTTGGGCGGAGTGGGCCGGACGGCCGATCCAGAAGTTTTCTGGTTGGAAGGCTTGTTGGGGATCGCCCATCCTCCACACTCTTCTTCGTCGGACAGGACGAAGAGGACTGGCTGGGTGGCCCTCCGGTCGGGGAGCCTACTAGCGATATCCCGCTGCTCTTCTTCTTCCTCGTCAGATGGGTCGAAGATGAAGGAGTTCGCCCGCACCTCTATTTCCGGGGCAGGCTGAGGCTCTTCTCCTCGGAAGACGATAGTCTTGCCCAGGTCGGGCGAGATAGCTTTCTCGCTGAGGGACGGGGCGGATTTCTTTCCTCGTCCGCGACCCTTCCCTTTGCCTCGGTTACGGCGCCGATATGTTGCCACAAGGGGCGTAACAGCCGGCGATTGCAAGCTTGCTGGCGGCGGTATCGACACCATGTTGCACGAGAAGTCTTTCAGCATTTCTTCCAGCTTCTCGATGGTGATTTCATCTTCCTTATAGAAGATGGACAGTTCTTCGGGCAGAGGCAGCTTCTCGCCTTCTTGAGCCCTTTGTAGCATTTGGTGGAGCCAGCTTTTAAGCCTTGTTTTACGCTCCATTTCTTCCCACGGGATATATCTGTCCAAAGGGACTCCCCAGGTGGGCCTGGAGGGGATATACTCCTCCAATTCATCAATAAGCTTCTGCAGCTTTTGGAGTGAAGTCAGCTCCGCCGGGGCTGCTGCGGCCTCCTCTTGCTCAGCTTGCTTCTTTAGGCGCCTTTTCATGTTCTTGCGCCGGTTCTTTTCTTGCTGCACTGCGCGCGCCATTTCGAGCGGCGTCAGCGACTTGGCTTGCTCCATCGTTTGAGAGGTGGTCTCCCGGCCAGGGCGACCGTGCGACCTTCCCCTCTTAGGGAATGCGGACGGAGCGTGCATTCTGGACGCCACCGTTGTCCAACCAGCTTCGTCTAGTTGATGCTGGAAGGTGGAGTCAATTGCCTGCTCGATTATCTCGGGCGGCAGTTGTTGGAATTCAGCCCAATAGGGGCTTGGCTCTTGGGTGGCCAGTTCCACCACTGGCTGCTTGCCCCTGCGGTCTTTATCTTGCCGCTGGAGTATTCGCGGAGGCGAATTCTCAAAGCACTGCCCCTTACTCCTATTTTCCGGAGTTTGCTCATGGGGAGGGGAGACTTGATGTTGTCGAAACCCCTTCTTTCGCCGAGGAGGTTGTTGCTGGGCTTCTTCCCTGGCCTCGACCCGGACTGTTGGATTGCCTTCTGAGTCGATCTTCCCCTCTTGGATGAGGGATTTGACCCAGTCTCGGACAATTGGACACATATCCGTAGGATGCAGCAGCATGGCATGGTATTTACAATACATGGGGTGATTCAACTCCCTTTCTGTGTATGTTGGTGGCGGCTTATGCGCCTTTACACAGCCTCGCTGCAGGAATTTTTCGAAGATCTCCTCGGTCCTTGCAGTCGCGAAAGGATTTTGGCGGGAGGTTCGCCACCCGGGGTACCACAGGGCAGGGGCCTCGTCAGAGGAGCCGCCTTCTGTCATATCCGGGCCCTCTTGATTATATCTCGAGGTGGGTTGCTCCCTCAGGGATATGTTGCTGAATTGCTGCCCCAAGCTCGCGCCTTCAGTGTCAGCTATGGACGACATCGGCGGTATGAGCCATCCTCGTTCATCAGCTTCGGGGGCTTGGAGGTTCTTGAAGCGCATATAGTCGCTTTCTTCAAACTCCCGCTGGGCTGCTTCCCTGGCCCTCATCAGGATCATGGAGTTGCCTTCCGGGTCGATTTTCCCCTTTTGGATAAGGGACTCGACCCAGTCCCGGACATTGGGGCACCTGTCTGTAGGGTGCAGCAGCATGGCGTGATATCGACAATACATGGGGTGATTCAACTCCCTTTCAGTGTACGTCAGCGGGGGTGTGTGGGCCATCACGACACCTTGCTGCAGGAGCTTTTCGAAGATTTCCCCAACATTTCCGGTCGCCAAGTGACTGCGGTGGGGAGTTCTCCCTCCCGGGCACCACCAGGTAGGGGCTTCGCCCGATGAACCGCCTTCTATCATATCCGGGTCCGGGAAAGTGAATGCCACCGGTGTATAAATTTCCGGTGGATCGATGACGTTGACTGTATGTGTGACAACGTCGGCTGAATGGTCTGTCCATTCGCGAATGTGAGGCTGCGGCGGGTTGACACGGGCGTTGCCCAAGTCGATTATCCCTTGGTTGACCCATGCTTCAACCTTGTCTTTAAAGACGTGGCAGTCCTCTAAAGCGTGCCCTGCATCTTGATGGTATATGCAGTAGTTTGGCGGGACGCTTGTTGGCGGCTGGCAGCCTAATAGTCCCGCTCGTAGGCAGGTACGGTAGAGTGCCAGTGTCCGATGGCGCGGGAAGGAGTATAGTCTTCCGGCGATTTCATCGTCAGACGGGTTTGAAGACTCCTCCGAGATCCATCCCCCGCAAGGGGGGCGCGTTCGGGGCGTATGTGCGCCTGCAGGCCCCTGAAGTCCTTGCTGGAGAGTCGTCAGACTTTCTTGCATAGTCCTCAGGTACATCAGCGTTTGGCGCTGGCCGTGCCGCAGCGATTGAACCTGTCTTTCCAGGTTTTGCACTGTCTCAGACCATGCCCTGTGCTCCGAGGCTGAGGGATGATCCCCCTCCCATGCGTTCGTGGAATGAGCGTCCCAAGGATTTGCCTCGGGGTCTTCAGGCTCAGGAGGCGGCGCATTGACATGGATGACATTGGCCGACTGCCTTGATTGATCCCAAGCATGGGGCTGCGGAGGATCGACCAAATGTTCGTGCATGGTGATGAGGCGACTCTGGATCAGCTTCTGTATTTCATTTTTGAAGACATAGCAGTCTTCAATGGAGTGCCCCAGCATGCGGTGGTAGAGACAGTAATTTGGCTCATCCACTCTATCTGCTTCGCTTGGTCTTCTCAAGGCCGGAAGCTTGAGCAGGTCATTCTTCATGCACAGCTTGAAGAGCATCTTCGTATGATCCCTTTTGAAGGAATACGGTGTACTCATACGCTGGGGCAGTGAAGTTGAAGGCGGTCTTTCTTCCACCTTCTTGCTTGGAGCGCCAGAGGTCATGATCTTCTTCCCCTTATTTTGCGGGGCGAAGTCCACAGCATTGGCTTCTTTGCCCACGGCGCGCTCCTTACCCGGCTTGCTTTTCGGAGGAGCCTGCATCGGGTTATCGGCGAAGAACATTTCGATCTCCGCTATGACCGCATTGAGCTGATCAAAACCCTTGATGTTTGTTCCCAGCAGCTTTTCGCTTATTTGCGCCGCCAGGCCCCGTCGACAGATGGTTATGGCATCTTCTTGTGTCGGGGGGTTGTCGCACCTCATGCTGAAGTCACGCCACCGCTTGATGAAGTCGAGTGCCGTTTCTCCTTTTCTTTGCCTGAGGGAGCACAGCTCTGCAAGCGATACCTTTCTCTCGGCCGTCTGGAAACGGTCGATGAATTTCTTTTGGAGGTCGGCCCAGTCGACAATGGAATTGGGCCTCAACCTGGAGTACCACTGGAAGGCGGTGCCTGTCAGGGACGTTGCGAAGTAACGGAGGAGGTAGGATTCATCGAATGCCAACTCTCCCATAGCCGTTATATAATAGGCCAGGTGCTCGTTTGGTGAGCCCTGTCCGTCGAACTTCTGCAACTTTGGCGCCTTGGGGAAGTCCGGTGGCAGCTTCTTGAATTGATGGTGGACGGGGTATGGCACGCTGTAGAGATCTACAGTGGCAGTTCCCTCGCCTCGCTGAGCGAAGCGGTCGTCCACGATCTTTTCAATCATTCGTCGCTGGGCGACAATATCTTCAGCCGCGGAGGCTTGGGAGTTTATGCCCCTGCGCGGCTGTTGGACCGGATCGACGGTATAGTCGTTGACCGCGGCTATGCGTGGATTGACATCGGGCAGATCGCCTTGTTGATGTCTCGTCCGAGCATTTTGGTTTGCCGTCGGCACTTGGCGGCGTGGCGCATTTGCCCCTGCCTGTTGCCCTCGCTCTGCTAGGAGGTTAGCCATTTCAGCCTGCCAGCGCTGTATGAAATCATACTTGGCATCTTCCGTCATTGCTTGGAAGGCGGCTCTGGTTGGCGGCATGAGGAAGACTTCGGCTTGCTCTCCTTCAGCCTGGAATTGTTGCTCCCCGAGATGGAGGCTGGCGACTTCGTCTTCTTCCCCTCCTTCGAGGTCCTGTTGGACCTGTCCCGGAAGGGTCTTTGATCATGATCGAGTGGAGGCTCGAGAACTTGCCCCAGGTTCGAGGGCCCAACTTGACTGCCTTGCTGCCCTTGAGAAGTCTTCTGGCAGTGTTGCGGGTGTACCGGAGGACGGTTTCGTCGTCCTGTCCGGACTCATTGATCCTGAGCGCTCCGGCAGGGATGCCGGATGGCCCCGGTGCTTCCCTTCCGGAAGCATAGCAGGTGAAGATTTTCATGCCCCCACCTTCTTCAGACGTCTGCTGCACTCTCCGCTTCTTGGGCTTCTGAGTGCTTGGACGGATTGCAGCTCCCAGCCTGGTGAAGACTGAGGCGCTCAGCCTTTCAAAGACCGAGACTCGAGGTGCGGAAGCTCCGGCTTGACTCGCGTCTCCTCCTTCAGCAGTTTCCGCTTGGGCGGGGACGAAGTTGGCTTCCTATAAATGCCCTTGCGTTTGTGTCCGCGGGGACGAGGAGGTTCGGTCTCTTGAGCTTTTTCTCGCCCAAGTACCGTCGCCTTCTTGGGGCTTTCGGCGGGTTGATCCGCTCTAGCCTGTTTGATTTGGCGGGCTTCCTGCTTGGTCACCCACATTTGCCTCATTTTGCGAGGCGGCTGGGGCGCCGAGCTTGATGCCTGCCCCTGTCGGGCTCCTTTTGGGGAGTCTCGTTCTTCTTGGCGCATCCCTTGGAGGGGAGCGTATTTGTTGGAGGTTGCCACCGTAGGGACGCTTCTGTCCCGGGGCAATATCGGCTCGCCTCCATCGAGCCTGACGCGGATGTCTCCCACGAGCACGGTCTTGCCGGAGTTGGAGACGACCGCGTGGGGCTTGCTGCCCCTGCGTCCCTGGCGCTGTCCCCGTTTTCTAGGGATTGCGACGCAAGAGATGGTGTTCACCGAGAAGACTCGGCCTTGACTTGGACGGGGTTTGGTGCCCCTGGTTGCAGTAGTTTTGGGCGCCGCCTTTGGAGTAGCTTGGACGGCGGGGACCACCCCTAGGAAGTAGGGGGATCCCACCACTGCAGGAAAGTCGCCGAACACAAGCGGGACGGCGAGGTAGCCACATTTCGCGTGGCATGCGATGACTTGAGGGCCGTAGGTGACGGCGGCCATCGAGCAAGCTTGAATTGCAGGTGGAGACGGGCTTTTGACACCGGCTTTCGCTCCTTGTACCTGTGGTGTGGAAATTAGTCATCTTTATTTCTATATCGGCATACGGTCTTTTTACATATGCATGGAAGGCAGGAACAGTCCCACCGGGCGTGCCAGATTGTTGGAACGCGGATTTTTTCCCGTTTTTCGAGATTTATCTTCTATGTTTTCCGCTCTCTCTATTTCTTTTCTGAAATGGAGGAATTTTCTTTTGGGCGTGCCAGACTGTTTACGGGAAACAGACAAAGATTTATGTTTACGAGGGTATTGGGTGAAACCCGACCTCGAACGTTTCATTTTTTTTTTCCGCGTGCGCTCGCGTTCAGGGCGATTGGAGTGGTCGTGTACTGGACCGTTCCCCACCGACCGAAGTCGATGTTTCATTTACATCGAGTATAACACTCGAATACCTTCGATGCGTAATGTTTATTAAAAGACCGTATGCCGAAATTTAAAGAAGAAAAGACAGATGACAAGCAAATTTCCACAATTTTATTCAAGCATGCTCATGTCATTTATATTTATGACATTTACATTTACATGTACATGTACGCCTTTAGTGGGGTTTTGTACCTCCACTGGACGTGTATACAACAAGTCAAGTACATGGACGTCGACGACGGGGTGTTTGTGCCTCCGTCGGACGCTTACATGATAATGGGTACACATGTGTTACCAGTGGGGTGTTTGTGCCTCCATAGGTTAACATGCCTCGACGTGTGTCGTTTTATGACACCGGAGGGCTTAAACACATGTGCCTCGACGTGTGTCGTTTTATGACACCGGAGGACTTAAACACATGCCTCGACGTGTGTCGTTTTATGACACCGGAGGACTTAAACACATGCCTCGACGTGTGTCGTTTTATGACACCGGAGGACTTAAGTGCAAACACCGAGAGTCGTGTGACAACCTGTGGCGTCTTCCTGCGGACGTGGCGGAATGCAGCCCGAACGCTGAGGACGGAACACCAACGGGCGCCAAAGATTGCTCTTCAGCACGTGCGGCCTATTTAAGCTCACGCACGGATCACGCTCTGAGCACGGGCAGACTCGGAAGCTTGGGCCGGAGATGGCGCGTTTAGGCCGAACGGCGTGCCCTTTGCAAATGGGGTATGCCCCTCCTATTTATAGGATTCGTGGGGGGCATACCGGCGGGGGTACCCTCCCCGGCGGGGGTCCTCGGGCTCGAGCGTCGAGGACGGGCGCGAGCGCCGAGGCTGGGCGCGAACCGGCGAGGGCGCTGGAGACAGGGCAGACTGGCGGAGGGGGGCCGCCAGTCAGGGGACCTGACCGGCGGCCCTCCCAGCTGGTGCGGGGCCGAACCGGCGCCCCCCCTGGCGCGGGGGGGCTAACCGGCGCCCCCCTTGCGCTGCCGGGGGCCGAACCGGCGCCCCTGCTGCGCGGGGGCGAACCGGCGGCCCCCCCCTGCTGGCGCGGGGGCGAACCGGCGGCCCCCTTGCGCTGGCGGGGGGCCGAACCGGCGCCCCTGCTGCGCGGGGGGCGAACCGGCGGCCCCCCCTGCTGGCGCGGGGGGCGAACCGGCGGCCCCCCCTGCTGGCGCGGGGCTGACCGGCGCCCCCCCTGCGCTGGCGGGGGCCGAACCGGCGCCCCCCCCTGCTGGCGCGGGGGCTGACCGGCGGCCCCCCCCTTGGGGTCTCCTTCTTGGCCCACCTATATAAGTGGGGCCTCCCGTCATTTTCTCCGCACTGTTCGGGAGAAGATTTGGGAGAGAGCTCTGTGGGCCTCCCTTGGTTTGTTGGTTGACGGCCGTGCCGCGCACGTGCACACGTGCACCGCCCGTGCTTCCTTGACCGTCTCACGTGCGTTTGTCCTCGTTTTTGAGGACACGTGCATCCGACTTCTCGGAACTTTTCGGCTTCGGGCGCGGCTTCGAACTTCGCTCCGGACGCGGATTTTCTGACACCCGGAGTACGTGTTCTTCGCCGACGAAGACTTCTCGGTTTTCTCGCTTCCGGTCACCCTGGTTTGGTGCGAGTACTCGGACTTGTCCTGTTTCTGACGTCCGGGCGGGGGAGACCGGGGTTTTGTCCCTGGTCCCCCCCCAGGGCGTATTTGTCGCCCAGGGTTTTATTTAAGCCCCGATTTTTTTCGGGTTCAACAAGCACTTACATAAAATTGGAATAAATATTCCCATATGATGTATGGTAGACCATCTGGAAACATGGGAATTAATTATTTTCCAGGACAGGAGTGCACATGTGGAGTACTTGGTTAAGAGTCATCTCCATCATTTAGCTTTAGAACAGGGCATTAACCAAGCCTTCAAGAAGGAATATCATGGTCTTTGGTCTCCCAAGCATGGATGGCGGGATCGGATCGGGTACTGGATCAGACCCCACCAATCCCAATCCGAGTTGGATCGGATCGGGGGATCCAGCCGATTCTCAAGGAATCTGGCCGATCTGGATCGAACAGATTAAATAATTAAGAAAATTGTGGAAAATCATAAAAAATAAGGAAAATCAGAAGAAAAAAATCACACAAAATTTTGAAAAACACATACAAATTCATTGAATATAAACACAATGAAATTCAATTCTTATCATGTCATCTATCATAAGAACAATAAAGATTATTAAGGCAATAATGATTGTGTTCATTCATTGAAATATATATATACATATATATAAAATAGAAGTTTGTAACATGAAAAAATAAAATACCTTGCCAATTTCACATTTCGGAACCCTCATCCTTTGGCTCATGAAACTGAGCAGGTGGCTCATAGTCTAATTGCACATATTTGGTATATCCATAACCAAACAAGGAATTGGCGAGATCTTGAAATCCTCTTTGCATGCCTCGAGGTGTCGTAGGTCATACAAAGGTGGGAAAAGATGCTTACAAGAAACCGAGAACTATTTCCCCATGAAAATAAGAACAAATGTCCTAAGTATCATTCTTTGGTCTAGGTTGAACTTTGATGTAATCTATTGGATCTTATTTTACGATACAGAATTCTTGCACAAAATAGTATCTTCCAATGCAATCATTTATTGACAACTAGAAAGTTGGGAAATCATTAAAAGGAAAAAAAAAATTATATGGTAAGGACAAACCAGCAAAAAAGAAAATAATAGTACCTCTATAACAAATAAAGAACAAGAGAACACAAAAAAATTAATACTAATCAGGATTCTTGCTAATGATATCAAACCAAGTACCATGGTTGGCTGGAGCGCCGATTCGGGGCGAATCGGATTCGCCCTGATGCGATCCGATTCGGCCGAAATCGAATCGAATCGGGGATTCGGGTGGATCCGGCCGAGCAGTGTTGGTTCTGCCTACAGCCCAGGTTTGGCCAGATTCGAATGGATTTGATGTTTCTTTGGCTGATTCTCAGTTTTAAAACCTCCTGTGAAGAATTTCATGTAAAATTGATGATATTATGCCATGTAATACTACACAAACATCCATTGTCATTCAATTTTATTTGAAATTGAATACAAAGTACAAAGTACAAACATGGCACTCATTCTAAATGAAAAATACAATGAGACTCGTAAAAGTACAAACATCAAACTCAAATCCAAATACAAAATACAATGAGTCTAGTAGCCCCAATATCCCTGTTGATATGGATCATATGTACCCCACTGTGGCTGGACAGACTCATCTGACTCTGAGGGAAGCTCCCCAATAAGATGATAACTTTTGGTTTGAGACACAAATGTACGAAACTCATCAAGTCATCATGGTGTTGTATCTGGTCCGAAACTCCCTCACAAAATGGTCCCACACCTCGCATCCAGGACGGACTATCATCAAACTCGCCATTTGTATATCCTCTGCAGGAGCATAAATCTGCTGAACAGGAACATGAACATGAATAGACGGATGTTGACACGGGGATGTTTCGCACTCGGTTTTATCCGTTCATTTCATTTTTATTTGGTTCATGTATTCATTCATTTCCCATATTTGTATTTTTGGTATTTGCGGGGCGTGCCAGCCTGTCTAGCAGACAGAAAAAGAGTCCGCGCGATGCGGAAGAAGAATTTTGGTGTCGGGGAACGGACGGGTATGGTGTCCATGAACGGACGGGTGGACGGACGGGTGTGTCCGCGAACGGACGGGTGCGCCGTTTTTTAATCTGAACTCCTGAGTCCCATGTCTATTCTCATCAGGCAATTAGGGTAGCATGTGCTGGACCTCTGTCTCCATCGACCGAGTCGATGTTACATTTACATCGAGTTAAAAACTCTTGGTATTATTTAATACCAATTTCTAACCCGAATACCATTCATAGTAAAGGACGAGAAAAATATAAGTTTTTTTAGAAAATCCTGGTCATGACATGTTTTTCCTTCTTTTGATTATTTTGAAATGCTTTTGCTTTGGATATTCCATTTTTTGAAATGACTGCCCTTTTGGAGTCCAAAGTTCAATTTTTGAAAAGGGGAAGGGTATATACCCGTGGACCTATTTGAGGTCTTTTTTCTTTTTGCAAAGGGTTGATTAGACATTTTATTGGGAAAACATGAGGATTTTATTATGAACGGGTATATACCCGTGGATTTTGGTTCTGAACTTGGGGGTATTATAACCGGAGTAACACTTCCGTATTAGAAGGATCCATATGTCAATTTTATATGGGGTCTTTTACAGTGCCCTTTTTGAGCAAAGTCCGGGTTTGAGGCAGAGTTTCTTTTCTCCTCATTTCTCGCTCACGCGAATGTGATTTCTGTAGAGCATATGAATATAACTCCATTGAAGTCCTTGTCATATTGTAATTTCTGCCCAAAGTTCATTTCCACGGGTATAGTTCTCGTGAAGGTGCATATGGACCCTTGCTTGGAATACTTAGGTACGGTTGTTGTCTTATTCCTTTTTCTTTGGATGTGTGTATATTATTGCAATCTCTCTGTATGTGCGGGTATGTTCCAATGAGCCTTCTGCTTAGGCGGTGTCCTCATAGAGATGTTTTCATATAGGTGTATGCTTATGTCCATGTATTCTCGGGAGAAACTTTGCCCGGAGGGTTTTGCCTAAGAAGGTATATGTGTATAAACACAAATTTGCACTTTATGAATATTCTCAAACGGTATCTCTATTTGAGCAGAGTATCGGTAGAAAGGTGTCCCGTATGAACGGAGTCCCTTTTGAGAAACATATACACAATGAAGCATAATTGTGGTTATATAGATATGTTCTCGGGCGGAGTCTCTATTTGGGCAGAGATTCCACTAAGAATACGTTATATAAACATGAAGTTTGTGATTATACGGATATGAATTAGAGGGGACTATTGTCCGGGCAGGATTCCTCTAAGAAACATACGCGTATAGGCACAAATTTGTGATTTTATGGATATATTCTTAGGGGAGTCTCCATTTGGCGGAGTTTCCCCTAAGGAACATATACATAAGAACATAAATTGTGAATATACGAATATGTTCTTGGACAGAACCTCCGCTTAGGCAGAGTTTCCTCTAAGAAACATATACATATAACACGAGTTTGTATTTATATGGATACGTCCCCTGAGAGAGATTTTTGCCTGGGCGAGATTCTCCTTAAGGAACATATTTGTATAATTACAAATTTGCGATCTTTATATATGTGTTCTTGAACGGAATCTCCACTTGGACAGAGTTTCGTCTTAAGAAACATATATATAAGAACACAAATGTGAATATACGAATATGTTCTTGGGCAGAACCTCCGCTTGGGCAGAGTCTCCTCAAGAAAACATATACATATAAGCACAAAATCCACCATCCAGAGACTTGCTCGATGGGCGGGGAGAACATGGGTATTTAAATACCATGTGTCCATAGAGACTTGCTCGATATGGACGGTATTTAAACCCCGGGAATATCACCCCACAGAGACTTACTCGATGTGGGGGATGGGGATTAAGAAGGAATGTCGATGACGATTACGCCGGCAACTCTCCTCTCCACGCCTGGCCTATCGGCTAAAGAAGGGGATTTGTACCTTCGCACACCAAGCAAGGGGGATTGGAGAATGAGAGAGGGAATGAGCAAATGCTCTTTTCTATTTTTCTGGAATTTTTCCAACAGGGCTTCGCCGGAGCAATTTTGGAACCCCCCTTCCTTCATGGAATAGGGGGGTATTTATAGGGGGAAGACCCCCTTACATGGGTCGGGGAAGCCCCAACCGATGGTGACCTCATCATGAGGTCACCATCGGTTAGGGGAGATCCCCCTTAACCGATGGTGACCTCATCGTGAGGTCACCATCGGTTAGGGGGTCCTAATGATGGAGGGGGGGGGGGGAATTTCTGAAGTGTTGATGCCGGAGGTGCTGCTGGATCTTGCTCCGTCTCCTTGGAGTTTCGCCCAATAGAAGACTGCTGTGCAAGGCTTTGGAGCCTTCCTCGAGCTTGTTCTTTGTACTTGTGCTTTATACTTGGTCCTAAGACCTTGTGCTGCCGGATTTTTCCGTGCTTCGTACTTGAACCATACTTGAACGAAGGAGAGTTCTTCCTTGGCTTCATTTTAACCGGAAGACCAGGCACCACTAAGCCATAACTTCCTTGTTGGACTTGGAGACGGACCTCCGAATAATTTTGTAACCTAAGTAACCTGACAGTCACTTTAAATCACAATTTACTCAGCCTTCTTTCTGAGTAGGCGTCCAGCTGATTAATTCCTTAGCCACTATATAGTGGATCATCCCTACTTTGCATAGTAGTATTTGTTACAATTTTACCTTGCAACACTGCCCCCCCGGGACACGTGCCGGAATCAACAAGTGACGGCACGCGGCCCGTGTGAATTCTTGCTTTGCATTCCGAAGTATCTCTGTGTTGCTTTCGGATGTTGCTTAGCTGGGCTTAGCATCTTTATCCATTTTTCTCATTTTCCTCCACCTGCACTTTTTCTTTTCAGGCTTTTGACCATGCCTTTCAAAAAATTACTTGGCCGTGACAGCCATAGCCAGAAGACCCGTGACGGGGTCGTCCGAAAGGATTATGATGCCTGCCCTGGCGAGGCCCCGTATTACTGAAGCCAATTTATCCTCCCTGGATAGCGGTTACCATGTAGTAGCAACCCTTAACCCTGAAGCCTTGCACCAAATGGCTCAGTAGATTATTCTCGCATTTGTCGCCAAAGGGAACTTATCATTATGTGCGGAAAGGAGGCTATCCAAGCCATTTCCCATCTGATATGAATTATTCTCCTTCATCCAAAGTTCATCCCACCTAATATGCTTGAGATGACCTTGTATTTCGCCGAGAGGAGATATCTGGAATTTGCCATTTTAAGGTTCCGGGATAGCCTCCTGTAGGGACAACTTCTTTTGGTGAGCCGATCTTCTCAAACCCGTATAGAGTTTTTCATGACTATTTCTTTTCATGACGAATCCTCCTCCCTTGCTGTATTTGCTTTTAAAAGGGGCAGAATTCTGTGATCAACTGTTTGGCTGGGGAACGACAGATTCATATTCTGTCTCAGGAGCGAGCTTGTCCATCCCGAGTTGGGGAATTTCACTGAGCCCGCTTTTGGATTTCCCAGCTCAATCCGCCTTTCAAGTGGCGACACAACAGGTGGAGGGGGAGACCTTCAACAGGCAGATTCTACCTGTGACCCTCCAACCTCCCATATGATGGGGAGCAGTTTTATTCAAATCCGCAATTTTCCCAGCTCCTTTCAAGATCCATGTCCTGACCATCCAATCTCGCTCAACCTTCAGAACTGAGGCTGAGGAAGAAGGCGGAATCCCCGTTCCAGGTGAGAAGGAGCGAGTTTTATTGCTTGCATCATTGAGTTGGTGTTTTACTAGCTTTGTCTTGCTAACAGCTTTTTCCTTGCTGCTGATTTCTTTTCTTGGGCAGACACTGTGCCGAATCCTGACGAGGAGAGCTCTCCGCTCCTGGAGGTTGGTGCTCCCCCTGAGCATGGTATAAGATGGCCTGCAGCGCGCAACCAGCCCCGCATTTTGCTGATGAGGCTGCTGGGAATTCCTTGTTGCCGAATACGGCAATGGCAGACTCCGCAGACCCGGCGCCTATTGAAGTTATTCGAGAGGCGCTGGAGCAACATACTGGATCTGCCTTTAGCATGGGAGTTCCAGCAGGAGCGTTGGATGAATTTTATCACCGATGTTTGGAACAGGGTGTACACCCGTCAGGTCAAGACGACCTGGCCCGGCGAATTGAAGCTCTGGAGAGCGATACTGAAGCTGGTGACCTCCAGGTTGCTAAAGTGCGCAAGCGTCGGAAGACGCGAGAACTGCGGATGGCCGCAAGAGAAAAGAGTATTGCTCGGCTGGAACGCGAGCTTGGCGAGGCAATATCTTGTCAGGATCAAGATGCCAAAGATGAAGTTGAAGACCCCGAAGAGGGAAGCCTCCGTGCAGAGATGGAAACGACTCCCGCCGGCCCGGATCTTCCAAAGCTAGGAAGGCAGAGCGGCTGCAGAAGAGGCACCCTCTTAGCTTTGCTTCTCACATAACCTTTGTGTATTAGGCTCGTTGTCTTAATTTGCTTTTTGTATTGTATATAGTGTGTAACTATCAGCCACCTCTTATGAATCTGTAACAGAGTGACTTATGACTTATGAATATATAAATATGAAGGACACGGAAATTCCTTCTTTCATTCTCTCTCTTTTTTTTCTTTTTTTTTTTTTCACATTACCAGCCTTAGCGCCTTTTCGGGTTTTCACCAAGACTGGCCCCTTTAGCTTTTTCCAACGCGCCCTTTCGGGTTTTCACGTTGAGGGGTTATCCATTTTTGCCTGAAGCGCCCTCTCGGGTTTTCACCTCAGCTGGATTTTTTTTATCTTTTTACCCTCAAGCATACAGTGAGCCGTATACTTGAGTCCATCGGGGTATCTCTATTTTTTACCCCTTTTTTGTTTCTTTATCTTCTTCTTTTTTTACCAAGGCCGTCGAGGACTCGGCTGACTTGGATGCGTGAATGGCTAAAGGTTTGGTTGTGGGATAGTGGTGTTTTCAGATGTGGTTTGAGATTTGAATTTGGCCAATGATTGGAAATTCGGATTTGGAATTTGGACTTAGATGTGAATTGAATGTGGATTTGGGTTTGAATATGAGTAAGTTGGGTGACTTGGGTCACCTTTGTGGTATTTTGGATTTTGGGTTTGGATACGAATGTGAGATTTGGGTCTGATTTAGCCCTGGACTTGGTTTTGAATGGGCTCTGGAGTGGCATTCATTGCTTGGCCTTGGAATTTGAATTTCGCCTCTTCTTGATGGTTTGATGTCGGGATAAGGGGTTCGTATTTGGATTTGAATGGCTGGAGAGGAGGAAGCCCTCCTGCCTTTGCTTCACGTACAACATCTGCACATTGGGCTTATTGCCTCGATTTTCTTTTATGTGGTATTTGTCACCCTTCGCAAGTTTGTAATGTGGTGACTTGTAATGGAGAACTGAAAAATCCTCCTTCTCATCATCATTTTTTCTTTCTCTTTTTTTCTTTGTCACATTACCAGCCTTAGCGCCCTTTCGGGTTTCACCAAGACTGGCCCCCTTTAGCTTTTTCCAACGCGCCCTTTCGGGTTTTCACGTTGAGGGGTTATCCATTTTTGCCTGAAGCGCCCTCTCGGGTTTTCACCTCAGCTGGATTTTTTGATCTTTTTACCCTTAAGTACACAAGGAATCGTATACTTAAGTCCATCGGGGTATCTTTATTTTTACCCCCTTTTTCTTTTTTTTTTACTTTGGGTATTGTTGTGGTCTTTGGTATGGAGTTTAGGTTTGGATTTGGGGTTTAGGTTATTTCAGTTTTGGTTTTGGTTTTGGATTTGACATAGCCTACCTTCATGGTTTGTTGGCTATAGTCATGGTATTCTGGATTTGATATAGCCTACCTTTTTGGTTTGCCGGCTATGGTTTTGGTATTGGGGTTTGACATAGCCTACCTTTTTGGTTTGCTGGCTATGGTTTTGGTATGGTTTGATATAGCCTACCTTTTTGGTTTGTTGGCTATGATTTTGGTATTTTGGATTTGACATAGCCTACATTTTTGGTTCGTTGGCTATGGTTTTGTATTTTGGATTTGACATAGCCTACCTTTTTGGTTTGTTGGCTATGGTGATGTTTGATTTGGGTTTGACATAGCCTCCCTTTGTGGTTTGTTGGCTATGGTGATGATTTGATTTGACATAGCCTACCTTTTTGGTTTATTGGCTATGTTTTGGTTTTTGGATTTGACATAGCCTACCTTTTTGGTTTGTTGCCATGGTTTTGAGATTTTGGATTGACATAGCCCACCTTTTGGTTTTGTGGCTACGGTTTGGTATTTGTTGGCTATGGTTTTGATTTGGTTTGGGTTTGACATAGCCTACCTTTGTGGTTTGCTGGCTTGATTTCGGTATTTGGATTTGACGTTGCTTATCATTGTAGCTTGGAACCTCATTTGGCGGGATACGCAAAATGACCCTCCATCTTTCATTGGCTTCTCTTTTTTTTTTTTGGGTTTATACATGGAATGCCCTTGGTTCATGCTCGGTAGGGACTGAAAGGTTTGGGGTATATGATGGGCAGGTGGAAGTTTGATTCCTTTGTCCCATCTATGGCACACTTCATTTCACCATTTTTCATTTTCTTTCGGCTTCGAGCCCTTTTTAGGTGATTAGTTTTTTGTTTTGGTGGCTGGCCAGGGAATTCATGCTCTGGCGCGTGATACAATTTCAGGTGTTTCCGTTAAGCGGGGGAAAGGGCACATTACCTTTATGGTCGACTAGCCGATATGCGCCTCCTTCATATGCCAGAGTGACGATATATGGACCGAGCCAAGTAGGTTGCAGTTTGCCGCATGACTTCCCGGCCATTGCTTCTCTGCATTTGACCATGACAAGATCCCCTTGCTTAAAAGCTCTGGGTCTTGCTAATTTGTCGAATGCTCGAACCATTCTAGCCTGATATGCTTGGAGAGACTTATATGCTTCAAGGCGCCTTCCTTCTAGATTGGAGAGCTCCTCAAGTCTCCTTTCCATTTGATCTTGATCTTGATTTTGTAGTTCACTTGGATTGCCACCCGATAGGATGCCATTTCAATTTCTATAGGGATCATAGCCTCAGCTCCATATACCAAGGAGAAGGGTGAACATCCGGTAGGGGTTTTGTACACAGTTCGATAAGCCCATAAGGCCTCATGAACCTTTTCTCCCCATTCCCGTTTCCTATTGCCGATTATCTTGGCAAGCAATTTGCAGAGGGTTTTGTTGAAGGCTTCTGCCAACCCATTTGCCTGTGGATTATATACTGAGGATGTTCTCCAATCAATATGAAATTTGCCGCCAAGGCAGATATTGTTTTGTTTCTGAATTGTGACCCATTGTCAGATATGATTCTGTGAGGAGTCCCAAATCTGTATATTATGTTTGCTTGACAAATTGGCGACTGATTCCGGTTACCTCCCTCAATGGGATAGCTTCAGCCCACCGAGAGAAATAATCTGTGGCTGCCAGTATGAACTTGTGGCCTTGAGATGAGGGTGGGAATGGTCCCACAATATCCATACCCCATTCGGCAAATGGCCATGTTGGCGCAGTGGGATGTAATACATTTGGTGATTTCCTCGGTATAGGGCCAAATGCTTGACATTGATGACATGTACGGGCATATTGGATGCAATCTGCGTACATGGTAGGCCAGTAGAAGCCTTTTAGCTTGATATTGATTTTCATCTTTTCTCCTGCTTGGTGTGCACCACACAGCCCGGAGTGAACTTCTTTCATGATGATTTTAGCTTCATCAAGGGATAAGCATCTGAGGAGGACTGGTCCTTTCTTTTCATGGACCAGTTTATATAGTTGATCTGCTATTATTTGATATGATGTGGCCCTGCGTAAGAGCTGAATTCTTTGTGCTCGATCAGGAGGCAGCCAACCTCCCTTGATTTTGATAATCGGCTCGCGCCAATCCTCAGATTCATTTGTTGTATCTTGCTCTATAGCATATACTTCTTCGATTGTAACATTAGACTCAGTGTCGAGGATACTCGGCATGAGCCTTCTGTGACGGACACTTATGTCCAATTCCCCTTCAGGAGGCAATTTTATAGCAGAGGCCAATTTGGCTAAGCATCAGCCTGAGAATTTTCACTTCTCGGCACATGAGATATGTCGAAGAAGTTGAATTTTTCTTTGAGCTTCATGACCATAGTATAGTATGGAAGCAATTGTGGTTTACGGACTTCATACTGGCCCAATATTTGTCGAATGACCAGCTGTGAATCACCATAAACTTGTATCCTTTGATTCCCATTTCGAGAGCCAACGGAGCCCAATAATTAGAGCTTCATATTCGGCTTCATTATTTGTGAGTGGCTTCATAAGAGCACAGAGTTATATAAGATTCCTCCATATGGAGTGACTAAGACGATCCCTGCTCCAGTAGAGACGGTGGTAGAACCATCAGTATAATGAAGAGTCGGGAAGCTCCATCGAAATATAATTCCCAAGAGGGTAGCTCAATGTGGCAACCTCTTCGAGAATTGAATTTTCACTTGCAAGAGTAAGAGTTTTTCTTCTGGGAGATTATAGATAAAGGGGAATCTTCCGGCACTGGATGTGCGGCCAAAAATCGGCCAAGCCTTGCCCTTTGATTGCCCTTTGTGGGATGTATGTGATATCAAATTCCATGAGGAGCAGAGCCCATTTCGCGAGCCTTCTGACAATATGGGTTGTCTAGCAGATATTTGATTGGATCATACTTGGAGATGAGTTTAATTTCATGAGCCAGCAGATAATGCCTCAATTTCTTTGCAGCAAATACCAGTGCTAGGCATACTTTTTCCATTGGAGCATATCGGAGTTCCGGACCGATTAGCTTTCTGCTAAGATATATAAGCTTGCTCTTTATCATCTTCATTTGTTTGTGCCAGTAAGCTCCAGAGAAGCATCCATAGCTGCAATATAGAGTATAAGAGGCTTTCCAATAACTGGTGCCCCCAACACCGGTGGAGTGAGAAGATACTCTTTGATTTGTTGAAAAGCATCCTGACATTCTTGGTCCCAGATGAAGGGAGCATTCTTCTTCATTAATTTGCCGAACGGCATGCATCTCCTGAAAGATTGGATATGAATCGCCTGATATAGGCTAATCTCCCTTGAAGTGACCTTAGCTCTGTCAAATTTGAGGAGGGGGTAATTGCTGAATCGCTTGATTTTGTCGGGGTCTATTTCTATCCCCGGTATTTGACGATGAAGCCTAGGAACTTGCCACTTGAAACCCCGAATGCACATTTCATAGGGTTCATCTTGAGTTTGAATTGACGAAGCCTTTCAAAAACACGGCGAAGATCATATAGATGATCCTCCCGTTTTTTGGTTTTGACGACTAAGTCATCAACATAGCATTCAACCACATCATGGATCATTTCATTAATATTTTGGTCTGGCTCTTTGATATGTAGCTCCTACATTCTTCAAGCCAAATGGCATCCTTTGTAGTTGAAGATACCTTTGGGTGATCTGAATGCAGTATGATCTTTATCTTTGATTGCCATCCGGACTTGATTGTAGCCAGAAGACCCGTCCATAAATGACAAGGCTTCATAGCCGGTGGTCATATCCACCATTGTTTCAGTGATTGGAACTGGGAAATCATCCTTGGGACATGCTTTATTCAAGTCCCTATAAACGATACATATCCGGATTTGACCATTCTTTTTCTTCACAGGGACAATATTGGCGAGCCATATTGGATATATGCATGGCTCGATGAAGTCTACTTCAGAAAGCTTATCGACTCAGTATTTACTTTCGATTCTAGTTCATGCCGCATACGCCTTTGAGCTTGTTTGACAGGCTTGGCCGTGTGCAGTATAGATAATCATGCTCAGAACTGATGGCTCCAGTCCCGGTATTTCTTTATAATTCCAAGCAAAACAATCTTGGAATTCCAGCAGAGAGTTTGATAAGATTGCCTTTCTCGTTCATCAAGAATGGCACTGATAAAGATTGGTCGGGATCTTGTTGACCCCGAGATTGAGTTCAATTAATTCATCAATAGTGGCTTGTCCACCATCTTCAATTTCTTGGGGAGGGAGCTTTGCAGATCTATGAAATCTTCTTCGTCATCGGATTGGTGACGTAAACTCATAGAGATTCCTATCTTCAGAATTTGTGGATGAAGATTGCTTGCAGAATTCTTTGGTAGCTCTTCATTTGATAATCATTTGATAGAACTGAAGTAATATCTTGAGAGTTGGAGTTGGAACACTCCTGATATTCTTTGTGCTGCAGACCCTGATGATGATCCAACAACATTGACTGTATAGGAGGATTTGGTATCATAACCTAATCCTCTGGTATCTTTCCCAGAGAATGGAGATTGCCCCCGGACTCGAGAAGGTTCCCATAGTTGCTTGAAGAAATTTCTTCGGGAAACATCTTGCACTGAGGGATTTCTGCTTTTTGCACATTCCTTAATCTTTTCCGGCATATCAGCATTTCTTGTATTGACTCTACTGGTTATTGGACCTGTCTTCCCAACCGAAATCATCCCCTGTATAAGTTTGAAGGATCAATTCCCCTTGTAGAAGAGGATTGGCTTGGTCACCTTTTGCCTTCTTTCTTCTTTCTTTCTTGATAAGTGACGACGAAAGTTTTTAATCGCCGAAACACCTTGTTCTTGTTTTTTCTCGGAGAACAGATTTGCATGCAGTTGGATGGCAAAAGGGAATGCTCCCACTGATGATTGACCTATGTGGTCAGCTTCATAATTGATGCTCCACCGCTCTGGGCGGGTGCTTTGCTTTGAGAAGTATTTACAGGTAACTTGGCGAAGCTTTTGTTTACAACAAAAAGCTCGCCAGTTCATTGTCTTCATTTAAGGACTCAATTTGCTTACTCTTCCTTTAGAGAGGGAGGAGGGTTGAAGATTTGGTCCTCCAAGATATAAAGGGCATCAGTCAGGTGCATTCATCTTCCCGAAACGGGGCTTGATCAGCAAGACTGTATGCTGCTTCCTTCTTTGCATATTTAATGCATTGATGGAGAGTTGATGGGATGACCAATTTTCATGTAGCCAGGGTCTCCCAAGCAAGACTCTATATGATGTATTGGCTCAATAATGAAGAAGGTCACCCTGGTGACAAAATCCCCCAGAGTCAAGTTGACGTGACCTTTCCGATGGCTTTTTCTGAATTCTGATTGAATCCTGTGATCTTCACATCCTTCACCCTTGCATATAGGGCATAAGATATAGAGATTGAAAGGTCTTGTAGGCATTAGATGATGGATGCCCTGGATCAATCAAGATCCGATTATTGAATGTTGGTGATCTTTCCCTTCATATAAGAGGCGATTGTGATATGGGGAAGATAATAGCAAATCTTCATCAGTGAAGGTGACATTTGCCGCCAGTTGCTTCACATGCTGCGCTTGGAAAATTGTCATATGGGCTTCATAAATTTTGGTTCCTGGAGTATTTTGACGAGAGTTCTTCAAGTCTTGCTCCAAGCAATCGCTTCCAGACAGTAATGTTGACGGGAAGTGATTTTAATTGCTGAAGGAATTCTGTCGTCAGCCTCAGAGCGTATCTGGTCCAAGTGGGAGGATTCCCTTGATGAGGACCCAGAAAGCTCTTTGATTTGACGGGCTTCTTTTGAGAGATAGGAGCCAAAATAGCTTCTCATTGGGAAGAGGAGGAACATTGTCTGGCTCATTTGATGAAGCATATGGACTTGAGTTTTTATCTTCAGACTGAGAAGCCTTGTCGGGCAGTCCCCCTTCTTCATCTGAAGGATCAAATATGTAGGAATCCGCCCGGATTTGAGGTTCGGGCAGAGGCCTTGCTTCTTCGCCATGAAAGAGTATGATCTTATCTGGATGCTTGGTAGTGGAAGATGCGGCTTTTTGATGCCTGCCACGACCCTTCTTAGGATGACGATTTGAATTACCTGGAGGTCGACGCTGGTATACAAGCGTCGTTGGTTTATCTCCGCTTGTGCAGTGATATTGCTTGTGGGAGTTTGTAATTCCTTTGGAGGAGGAATGAACACCATGTAGCAATGGAAAGAGCTGAACATAGAGTCCACTGTTCCATGGTGATTTCTTCATCTCCATTGAAGAGACTCAGATTCGGCGAAGGAGGGAGGTCACCCTCTTGGAGTGCTTCATGCTGAACTTGCAATAACCAATTCCGAAGCCGCCTCTTTCGCTCGATCTCTTCCCAAGGGATATATTGGTCGAGCGTTGGTTTATCAGAGGGCTCGGAGACTTCATATTCTTCCAGCTCATTAATCAACAACTGGAGTCTTTGGACAGCCGTCGGCTGCTGAGGAGCTTCTGCTGCCATAGCATCCTCCATTTGTTTCTTCATTTTTCTTTTTTCATTTCTTTTTCTATTTTTCTCTCTATTTTTCATTTGTAGAGCCTCTAATGAATTCATCACTTCTTGCTCTGAAGATGGTTCAGGAATATTTTTTCTGCTAGAATGACCTTTGACGATAGATTTGCCGCGTCTTCTAGAATTTCTTGACTTTCGAGGGCCAACAGTGACCCATTCAGCTTCTGAGGTTTGTGCCTGAAAGGTTGAATTGATTGCTGCTTCAACAACTTCAGGAGGGAGTTGGTAGTAATCATCTACGAACTCCTCAGCTTGCTGCGAGATTGGTTTCACGGCAGCTTCTTCTGATATTCCGTTTCTATATTGAAACAGGCCAACTCTGAATTGCTCAACATCAGCCTTGCTTCTATGTCGTCCATAGCCCAATTGATGATGATAATATTCACATACATCTTGATATTGTGCTTGGAACTCTGGACTTGGATCATATATTTGTGATGAGGGGGTGTTGAACCCGAAAAAAATCGGGGCTTAAACAAACCCGGGCGACAATAAGCCCTGGGGGACCAGGGACAAACCCCCGGTCTCCCCGCTCGGACATCAGAAACAGACAAGTCCGAGTACTCGCGCCAAACCGGGGTGACCCGCGAAGCGAGAAACCCGAAAAGTCTTCGTCGGCGAAGAGCACGTACTCCGGGCGTCAGAAAATCCACGTTCGGAGCGGAGTTCGAAGTCGCGCCGAAGCCGAAGAGTCCCGAGAAGTTGGATGCACGTGTCCTCAAAAACGAGGACAAACGCACGTGAGACGGCCGAGGAAGCATGAGCGGTGCACGTGTGCACGTACGCGGCACGGCCGTCAACCAACAAACCAAGGGAGGCCCACAGAGCTCTCTCCCAAGTCTTCTCCCGGACAGTGCGGAGAAAATGACGGGAGGCCCCACTATATAGGTGGACCAAGAAGGAGGCCCCAAGGGGGGGTGCCGCCGGTCAGCCACCCCGCGCCAGCAGGGGGGCCGCCGGTCAGCCCCCGCCCCAGCAGGGGGGGGCCGCCGGTTCGCCCCCCGCGCCAGCAGGGGGGGGGCCGCCGGTCAGCCCCCGCCCAGCAGGGGGCGCCGGTTCGGCCCCCGCCAGCGCAGGGGGGGGGCCGCCGGTTCGCCCCCCCGCGCCAGCAGGGGGGGCCGCCGGTCAGCCCCCGCGGGCTCCGGTTCGGCCCCGCCAGTGCAGGGGGCGCCGGTTCCCCCCCCGCCAGCGCAGGGGGGGGGCCGCCGGTTCGGCCCCGCGCCAGCTGAGAGGGCCGCCGGTCAGGCCCCTGACTGGCGGCCCCCCCCCCTCCGCCAGTCTGCCCGTCTCCAGCACCCTCGCCGGTTCGCGCCCAGCCTCGGCGCTCGCGCCCGTCCTCGACGCTCGTGCCCGCGAGGCCTCCGCCGGGGAGGGTACCCCCGCCGGTATGCCCCCCACGAATCCTATAAATAGGGGGGCATACCCCATTTACAAAACACGCCGTTCGGCCTAAACACACCATCTCCGGCCCAAGCTCCCAAGTCTGCCCGAGCGTGATCCGTGCGTGAGCTTAAATAGGCCGCACGTGCTGAAGAGCAATCTTTGGCGCCCGTTGGTGTTCCGTCCACAGCGTTCGGGCTGCATTGCGCCACGTCCGCAGGAAGACGCCACAGGTTGTCACACGACTCTCGGTGATTGCACTTAAGTCCTCCGGTGTCATAAAACGGCACACGTCGAGGCATATTTAAGTCCTCCGGTGTCATAAAACGACATCCGTCGAGGCATATATTTAAGTCCTCGGTGTCATAAAACGACACACGTCGAGGCCCATGTGTTTTAAGTCCTCCGGTGTCATAAAACGACACACGTCGCCCCCAGCCCCACCCCACCCCCCCCCCCACCCCTGTAAGTGCTGTCCCTCGCCGACGCCACCGCCGGAGCTCCGAGGAGGGTCGCCGCCGGCCAGCGCCGCTGCTGCTTGCTTCTTCCTCTCTCTCTGTTCTCTTCTCTCTCTTCCTTCAGGTGAGTTTTTTTTTTAAATTTTTTAAAAAATCTGAAAAAATAGGAAATGTTAAATATGCTATAGATCTATAGATAAATAGCATTGATAACATGTTTATGACCCTCATTCTCCAAAATCCCCAAATTGAACCCTAATTAGGGTTTAAAAATTAGGGATTTTGTGTCTATGAATGAAACTAATGTGCAATTGAGTGTCTAATAGAATTATTTTAGTTGATTAGAGTTTGTTGGTAGACTCAATTGCATTACATGGTCTATTTTTCCCCAAAATCCCCAAATGACTCTAATTAGGGTTTAAAAATTAGGGATTTTAGGTCATTAATATAATTAATGTGCAATTGAGTGTCCAATGTAGTCATTTGAGTTGATTAGAGTTTTTATGTAGATTCAATTACATTGCATGACCCCTTTTTCCCAAAATTTCCAAATTAAACCCTAATTAGGGTTTAAAAATTAGGGATTTTGGGTCATTAATATAATTAATGTGCAGTGAGAGTGTCCAATGTAGTCATTTGAGTTGATTAGAGTTTTTTTGTAGATTCAATTACATTGCATGACCCTTTTTTCCCAAAATTTCCAAATTGAACCCTAATTAGGGTTTAAAAATTAGGGATTTTGTGTAATTAACGTGCAATTCAATTGCATTCTTACACAGGAATATGGCACATCAAGAACATGAAGAGCAAGAGGTGGAGCAGGCCATTGATCCTAGTTGGGCTCATGGTACTCTCCTTGATGCAAGACAGAAAAAAGTGAAATGTAATTGGTGTTCAAAGGAGATGTTTGGAGGCATATATCGCCTTAAACAACATCTTGCTGGGATTGCTGGAAATGTATCAAAATGCCCATCTTGTCCACTTGAAGTTAGGAATGAAATAAAGCATATATGAAGGGGAAAAAAATTGAGAAATTATTGACAACCCAACAGCAACAACAACTTCAAGATGAGATTTCTGGGCGACAGATTCGTAGAGATTATACTTTACCAATCAATGTGGATGATGATGATGATCTTGATCCTGAGTTCACTGCAGCTGCACGTGCTAGTCATTGTTCTTATGCGGAGGAAGATGACAGACGAAGGGGCTTGGGGACATCGGGGCCACACTTGTCTAGAGATGACTCTATGAGATCTCTTCCTAAGAGTACATCAGTTCTTAGGGCTGCCGGTGCATTAGGGTGTGGAGGTAGATTTCATATGTTCATGCTCCTACACAGGGTCCTATGGATACATATTTGTATAGATCAAGATCTGTAAAGCAACCAGGAATCAAGCAGGCATTGAAAGGGGTGAAAGCCAATGCAAAGGCAGCAAAAGGAGAAAACAAAGGCATTATGAAATGGTTTTTACATGCAGATGTGCCGGCACATACGGCAGAGAGCCCATATTTCCAGAGTATGTTGGATGCAATTGCGGAAGCTGGGCCTGGTCTTAAGGCTCCTACACGGAAGTACATTTATGATGTTGGGCTTGATGAGGAGTATGATGAGTTGAAAGGATGGTGAATAGCTTCCAAAATGTATGGAAAGAACGTGGTTGCACCATTATGTGTGATGGTTGGACAGGGACCACAAGGAAATCATGATTAATTTTCTAGTGTATTACTGTGAGTCTATTTTTCTTAAATCTGTCGATGCATCTAACAAGATCAAGAATGCAGATTATTGTTTAGACTAATGGATGAAGTTGTGGAGGAAGTGGGTGAAGAAAATGTTGTACAGGTTGTGACTGACAATGAAACGAGCTACAACGTTGCTGGTAGATGTTGATGGAAAAGAGAGCACATCTCTATTGGGTTCCTTGTGCATCACATTGTATTGATTTGATGATGGAGGACATAGGCAAAGATGTACATATTCATGGCCTCATCGATGATGCTCAGATGATAACTTCATTTATTTATAGTCACAAAAGGATTTGAATATGATGAGGGAATACACAGATGGGAGAGATCTTCTTCGTGCTGGTCCCACTCGATTTGCATCAAATTTTATTTCTTTGGAGAGCCTCATGAAATATAGGCATCAATTGGGCCAATTGATTAATTCTGAGGAATTTTTGCAACATGTAAACACTCTACGACCTGATAGTAAAGATGTTGCTCTCCAAGTCCAAGATATGATTAGCAATGCACAATTTTAGGAGAAGATTTCCTACTACCTCAAAGTAATAGAGCCTCTGGTACTTATCCTTAGAATGGTTGATGGTGATGACAAAAATGATATGGGGTATTTGTACGAGGTAATGGACAAAGCAAAGGAAAATTTGAGGGAAAGGAATCCCAAAGCATATAGAAAATGGTGGGCCATCATAGACAAGAGATGGGAGATGACTCTCCACCATGATCTTCATGCTGCAAGTAATTTATTTAATCTAATTAATTGCTGAATTTTTATGATACCATGCTGAAAATGTTTATCATATGCAGGGTAATTTTTCAACCCTAGAATTCAATACAAAGATAATGTGCACAATGACGGAGAAGTGATGAGAGGCACCATGAATGTCATCACTCGCCTTGCAAGGACAATGAATGAGAGATTAGATGCAATGGCAGAGATAGGACAGAATGTTTTCTTTTGCATATGTATGCATGTTTCATTTCACATATGTTATATCTTCCATTTTGTAGGTGGAGAGATATAAGATGAAACTTGGGATATATAGAGGATATGACATGAGATGTGCAGCTCAAAGACTCACTCTAGGTTATTTTACATGCTTGGGTGTTTCCTTAAAATCGTAAATTTAGGAATTCACCATTATAAAATATTAATGTTCACTCCTTTTATTGCAACAGCTGAATGGTGGATTCAAGTCAATTATCAGCAAGCTGGGACAAATCCTTTAACGTATGTTGCAGTGAGGGTCTTAAGTCAAACCACTTCTTCTAGCCCATGTGAAAGAAATTGGAGTACAGTCAGCCTAATTCACACAAAAATCCGCAATAGGCTGGGTGTGGATAGGCTAGAGAAGCTGGTTTATTGTCACTATAATATGCGTTTAAGGGTGAAACAAAAAGAAGAGAGGCAAAAGATAGAAAGGCAGAGATTCATGCAGCTAGCTGGTAGACCATTTGAGGAGGTAGTTCCTGAGATAGATGTGGATGAGTTGCTAAATGAAGAACACCCTTTACATGCTTGGGTGGAGACGAGAGCTGAGGGAGACATACCTGACTTTCATCCTGATGATCGCCTGGTTCAGGCATGTGAAGAAGATATTTTATTAGAAGAACATGTACCTGAGAGAGGTGAAAGGCCCGAATTAAGAAGATCTGCCACTATACAGAATACTAGAATTTCTTCATCTCAGCCAGAATTCAGAAGATCTACCTCTCAATTGGAGCCTAAAAGAAAGAAAGACAAAGGCAAGAAAAAGACAAAGTCCAACAAAGAAAGAAGAACAGAAGAACTAAGAAGAAAATCACAAGAAGGTGCAGAGGACTCTCCTGAGGCAGGGACACATATTGGGGAGCCATTTTCTGAGACTCCACCTCTACCAGCTCACTTGACTAGATTATATGAGACAGAGAAAAAACATTATCAACGTCGAAAAAAGATGATTAAGAAAAGAAAAGGAAAAAACAGTGGGGAGTGATGAGTCCACTCAATCACCTGATGATGGTGATGATGGTGCTGCTGCAGGTACTGGAGCCACAGAAGGTTATGGGCTTGGGGGTATCCTCTCAGGATATGAGGATTATTCAACACCACCCCAACAACAACAAGGAAGCTAAGGGGAAGCACAACAGCAACATGGGGGATATGAAGGCCAACAAAGGCAAGCAGGGCATGATTGGGATATGGGCCTTCTTATCCACCCTTTTTAGTCCCTCAAAATTGCCATATTCAGATATCAGCTCTAGTAGTGGGACTAGTTATTTGGACAATATTCAAACTACTGGGTATGGTAGTTTCTTCCATGGTTCAAAAACTCGGCCGGATCGGGATCGGATCGGCCGAGTCGGCTCGGTTTTGGGCCTCCCGATCCGAGCCGGGGTAACCTAGCCGGTCTTTGCACGCGGATCGGACAGGCTCGGCTGGGCTCGGTCGGCTCGCCGAGCTCGGCCCGATCCGCCTCGGATCGGCCCGAGCCGGGCCGATCCGGTTCAACCTTGTCATGGGCTGAGTCCAGGCCAAACCCAGGCTGAGTTCAGGCCGAGTCCACTGCGATTTCAGGCCTTATTTACCTGAATATCATTTAAGTAAATGTTACTTAAGATATTACATGTAAATAAGAAAGTACCCCCCATTTGAATCCAATAAAAATATCAAAAAAATCATATCTCTTACCAATAAAAAGTCAACTCTCCCACCGAAGAAGAAAATCACAATTTCGTTGATTTTAGCGAAATGCTAACTTTCTAATCTCTCATAATTTAGTCTATCTAAAAATTTGATAATTCAAATAAACCATATGTAACACTAAAAATCTAAAGTCCGGTAAAAAAAGTCAAACGTGCATATGACTTCTCCAAGGGAGCCACTCTCCTACTGACAGCACTTAGTCTGCTTGAGACCTCTCAGGATTTGGTCAAACCTAAGTTATCATCATCTAAACTCATGAGATTTTCACTTTTTAATTAAAAAGAAATTAGAAAGTGACAATTCTCATGACTTTGAGTGATGATAGTTTAAGTTTGACCAAATCCTGAGAGGTCTCAAGCAAACTAAGTGCTGTCAGTAGGAGAGTGGCTCCCTTGGAGAAGTCATATGCACGTTTGACTTTTTTTACTGGACTTTGGATTTTTAGTGTTCCATATGGTTTATTTGAATTATCAAATTTTTAGATAGGCTAAATTATGAGAGATTAAAAAGTTAGCATTTCGCTAAAATCAACGAAATCACGATTTTCTTCTTCGGTGGGAGAGTTGACTTTTTATTGGTAAGAGATATGATTTTTTTGATATTTTTATTGGATTCAAATGGGGGGTACTTCCTTATTTACATGTAATATCTTAAGTAAATTAACATTTACTTAAATGATATTCAGGTAAATAAGGTCTGAAATCGCAGTGGACTCGGCCTGAACTCAGCCTGTATAAGATATACACCTGTATAATGGGCCGATCCAGCTACCCCTGGCTCAGCCGGGCTCGGCCCGGCTCGGCCGAGCCGGGGTCGGGATCGCCGGGTCGGATCGATTTTGGGCCGACCGATCCGATCCCGATCCCCGGGTTTTTGAACCTTGGTTTCTTCACTCCGGGACAATCAGGAGAAAGTTCAAGCCAACAAGCAACGACACCTCGAGGCATCCAAAAAGGATTCCAAGACATTGCAAATTCTTTGTTTGGCTTTGGATATACCCAGTATGGAGAACATGAGTATGTGCCACCTGTTCAGTCTCATGAGGTAGAGGACGAGGCTTCAAAAATGTCAAATTGAGAAGGTATTTTTATTTATTTCATGTTATCAACTTGTACATATATCTATTTTTCAATGTATGAACATAATCATTATGTCTTTAATCATTGTTATTGTTCTTTATGATACATGAATATGATAAGATTGAATTTCGTTGTGTTTGTATTCAATGATATTGTATGTGTCTTCATAATTTTCTGCAATTTTTACTGATTTTTCAGAATTTTTCCTGATTTTTTCCAATTTTTTAAATCTGGCCGATCCAGGATCGGCCAGACTCCATTGGAGTCGGGCAGATCCACAGATCTGACCCGACTCGGGTCGGGATCGGTTGGGTCCGACCCAGCCACCCGACCCGACTCTGCCATCCATGGTCCGGAAAGTTTACAGATGACAAATTCAAGCTAAACCTTGTATGTCAAATTGTCAATCACCAATAATATATTTTAAAAGGTGGCCAAAAAAACATTTAAACTCATGGCATTTACAAAATCATGAAATTAATCTAAGAATGAAAAAAATGAAATGTATTGAAATGTAATATGTAATATAAGAAAACAGGGGAAAAAACATACCAGGATTATTTGTCAAGTGGCTCAAAACACCAAACTCCAAAGTCAAAGTACCACCACCAGCAGTTGATGTTATCTAATAAAAAATGGAAGGATAAAACTAGGAATAAAAGAGATACCAAAAAACAGAAAAGATAATGAAAAGTTGAAGATAGCACATCTAGCAGAAGATACATACTATGTAGACAAGCAAAAGATACAATTTCCTTTTTATTCTTTATAAGACCAAGGACAAAAAAGGAAAAAGAAACTTGATTCTGCATGTATCCAATAAATTTAAGCAATTACTTCTCATCCAAATAATAAATGGTTGAAGTGATGACCAGGATAAGACAAATCAAGGAGGGACACTTCCCTGACCAGAATGAGAACAAAAGAGACCAGACATTTTTTACATGCCTCACGGATAAAGGTTAAAGGGCAAGGGATGTTGGCATGTTGCCACCTTCTAATGCCTAAAATAGAAAGGGCAAATAAGTTTATTGGCAAAGAGTCATTTCAAAGATTAACTTGCAGGAGCAAAAAAGAATCTTTTGAATATGGGAGGAGATTCTGGTCCAAGCCAATTTGGTGGATAATGCATTCGGTTCATATTTCAAAAAATGAGTCTATATAGCTGAGGAAATATTTCTTGTGGCTTCTGTCTGGGACAGCCAATGCCCAATGGTGCATGAAAATATATCGTAGTTTACTGATGTAGACCTACTCTCCTTGACTTGCATGATTCTGAACAATTTTCAGAATTTTGAAGCCTTAAGTGACAGATACCATACCATAAACTATGAGTCCACTCAACACATTATAAATAATTAAGATTTTTAAAAAGACTTGTTTGAATCATTATGTCTCAGTCCAAGTCTCTATGATTCAGATCAAGTTGGATAGAAAGACATTAGCTATCAGGCTTCTGATATGGTACCCAGCACTGATTTTTTTTCCCCAAAAGGTGGAGTTCACTACCATTTTCCAATGTTTACCAAGTAAAACAGAGGTAGAACAACCAGGAAGAAGAGAGGAAAGATTCCTCTTCCTCAGACATTAACTACATTCCTTTAAAACAGGGGAATTCTCTTGTCGACCAGTCCACCAGTGCTCTAAGAATGTGTCCACTGCAACTACATAAGAGACTGCACATAAATCTTGTTTCCCTGAAAAGATATTATCATTGCTTTCTTTCCATGTGCTCCAAAAGACTGCTGCTGGAATATCTTAGAAATATGGGATATCACCTGATATTGAACACTGTGAAATAAAGATTTTGCAATAGTACTGGTGTATCCAGTGCTTCATCTATTATCCTTTTTCTAAAAAAATCTATATCCTTTTCTTTCCTCATGACTATTTTCTATTTATTTTTCATGGAGTAGTCTTCTTCCATTGGACAGAAAATGAAAGAGTGAAGTGACAACAATTTGTTGAAAAGACCAACTTTTTTAGTTTTATTTCTCTGACTACAAACCTTGCATGATCAGGTTGCTTCTATTTGCCCCCATTTTAAATGGATAGTTTCATAGTACCACATCTTACACAACTAAGTTGGACATTTCTTAATAATTTCCACCTCTTCAATATTGGTGATGACTGTCGGAACACGGAACACGCGGGGGAGATTTAGCATATGTATGTACTTACGACTTTCTTCTCTTTTTTTTATATGTATGGGCGTGCCAGACTGTTTTGAGAAAACAGACAAAATTAAACATTTTATGAGATGCATAGGATTAGATGCCCTGAACACTCAAATATTTATGGAAATATTTATGGAAGTATTATGTATACATTTCGCGTGCGTCCGTTTTACCAGGCGATTAGGGTAATCATGTACTAGGGTCGTCGACGCCAACACTCTGGCACAACTCAGGCAACAAAAGACCTGCCCAAGCACTCAGATAATGGGTCGCCAGAGAAACGCATCTGTCACGAGGAGAAGGACTGGCTGTCAAGTCTCCCAAGCCGTGAAAGATGTTGGCCAAAGCTGTGAGGGCCAGTGCCAACTGTACGCCGTCGGCAAGAAGACATGCCGGGTATATAAGCTCCGGCCTAACCAGCCCCTCCTCCCCGAACGGGAAGACAAATGTGTCCAGCCAATAAACAAGATAGGCTGCCAAGTAAGTCCTGTCTGGAAGACGCCTCGGGTTCCAGCCTTCGTCCTGAGGTGCGCACAAGTACCTGTGGTTGTCCTCAAAATCCACGAACAACTGCATATAGTCGGCTGGGTCACGGGTATCTGAAGCAAACCCATCGCAGAAACAGTAGGGGCCATTGTAGAAAAAATGGACCCAAGCATGGAAGCTCACCCGCACGTTCCCCTGGGAAGACTTGGGGCATTGCTCTCTGCCGCACCTAGCTAAATCTTGCCAGACCTTCATCAAGTACCTGAAGCTGTATGGCATGATGTAAGAGCCCATCCCAGAAGAGCAGTCACGATGGAGGTCGTCCAGACACGCCTCCTCGTAAAAATGGCCAGAGATAGGAAGGCCGGAAACCCTGTGGAAAGCCCACAGGTCAAAAGAAGTCTCCCCCTCAGCAGTACCGAAGGTATTGAACCTCTGGTTGAATCTCTCCGCCAGAGCCTACAGTAGCCCTGAATGGCACGGGTAACTGTAAAGAGCGGCCATGACTGCATGACAAAGGCCAACCAGGTCCAGCATCTCGTGGTAGTGGTGCAAAACTCCCATCAGCCACTCGGTTGCACCGAAGCGGAAACGGTGAGACGAAACCACAGACCACCTGTCGTACCAACTAACAGCATCCCCGCTCATGATCCGGTCAAAGAAACAGTGTCGGTCATAGCCTTCCGGTGCAAACGGATGGCCAGAAGGCAGTAAAGTATGCCCGACAAAAGATGCTTCGGTTTTATGTTGTCCGTGGACCTTAAAATGGCGCCCGGTCTTCCGGTTAAATTGAAGTACGAGGGAGAACATGTCTCTGTTCAAAGTACAAGCACGGAAAAAATCCGACAGCACAAGGTCTATAGACCGAGTACGAAGAACAAGTACAAAGAACTGGCTCGAGGAAGAACTCCGAAGCTTGGAAAGGCAGTCTTCAGTCGGGTAAAACTCCGAGAAAGGAAAGAAACTCCAGCACCTCCGGCAGGAACAACTCTTGTAAATGGGGTGTGGGGGGGTATTTATAGAAGATCCCCTCCCCTCCCCCTCTCTCCATCGGTTAGGAGACCCCTAACCGATGGTGACCTCAAAATGAGGTCACCATCGGTTAAGGGGTTTCCCCTTAACCGATGGTGAATCACCATTGGTTGAGAACCCCAACCGATGGTGACCTCATCCTTGATGTCACCATCGGTTAAGGGGAGATCTCCCCTAACCGATGGTGACCTCATCATGAGGTCACCACCGGTTAGGGGACCCCTAACCGATGGTGACCTCATCATTGAGGTCACCATCAGTTAAGGGGTGCTCTCCCCTTTAACCGATGGTGATTCACCATCGGTTAGGGGAGCCCTAACCGATGGTGACCTCACTTGAGGTCACCATCGGTTAGCCCCAACCGATGGTGACATAACCCCATGTCACCATCGGTTGGGGGCTCCCTCCCCCAAATCGCATGTAAGGGGGCCTTCCCCCCTATAAAAAGACCTCATATTCCCCAAAGGAGGGAGGTCGGTTCCCCTCCCCAAGGTCCCGGCGAAGCCCTGTTGGAAAAAATCCAGAAAATAGAAAAGAGCATTTGCTCATTCCAAAAGTTCCCTCTCTTCTTGTTCCCAACCCCCTGCTTGGTGTGCGAAGGTACTAATCCCTTCTTTAGCCCGATAAGCCAGGCGCGGAGAGGAGAGTCGGCGCAAATCGTCATCGGCATTCCTTCTTCCCCCCCATCGAGCAAGACTCTGTGGGGGAGATATTCTCCGGGGTTTAAATACCATCCATATCGAGCAAGACTCTATGGATATACGGTATTTAAATACCCTTGTTCTCGTGCTCTAAATGCCTCCATATTGAGCAAGACTCTATGGGTATGCGCATTTAGATGCACATGTTCTCCCCGTCCATCGAGCAAGACTCTGGGATGGTGGATTTTGTGCTTATATGTATATGTTTTCTTAAGGAGACTCTGCCCAAGCGGGGATTCTGCCCAAGAACATATTCGTATATTCACAAATTTGTGTTCTTATATATATGTTTCTTAGAGGAAACTCTGCCCAAGCGGAGGTTCTGTCCAATAATATATATATAAAGATCACAAATTTGTAATTATACATATATGTTCCTTGAGGAGAACTCCGCCTAAGCAAAAATCTCTCTCCGGGGACGTATCCATATAACTACAAACCCGTGTTTATATGTATATGTTTCTTAGAGGAGACTCTGCCCAAGCGGAGGTTCTGCCCGAGAACATATTCGTATATTCACAAATTTGTTTTCTTATGTATATGTTTCTTAGAGGAAACTCTGCCCAAGCGTAGACTCTTCTAAGAATATATCCATAGAATTGCAAATTTGTGCTTATACGTGCATGTTTCTTAGGAGGGACTCTGCCCGGGCAGAAACTCCCTCTAAGTTCATATCCGTATAATCACAAATTCGTGTTTATATACATGTGTTTCTTAGTGGAGACTCTGCCCGAATGGAGTTTCCGCCCAAGGACATATTTATATAATCATAAATTTGCATTCATATGCATATACTTCTCGAAAGGGAGTCTGCGCAAGCAGAGGTACCTTTCACCGGATACTCTGCTTAAACAGAGACACCGCCGAGAATATATACATAAACTGCAAATTTGTGTTTATATGCGTATATGTTCCCTAGGGGAAATTCCCTTTAAACGGATATTTTGCCCGAGGACATATTTATATAATCATAAATTTGCATTCATATGCATATAATTCTCGAAAGGGATTCTGCGCGAGCAGAGGTACCTTTTACCGGATACTCTGTTCGAACAGAGATACCGCTTGAGAATATATTCATAAATTGCAAATTTGTGTTTATACACATATGTTCCTTAGGGTAAAATCCATTCAAGCAAAGGTTCTCCCGAGGATACGTGCATATAATCACACGCTCATATGAATATATCTCTATGAGGACACTCTGCCTAAGCTAAGACTTTGCCAAAATATATATCCACATGCTCATAAATATTGTGTTGATATACACACATCTAAAAAAAAGGGAGATAAGGACTGTGTTCAAGCCATCCAAATGGAAGCACATATACTCGTGAAAAAATTACATCCATGCGAACAGTTTCGGAAGAAACTGCAATTTGACAAAGACTTCCATGGAGATATATTCATATGTTCTCCAAAATCATATTCATACGAGCAAGAAATGAGGAGAAAAGAAATTCTGCCTCAGTCCGGACTTTTCCAAAAGGGATACTGTGAAAGAACCTCATATCAAAAATTGGTATAGTAATCCTTCTAATACGGAAGTGTTACTCCAGATCATAATACCCCCAAGTTCAGAATCAAATTTACGGGTATATATCCGTCCACAATGATAATCTTCATGTTTCACAAATAAAGTTTTCAATCAACCAAAATGTTCCTTTGTCAAAACAAAGGGAGAAAGAAGAAGAGAGACCTCAAATAGGTTCACGGGTATATACTCGTTCTCTTCTCAAAATCATATTTTGGACTCCAAAAAGGCAATCATTTCAAAAAATGAAATACTCAAGCAAAAGCATTTCAAAGTAATAAAAGGGGAAAATATCATGATTAGGATTTTCTGAAAAAGTGCATATTGTCTCATCCTTGCTATGAATGGTATTCGGGTTAAAACTGGTGTTAATAATATCAAGAGCTTTTAACTCGATGTAAATGTAACATCGATTCCGATCGATGGAGACAGAGGTCCAGCACATGCTATCCTAATTGTCTGATGAGTATAGACACAGGACTCAAGGAGTTCAGATTAAAAAACGGCACACCCGTCCGTTCCTCGGACATCATACCCGTCCGTTCCTCGGACATCATACCCGTCCGTTCCTCGGACACCACGCCCGTCCGTTCCACGGACACCAAAATTCTTCCTCCACATTGCGCGGACTCTTTCTTCTGTCTGTTAGACAGGCTGGCACGCCCCGTAATACAGAAAAATCAATGCATGCGAAATGAATGGAATACATAAATGAATGAAATGAAATGAATGAACCAAAATTGATGATTGATAAAAAAATCCCGTGTCAACAGCGGCAAACCCGCCCGGAAAGCTACAAGGGTTCGGGAATAAACCCCGACCTTCCCCACTCGAGCACTTGAGATAAACGGGCTCGAGATCGTATTCCAAGTCGGAACGGTTCGGATTATGCATTCGAAATGCGACGTTCAAGAGTTCGTTAGGGCAGAACATATACCCCGACGGGCAAAAGTCAACGTCCGGAGAAGCGTCCAAGATCGTGCACGACGCACACGTGTTCAAGCGAGTCAAATGTCCCTCGTCTCCAAAAACGGGGACAAATGCACGTGGAACGGTCGAAAACGCACGTCAAATGCACGTCGAATGCACCCGGGCACGTGCGTGCACGTGCGCTACAGCCGCGAACAAACAACCCAAACCTCCAGAGCTCCTCCGCTGGTGGAAATAGCCAAAGGGGAGACCCCGGGGTCCACAGGCGCGAGGGCACCCGCGCCAGACCAGCGCGGGGCCACCCGCGCCGGACCAAGCGCGGGGCACCCGCGCCAGACCAGCGCGGGGGCACCCGCGTCGAACCAACGCGGGGCCACCCGCGCCAGGCCAGCGGATGGCCTGGCGGCCCTGGCCAGCGCGCGGGGCCCACCCAAGTGGTCTGGCGCCCCTGCTGGCCCGGCGGCCTTGGTGGTCTGGCACCCCTGGACCTTCACCTCCGCCGGACCACCCACCCGCGGCGGACCACTTGCCAAAACCCTATAAATAGAGGGGTAGCGCCTTCATTCCAGCGCACGCATTCTTGAGAGAAGTTTCTTCGCGACGCTCCCAGCGCTCCGCGAGAGTCCCCGGATCTCTTGGAGAAGTCCCACTCTCCCCGGCGTTTAAAGGAGACTCACATGAGCTCCTCGCGAAGCCTCTGTCTGTTCCACGTACGCCGGGCCACCCCGTGCTCCGTTCGTGCCAAGACGCCGCAGGTCATTATATAAGACCCGGTACTTTATGTATAAGTCCTCCGGTGTTTTAAAACGACACACGTCGAGGCAAATTGCGTAAACGCCCGATGGAGGTACAAAACCCCGTTGAGGACGTAAACGCGAATGACGTATTGTGTAAACGCCCAACGGAGGCACAAACACCCCGTTGCGAGTGTAAATGTAGATGACATGCCTTGTAAACGCCCGATGGAGGTACAAACACCCCGTTGAGGACGTAAACGCAAATGACGTATTGTGTAAATGCCCAACGGAGGCACAAACACCCCGTTGCAAGCGTAAATGTAAATGACACGTCTTGTAAACGCCTAATGGAGGCACAAACACCCCATTAAAGGCGTGAATGTAAATGTCATAAATGCACTTAAGCAAATTTGTGAAAATTTACTTGTGGTCTATTTCCTTTAAATTTCGGCATAAGGTCTTGTAACAAACGTATCGCATCGAAGGTATTCGAGTTTTTACTCGATGTAAATGAAACACCGACTCCGATCGGTGGGGAACGGTCCAGTACACGACCACTCCAATCGCTTGAAAATACCGACGCGCGCGGAAAAAAAAAAATGAAATGAAATATTTGAAGGCTCCAGGGTTTGCACCCAATGCACCTCACAAAATAAATCTCTTTGTCTGTTTCTTGCAAACAGTCTGGCACGCCCGAAAAGCAAAACAAAAGTCAAAGGCGCGCACGCGTTCCCGCATCTCGCGCCGAAACATAAAATTTGAAAAGAAAGATTCTGCGTTCCACAATCTGGCATGCCCGGTGGGACTATTCCTGCCTTCCATAAATACGTAAGAGGACCTTATGCCGATATAGGATATAAGATGACTGATATCCACACCGCAGGTACAAGAGGAGCTGAAGCCGGCATCAAAAGCCCGTCCTCACCTGCAACTTCAAGTCGACTCCATGGCCGCAGTCACCTACGGACCACAAGTCGTCGCCAGCCATGCCAAATGTGGCTACCTCACCATTCCGCTCGTGTTTGGTGACTTTCCTGTCGTGGTGGGATCCCCCTACTTCCTAGGGGTGGTCCCGCCGTCCAAGCTACTCCAAAGGCAGCGCCAAAAGCTACTGCGGCCAGGGGCACCAAGCCCCGCCTAAGTGAAGGCCGAGTTTTCTCGGTGAATACTATCTCCTGCGTCGCGGTCCCTAGAAAGCGGGGGCAGCGCCAGGGACGCAGGGGCACCAGGCCTCGAGCGATCGTCTCCAACTCCGGCAAGACTGTGCTCGTAGGAGACATTCGCGTCAGGCTCGACGGAGGCGAGCCGATCCTGCCATGGGACAGAAGCGTCCCCACAGTGGCGACCTCCAACAAGTTCGCTCCCCTCCAAGGGATGCGTCAAGAAAATCGGGACTCCCCAAAAGGAGCCCGACAGGGGCAGCCATCCAGCTCAACACCCCAACAGCCTCGCAAGATGAGGTAAATGTGGATCACCAAGCAAGAAGCCCGCCAAATCAAGCAAGCCAGAGCGGGCCAGCCCGCCGAAGACCCCAAGAGGGCAACGCCTGAACGAGAAAAAGCTCAGGAGCCCGAACCTCCTCGTCCTCGCGGACAGAAAAGGGGGGGCATCTACCGGAAGCCCAACTTCGTTTCCACCCAGGCAGAACCCACCCCAGGGGAGGAGACAAGTTGCACGGAAGCTCCCGCACCAAGAGTCTCAGTCTTCGAAAGGCTGAGCATCTCAGTCTTCAACAGGCTGGGAGCAGCACTTCGCCCTGGCGCACAAAAGGCCAAGAAGCGAAGGGTGCAGCGGACGTCCGAAGAAGGTGGAGGCATGAAGATCTTCACCTGCTATGCTTCCGGTAGGGACGTGGCTGGACCATCCGGCGCCCCCGCCGGCATGGCCAGGGTAGATGAAACCGGCCAGGAGGTCGAAGCTGTCATCCGGTATGCCCGGAATCCTACCAGAAGACCTCCCCAAGCTCAACAAGGCGATCAAGCTGGGCCCTCGAACCAGGGGCAAGTTCTTGAGCCTCCGCTTGAACATGACCAAAGACCCCTCCCAGGCCAAGTCCAGCAGGATCTCGAAGGAGGGGAAGAAGACGAAGTCGCAAGTCTCCACCGCGGGGAGCGATAACTCCCAGTCGACGGAGAACAAGCTGAAGTCTTCCTTATGCCGCCGACCAAAGCTGCCTTCCAGGCGATGACAGACGACGACAAGTACGCATTTATACAGCGCTGGCAAGCTGAAATGGCTAACCTCCTAATGGAGAGGGGACAGCATGCTAGGGCAAATGCGCCACGCCGCTAAGTGCCGATGGCAAACCAAAATGCTCGGAGAAGACATCAACAAGGCGACCTGCCCGATGTCAACCCGCATGCAGCCGCAGCCAACGATTATACCGTCGATCCGGCCCAGCAGGAGCGCAGGGGCATAAATTCCCAGGCCTCCGCTGCTGAAGATATTGTGGCCCAGCGACGGATGATCGAAAAGATCGTGGATGACCGCTTAGCTCAACGGGGCGAGGGAACTGCCACTGTGGATTTATATAGTGTGCCATATCTCGTCCACCATCAATTCAAAAAGTTGCCACTGGACTGCCCCAAGGCGCCAAAGTTGCAGAAGTTCGTTGGACAGGGCTCACCAAATGAGCACCTGGCCTATTATATAACGGCCATGGGAGAGTTAACGTTCGATGAATCCTACCTCCTCCGTTACTTCGCAACATCTCTTACGGGTACCGCCTTCCAGTGGTACAAAGGCTGAGGCCCCATTCCGTTGTCGATTGGGCTGATCTGCAAAAGAAGTTCATCGACCGCTTCCAGACGGCCGAAAGGAAAGTGTCGCTTGCAGAGCTGTGCTCCCTCAAGCAAAGGAAAGGGGAAACGGCACTCGACTTTATCAAGCGGTGGCGTGACTTCAGCATGAGGTGCGACAACCCCCGACGGAAGAAGATGACATAACCATCTGTCGGTGGGGCCTAGCAGCCGAAGTAAGTGAAAAGCTGCTGTGTACAAATATCAAGGGCTTCGACCAGCTCAACTCGGTTGTCGCGGAGATCGAAATGTTCTTCGCTGACAACCTGGTGCACGCTCCATCCAGAAACAAGCCGAACAAAGAGCGCGCCGCTGGCAAAGAGGTCAACGTTGTGGACTTCGCCCCGCAAAGTAAAGGGAAGAAAATCGCGGTCGTCAGCGCTCCAAGCAAGAAGGCGGAAGAAAGACCGCCTCCAACCTCATTGCCTCAGCGTATGAGCACGCCTTACTCCTTCAGAAAGGACCATACAAAGAAGCTCTTCAAGTTCTGCATGCAGAATGACTTGATCACACTCCCGGGACTAAAAAGGCCAAGCGAAGCAGATAAACTAAACGAGCCAAACTACTGTCTCTATCACCGCATGCTGGGGCACTCCATTGAGAACTGTTACGTCTTCAAGAACGAAGTACAGAAGCTGATCCAGAGTCGCCTCATCTCGATGCAAGACCACTTGGTTGACCCTCCACAGCCGCATGCTTGGGATCAATCAAAACAATCGGCCAATGTCATTCATGTCAACGTGCCAACCCTCGAGCCAGAAGACCCCGAGGCAAATCCTTGGGACGCTCAGTCCAGAAACGGGCTAGAAAATGATCATCCCTCGGCTTCGGGACACAGAACGTGGTCGGAGACAGTACAAAACCTTGAAAGACAGGTTCAATCGATGCGGCAAGGTCAGCGCCAAACGCTGACGTACCTGAGGAGCATGCAAGAAAGCCTGACTGCCCTCCAGCAAGGACTCCAGGTGCCCGCAACCATGTCTGCGCCCCGGACTCGTCCCCCGTGCGAAGGATGGATCTCGGAAGAGTCTTCAAACCCGTCCGATGATGAAATCGCCGGAAGATTATATTCTTTTCCACGCCACCGGACGCTGGCACTCTACCGTACCTACCTACGAGCAGGGCTATTAGGTTGCCAACCGCCAACAAGCATCCCGCCAAATTATTGCATATATCATCAAGACACGGGACATGATCTAGAGGACTGCTATGTCTTCAAAGACAAGGTTGAAGCATGGGTCAACCAAGGGGTCATCGACCTGGGCAACGCCCGCGTCGACCCGCCGCAGCCTCACATTCGCGAATGGACAGACCATTCAGCCGACGTTGTCACGCATACTGTCAACGTCATCGACCCGCCGGAGATCTATACCCCGGTGGCTTTCACCTTCTCGGATCCGGAGATGACAGAAGCTGGCTCCTCTGGCGAAGCCCCCACCTGGTGGTATCCAGGATGGCAAATCTCCCACCAGAGTCGCTTGGCAACCGGAAATATTGGGGAGATCTTCGAAAAGCTCCTGCAGCAAGGCACCGTGATGGCACATAAGCCGCCGCCGACATATACTGAAAGGGAGTTAAATCACCCCATGTACTGTCGGTATCATGCCATGTTGCTGCACCTACGGACAGATGCCCTGATGTCCAAGACTGGGTCGAGTCCCTCATACAAAGGGGAAAGATCGATCCGGAGGGCAATTCCATGGTCCTGATGAGAGCCAGGGGAGCAGCCCAGCGGGAGTTTGAGGAAAGTGACTACATGTACTTCAAGAACCTCAAAGCCCCGAAGTTGATGAACAGGGATGGCTCGTACCGCCGGTGCGGTCTACAGCCGACGTTGAAGGCCCTGCCGAAGAAGTCCAGTCGTAGCCGTCTCGACGAATGAAGGGGTCTCAACGACATCAAGCCGCCTCTCCTAGCGAACAAACCACAGAAGGCACGAGCCTGGGGCGGCACTTCGGGGACATATTCCTAGAAGAGGAGCCCATTTCAATATACAGTTAGGAGAAGCCGGAGACGATAGAAGCTGGCTCCTCCGACGAGGCCCCCGCCCTGTGGTACCCCGGGTGGCGAACCTCTCGTCAGAATCGTTTTACGACTACAAACATCGGGGAGATCTTCAAAAAGCTCCTGCAGCGAGGCTGCGTGATGGCACATAAGCCACCGCCGACATACACAGAAAGGGAGATAAATCACCCCATGTACTGCAAATACCACGCCATGCGGCTACACCCTACGGACAGGTGTCCGATTATCCGAGGCTAGATCAAATCCCTCATTCAGAAGGGAAAGATCAACTCGGAAGGCAATCCAATGGTCCAGCCCGAGACCAGGGAAGAAGCCCAACAACAACCTCCTCGGCGAAAGAAGGGGTCTCGACAACGTCAAGTCTCCCCTCCCCGTGGGCAAACGTCAAGAGATAGGAGCATGGGGCAGTGCTTCGAAAATCTATCTCCAAGTGAGGAGCCGAGCCCGGCACATAATCGAGAGGTTCGCTTCCGACTTGGGCGGCAAGATCAAGGCCGCAGGGGCAAGAAGCCGGTGATGGAGCCCACTGCCCAAGAGCCAAGCCCCTACTGGGCCGAATTCCAAGAATTGCCGCCCAAAATAATCGAGCAGGCGATTGATTCCACCTTCCAACACCAACAGGATGAAACCTGTTAGACCATGGTGGCCTCCAGAATGCGCCTCCCGCCGACGTTCCCTAAAAGGGAGGGTCGCATAGTCGCTTCGGTCGGGAGAATACTTCTCGATCCGCCGCACAAGCAAAGGATCTGTCGCCGCTTGAAAAGGCACAGGCAAAGAAACAAGAGAAGAACAGGCAGAAAAATATGAAATGACGCCTGAAGAAGCAAGCAGCAGCAATGACAGCCCCTCTGGAGCTGACTCCGCTCTAGAAGCTACAAAAGCTCATTGATGAATTGGAGGAATATATCCCCTCCAAGCCCACCTGGGGAGTCCCTTTGGACAAATACATCCCTTGGGAAGAGATGGAGCATAAAACGAGGCTCAAGAGCTGGCTCCATCAAATGCTACAAAGGGCTCAAGAAGGAGAAAAGTTGCTCGTGCCCGAAGAACTGGCCATCTTCTATAAAGAAGATGAAATCACTATCGAGAAGTTGGAGGAAATGCTGAAGGACTTATCGTGCAATATGGTGTCGATACCGCCGCCTGCGAGCTTGCAGTCGCCGGCTGACACGCCCCCTGTGGCAACATATCAATGCCGCAATCGAGGCAGAGGGAAGGGCCGTGGACGAGGAAAGAAGTTCATCTTGTCCCCCAGCGGGAAGCCCAGCTCGCCCGACCTCGGCAAAACTATCATCTTCCGGGGAGAAGAGCACCAGCCCGTCCTTGAAGTGGAAGTACGGGTGAACTCCTTCATCTTCGACCCTTCTGACGAGGAAGAAGAAGAGCAGGAAGAGATCACAAGCGAACTCCCCTGTCGAAGGACCGCCGAGCCGGCCGACCGACCCACTCCATCCAGAAGCGGCAAAGACGAAAGTCTCGCCCCTGAGGAGGGTCTCCTGGCCCCTTTGTTCGAAGAAAAGCCAGACGAACAGGCAGGGGCAAGGCAAAGCAACTAGCCCAGACAACCGCCGGAGTCTCTGACGGACATGGTCCCGCCATTAGATCAACTCTGTGCTCGGGCCGACCGCAAAATCATACAACACATGAAGCGATTCCCGACTAATGTCACCATATGGGACGCTATCGCCTGGAGCAAAGAGTTAAGAGCGGCTCTCATCAAAATACTGCAAGAACCCGAGGTCTACGAAGCTGATGTGACCGAACTCCAAGCTCAAGCCCTAGAAGCGCTGGCGGCGGAGGTGACATTCTCTGACAAAGATATGTTGTTACCTACGATGTACCACAATCGCCCATTATACATGCAAGGAAAAGTCAATGGACACGAGCTCAACCGAATCTTGGTTGACCCTGGGGCATCGATCAATATCATGCCCCTAAGACCTTCAAATCGATGTACTTCATGCCATATTTGCAAAGAGTAAATGATGTCAGAATCGCGGGTTCAACCAAAACTCCGAAAACGCCCTGGAAAAGGTGGAAGTACAGCTGGCCATGGACGGCCTTACCACCAAGGTTGTGTTCTACATCATCAATGCAAACACGTCCTATAAGGCCCTCCTGGGAAGACCCTGGCTGCATGAAAATCGGGTCATCCCCTCAACTCTCCACCAGTGTATAAAATATATCAAGGAAGGAGAGCAACATACAGTCTTTGCCGACCGAGCCCCTTTCCGCCCGAATGAATGTAATCTGGCGGACGCCCAGCTATACTTCAGCGAGCCTCCCGGCAGGTCAACAATCGCATCCAAGGGCAAGGGAAAGCAAGATGCCGATGCGGGTCAAGCAAAGCAAGATCAGGACGAGGAGGAGCTCTTCACGGTCAACAAAGACCTCCTCGAAGCCCACCGACTCGGTCGCCTCGTCGAGTCCCTCGAGCCGGGGACCATCTGCCCAGAAAGGCGGAAAATCAACTATGAAGCAAACGTCATCGGCGAGGTCATCGACCAAAGCATTTCCCTGCCGCCGGCATACATGCAGCTGCCCTTCCATAGGGAGGAGCATAGGGTGGAACGATTAAAAACGTTCATTGTCACCCATTACAGAAGTAACAGTCTCAAGAAAGGCGAGACACCGAAGCCGATCATCTTCTACAAAGGGGACCCGCTCCCATACGAGCCCCTCAAAGACGACTTCGGCTGCAGTCAAGTAACTCAAGTCGCCCTCGAGCCTGTCCAAGAAATGGACGACATGCCCGGGTGCATTAAGGAATTATGCCAAAAGCAAAAGATCGCGCAAATGCAAGATCCCTCTCGGCGAGAATACTTCCACCAGTTGTGGTACCCGAAGCAACTACGAGGGCAACCCCCCTATTGTGCAAAAGACACCCGGGGGTTGAGCTACAGTCAGGTGGCGGACTGCGAGGCCTACTACGCGGTTAACACCGTCGGGCTCGTCCCCTCGCCCGACCACTGCCCTTCCAACGAGCGGCCTCCTGCCTCCATGACAAAGTCGTAGGGAAATGAAACAGTGCCCGTCCTCACAAATGAGGCATCGCGCCAAGAAGCACCTCAAAATGAGGAACAACAATTTTGGCCAGTGACTGAAGAGAGCTTCAAATACTATGACATCCACGACGCCGACTCCGACGAAGAGAAAGATTTCGTCGAACTACAGCCGGCACCCCGCGAACTCGAAGATGGCGGGCAAGCTACTGTGGACGAGCTGGTCGAGCTTAATCTTGGGGAACCAGAAGAACCTCAGCCAATCTTTGTCAGCGCCCTCCTTAGCGAGGAAGAAAGACAGTCATACCGACAACTCCTGCTGGAGTTCAAATACTGTTTCGCATGGACATACAAAGAAATGCCAGGCCTAGACCCTTCTGTGGCTAAACACGAGTTGTCCATACTCCCCACAGCAAAGCCGATCAAGCAGGCCCAAAGGCGTATGCGCCACGAGCTAGAGCTGAAAGTAAATGCCGAGGTGGACAAACTCCTCAAAGTCGACTTCACCGAGCCTTGCATTTACCCAACGTGGCTGGCTAACATAGTGCCGGTAAAGAAGAAGAACGGCCAAGTCCGAATCTGTATTGATTACAAGGACTTGAATAAAGCCTGCCCAAAGGACGACTTCCCAGTCCCGATCACCGAGACGATGGTCGATATGACCACCGGGCATGAAGCATTATCCTTCATGGACGGGTCGTCGGGCTATAATCAAATCCGTATGGCTCCCAAAGATAAGGACCATACTGCATTCAGGTCCCCCAAAGGGATCTTCAACTACAAAAGGATGCCCTTCGGCCTGAAGAATGCTGGGGCCACCTATCAAAGGGCCATGACCAAGATTTTCGGCGAAATGCTCCACAGCTTGGTCGAGTGCTACGTTGATGACTTGGTCGTCAAGACCAAAAGGCGAGGAGACCATCTGGGCGATTTACGCCAGGTCTTCGAAAGACTTCGCCAACATCAACTGAAAATGAACCCAATGAAGTGCGTCTTCGGCGTTTCGAGCGGCAAATTCCTCGGCTTCATTGTCAAATATCGCGGGATAGAAATTGATCCCGTCAAAATCAAAGCCATCAGAGAACTGCCGCCACCAAGAATCCTGACGGAGCTGAAATCACTCCAAGGAAGGTTGGCCTACATAAGGCGGTTCATCTCCAATCTCTCGGGCAAATGCGCTCCCTTCAGCAAATTGATGAAGAAAGAAGCCCCATTCATATGGGACCAAGAGTGACAAGATACTTTTGAAGAAATCAAATAGTATCTTCTTACTCCTCCCGTGCTGGGAGCCCTGGTGAAAGGAAAGCCGCTCATCCTCTACATCGCGGCCGTGGAGACATCGCTGGGAGCACTCTTGGCACAATAAATGAAGAAGGCAAAGAGCAGCCGCTATATTACCTCAGCAGAATGCTGGTGGGCCCGGAGCACCGATACTCCCCCGTGGAGAAAGCATGTCTGGCGCTCATATTCGCCGTCAAGAAATTACGGCATTATCTGCTGGCCCATCAAGTCAGTCTCATCTCGAGGATGGACCCTCTGAAAGCACTCCTCACCCAACCTGTGTTGTCAGGAAGGATGGGAAAGTGGGCCCTACTCCTTATGGAGTTTGATATCACCTTCGTCCCAAGGAAAGCAATTAAGGGACAAGGCATGGCGGACTTCCTGGCGGCACATCCACTCCCAGCAGGCTCTCCCCTAGAGTTCAAGCTCCCCGAGGAAGAAACACTCTCGCCCCTCAAGGGGAGGGGACTCAACAAGAAGAAGTCCCCATTCAAGAAAGCGGAAACACTCTCGCCATAGAGTCGCCGTGTTGGGAGCTCTACTTTGACGGTGCTTCCCGGGTGCTCAAACAAAATGACGGCACCACAACTTATACCTCCGGAGCGGGCATTGTCCTCGTGACTCCACAAGGGGGAATCCTTCACAACTCATGCGCCCTCATGAAGCCATTGACCAACAATCAAGCTGAATATGAAGCATTGATCGTGGGACTTCAACTGGCCGCCGAAATGGGCATCAAATGCATAAAAGTATACGGAGACTCGCAGCTAGTCGTCCGTCAAGTGCTGGGGGATTACGACGTTCAGAAACAAGAACTAATCACCTATCATGCCAAAGTAATGAAGCTCCGCGAGAGCTTCTATTTGTTCGAAATCGACATGTCCCCAGAGGGCAAAACTCTCAAGCCGACGCGCTAGCCAAATTGGTGTCTGCTTTAAGCTCCCTCCTGAAGGAGAATTGGGTACAACCGTCCGGCATAGGAGGCTGATGCCTAGCGTCCTCGAGGATGAATCAGACCCAGAAATTGCAGAGGTCGACACCCTTGAAAAAGAAGCCAGCCCAGAAGAAGACTGGCGCCAGCCGATCATCCAAATAAAGAACGGTTGGCTGCCCCCAAATCGGGCCGAAAGCGTCCAGCTCCTGCGGCGAGCCATGTCATATCAAATGATCGGGGACCAATTGTACCGACTTGTCCACGAAAAAGACAAGTCTGTCCTCCTAAGGTGTCTCTCCTCCAAGGAAGCCAAAGTCATCATGCACGAAGTCCACTCTGGACTGTGCGGGGCGCACCAAGCGGGAGACAAAATGAAAATCAACATCAAGCTAAAAGGCTTCTTCTGGCCAACCATGTACATGGATTGCGTCCAGTACGCTCGCGCGTGTCATCAATGCAAGGTCTTCAGCTCGGTGCCAAGAAAACCGCCGAACGAGTTGCATCCACTACCCCCACATGGCCCCACGTACCCCCACCATCCTCCGGAGCCCAAGTTTATCATGGCACCTGATCTACAGGTTTGGCACCCCTCACCGAATCGTATCAGATAACAGTACGCCCTTCAAAAACAAAACAATATACGCGTTGGCGGCCAAATTCCAGATAGACTGGAGGACATCGACAGTCTACAACCCTCAAGCCAACGGTCTGGCAGAAGCCTTCAACAAACCCTCTGCAAATTGCTTGCCAAATAGTCGGCAATCGCAAACGCGACTGGGGGGAGAAAGTACATGAAGCACTCTGGGCATACCGAACGGTCTATAAGACCCCTACGGGGGGTGCTCCCCTTTCTCTTTGGTATACGGAGCTGAAGCCGTGCTCCCCATCGAAATTGAAATGTCGTCCTACAGGATAGCCGTCCATACCGGCCTCCAGTCCGAGGAGCGACCCCGTAGGGTCGCCAGGGGCCGACCCGACTCAGAGTCGGCCGACTTTGCCATCCATGCCCGAGCCCCCCCTTCCCAGCCCCCCTGCCCCCTGCCCCCCCCCCCCCCCCCGCGCGGAGCTGCTCTCCCTCGCCGCCGCCGCCGCCGCCGCCGGAGCTCCGAGGAGGGTCACCGCCGACCACCACCCGCCGCCGCCGCTTCTTCTTCCTCTCTCTCTGTTCTCTTCTCTCTCTTCCTCAGGTGAGTTTTTAAAAAAAATTTAAAAAATCTGAAAAAATAGGAAATGTTAAATATGCTATAGATCTATAGATAAATAGCATTGATAACATGTTTATGACCCTCATTCTCCAAAATCCCCAATTGAACCTAATTAGGGTTTAAAAATTAGGATTGTGTCCATGAATGAAAATAATGTGCAATTGAGTGTCTAATAGAATTATTTTAGTTGATTAGAGTTTGTTGGTAGACTCAATTGTATTACATGGTCTATTTTTCCCTAAAATCCCCAAATGACCCTAATTAGGGTTTAAAAATTAGGGATTTTAGGTCATTAATATAATTAATGTGCAATTGAGTGTCCAATGTAGTCATTTGAGTTGATTAGAGTTTTTATGTAGATTCAATTACATTGCATGACCCTTTTTTCCGAAAATTCCCAAATGAACCCTAATTAGGGTTTAATAAATAGGGATTTTGGGTCATTAATATAATTAATGTGCATTGAGAGTGTCCAATGTAGTCATTTGAGTAAAATTGAGAAGGTATTTTTATTTATTTCATGTTATCAACTTGTACATATATCTATTTTTTCAATGTATGAACATAATCATTATGTCTTTAATCATTGTTATTGTTCTTTATGATACATGAACATGATAAGATTTGAATTTCATTGTGTTTGTATTCAATGAATGTTGTGTGTGTCTTCATAATTTTCTGTAATTTTTACTGATTTTTTAGAATTTTTTCTGATTTTTTCCTGATTTGTTCCAATTTTTTAACATTTTTTAAACCTGGCCGATCCAGGATCGGCCAGACTCCATTGGAGTCGGGCGGATCCACGGATCCGACCCGACTCGGGTCGGGATCGGCTGGGTCCGACCCTCCATGTGAGGGGGAGTGTTGTAGTAGGGGTGCTGTTTGGTACTTTATTCTATGTTTTCATTAGTTAGTTAGTTATTATGTAGTTTTGATATTTACCCTGTTTCAAGGGGCATATTTGTCATGTTTGAACGTTTTAGTTGTAACTGCCCTAATAAATGGAATTCACAGGGTATGAAAGGCCGCAAGTCAGTTCTGAAGACTCTGGTTGCTCCCTCTCCCTTTCTTTTCCTCTTCCTTCTCGACCTGTTCTTCTCTAGAAATCAAACAGCCCACTTAAAGTATTACTATTAATAGATACAGGCACTTTAGGAACATGCTGAGCTCGCATCTGCTTGAAGGACCAGATGTTGACAGAAGCTAGGAATAGTCACAGTATGTATTTGGAAACAACAGGTAGATACTATGGATCATGAAGAAGAGAATGTCTGAGATCAGTACCGATTCCTCTTGCAGCTTATGAGGCGATCAAGAGCCTTTTCTAATTCAGAGTGATTTTCTTAAATGAAAAAAAGGGAGAAGACTTCTGTCTAATTAACATGCTTAGAAAAAACAGCTCTAACAGGAGTTAGATAAAACATAAATGAAAAAATACAGGCTAAAAGAAGTTTTCTTGGATTGTCTGATGGTTGAATCACTGACTAATTGTAATCTTATGATATTATACAAGCAGAAGTTAGATCTATGTTTAAAAACTCTTTTCCCAACCATCTATCAAATGCCAATGCAGCAAAAGACATCAAATTGATCATGAATTTAATAACTAGGTGAATAGAGTATATCATTTTCCATGTTAGCACAAAAAGGCCTGGATCTCCAAATCGATCTGCAAGCCTACTATGGATTAACAGGGATAAGCCTTTAGATCTCTCAAGTGCTCAATCCATCTGTCTCATTAACATACCTTACCTTGCTTTCATTTTCATCAACTCCATGCATAAGATTGACAGATCCAAAGGGGATACCTACAACACAACATAATGTTGGATAACATGTTATTCAGCAAGTAAGAACAATCGTTTTGACATGGAGAATACAAAATGTTTAGAAATTAGACAGAATATCAAAATATAGCATCCATGGTTTGCCATCTTGCAATATTCTGCTGAGACCTTGTTCTTTGCACTGTCCTGAGACAGCTTCCACAGAAGATGAGTTTTCCTTGTCTATCTGGGAAATGCTTGAGATAATTGTCAAGATCAATCCAATATCCTTTTGCTTTCTGAAACAAGTCCATGCTTAACTGACCTGAATTGCTCAGATTTGACCTAACCCCACTGATGCAGAACCAAACAAAAACACTTCACCCATCTCAGCTTCTTAGCCACCCAATCATGAGGACAGTTGGTTAACTATTCCCCCGACCCATATCCAAATGCCTAGCCCAGAGGAACCTTCTGTGACACAGGGGAAAAGGAGAGAAAAAGCAACAGCAGCAGCAAGCATGCCATAGCCACTTTTCATTGCCTCCAGTACACAAGACAAGATTCAACTTTTAATGAACTAAACTATTGTGAAAGAGATTGACATGGACAATATGTGTTTAACAATAAGAGAATGTGAAACAGATTGAACTTAATTTCCACAAATTTTGGCAGCTCACTGTGCATCTATGACCTGATTATTCTTCACATCCATCCTTTCAGATATGGATCTTTTCCCCTTTTGGCATAACCAAAAATATCTTAGCAGCTTCCTCATGCATCTAACTGACTCTGTTAAAAGTTTAAAAGGCTGGCCAGTTCAGACTGAAACCAGCTGAATAATATCGTAACCATCTATGACTGCTAATATTGGAGTTGAACCAGTAAATTTAGTAATATACAGCAAAGTGACCTTGAACCAGCATGAACCAGTCTGAATCTTTTGGGTCTAAACTGGCTTTGAACCGGTTTAACCAAAAACCAGACTGAAACTGGTGCCACAGCAGGATTCTTTTATTTTCTCTTTCCTATTCCAATACTTTTAAGTTTTAAGTATTGATTCGTCATACTCTTCATATTTAATGCAGATAAGAAAATGGACCTATATACATGAGAACTGGCCAGTTTAGCTCTGAACCAGCTGATTTCCAGAACTAGACTAGGAAGTGGGATCAGAGTGATAATAATAAAACTGCTGAAAAAGGAAGAGCAGACATGCTTTGACTTAAGATGCAAAGTGGTCCAATTCAGAAAATTATGGTAAGGGAGATAATCTGGAGGTGAGAGTACAGGCCAACATATAAGAATCCTGATCTGCACAAAAGATTGATGCTTCACAGTGTCTTCTTCAATCTTCTTGTCAGAGTTCCTTCATGTGGTTTTTTATGACTCCAGTAATCTTGAGATAAACTAGGAGTTGTCTAGAGGTTACCTTTTCTTAGAGAGTACATTAATCAACTGCGCTTACCTTAAAATGATGGTCTTCTTAACATAATAGTATCTGGGATACATGTACATACCTTTTTCCTCGGGGGACTTAGCAGGGAGATGAAAGATTTTTTTTCTGTATCAGGAAGGTACCTTGTGTTTGTGCATTCAATAGGATTCTCTCCTCCACACTTTTGCCTTTTTTAGATCCAAGACCTCCATGCTCATAAGTCTACATAATGTTATAAACTGCCCAGGAAAACGAAATCCATATTCAAGACAGAGCTCACATCCATGATCTCCTTTTAGCTCCACTGAATCAGCCTTGACAAGGATGAGGGAGTCGGTTTCGGTTTCAGGTGGGTCCGAAACCGAAATGGTTTCAGTTTCGACCGAAACCGACCGAAACCTATAAAAGACCACAAAAAAATATAAAAAAAAAACTTAAACAAATCTGAAAAAATATATATAAAATTCATCACAACACCAAAAAAACCAGTAGACATGCATATAAGACTGAAAGAAATTAGATTAAGTGATAGATATATGTGTGTGCCATGTGAATAGAACATTAGATGCATATTAACATCACCCAGGGGCATGGTTATTTACCTGAACATCATTTAAGTAAATGTTAGTATTTGTAGTTTCATTTACTTAAAATATACTTGTAAATAAGGAAGTACACCCTATTTGAATCTAATAAAAATATCAAAAAAATCATATCTCTTATCAATAAAAAGTCAACTCTCCCATCCGAGAAGAAAATCGTGATTTTGGTGATTCTATCAAAATAGCGACTTTCTAATATCTCATAATTTGGCATATCTAAACATTTCATAATTCAAATAACCCAATCATCATCATCATCATCAGAGCATTATCCCATAATTCAAATAAACCCAATAAACATGCATATGACTTCTCCAAGGGAACCACTCTCCTACTGACAACAATTAATCTGCTTGAGACCTCTCAAAATTTGGTCAAATCTAAGCTATCATCACCCAAACTCATGAGAATTTTCACTTTCTCATGAATTTAGGTGATGATAGTTTAGGTTTGACCAAATTCTGAGAGGTCTCAAGCAGACTAAGTGTTGTCAGTAGGAGAGTGGCTCACTTGGAGAAGTCATATGCACGTTTGACTTTTTTTACCGAACTTTATATTTTTAGTATTCTATTGGGTTTATTTGAATTATGAAATTTTTATGAGATATTAGAAAGTCGTTATTTTGATGGAATGAGAGAGTTGATTTTTTATTAGTAAGAGATATGATTGTTTTGATATTTTTATTGAATTCAAATAGGGGGTACTTCCTTATTTAGAGGTATATTTTAAGTAAATAAACTACAAATACTAACATTTACTTAAATGATGTTCATGTAAATAATCAACTCTCCCATCCAAGAATAAAATCGTGATTGAGCTACTGAAAGGATTCCATACATATGAAGGGCATCAAATCAGGAATCGGTTGGATTTCTCCCAATTTCGGCGGTTTTGGGCCGACACCGGACAAAACCGATTTCGGGCGTCGCCTGAAGGATGAAACTAATAAAAAAAAATTTGCAAGTGTTGGACCGGAACAGTGTTCCGGTCCGGTTGACACATTTCTACATATCGGTTTCGGTTTCGGGCGAAACCTACAGGCTACAACCATGAGCCTTGAACCTCCTTCAAGAACACCACCAACTCCTTCCTTGAGTTTAAGTCCATAGTGTAGAATGGGCTTCCATCATCCTCTAAGCAGGGTTTGGCGGATCGTGGCGCATCGGCCCGATTTGGGCGAATCGCATCGGATCACAAGAAACCCGATGCGCGATTCGGGTCGATGCGCCCGGATCCTGTTAAGCAGGCGAATCGAACTCGATGCGCCACGATCCGATTCGCTACTGGCGCATCGGGTTCGATTCGGCCGACACCCTTAAGGGTGTCGACCGATGCGCTGCGAAAGGGACTGTACAGTCCCGATTCGCAGCACAGCAGGCCGGACTCCCCTTTCTCCCCCCCCCCCCCCCCCCCCCCGTTTTCAGTTTTTTATGAAAAAACCCTAGATCTGCATGTCAGTCCACAAGTGGAGGTTTCCTACGTGAGTTTGCATCCATTTGGAGGTGGATTTGGAGGCATTCAAGCCTTGTTCTTCAAGTTTTCTTGGAGTTTCTACAGGGGTTTGAAGGTAACCACCATATTCCTTCATTTTTTTGATTTTTTCTTAGTGCATTACTTAGATCTTCATGGGAAATGATGTTGCAAGTGATTGGTGTACACTTGCAACCATTTCTCATCAAGATCTACAAGTTTTTCATGTAGATTTAAAGATTTTTCCTAATTTATGAATTTATGAATAAAATTTTAAAAATTTTGAAAAACCAAAAATTGATAGCAATGTTTTTTATAACTTCTATATCATGGTTAGAACTTTATTCCATAAGAAGTTGAGCTATAATTAATTTATGTTCCCGCATTATTAATAATTATTTTAAAATTAAAAAATAATAAAACTTGAAATTACAGAAAATGTCTATGGAGGTGTGAATGGATTTCTGTGATCATGTGATTCATGTATAAAAAAAATTATCATATAAGAAGTAAGAACACTTTCTTTTAGTGTTCAAATTCTGAAATTTGAATTAATTTACTGTTAATTTATTAAAAAAAAATTGTCCCTCTAGATGGCACCGAAAAAGGGCTCTGATGATATTGGGTGGCAGCGTGGCATCATGTTGGAAAATAGACACAACTTCAAGTGCAATTATTGTAGCTTTACGGGACAAGGAGGTAGGGTCTCCCGTTTGAAGAAGCACCTAGCTGGTGGTCGACTAGCAGGCTACCATGACGTGCAGGGGTGTAAAATGGTGCCAAGTGAAGTTAAGAAGCTTATGATTGAACACATTAAACATGTTCGAGCAGAGACAGCAAGAAAGAGGGCGGATAAGGAGATGCAAGAGAGGATCATATCAGGAAGGGAACGAGATGAAGACATTGAGGATGAAGTAGAAATGTATGCAGAATATGTGCCTGATCCTGATGTGCAGAAAACGCGAGCCAGAGCACAGAGCAGGGCCGAGGCATAGGCAGGTGATCAAAGGGCAGCCCACAGAGTAAGTTTTCAGGGAGCTCAGCATGAGGTTGGCAGTGGCAGTGGCAGTGGCTCAACAGTAGGGGGCGCAGGCGGAACTCAGTCCCGTCGATTTTCAAATGTGGGGGATTATTTCACTCGACCCCCTGCCACACAAACACAACTACCAGAACAAGGAAGGCATAGCAAGAGACCCACAGGTGTGCAAATAGAGGACGTGAACCCTTATGTGTATCCTAGGGAGCATGGCAAGCAGACTAGGATTGAGGATGCATACAACCAGCAGGGGCCGAAATACAAGGTGGGTCGAGCAATTGCAAAGTGGTGGCACCATACAGGGTTACCAACTTACCATTCAATGCAGCAAACAGTCCTTATTACAAAACTGCTATACAGGAGGTTCAACGTGGAGGGCTACATGTGCAGCCTCCTACAGCTAGGGACTTGGCTGGGAAATATCTTCAGGAGAAAGTTAATGAGATCAAGTCTTATATTGACAGTTTTAAGAAGAAATGGGAGAAGTATGGTGTCACATTGATGTGTGATGGTTGGTCGGGCATCACCAGGAGCAGCCTCATCAACTTCCTCGTGTATTGTGATAGACAAGTCTTCTATCACAAACCTGTTGACGCATCCGATAGAATACACAACTATGAATACATTTGAGTTTGATGCGGGAGGTTGTTGAGGAGATTGGTGAGCAATATATTGTGCAGGTGGTGACGGATAATGGATCTGCCTACAAAAAAGAAGGGGAGGAGTTGATGAAGATTTATCCTCATCTTTACTGAACCCCATGTGCTGCCCACTGTGTTGATTTAATGCTTAAAGAGATTGGGACATTGCAACCCGTGAAAATGGTCGTGGATGCAGGGCAGAAGATTACACGTTTCATCTACAATCATCATGTTGTGTTGGCGTGGATGAGAGAGTCCACTGGTGGAGAGTTGTTGAGGCCGGCTGTCACCCGCTTTGCAACAAATTTTGTGGCATTACAAAGCCTATTGAAGCACAAGGATGGATTGAAACGCATGTTCAGGGGTGATAAATGGTTGCAAAGCAATTTTGCTAGAACATCGGATGGAAAAGAGGTGGAAGGCATCGTCAACATCTCAAATTTTTGGGATCGGGTGTTCAAGCTGGTTCAGATCATTGAACCTCTATATGAGGTATTGAGGGTGGTTGATGGGGATAGGAGACCTTCTATTAGATTGGTGTACGCAAAGCTTGAAGCCGCGAAGAAGAAGATCCGTGAAGTCTCACCTCGGCATGCACACTTGGTCTTGGATGTTGTTGAGGATAGATGGGACCGGCAGATGAGTAGAGATCTACATATGGCGGGTAAGGAAACTGATGATATTTTTGTAATGCACTAAGTATTATTGTATTTTACAACCATTGATATTTTATACGTCAATTGCAGCATATTATCTCCACCCTGCATACCATTACGCGCACGAGCTAGCATATGAGGATGATTTGACAGCTGCTTTTACAAGGGTTGTTGAAAGATTGTCAAGAAGTCCTGTGACAAATACTTGAATTTCATATTTATGATGATCAATTTAATAAATGCAGAGCGTGTAGAGGATGGTAATATGCTTCCCTTATCATTTTTTGTCATTGCAACTTGAAGGTTGAGGACTGATTGAGCTAATTGAATTTGGTTGCAGCTGATTGGTGGTTCAACTTTGGGCATATTACGTCAACATTGAGAAAAGTTGCAGTGAAGATCTTATCGCAGACTTCCTCATCTAGTGGATGTGAGAGGAACTGGAGTACGTTTGCATTGATACACACCAAAGTGCGGAATCAATTGTCATATAGGCGCTTGAATCAATTGGTGTACGTCTACTACAATATGAGGTTGAGGGTCAAACATCTCACAGAAGATCCAAAGCAGTGTGGGGACGTAGAGTATGATCCTGTTGACATTGGGTTCCTACGAGATGAAGAAGGCCCAATGGTTGCATAGGTTGCACGAGCAACAACAGAGCGGGGGGAGTATGAGTTAGATGAGGAGGCAGATGATCCTGAAGATCCACCTCGCCCTAACACTTTCCTGGCAAGGGCAGTAGCAGAAGCAACAGCAGAGGAGGAGGGAGATCGTGGGAATGTGGGACAGCCATACTCCCTTCGTTATGAGATGGATCCAGAGGCTGAGGTGGATCTTCTTGGGGACATAGAACTAGAGCATGTTGAGCGTACTATAGGTGGGAGAGTAATTTCTTTCTTTCATCTTACATATTTTATCAATTGCATTTGTGCTAATGTATCATGTTGGGGGCTATTGCAGGTGGAGGACATGGTCATGATGATGATGCTGATTTTGAGAGGTTGATGGAAGGCGTCCCCCGCACACAATCTAGAAGGAGAGGGTCATCTACCCAGGATGCCCCTCCCTCACAATCTACAAGGGCTCCCACATCATCTCAATTGGCAAAAGGGAAGCAAATAGCTCAAGAATCCCGCCGAAAAAAAACTGGTGCAACAGAGTCCCGGCCAACTAAAGGAGTTGTTATACGAGAGCCACCTCCTCCCCCAGTACAAAAAAAGAAGAGTTGGTTTTCTGGTTGGGGATCCAAGAAAGGCAAGAAAGGTGCTACCCTTGTTGAAGATCCACTTGACATTGCCGATGCAGAGACTTTGGATCCAAATGCAGAGGATGACACACCGTCTCTGTTGGATTCACCCCGATTGCCCAATAGCGCCTCCCATTATTCGATGACTACTGGTAGGTCATCATTTTTACCTCAAATGTATTTGTATTTGTGCTAACCTATCTTAAAATCATATTGCATTTGCAGGTGGTTCTTCTTTAGATGTTGGAGGTGACGGTGGTGGTAACGGTGGAGGTGGAGGTGAAGGTGGAGGTGAAGGTGGAGGTGGTGACGGTGGTTAGGGAGAAGGAGATGGTGACAGTGGTCAGGGAGGAGGAGATGGTGACAGTGGTCAGGGAGGAGGAGGTGGTGGGATGGCATTCACAGAGGAGCAATTTTATCGGGGTGCAACCCAAGATACTAGTCATGGTGTCCCACTGCGGTACAACAGAAGGCAGAAGTTTAGACCTGGTAGTCAAGCAAGAGGTTCACCAGTGGATTCCAATAGCTATGACACTATGATATCAGACTTTGAGAGGATGAGTACACAAGAGTCTATTGGATCCTATGGCGGCCATAGTTATCACCCCGAGTCCACTAGCACAGACTACTCTAGTGGGTACGGACCGTACAGTGGGTACACTGCCACAGTAGGCTACCTTGGTCCATCTCCATATATGTATCCTCCTCCTGCATTTTCTATTCCTGTTCCAGTTCAAGTTTTTGCTCCTGTGGAGGATGTACAGATGGCACAACTGAATGTAGTCCGTCCCAGCTGCCAGGTGTGGGACCATTATCTCAGTCAGTTTCGACAGAGATATCATACCATGATGACATGGGATGAGTATCGTAGTTTTGTGTCTCAAACAAAAGGTCATCACATTATTGGAGAGCTTCCCTCAGAGTCAGATGAGTCAGAGTCCGTGCCTAGCCAATCCCAATGGAATGCATATGATCCATATCAGCAAGGGCATTGGGGATATTAAAGTAAGTCATTGTATTTTGTATTGGAATTTAGAGTTTGATGGTTGTATTCACTTTGTGCAATGTAAATATCTTTCTATTAATGAGTTTCAATTTGTTTTCACTCTTCTAATGTTTTTTTGATTGAAAATAAATGTTTGTATAGCAATTACATGATATAAATCTCATCGAATATGATGAAACACATTTACAAGAGGCCTAAACCAGACAATTATTCAAAAAAAGACCAGATTCAAGGGAATTGGCCAAGAAATGGGCCAAAAACCATGTTTCTGGCCGAATCCATGCGAATCGGTTCGATTCGGGCGAATCGAACCGAATCAGGCCAAACCCGATTCGGCCCGAATCGCCGATGCGCCAAACCCTGCCTCTAAGTGTCTACCTAAGGGAACCATATGTAAGTATCTAAGCATCTTGCCAGTTGCCACTGATCTTTCTCTACATTTATGGAAAAGTATAAACATGTCATATATAAAAATGTGATAGGTTAGTGCCTCTCAATGGTTAACTGAGGTTGCTTGCCGGTCTACAAGATGGTTTGTAAATCTGGAAATGTTTACTGTATAAGCTCTCAATCTTCTTTTCTTTCCTTCGTATACAACCTGATCTAGGGAGAGGCTGATTTTTCTATAATTTCTCATGTACAAATTGTAAAAATGAGGCTATGTTTGTTGACCTGTAACATTGAAATCATAAAATGAATACCTAAAAGAGGATGGAAAAGAACCTTAAACTTCAAAAAGTTAATGTTTACTATGTTCACCACTAAATATTAATCTTTGATTGATCATAAGTTTTTTTTTTTTAAGTGAATACTGAATAGTACCACAATATATTAAAAAGGAAGAAAGAAAGTGCAAGTACAGGCCAACAAAAGGAAACCCCAAAAAGTAATCCAACAAACCTATACAAAGCCATCCAACCCGGAATGGGCTACACATCTATACCCCCCATCAAGATAAAAAGTAAGGAGTTGGCCTGATCCACATTACAAATGATGGAAGCCCATTCCCTGACTTTGCAACAAATCCCACCAACAAGAAACTCGGCATCCCATGCAACCCTTGATCCCCAGGAACACCCCAAATCATCCATAGAGTAGCATGCAAAATGAGCCACAAAACAGTCCTATCAACCTTGGTAGGCCACTGTCTCTTCCACTTCATCATCATCTGCTTGATCTCCTGGTAGGGAATGGTGCAATGAGCTCTTGCAGCCACCTCCCTCCAGACCGTAGAGGAGGAGCAATCAGTGAAAATGTGATCAATAGATTCATCCTCCCCCGCAAAGAACACAAATGGTCTGAATGTCCGGCAAAAATCTGTGAAGTCTGTCACGCATGGGCAGCCTACCTAAAGAAATTTTCCACATGAGAACTTTCACCTTTAAAGGACTTTTAGGCTTCCACACCTGATCATGTAAACCATGACGAACACCACCATCTGAAATGACACTATAAGCGGATCTAACCGAGTAGCAGCCACCTTTCTCCCATATCCATGTCCATCGGTCCTGAGAATCTGAAAGGGCCATGGAAGAAAGGCTGGAGAGTAGGTCCTGAAGCCAAATAGTCTCCAAATGCGTCAAATCCCTCCTGAATGTTGGTGCCCACACACTACCCGGCAGAGAAGTATCAATGGCCTGAGAAACTAAGAGCTGAGGATCAGAAGCCACCCAAAACAGATTGGGATAGAGCCTACAAAAGGAGAAGTTTCCGCACCATCTGCCCTTCCAGGAAAGGGTCTTGTCACCCTTTCCCAGCAGGACCCTGACGCCAACAAAAACAATGCCTCTGCAAGAAGAAATGTCCTGCCATAGAGAAGAAGTGCTCGCCCTCGATGAAGGAAACAGGTCCCAGACTCTAGAACTCCCAAAATATCTCTGGTTGATAACACATGTCCACAACCACCCTGTCCAGCCTCCAACCTCCAAAGCCATTTAGCTAAGAGTGTCAAGTTGAAGTCCCTGATATTCTTAAGGCCCACACCTCCCTGTAATCTGCTCTTGGTTATCCTATCCAAAGCTATATCATGCCAGCCTCTACCCGTCTCCACTGCCATGCCAGAAGAATTTGCATCTAATAGCCTCAAGGATCTTGGCTTCCTGAACTGGAATCCTAAACATGGAAAGGAAGTATGTAGGTAAGTTGTCCAAAATAGAGCTGCAAAACACAAGCTTTCCTCCATAAGATAGAGCCCCCGCCTTCCAACCTGCCAATCTGTTCTCAAATCTGTGAATAATAGGCTGCCAATCAGTGGCTCCAAGAGCAGTAGGAGAGAGAGGAAGACCCAAGTAGGTGATGAGGACCTGCCAATCCCACAACCCAACACTGTAGCTGCCCTCCTAATGATAGTTTTCTCAACATTAGCTCCAACCAGAAGATGATTGTTCATAAGTTTATGAACTTTGATGGCTCCTTTAGTGATCTTTGAAGGAAGAAACAGGGAAGCGAATAGCACCTGTAGGGGTGTTGAATGCAGGTAGTAATCTTTGTGCCAAGTCCTCAGCTAGATGAAGCAATTGATCATCATATGCCTGAATCCTCATTCCCTGAAAAAGAATAATACTTTAATGTTACCAAAAGTTTAAGATAGCTCAATGGTAAACATTAAATATAATATGTATGAAAAGATACAAGTATCAGTAGCAGAATCAGATTGAATAATAGAGGTAGCAAGTTTATACAATGTATATGTCAAAGGATTCTATAGAACAGCCTCCCATCTCACTATTTTGTTGAAGCTACCTCAAACCCCATGGATTTATGCATTTAAGGTTCCACTAATCATTCATTTTGAGAATCAACAGTTCCAGATTAAGGTCTTTAAATTCTAGTACAAAATATTACTCAGATGAAAATGTTAGATCCCCATGAGAGTAGTACTGGGCTCTCATTCCATATTTCTTATACATATCCTCATCATCATAAGCATCTCCCATCCAACACTCGCCTAGGAAGTTTCACCAAGCACACCCCTACATCCAAGTAGGATTTGATTGACATCATCAGCTATATTGGCCAATCAATAACAGGCAGAGAGCTGGTCAGACAGTCTTATCTCTTCTCAACCTCTCCTGTGTTTATCCATTCTCATGTGGGGTCCATAAAGCTACCAACAAAGAAATATGGAAAATAGAAATAGCACATATAACTATGGAAGAATATGCAAAGATGTGGAACAAGAAGTTAACTTTGTTTTGTGATGCAATTTAGTGGAAAAAGAGCTGCACACCGTGGCATAATCACTGGCCATTAGATGAGCTGATAGCAGTCCCCCAAGAATTCTGATGGTTGTCTCAAACACGGAAACTGTCTTGTTCTGCACATTTAACAACTAATAGATGAGACAAACAACAAACAAATGCACACATCTTCTTTTTTACCGAAATAATTTTAATCAGCAACAATGAAGAACTTGTAAAAAGTGAAAATCTGTTCTGAAAGAAAGCAGATTTGGGGGAAAACTTCTGTAAATCAATTGATTGAATGTAGGCATCTTGCCCAAAGATTCAATTGATTGCAAAGGAAGCAGGGTTCAATACAAATTGACATAGACATGAACCACAAGCCATCAAATGCACAGAAGCAAAACAGAGATATGAAAAGATTAATAACACAAAATGAACAAGATTGTAAATTGGACAGTACCGCCAATTTTATTAATAAACAGAGAGAGCTGATACAACCAAAAAATGGAGAAGTTCCTCCTACAAAATAAAAGAATAAGATTACATAATGGAAGAAACAGTTATGGCCAATATCTCCTTCTCCCAATCTTCTACAGAGATTCCAAGCACATTTCTCTGAAGCACACAAAAGAGACATTGTCAATATAAGGACTACTTCCCCCCAGAATATGACATCATTGTGTTCCTTAGACATCAGCAAATGGCATGAGGGAGTGTGAAGAATACGGAACCGATTGCATAGCCAATCTGAACATTGACGGCTCAAACTGTTCTCCATGTTTCATCAAATGTTTGCAAGGTATACTGCATCTTAACCCCATTTCCACAGATTGTCCATACTTCTCAGTTGAAATAACAATCTATAAAAGAGATGATAAATGCCTCGATCAAATTCAGAGTTCACCGGATCGGAATCGGGGGGCAAATCGGGAAAATCCTGATTCGCACCGATTCCCCCAAGATCTGTCTGATTCGGACAGATTTGCATATATATATCATAGGTGAAGGCTATGTTACGGCAGGGCCCTTTGGTGCGGCCCCGATCCGACGGTTCCGCTAGCACGCTCCCGCCGTGCATTTCGCGCGGTTTTTTTTTTTTAATTCCGCCGTTGGATTGCTGTTGGACCCCAAAAATTTACGATGGGTATCCATATAGGAATGCCAGAAGATATTTATACTGATCCGATGGTTACTTAAGTAATATTGGGTCCGGGTCTTTTTCAAGTTAAGAAGACGACTTGTTGTAAAAACCGACGTCAAGTCCTTCAACGAAGTACAAAATTCGAGAAGAACAATGTTTCGAAGAAGAAGACAAGTTTCAAAGAATCTTTAACGACATGAGGTCAACAAGACCGAGGGTTCGAGGAAGATTATAACTCTAAAGAAACCACTTGCAAGAAGAAGCACCAAGCATTTGCAAGTCCAAATTGAAGCAATTCTTCGTCGGGAGATCTCCAAGAAATGAAAGGGTCTTCACAGCATCAAACACTCCCCGGCAAGGCCCGAAGGGGGATATTTATAGAAAAAACCAGGGGGAAGGAGCCCCTCCGGTTAGAGACAAAGCGGGGTTCCCCCTCTCCGGGTAGACCTCCTAACCGGAGAGGGGGTCTCTCCAGTTGGGGGGGGGGGGGGGGGGGGGGGGGGTGGAACCCTTAACCGGAGAGGTCTCCCTCCGGTTAAGGACCTTTCCTTAACCGCAGGGAAAACTCTCCGGTTAAGAAAACTTTTCCTTAACCGGAGGGACCTCCCTCCGGGTATTCATCTCTCCTCTACCCCTCTCCGGGTAAGCCTCTCTCATGTAAACAGGGGGAAACCCCCATAAATACCCCATGTAGCCCAACGGCAAAAGGGGTCGGAAGTCGAAGAAAGAAAAGAAACTTTTGGAAGAAGATTTCAAAGGGGCAATTGTGCTCGTGTTCGACGTGAAGGTATTCACCCTCGGCAAACCAAGGTCATCCCCCTACGACTGAAAATCTTTCTGTAAACTCCCCCCATGTCAAGCTAAATTCCATGAGGAGTTTTAAAATCTAAATATACATGTTTATATCTCCATGTTAAGCGAGTCTCCATGGAGATAAAAATGTTATATGTTCATGTACTCTAATGTTTAAATATTTTCAGTCGAAGAAAGAAAAGGAAACTTTTGGAAGAAGATTTCAAAGGGGCAATTGTGCTCGTGTTCGGCGTGAAGGTAGTCGCCCTCGGCAATCCAAGGTCATCCCCCTACGACTGAAAATCTTTTTGTAAACTCTCCCCATGTCAAGCTAAATTCCACGAGGGGTTTTAAAATCTAAATATATATGTTTATATCTCCATGTTGAGCGAGTCTCCATGGAGATAAAAATGTCATATGTTCGTGTGTTCATGTGCTCCAATGTTTAAATATTTTCCATGTTGAGTTAGTCTCCACGGATATAAATATTTAAACATGTTCATGTGTTCCAATATTTAATATTTTCCATGTTGAGTTAGTCTCCATGGGTATAAAATATTTAAACATCACTATGTTTAAACTCCATGTCGAGCGAGTCTCCACGGATGTAAAAAAATCTCATGTTCAAATGTTTCAATGTCAAGTTAGTCTCCATGGGGATAAACATTTAAACATGTTCATGTTATTTCCCTCATGTCGAGCAAGACTCCACGAGGGTAAAAATATGTTTGTATACATATGTGCATGCCTCCATAAGGAGACTCTGCCCAAGCAGAGACTCTGCCCAAGGCATACTCATATGTTCACAATATATGTTCATATGTACGCACTTTTATGGGGAAACTCTGTCCATACGGAGACTCTGCCCAAAGTACGACCATATGTTCATCACATATGTTCGTCTGTGTGTCTTTGTGAGGAAATTCTGCCCATGCAAAAACTCTGTTCAAAACACAACTCGTTCAAACGTAGAATAAATCCTTGGGTTCATGCCCATATGTCCTGTTCAAAAGTGCATGTCAAACTCACAAATGGAGTCCATGCCCCTTTTTTTTTAAGTCTATTTCGTCCGATAAAACAAATTCATCGTGTTTTTGTTTTCTATAAAAATTTAAACCTCGGCTTTACTATCAAGGGTGTTCGGATTTAATCTGATGTAAATCAACATCGAAGATTTAATCCGATGTAAATTAACATTGATTTCGGTCGATGGAGAAGGGATCTAGTACATGAAACCTAATCGCCTGATAAAATAAAATACGTGGAACAAATGTGTTAAAAGTAACAATAGGCGCATCGTCCCATACATGGACATAAAATATTTTTCCGCGTCGAGCAGATTACAAATTATGTATGATTGACAGGATGGCCCGCCCCGTAATAAAAATCAAATCAAATCTCATAAAAAAATTTCCGCATCCAACAATCGCCGTCCAACGGCGGGAGCTACAGTACAGTGGGGCGTATATATATAGTTATGTTGTGGTGCCAACAAGCCCCACCACACCACAGCTTGGCGTCGGCGCTAAAAAAAGAACGCACACCCCGCCATCCCGTTACGCGCGCCTGCAGCAAGTGCATATCACGGGACGGCAAGCATGGGTGCATTCCATTTTTTTTTAGCGTCCGCCCAGCTATGGTGCGGCGGGGCCACACCAACAAGCGTGATTATATACATACATGTAATATATATCATATTTATAATGTATAATATACATTACAAATATGATATAATATATATATATACATGTCATTTAATATATATTATATTATAGAGATATATATATATGGGGCGAATCAAGGATCAGGACCATCAGGTTTCCCCTAATTCAGGCCGATTCGGAGGAATCAGGCCAATTCGCCCCAATTTGGCAAACCATGATCAAAATATCCACAGAAACACAAGTGGTATCATTAGCAGCAGACCATTTGCTCTTATACATCTTTGTGAGTGTCTATGTTGGAAGACCAGTAACATAAAAGCAGAGACTTTGACAGGACTTTTGACCCTTCATACTCCTTATCATGCTGATAGCAAGACATGAATCCTTATATAGCTTTATAAAGAAACTTAACTGAGAAAATACATATGTTCTTTGCCCACAACCTCATATTGTATGTTGGGGGAACATAAAAAGTCACTCTCAACCATGGTTTGGCGTGCCGGATCGAATTGGTCCGATTCGACCGAATCGGATCGAATCAGGAGAAACCCGATTCGCCCGATTCCCATCGAATCGGACCGATTCCCATCCGATTCCCATGCGAATCGGCCCGATTCAGGCAAATCGTGGCGGATCAGGAAAATCCCGATTCGCCCCGATTCCCCGATGCATGGGCATGCCAGACTGTTTAAAATAAACAGACAGATTTTATATTCATAAGGTGCATTGGGTATGAACCCTGAGCCCTCGAGTATTTTATATTTTTTCCCGCACGCGTCCGTTTATCAGGCGATTAGGGTGGTCGTGTACTGAACCATTCCCCACCAACCGGAGTCGGTGTTTCATTTACATCGGGTAAAAACCCAAATACCTTTGATATGATACGTTTGTTAAAAGATCTTTGCCGAAATTAGAGAATTTAGATGACAATTAAAATTCCACAAATATCCTCAAATGCATGTATATTTATGACATTTGTATATGCATCCCCAATGGGGTGTATGTGCCTCTATTGGCCGTTTACATAAATGTGCCTTCACATACGTGTTATTTTAAAACACAGAAAGACTTAATTACAAAATTCCAAGTCTTTATATATAGACCTGCGTCATCTTCTTCTTCCTATGTCACGAAGCACGGACGGAGCACGGGGACAAGGCACGCACGTGCGGACGACAGGAGCTCGGAGAGAGAGAGGTATTCTCCCCCCTAGAACTTCCCTTTGAGCACAAACACTTTGTAGGGCCTTCTCCAAAAGGGCTCTCTTCTCCTTCAAGGTGTCTTCTGCTTTCAGGTAGGTCGTAGCTCGGTTTCTTCAAGCCCCCTACCCCATATTTATAGGGGTTTGGAAGGGGCCGCTGGGAGGGGCTGCGGCCCCTTGGGCCTGGCGCACAAACCCCCCCCCCTGCTGGGGGGGGGGGGGTGCAGCGGGCTGGACAAAGCCGACGGGCCACCCCCTGGGGTGGCCGCGCGAGGCACATCCCAGTGGCGGCCACCGCACGAGGTGTCCGCGCGGGGCCACACCCCCGGGGGGTGTCTGCACAGCGCGCACCCCCGCAGGGGGTGATTTTGGCGTCGAGACACCCCTGCAGGGGGTGTTCCACACAGAACCACCCCGCGGGGGGTGGCTTCTGCGCACACAGACCCCATGGGGGTGTCCAAGCCGTACAGGCTATAAAGGTGGGCCCCCGGGTCTTCTCTGCCCATTTGACTGCCCGTTGATGCACGTTTGACGCCCGTTTGTAGCCGTTTGACGTGCATTCGCTTCCGTTTTCGAACGTCGAGGCCGTTTTGCCCGCCCGGACACGTGCATGACATGCGCACGTTTGGACGCACTGCTGGACGTTGACGCTGCCCGACAGAGGGTATATCCCTTGCCACGTCGGCTCATCAAACACCACATTTAACATGTCATCCGAATTAAATCGGATTAAAATATGAACTCGAACCCGTTTATCTCAAGTGTTCAAGGGGGAGATCGGGAGTTTTTTTCCCAAAGCTCTGTACTTTTCCGGGCGAATTTATTGCCCGCACTTTGTTTAAATCTCGGTATTTTTCCCGGGTTCAACATAACCACATAGAGTAAAGTACTTCAAAGTCACTCTAAATGCCATAAGATCGAGGCTTCCTAGCTGATGTATGGTATAAAACAGAAACCTTTCCCTCCTAGCGCTAGGGCTGTTCACGGTTCGGTTCGGTTCGGTTTAGACCTCTTTTTAGAGGAAACCGAACCGAACCGAACCGAACCGGTTCGGTTCGGTTTGAACCGAAAAAAAAAAAAAAAAAACCTAAACTAAACGCGCGGGGCGGTCCTGGGTTTTGAACCCAGGCCGCCCCCAAAGGAAGAAGCGCGCCTAGCCACTGGGCTAGGCGCGCTTTTATGTTATATTTATTATTAAAATATATTTATTATATATTTTCGGTTCATTCGGTTTCACTGTGCAAAACCGAACCGAACCGTGACACTTCTCAAACCGAACCGAACCGAATTGACCGGTTAGGTTCGGTTTTTTTCGGTTTGAACCGAATTATGAACAGCCCTACCTAGCGCTATTTTCCCAGCCATGCATTTGGACCATTCCTTCACTAATTAACAAATAAATAAGACATGACATACAAAAATAGAAGAAAAAAAAGTAGAATCACTTTTCATTCCACAACATGCATACCTCAAAAAAGGAAAAATGTTGGCAAAAAGAGTAACAGACTAACGTAAGTCAAGATGAGACAAAATCCCTTTACAAAGAGAACCCACATCGAGCTGATGTAAACCCCCTAACTCAAAGGTACAAAAAGGGAGGAGTTAGTTCCTTTACAAAGATGCTCGGCCCAGAAAAGGATTTTATCTATCAAAAAAGAAAATACTCTTTCCTCCACTCTGGCTTCTTTCCTGAACAACCTGTTGTTTCTTTCAGTCCATATGGCCCCAAGTGTACCATGCAAGATCAGCCACCAAATATTCTATCTTCCTTGGTAGACCATGGTCTCTTCCAGTCTGCGAAGAGTTGCTGCACATTCATGATGAGTGGCAGGTTAATATGCAAGTGCTGTCCAATTCTCTCCCATACCCCTCTAGTAAAGGGGCATCCAAGAAAAATGTGGTCCATATCTTCCTAAACAACCCCACATAGCAAACAAGTAGTAGATAGGTTGTTTAGAAACCCAACTTATCGCAAGTAGGCAACCTGCCATGGGAAATCCTCCACATAAGAACTTTGATTTTGAGTGGGCTCCTAGCAGACCAAACAGCTTTAACATCAGAGAAACGAGTCCCCCCAGCAGAAATAATATCATAGGCAGACTTAACTGAGAAGCAACCATTCTTTTCCCATCTCCAAGACCAAGAGTCCTTCCTATCTTGGAGTAGCCTGTGGTTATGAATAAGGGAGAGAAGCTGCTCCAAATGATCCATCTCATCACTGGTGAGGTTTCTTCTGAATGTTGGGGCCCAAGTCCCCCCTAAAATCTGTGAATCAAACATGCACTCCACCGTGGGGTGTGGGACAGCAGTCAATGCCGCCAAAGATGAAAAATACTCCTGGAGAGAAAAGTTCCCACCCAACTTATCCTGCCAAAACAAAGTGGACTGTCCATTTCCCAACACTGCTCTCACACTAATATGGATGAAATCAGTCACCTTTAAGATTCCCTTCCATAAGGGGGAGACAATATACCACCTGTGAGGAGTGATATCGCAAACTCTGACTGAGTGATAATAGTTTTGGGTTATAATAGTCCACCACAAACCACCATCCTCCACTCCCAAACTCCATAGCCACTTACATAAGAGGGCAAGGTTGAAGCTCCTAAGATTTTTGATACCCAATCCCCCTACCTCCTTAGGTTGACAAATTCTGCCCCATGCAACATTGTGCCAACCTCTAGTAGCCCCTCCGCTGCCATGCCAAAAGAATCTTGCTTGAATGGACTCTAATTTTTTCACCACCACTTTAGGCAATCTGAAAATAGACATGAAGTAAATGGGCAAGCTATCGAGGACTGATTTACAAAGCACGAATGTAGCACCCCAGAATTTTTATAATAATCAGAAAATACGAGAAAAATTGAAAGAGGGATTAAATAAACTAGAACTTACGCACCATTATCACGTGTGTAAAAACACATTGAAAAAATTGGTAAAAATCATGATTAGACTTCCAATAAGTGGAATCAACTATTTAAAATTTGTTTGGGCCAAACAAACCCTTTTGGGCCAAAGAACAAAACCAAATGGCATTAAATCCCCAAAATTCGTAGATTTAATTAGACTTGAATGGGAAAGGCTAATTAGAATTTAGCTTAATAGACTCCTAAAATTGATCCAAATTTGTGTCCCATCAAGAGGGAAGGTTTCCTAATAGTTTCCCACTCAAATGGGGATGGGAATCCTCAAGCTTTGGAAAGGATGAACCAAATTTGGAGTCTCCCTTTTCCTAGTTACATTAGGACTTGAATTAACCCTAGATTTATAACTAATCATCTTAATCCATGTGGGGACGAGTTACCATCAAGTTGGGGTCGTGAGAGGTCGAGCTAGGGCACCAGAAGATGAGGGGATTGACCACAAACCGTGCTTCTTCTCCAACTCCCGTGTTGCTTCGACTTGGAGGACCAGTCTTAGGATCGACTAAAGGTAGGTGTTCTCGAGCTAAAACTAAATGTATCATATACCATATGAAAGAGCATCACGTCTAGTTTCATTTGCACTTAGTTTGCCCAATTTTTATCCAGCATGCTTCGAGTCACAGTTTGCCATATTGGATCTCGGCTTCGTCTCGAGAGGGTCAAAGAGAAGAGATCTCGGTAAGATCTCGGGAGATCAGGATAACATAAAAGTGTGGATCAAATAGGTTCACATAGATAATTCCCTAAGGAACATAGATAATTGCATACATTCTCAACTTCAACCATGGATGACATAGGTTCACATATATCATCCAACAAGAGTGTGGGAATTGGGATTTGGGATGTGTTGTGCATTTTATTTTTCTCTCCATAGGATTTTACTTTAAACATAAAAACATTTAATTCATGACATGGGAACCCATGGAAAATATCTTAGTTATCTAAATATCACAGTGGACCATGACTAAGACTTAGTTGTTGTCAGTAGGAGAGTGGCTCCTTAGAGAAGTCATACACACTTGACTTTTTCACCGGACTTTCGATTTATGATTTTTTTTATATTTTTAGTGGATTCAAATGGGGGGTACTTCCTTATTTACATGTAATATTTTAAGTAAATGTAACATTTACTTAAATGATATTCAGGTAAATAAGGGGATCCTGACAACCCTACCTGAAGAGGATCCTAACCCTCACTACTCATCTCGGCCTTCTCGTTTCTCGGGAAGGGGCCAAGACCAAGATTCTTGCGAAATTGCTTACCATGCTTTGAGTATTAAGCGTTTTCCCAGAGTCCCAAATTATTAGGGTTTTTCGTATTCATGTCATGATTCACGAATATCGAGGTCAAATTGAGTCATCTTAAAACCATAGTTCTCTTCTACTCGTCGTCCCTACAACTCTCATGTTCAGAGTTTTGTCTAAGGACCTCTAGATTCGAGTTGTAGATCAATCAAGAGAAACTGCATCATTCTGACGGTTCTCAGGCAAGAACAATGAACGCGACCACTCCAGATGTTGCATTCTTCACCTCATGAAGGCGACGTACCACTCCGTCGCGATTCACGTAATAGCGACAGACCATCCCGTCGCGTTTAAGGTTCTATCCGACAGTCCAGGCACATGAAACTATGTGCCACATGGATTTCAGTGCACTTCGAGAACGCGACCGGTCACCGTCGCGATGTGACCATGTTTTCCCACCCTTGATTTCCGTGAAATTTTTATATTTGGATTTAAAAATGCTTCTAGAACACGACGCACCACGTCGTCGCGATTCTAAGTGGTAGCGACCCGCTGGCAATCGCGTTATGAAGGCAATTGTTCACCCCGTCGCGTTTTAAATCTCGTAGCGACATGTCGGCCTGTCGCGATATGAAGGTGATCGACCTACCCATCGCAATTTCATGATTTCACAGTAAACGGACAGAGTCTTATTTGGACTATGTACGGTCTTTTGAATTGTGACGACTGCACCCGTCGCGATTCAATGACCATCCCAAGACTGTTTTCCATACTTATACAGTTGAGCGTGTTGTATGTCTTGATCTGTTGCAATATTATTTAGTTGTCCAGTGGCCTAAAAGTCAACCCATATGAAAGCTAATAACAAGAACCTCTATTCTAATTGTTCTTAAGGAACTTCCTTTATCATGTAATTGCTATGTTCTATCTTCATGCTCTAACTTGATGTCAAATTGAAAGAGTGTCATCTTAAAGGTACAGAAATCATGTAATGGTCATGAATGATTTATTTAAATCATGTCATGCGCTCTTGTTAATGGCTTTCTGTTATGTTTTAGACCGATGGATTGTGAATATTGAGACACGTTCTACACGACACATTGCACTCGTAGGCAGCCTTTCTTGGGGGATTGGAAACTCTCTGTTGGTCATTCCATACTGGCAGACTAGGGATCTTTCCACTAAGACCTCCGTAAATCTCCATACTCTGTGGATTCCCTCATGGAGACCGAGTTGGTTGTACCATTGAAGTTCCCAGAAGATAGAAAGCACTTTCGTTCTCATCTACTTCTCGTGAGAGTGATTTTGTTACATGGAAACCAAGCTATTAAGTGTAAAGATTGAACTAATGAAACTAAGTCGTTATGCGGCAGAAATTTACTCTGAATCATGTTCACTTGCCTTGTTCTCCTTATAATCATTGACATGATCCTTAGTACATGAATGTCTATTTTTGGAAATCGTGTTGGCCATAATTGAAATGGAATTACCAGAAATTATTGGAACTTCGGTTCACGACTGATGCATGTGCATATAAGGGCCCAGTCTGGTCTTGGGAGGAGCACCCGAAATACTCCTCCACCCCCCACTCACTTTTAGTCTCTTGAAGACAAAGGATGTCCACCTTACCCTTCTAACCAAGTCCTTCACCATTCTCCTCTTTCCACTCCCCCCTACGCCCCTAACATTCTAAGAGACTATCCTCATAAGGAAGAAGTGGACTATCCTTCCTCCATCCCCCTCACCTGAATCTCTCCCATCCCTGACACCCCTTCTTCACATCTACTCACTGTCCTTCCCTTCCTACTAGACTTCTCATACTTTGCTTCCCTCACCAACACTGCAAGCCACCTTTTTTGGATCAGATTCAACGATCCCTTCAAGCCCTTCTCCACCCCCTCATAAAAAACACCTAGTTTACCCACCAAATCCCTAAAATGCTCTTCCATGATCTTCTCCACTAGCCCCATTAGCTCCCTTCCACTCTCCTTCCCTGGAACTCCCCCACTTTCATCTTCATTGTCTGTAAGCTCATCCCCAGACAAAGTTGTCTAGACCACTCCTTGTTGTTCTTCAATATTGGATGAGTCTTCCAGCCATAAAGCCTTGTCCCTGTCTCCCAAGCCTTCGTCAACCCTACTTGTTGTCTCCACAGAACCACTGCTCGCAAATCCTTGGAAGGAAGGTCCAGCTTCTCTGCGCAAGTGTCTCCCCCTTCCTCTGCCAAAGACGACCGCTTCTGAAGAGTCCTGCAACATTGAATCTCCAATATCACAACCGCCCAACAGCTCTAGTACACTATCATCAGGTCTGTCGGAGTCCCCTGACCCAATAGGGCTGGAAGGCCCCTCACAGAGAGCGAGGACCTCAAGGGAAGGTTCCTTCCCCTTGCCGCCGCCACTAAGAGGGTGACCGGGGGGAGAACCTCTCTAGGGAGGTCTGGTTGAGCTTTCTGAACCGGCACGGGACTAGTTTCGCCTCCCGCAGGAGTCAGGCAGGCAAGACGATAGAGACTGGACCCAACGGACCCGATAAGTTACGTCGTTGCAGATTCAGGCCACTTAATCCCGAACCAAGGAAGACGATTGAGCCAGCCTTCAGTTGAACCAGTTCCATCATACTAGTTCGCCCACTTGCAACAGTAAGCAAATCCAGTCCACCCACTATACGGTTGTCCGCAAAGCGCCGGCCCAGGGGAGACCTGGGGATTCGAAATTTGAATCCCCACCCTGTACTGTTCGTCTTCCACCTCCGTCGCTTGAGCCAGTTGCCCTAGCCGCCTCCCCTGTGTCTCATCTTGTACCCAGAGCCAAATGACAAAGGTCTTACCTCCTAGGAGGTGGTAACAACAGCCGCGAGCATCGCCGACGGAGCTTCCACTTCGACTGCAATCGACGTCTTTGATCCCAACGGGAAGAAGACTAGCTTCCTGATCATGCTTCCTCCGAAGGAGTTCAGGAGGAAGCATATCCCCTCCTCATCACATAGGAGGATGGGAACTCCCCGCAAGATCACTCGGACCTGCTGTAACGAGGGACAAGGGAATGCTCCAGTCCCTCTCAGCCACCTGCTAACTCTAAGCAGGGGGTCACCCACTACGACGACTCTCATCGCCACTAGCTCTTTAACTTTTCTCTCATCTTGGCCCACCAGTAGGAAGCTAGAATGGGTAATACGGAAGGCCTCCCAGCTACCACCAAGAAGCAAGCTTATTCTATTCTTCAAGTTCTCCGCCTCCACCACACCTTGGACGACGGTAACGCACAGGCTACGCCAGAGACGATCTTCCTTCCCAGCCACAAACTCCACAGGGAGGACACCCACGTTGACCCATCTTTTGCTTCTGGCAAATGGTCTCTTCTCCTTCCCCTGACCTCTCACTGCATCAGCAAAACTCCCGCCGCATGGCCCCTTAACCCCTGTCTCCTGGCGGTGAACATGGCAGTCACGTCTCAAGGGGCCCCTCTTTCTGCACCTAAAATAGGTGGGAGGGGGTGACAACGAGGTTCGCCAACCCTCAGAGGAGAGAACTAGCCCCGGAGGGCCAAGCCATCCCAGAGGGGAAACTCACTCACTCTCAGAAGGTAGACGTCGGAGGGTGGAACCTTCACCGGTGGAGGCGCGCTAGGCCCCGCCGCCTTCCGGTGGAGAGGAGCTCCTGGCCGCGCCGAAATGCACACACCAGGTTTGTAGAACTTCTCTCTCTAGAAAAGTCAAGAGAGAGAGAAACATACATCACTTACAGAATCATCCATGCAGCTTACAGTATTTAATAACAGTCTATGTATGCAGGAAGTTATAGACCTATTATTGGTTTGGGGCTTACTGAAAACTACCATAGGATGTCGTCACCACAAAAGAACTGTTTATCCACAATTTAAACAAATTACAAACAAAAAATGACATTTTGATTTTATAATATGCCATAGCTGCAAACATTTGTTCCGCACTAGCTCACCTGCACAGCATCCCATGCTGCAAAACCAAAGGACAGTGACATAGCATAAAACAGCAATAAATTTCATTCAAGAGTGATTCCAACAGTGCTTGGGATCTAGGAACATGGGAAAGGAAAATAATAAAATTAAAACTAAAGCATGTATCATGTTGATGCAACACTTACAATGTCAAATCGAAGATTGTTTCCTATCCATTCAACAGCTGCAGCAAAGTGTTCATGATCCCCAAGTAAAGCAAGTGTGTCTAGGGAGTCTATCTGTTCAAAGGCATGACTGATAAAACAAAGCATAATTCCATAAAGAAATTCAACTTCAGAAACAAAATCTGTAGGGATTTCTCATACCAGAGTCAAGGCATAACCGCCGAGAGTGTCCTCTCCTGTGCATGATAAGGGTCTTAGTTCATCAAGAGGAAAAGCGTGCTGCAAATACCCATCAAAGGCATGGTAGAACATCCCACGAACCTGAAAAGCACAATTCACTTGCGCACAGAAATAATAAATTGGCAGGGCAGTTGCTTTCTTATTAAGAAAAGGAAGATTAGTTTCCTCCTCTAGACAAAATTTGAACTGGAATCATTGGCATACAAAAAATGAAATAATCAGCACAATAAGCACACTCAATAACTCACTGAAGTAAACACGCCCATAAGAGGGGTACAGATGTAACTAACTTCTGCAAAGCAAATAGATTTAGGCATCCAATGTTGAATGCATAACATAAAGAAGCTGCCAGCAAAGTAGATTGGTATAGGCATCTGATGTTCAATGCATGATGTAGAAAATTTTCCAACACCTCTTCCTTGGTTAGAGGTACCGAAGAGGGAATTGTCTGGATAAGCTGAATTCCAAATTGAAAACCAAATGTGGAAAGATGTTGATTAAAGCTATGATGGATTTTTATTTGGATAACAGATCTGGCTTCATGAAAACTTGATTTTGGATCCTCTGTGGAATGGGGACTATTACACTACTATTCACAAATGGATTAAGGCTTTATTGTTACTCTAATATTGTTCATGAATGTTACTTACCATGGTCCCACTCCTTAATTGTTTCCACTGTTTGACAACCAGCAAAAACTATGGTTGCCGGCATCCATATCCCAACTTAAAGCACTCATTTGCCAACTAGATGATCTAGGCTTTAGAACAACAAAAGAAGCTGTGGCTGAAAGCAGCATATGAAATTTTCTTCAAATCGTGAGATATTTGTCTTCCACATCCTAAGCTTAACCATAGTGATTAGGTCAAAGCTTTCTGATTGTGATGAGAACATGAGAATCTATTACAGCACCTAGTAATCCAACTACTAACATTATAAAAGTGAAGGTTTCCAGATAAAGTTTACTTTGGGAAAGCACACCAGATTCCAGAATTAACTGAGAGTGCCTATTTGAAGTTTTCTTTGCTGCAAGTTCTCCAAGTAGGGCTCCATGAATGAGAGTTAAACTTGCATGCCTATTGTATGATTGTCATTTCTGCATAAGTTAATGACTCCCATTATATGCACTTATCCAGTATAACACCCTTATGTTGTGCCAGTCCTTAAGAAGCAGGATTCACTCATTTTGCCATCATTCCCACTCTCAGAAGTTCTCCCACTCCCTGTTTCCACTCTTCCTAAAGAAATTTTAAATGGTAGACTAGAAACGTCCCCTCCTTCATCTCACTCCATCTAACATAAGGCCTCAGCAGAATGTCACAAATCGATAGAGAATCAATATTTTATTAACCTCCCAAGTATCGGGAGCAATAGGCAAAGAAGTATGTCCGCTTTTCAGCTTTTCAGTGTAAAAGCAGTAAGCCAGTAACCATACTGAAACTCAACTTCTCTGCAACTTTCTTACCACTCTATGGAGACACAAAAATATGTCATACAGCTGAAGAGGTAGCCAATATTTTGTGGCGTAAATTCATGGATTGCACCAACATACTAGGCACTAACTGTCAGTACCAAGAAATTGGGCTGTTGTGACTGGGATTCTAATATACAAAATATGAAATGAAGATATCATTAAACACTAGATCAGAATCACCTCACTGAAGGCAGAACTAAGCATATTATTCCAGTATTTCAGCATATTTACAATCCTCATAATATTGGACTATAGAAAGGTGCTTTCAAAGACCCAAAAGGGAATGACTGAACCAAAAAAATTTGTTCTATGTGCTTTTAGTACCCCTTTGGAAAGGGTTTAAGACAGAGTTAACCCAGTATAACTCCGGGTTAATTCAAAAAGTGCTTTGGAAACCAAAAAAATTTAACTCGGGTTAAAAGAGATTGGTTCAGAGTTAAACCAGGTTAACCCGGCTTAATCTAACCCACCTCCTCCGGTGGAGTAGAGTTAACTCTGATTTTACTCCCCCTTTTACCCCCCACCTGTATGCCGCATTAATGAGTAGCAGGTACCCGTACCTCTCCTCCCTCCGACCTTCTTCCTCCCATGTGGCTCTTCTTGGTTTTCAGCATCCTGGTTAATTCCTCCATCTCTTCTTTTGTCGTCCCCACTTCGACCCGTAGCTTCATATATTTAATTAGAATAGATTAGTTAATTTAATTAACGATCATTATCATATATAATAATATCAATACATAGCTAATTAAATTAAGATTTTTCTCTCACATAAGATTGGTGCATAATTAAATTAATGATCATTAGCAAGATCTTACTAATTTAAGATTGGTGTGTGATTAAATTAATGTCAAAAGTAATTTCATATATTCAATTAAACATATTAACATAAGTTAATTAATGATCATTATTTTATATAATCTTATTAGATAGCTACGGTTTAGTCATGATGGCAATTTATATCATCTTAATATGCATCGGTGGCACAATGTATAAAATATATTAATAAAGAACGGTGGTAGATGGTAACACATGGTCCAATAAAAAGTAATAACGAAAAGTAGTGGACGGTATAGGATAAGGGCATTTTAGGTATTGCGATACAAAGGTGGAGGGGTTAGTCCATTTTTCCTACCAAAGCACAAAACCAAAAAGTAGGTTAACCCCCTTTAACTCTTGGGGTTAACTCTTGTGTTGCCAAAGTAAAAGGCCCTTTAACCCAGCATAAAGTTAGCCCTGCGGTTGAGTTGGGTTAACAGCAACTCTTTTCCAAAGTGGCCTAGTACTAGTATTTACTGTTTAAAATAGACGTTCCGAGTAGCGATAGTTACGCAATGGCCATGGCTTGTTTAATGAACCAGAAAGGACTCTGCTCTTTCCAGAAGGAACGGACTATGGTGAAATGTAGCTGAGATCAAAATAGGAACATAAGCAGTATCATCATGTCTGTCCTTAACTCAGGGATGGTGGCAGCAGGGAACGGAACACAGCAACAAGTGAAAACCCCGCCGAGGAAACAAAAAGATCAACCTGAATTGCCATAAGATTGCAAATGTAGAGGCTGTCCTACTATGTCCTATAAGAAGAGTAAACACGAAAACATCTCCAGCTATAGAACCCCGGAAGAGGAAGCAACACAAATCCGACCTATTATCAAAACCGCCTCTTTTTCACTGAGGATCATTGTCAGGGGGGCCATGGTCGCCCTCGGTTCAAAGTAGCACTCTCCAGCCTAGAGTTCAGACATCTCCAAGCACTTTCAAAATTTTATCTGCAATCTGGAGAAGAAGAAGAAGAGATCGATCGCCTGACCTCTTCTCTGAGTTCTCTTGCTTCCGATGGGGTGACACCCTCCCCCGTCGTCCTCACCTGGAGCGTGGCTGAGAACAAGACTAGCACCAACACCGCCGTCCGCGAGGTGTGCGGGGCCAGCGGTCTCGCCCTCTGCGTCATCTTCGCGTCAGGCTGGTCTCTCCTCGCCGGAGCGCTGGGGCGGGACTGAGGGGGAGAACCGGGTCCGAGAAAAGAAATCGAGCGGTTTAAAGATGTGACCCGCCAAAGAGTTATATTCATATATGTATCCCTTAACTTTATGGATTGTCAAAAATATGTCTACTGTCTCTCAAGGTTAACTGTGTCATGGAGACCGGTCGTGTCATCGTTGACACGAGTCAGACAATTCAGATGTTATTATAAAAAAATAAAGATGAGGATTAACTCAACCGTGTTAAGACCTCGTCTCTCCTCTAGAGCACGGCAAATCATGGTATATCTAATGCTTGTAGTTATATCCTATCAAGCTGAAATTATAAACTTGATCTCAAATTGGACTTCGTAAAGACATGATGTGATCTCATGTCCCGGAGTTCTTTCTGAGCTTTTATGAAATTGTTTTAGTAGATTAGGGGTATTACGTTCGACTTGGCGTGAATTTTGACAAACACGATCGTATTTCCTGATGTGTATAATTGAATCGAAAAGTTTGTTATATTTTTTCCGTATATTTTAGATATTTTTTATTGATCAATATATTATTGATATATTATGTCTAATTAAAAAATGTACTAAAAATATATATGAGAAAAGTGTAACAAACTTTTCTAAGGACTGAGAATTTTTTTCCCAACCGGGTGGTAATGGCGCCACATGGGTACCGGACCGTGCCAGGGGAAAGGCGATCCCTAGCACGGTCGGTCCTCCGGAAGGTGTTGGCGGAGGGGCAAAGGTGTTCGCCGGGGGAGGGGGGTGTTCGCCACTAGAGTTGGGGAGGTGGGTTCGCCGCGGGTATGGGGGAAGAAGATGGGGAGAAGGGTGGGTTTCAGTCGCCACCACCGCGGGGAAGAGGGGGGGAGGAGAGAGAAGATGGGGAGGGGGTGGGTGGGGATTCTGACCTTCTGAGGAAGAAGATGGGGCGGTTGGGGGGGTGGGGTTTGCTGCGGACGAAGAAGTGGGGAGGGGGTGGGTTTTGCCGCGGGGAAGGGGGGGGGAGAAGATGGGAGGTGGGGAGGGTTTCACTGTGGGTGGGGATTTTGAACTTTTGGGGAAGAAGATAAGGCGGTTGGGGGGGAGGGAAGGCGGTGGTGGGGTTGGGAGGATCGGTGCGGTACGCATCGTACCGCACTATTCCACCGGAGACTAGGTACAACCGAGTCTCACGGTGCTCCCAACCGTGCATACGGGTAGCCTAGACAGTGGAGCAGGCGAAGCAGCAATGGCGGTGGTGGTTAGCGATTCTGAACTTTTGGGGAAGAAGATAAGGTGGTTGGGGGGAGGGATTAGCTGCTGGAGGAAGAATGGGGGGAAAGGCGGTGGTGGGGTTGGGAGGATCGGTGCGGTACGTATCATACCGCACCGTTCCATTGGAGACTCAGTACAACCTGTTGAACCACTCTTATATTTACATTATATTTTGGTGATAACAAAATTTATGATTAATTAAATAGTATTAAAATATTTAATATCATATTTTCCTAATAAATATAAATTTATGGTATTTTGGTGATAACAAAATTTGTGATTAATCAAATATTATTAAATAATAAATTAAAATATCATGTTTTTCTAATAAATATAAATTTATGGAATTATTGCTGTGTGATTTGCACTAAAGCTAAATCGATGTACATTCAATATACATCGATTTCAGTTCACAAAGTGCCACTTCGATTTGCTTGAAAATATGGATTTCACTGCAACATCGATTTGCTTGAAAACATGGATTTGTCTCTCATATCGATTTTATAAGTGAAACATCGATTTGCCTCTCATATCGATTGATAAGTGAAACATCGATTTGCCTCTCACATCGATTTGATAAGTGAAACATTGATTTGCTTCAAACATCGATTTGGTAAGTGAAACATCGATTTGCCTCTCACATCGATTCGATAAGTGAAACATCGATTTACCTCTCACATCGATTCGATAAGTGAAACATCGATTTGCCTCTCACATCGATTTGATAAGTGAAACATCGATTTGCTCTCACATCGATTTGGTAAGTGAAACATGGATTTGCTCTCACATCGATTTGATAAGTGAAATATGGACTTGCTCTCACATCGATTTGCTCTCATAAGGATTTGATAAGTGAAACATGGATTTGCTCTCACATGGATTTGCTCACACATCGATTTGCTCTCATAAGGATTTGATAAGTGAAACATAGATTTGCTTTCACATGGATTTGCTCACACATCGATTTGCTCTCATAAGGAGTTGATAAGTGAAACATGAATTCGCTTGAAAACATGGATTCCCTTTATATTTCAAAGTATCTTTGGCATCTAGTGAAAAAAGTCATATATTATTGATTTACGTAATCTTCTATCTTTCTGACAGGAGATCTTTTTACTTATCTCTCTAGATCTCTTTTCCTACCAACAAAAAGATGGTCACTTACCACTTCTGGGAGACAACATGAAACATAGAGGTATGAACATTTTTGACAGAAACACTCTTTTAACTAAACACTTTCTTCTATGCTTGCAGACCTCATAGACCACAAAATATCAGAAGAAAGAGAAGATGAGCAATGGCTAGAACTCCAACGGATTTGTTCAAAGCTGCTCAATAAAAGATAAAGCAAGGCTGAAGAAGAAGAAAGAGAGCTTTCCTGAAGATTTTTAAGAGTGTACATCCTGTGAAGAACCTCAACTCCACATACACTCAAAGGAAAAGAGAGAAAGAGCCCAAGCCCAAAAAGAAGTGTTCAAGCATTTGAAGCCCTCAAGCTTCAAGCTCTTTTTCCTCTCTTCACTCTCTCTGTGTGCATCTTGTAATCTGGGGAGAGAGTCTTTTCACTGAGAGTTTCTTTTAGTTGGTGTTCATCTGTTCCAACTCTCAGCCGTGTTCTTTCTTTTCTAAGAAAGATCTTTGTCCAGCAGTAAGACTGTATATAGTGTAGAACCTAACTAGGGGTTTGTGTCTAGCAGAACCGCACTGGGGTTTGTACCAGGAGGTTGGCTTCTTGACCTGTAAAAGAAGTGGGCTGTCTTCTTACCCGGGAAAGAGAAGAAGACCAGCTAGGTGTGCTAGGTGTTGTATTGTCCTTGAGGGGGACTGTACCCTTGGTTAGTAAATCCCAAAGGTTGCTTGGGGACTGGACGTAGGACTTCCATGTGGGAAGGGCCGAACCAGGATAAATTCCTTGTGTCCTCTGGTGTGATTGTTTATTTGCTTCCGCACTACTACTCTTTATCACACTCAACTAACCAAACTTTCAAGTGTTAATTTTCTGTGTTTAAGTTTCTATTTCAGATTTCAGAAAAACCTATTCACCCCTCCTCTAAGTTAGCTTGCTGCCGTACCAAAAGGGCCAACACAACCGAGTCTCATGGTGTAACGACCCCAAGAACCCGACCCTCGGCCCAAGTCGAGGACCCGATTTTCGCGGTTGCCGCTCATGGGTCCGGAGACCTGGAAGGGCTATGACACGAGTCTAACAGAATATGTAAAGAAAATAAACGTCAACTGCTAACTAGGAGCACACACGCGGAAGCAAAAAGAAGAGCGAGACCGCAGCATAACGCTCTAGGTACAGTCCCAACACACACACTAGTACAAGTAAGCAAAGGGAAAGACTGAGCCCTTAGGGGCATACCCCGAGGGTGACGTACAACTGGAAGGGGAAACCACTGCTAGCTACGAGGATGACGACTACCGCTCCGTCTCCTCCGCCCGACGCGTGCCTTGCCGCTGCTGAGAAGTCTCACTTGGAAAAAGAAGGGATGAGCTTCACAACAGAAGCTCAGTAGGGACTACCAATCTCCTACTAGCTCTAGCAGGCAGAATAATATATATAAACAATTAAATGACATCAGTTATATCTTCTACCCTACAAAAGAAGTGCAGAAGCAAAGCTACTAACTAACGCGGTACAAAAAGACGCCACGGTCGGAAACTCCGTACGACTGCACGTCGTGACCACCCACACGGCTGGCAACACAGACAGAGTGAACTCCGCCTGGACAGAGACACTAGCTACGGAAAACACTACCACTAGTCAACCTGTCAGGTGCGTCCCAGGACGTCTATCCTCGACAAAAACACTCCACGTCACAAAGTAACACAACAGTAACCGCCATAGTCTGGCTGGACTACGGTCCCACGCCTGGCCTCTCTAAGTGGTTCCAGGGCCACAAAGAGTGAGGCAGTGAGAAAAGGACTGACTGGCCTGCACCGGGAAGGACTCCAAACGACCTCGGTGTCCCAGACCAACCACGAGAGCTCTGCAAATGACTCAACGCCGCTATCCTAACCACTGTTTTCCCCTCCGCTCCAGAGTCCGTGACTCGAGCACGCCTGCCGCCCAGAGTACTCCTTGACAGGCGCGCGGGGACAGGGGTCCCAGGCAATGGTAACAACCTCTCTCACGAGACAAGCCCTCAAGTGCTGGAAACGGGCGTGTAGGACCGTACTAGGGAACTAGCACTGGTGCCACGGGTACAGAAAGAACTGGAAACGTGTGAAGACTCCACAGAAAACAGAACTTCGCAAGACTTACCTGTCTCTGCTGTTGTCGCGACGCCCAGGGCTGTCGCAACGGCTCAAGCTGTCGCGACCATGTCGTGACACACAAGAGCGTCGCGATGATGTCGCGGCGGCCTAGCCGGTCGCGACATCATCGCGACCTCTATACTGGTCGCGTTCTCAGTCGAGGGGGGTTCTGGGATGCCCCTCCCAAAGACCACCCCCAAATCCGGTACAAACCACGCCAACAGTGGGAGGGGAGCATGGGAAACCCTATGAGAACTTCTAATAAAGCCAAACCACCCTCAAAACCCCATAAAACATGGATTACAAGGAATCTATGCTCGATGGAAACCTCACTCAACACGAGCATGGTTCTCACACCCCCACAACCCCAAACCACAGAGAAACCACAATCTCAACGGGGAAGGGAGCATGCTTAGAACGAGAGGAGTCAAGGGTCCCTACCTCAAGGAGTAGAGCCGACCCGTTGGGGCCTTCACGTCGGAATGGCCACCTCCTCCTCGCTCCAAGCTCCACGAGCACGCCGCCTACACGAACGGGGCATCACCTCCCACCATGAGCACCTCAAGCACGCCAAGAAACCGCCGGAGAAGAGAGAGCTTGGAGGAGGAAGAAGAAGAAGAAGGAACGGGAGAGAGGGGGAAATAGGGCGCCGGCCTCGGTTTTAAACCGATGGGTCCCAAGACGCGACGGGTCGGCCTGGCGTGACAACAAGTATGTCGCGACGCCCCATGTCGCGAGAGCCACCCCCGGCGCGACACCAAAAGCAGTCAAACCTCGAAGATCGGGAACACCAGAATGCGACGGTCTGCCAGGTCACGTCAACGATGTACGCACCTGACACCCGACAAGGCCGTTCTGACAGAAAGGACAGCAGTCAGATCGGTCAGAAAAAAGCCGTCGTTGCCTTCAGACGGCGCAACAAGAATGCGATCCCCCCCGTCACGACCAGAACGCGACGGCCAGGTGTGTCGCCACCTAAGGCCTGTCGCGATAGGTTCCCCTGGCGTGACCATGTCGCGACTAGGGTGTCTGTCACGACCCTGAGGACAGGGCCAAGGGCCCAAGAGGGCCGGGTCTGCATCCTAACCCACCTTACAGAGATTTTGTCCTCAAAATTAAAAGAAACTCGGTTTCTAAACGGAAGCAGTACATGGAAGATCACATACTGATCACAAACTCAAACAATAAGGAACTGCTCCTTCATCTCATCCCCGCGCTCCCAAGTGGCCTCGCCACCAACGCGGTTCTCGCCAGACAACCTTGACCTGCGGAATCTGTCTCCGGCGCAACTGCTGTACTCTGGCGGTCCACAACTCTGACCGGGTACTCTGGCACTGACAAGTCTGGTGCCACCTCGAGCTGCGAGTGATCCAGCACGTGCGACGGATCTACAATGTACCTCCTGAGCTGTGACACGTGAAAGACACTGTGCACACCTGCCAACTCTGCCGGAAGACTCAACCTGTAAGCAACCTCGCCGATCCTTTCTGAAATAGGGAAAGACCCAATATACCTCGAACTGAGCTTTCTTTTCCTGCCAAATCTCATGACACCCTTGGTTAAGAAACCCGCAAGAACACAAGGTCACCCACGCTGAACTGCAACGGCCTCCTGCGGACATCTGCATAGCTCTTCTGCCTGCTCTGTGCTGTCTGAAGCCTCTGCCTGACTTGTCTGATCGTGTCTGCACACTGCTGTACCATCTCTAGCCCCAAAAGCTGCCTCTCACCCACCTCGAACCAGTGAAGTGGTGTCCTGCACGGTCAACCATACAAAGCATCGTATGGTGCCATTCCAATGCTCGAGTGATAACTGTTGTTGTATGCAAACTCTACCATCGGAAGGTGCGACTCCCAAGTGCCACTCCAGTCCAAACAGCACGCTCTCAGCATATCCTTCAAGTTTGAATCGCTGACTGACCATCTGACTGTGGGTGGTATGCTGAACTCAGTCTTAACTTTGTACCAAGAGCTCTCTGCAAACTGCGCCAAAACCCAGAAGTGAACCTCAGATCTCTGTCGAAAACAATCGAAACTGGGGTTCTGTGCAACAGAACAACTCGGTCCATATACAGTCTGGCGAGCCTGTCCATTGACCAAGACATCCTGACTGGAAGAAAGTGCACTGACTTGGTCAACCGATCTACAATCACCCAAATACCATCATGCCTCTGCGGAGTACGGGGCAAACCAACCACGAAGTCCATGGTGATGTCATCCCACTTCCACTCGGGAATAGGCAACGACTGCAATTCACCACCCGAACGCTGATGCTCAGCCTTCACCTGCTGACAGGTAAGTCAACGAGCGACAAACTCTGCCACGCCCCTCTTCATCCCTGGCCACCAGAAGAACCTCTTCAGGTTATGATACATCTTAGTGGAACCAGGATGAACAGCATATCCCGACTGGTGTGCCTATGACAACAGCGCCTGGCACACATCACAGGGAACGTACAATCTGCCTCTGAACCTGACCTCACTGTCCTCGTCCAGCTCAACTTCTACCATCTGCAAAATATCTGCCAACTCTGTATCTGCCTGTTGTGCCTCTAGCACCTGACGGTAGACTGACGAACGAACTGACAAACTGGTCATCACTACATGGTCTCTGTGCCTCGAAGGGCAGAAAACTCCCTGAGACAAGTCCTCGAATAACCTCCACTCTCTGACTAGCAACGAACTCAAACGAACCCGTCTGCTCAAAGCATCTGCTACGACGTTAGCCCTTCCCAGTGATAGGAAAGGGTAAGGTCGTAATCCTTCAGGTACTCCATCCATCTGCGCTGCCTCAAGTTCAAATCCTTTTGAGTGAAGATATACTGCAAACTCTGATGGTCTGTAAAGATCTGAAACACCTCACCGTACAAATAGTGCCTCCACAACTTCAGAGCGAACACCACTGCTGCCAACTCTAAGTCGGGTAGGGTAGTTCTCCTCATGCCTCTTCAACTACCGAGAAGCATAGGCAACGACCCCACCATGCTGCATCAGCACTGCACCCAAACCTGACCTCGACGCATCGGTGTAGACCACAAAACCTCCGCTCCCAGACGTCAAGACTAACACTGGTGCTGAAGTTAACCTCGTCTTCAGCTCCTGGAAACTCCGCTCGCAGTCCTTAGTCCAAACAAACCTAGCCTCAAGTCTGGTCAATCTGGTCAACGGCTCTGCAATCCTAGAAAAATCCTAGATTAACCTCCTATAATAGCTTGCCAAACCCAGAAAGCTGCGAACCTCTGACACTGAAGTGGGCTGCTCCCAAGACACACTGCCTCAACCTTGGCAGGGTCTACTGCCACACCAAACCTGAGATCACGTGCCCGAGAAAGTTCACCTCCCTCAGCCAAAATTTGCACTGTCGAACTTGGCATAAAGTTGGTGACTCCGCAACGTCTCCAGCACGATCCTCAGATGCTCCTCGTGTTCCTCCTCAGAAATCGAGTAGACCAAAATGTCATCTACAAAGATGACCACAACTTGTCCAGGTACTCACTGAGACTCTGTGCATCAATCCATAAAAGCTGCTGGCGCGTTCGTGAGCCCAAACGACATCACGACGAACTCAAAGTGACCGTACCTCGAACGGAAAGTTGTCATGCCAATATCTGACTATCTAATCCTCAACTGGTAGTAGCCTGAACATCTCTAACTGCAACAAATCAAACAAGTCATCGATCCTCGGCAACGGATACTTGTTCTTCACTGTTACCTGGTTCAAATGCCTATAATCGATGCACAACCTCAAGCTGCCATCCTTCTCCCTCACGAACAACACTGGCGCTCCCCACGGCGAACGACTCGGACGGATGAAACCCAGCTCAAGCAACTCCTGCAACTGGCGCTTCAGCTCGCGCAACTCAGTCGGAGCCATCCGGTAAGGTGCCTTAGACAAGGGCATCATACCAAGAAAAGGCTCAATGGAGAACTCTACCTCCCGCCATGGCGGTAACCCAAGTAGGTCCTCCGAAAAACATCAGAGAACTCACAAATAACAGGCACATCAAAAACCGACGACCCGCTAGGCTCCAAGGAACAAACAGAAGCAAGATATGCTACATAACTATCACGGATCAAACGGCGAGCTCTACAGAAGGAAATAAAAGGTCGATGGGTAGATCGGATACCTCGAAGTAGAGAACATGCGCTCCAGGTATCTTAAACTGAATGGTCTTCCGCTGACAATCAACCACAGCTGAGCGAGCCTCCAACCAGTCCATGCCCAGGATGACGTCAAAGTCACGGAGAATTGTTGAGCAACTACCCCTAAGAAAATCAGTTAATATTTTAAATTATTATAACATTGTGATTTTTCTATGACAAAACCTTTTAAAAGACTCTTTACAAATTAAATACACTAATACATATACCATATAAAATATTTTGGACAACTTCATCTCGAAAATTTCTCTAAGTCCACTGACTATTATATGTATCATACTTCGAATTTAGTCTCCGACTTTCAGAAGTCGAATTACAGTATGCTAGTTCACCTCGAAATTTTTCCAAGTCCATAAACTACTCTATGTGTATCATACTAAATCCGACTATTGACTCCGACTTTATAGAGTCGAATTTCTCTGAGTCTTGAGTTCTGAACTCCAACTTTCTGAAGTCGAATGCCACTCTCCGACTCCTAAAAGTCGAAGTATCCGTCTTGTTTCTGTCGAAGTGTATGGAAGTCGAATGCACATATATTCGACTTCTTACAGTCGAATCTTGTATGTTTCACTGCAACTTCTGAGAATCGAATGTCATGGTGTGTCTTCATGATTCTGACTCCGACTTCTAGAGTCGAATTACACCTTCTTCTGAATCCGACTTCTCTGACAGTCTATGTACTTGTACTCTTATTGTGTTGACATGATACTTTTTGTTTTTGTGATGATCATCTGCTTAATAATATTTATCAGAACTTGTGGTACCTGTATGATTGTTGAATATTATTATTCTATCAGGTCATTATTATTTTAATATATTCTGACAATATGAGACATATTATACTCTAAATAATCTTCTAAACTTGTTTGTGATTATATTTGAAACCCTTTATTCAAATGGTTTCTTGCTTCATGACAGAAGACCAGATCTTCACTCCCTTCAGAAATATCATGCATTTACTGATTTCAGACGTATGGGTATCTGACAGAGGTTCACCTACCACTGTCAGACCCACACCTTACTTTTTGGTGCAACTGTCTGTCTCTCTTTTATTGGGCTGAAAGCTTGTGTGTCTGAGGATTCTATATTTTACATGTCTTCTCTGACTCACCTACCTCAAAATCATGGAGGTATTCTCTCTGTTTGTCTTGTCTTTGCTGCAGCACATTTATTGAGCACGTTTTGAGCATGGAGCCTTCACAGAACATTAATTGGAGTTTGACCTCTAAGCTGTGAAGCTACAAGCCTTGTCTGAAGCCGTTGAAAGCTAAAAAGGCAGAAGGACCTATGGATAACAACCCCAACCAACTTCCAAAGGATCAAAGGTCTCTCCTCAAACGGCCAGAACTCTAACGGACACTTTCAAATGGCTACATTCCTCTGAAGCTTATATAGAAGCCGAAGTTTGAAAGAGAACACATAGCACAACACTTAGAGTGTGAAACCTGCTAGCAACTTTCTTAACCCTCTTCTGCCTTTTGCTAGCAAGATCATCTACAAGCCTTCTCCTGAGCTGCAAGACTGAGAGCCTCATCATTCAGAAAAATTCCCAAGCTCTCCTCTTCACAGAAGTCTTGTACTAGGTGGCAATTGTTATTGATATTCCTTGGTCCACCCTCTTTAGTTCAGAAAGGATCTTAGTTGCAACTCCTTTTATTTTCTCCTCTCTGAATTAGATGTGTTTGCTTATGCTTGGGGCAAACACACAAGTGTCTGTATAATTTTCTCTATGTAATTTCAGCAGGAGGTTTGTTCCTGCTGTTCCCCTCCTGTGTAGGGAAGACCTTGTGAAAGGTATCTTTGTACCCCTGTTGAGGGAAGACTTGCGTGGGAGCAAGTGGACTTGTAATTCCTCTCAAGGGTGAGAGAAGGCCAAGTTTTCTTGGCAATTAGTGAAATCTCAAGTGGTTAGCTTGAGGACTGGATGTAGGACTTCCATGTGGGAATGGCCGAACCATGATAAAATTCTTTGTGCAAATTTTGTGATTGTTTCCGCCAACTTACACTTGAATCACACACTACACTAAATTCTAATAGTTCTATTTAGTGTTGTTTAATTTCAGATAATTTTTTTAAAAGCACAAGAAGTCCTATTAACCCCCCCTCTAGGACATCATTAGTGCCATTTCGATCCAACAAGTGGTATCAGAGCTAAGTCTTCTCAGAAGAATCTAAAAGATTTGAGAAGAAATGGCAGTTGAAGCTCACAACTATGAAGGTCAGTCCGTTACAAGGCCACCATTCTTTGATGGTGAAGATTATCAGTATTGGAAGATGCAGATGGAGTGCTTCATCAGAGGCACAAATTTTGATCTGTGGCAGGTAATTGAACAAGGTGATTTTGAAATCCTTGGTGAGTCCTCTTCTGCTCTTTCCATAGCTGATAAAGGAACATGTCTTTAAATTATAAGGCAAAAATTATCTATGTTGTGCCCTCTCTAAAAGAGAATTTAATAGATTATCTACTTGTAGAACTGTTAAAGAAATGTGGGATAAACTTCAAGTTACATATGAAGGAACTGATAGAGTTAAACAAACTAGAATAGACATTCTTGTATCTCAATACGAACAATTCAAATGCTTCCAAATGAAAACATAACTCAGATGTACAATCGATTTTCAACATAATAGTTGGACTGAGTTCTCTATAAAAGGTTCTTACAAATGAAGAAACAGTAAGAAAAATCTTAAGATCATTAACAAATGTTTGGACCCCTAAGGTCACTGCCATTGAGGAAGCACATGATCTAACTCAGCTTTCCATTAATAAATTAATCGGATCCTTAATGGCTCATGAAATTAATATGGAAATATTTTCTAAAAATTCTTCGAAAAAGAAAATGTCAAATGCTTTGAAGGTTGCAGATTCTTCCTCCTCTGAAGATTCAAAGGAGAAATCAGATGATAGTGATGATGAAGCCATGTTGTCAAGAAAACTTCAAAGGATCCTTGCTAAGAAGAAGAAATTTGGCTCCAAAAGATTCTTCAAGAAGGACAAGAAGAAGGAACCAACCTGCTACGAATGCAATCAGCCAGGACATTACAAATCTGAATGTCCTAAGCTGAAGAAGAAGGATCAAGCAGAAAGATCCGACAAGAAGAAAGGTAAAGAAAAGAAGTTCAAAAAATACAAGAAAAAGGCAATGGCAGCAGCATGGGATAATGAAGAAGCCACCAGTTCAGACTCTTCAAGTTCAGAATCCGAAGAAGAAGAAAAGACAAATCTAGCCCTCATGGCAGGACTAGATCACGTAAATTCTGAAACATCTTTTACTTCTTGTTCTGAATCTGATTCTGATAGTCTTGAAGATGCCTTCAATGAATTATATGATAAATAAAACAATAGTCAAGCAAATGAAAATCATTAAATTAAATTTGCTAAACCAAGAAATGCTAACACCTTCATGAAAAATGAAGCAGAAAGGTTAGGACAAAGTTTAAATGAAACTAAAAGAGCAAATGAATTGTTGTGTGAAGACTTAAAAAATAAAATAGTAAAATCATGGAAATAGAGTCAAACTTAAAAGAACTTAAGGATGAAGAAAATTAGAAGAAGAAAATAACTACTTAAGAGCTACTATAGAGAAAAATCTAACTATAAAACATCCTTGTTTGTTAGATTAAAGGGCTCTAGGACAAGAAAAAAAAGTATGGAGTAAGATACACACCTCCTCTAAATGAAGAAGATATTATGCATCCTAAAGTTTATCCAACTCCTCAATTTGTAAAAGAAAAGGGAATCAAAACTCCTAAAAAGGTTAACCAGTATGTTTATAAACAAAAACAGAAATTTAACAACATGAAAAATGCTTTTGATTTATGTTGTACTCACTGTAATCAGTTAGGACACACTGTCAGCACATGCACAACCAGACATTTGCACTGGATCCCTAAGACTAACCACCAAGGACCCAAGAAAATTTGGGTACCAAAAGTTACAACTTAAATTTATTTGCAGGGTCGCCTGAGAGCATCCAAATTGTACTTGGATAGTGGGTGCTCAAGGCATATGACAGGTGATAGGAAGTTATTTACAAGTTTTAGAGATGAAAGTGGTCAAGTCACTTATGGAGATAATGGTAAAGGGAAAGTCTTAGGATGTGGGACAGTGGGAACAAGATAAAAGAATTTGATTGAAGATGTCATGTATGTAGAAGGATTGAAGCACAACCTCATTAGCATCAGTCAACTATGTGATAATGGTCATTTAGTAAGATTTCAGAATGACAAGTGCATTATTCAAAAAGATGGAAAAATAGTGTTCGAAGCTCAAAGAGTAAAGAATTTATATACCTTACAGTTAGTAGAATTAAAAGAAGTGAATTTATGTCTTGCAACCACTAAGAGTGAAGAATCTGAATTATGGCACAGAAGATTGGGTCATGCAAGCACTTCAGTAATAAAAAAATTGATTAAGCATGATCTAGTTGAAGGTCTTCTGAAGATGAAATTGAAGAAGTCTGGAATATGTACAGCCTGTGCAAAAGGGAAGCAAACCAAGACATCATTTCAGTCTAAAACAGCGGTCACAACTTCCAAGCCTTTGGAACTAATTCATATGGATTTGTTTAGACCTATAAGAACAGTTAGTCTTGGAGGAAAGGTATATGGCTATGTAATAGTGGATGACTACTCAATATATATTTGGGTGTCTTTCTTAGAAGCCAAATCAGAAACCTTTTCAACCTTTCTGAAGTTCAGCAAAGTAGTACAAAAGAATCAGAAGTTTCAGATTATCAGTATTAGATCTGATCATGGTGGAGAATTCAAGAATAAAGAATTCATGAAGTTCTGTGAAGAAAATGGAATTGAACATAATTTTTCTGCACCAAGAACATCTCAACAGAATGGAGTAGCAAAAAGAAAGAATAGAACACTGCTAGACATGGCCAGAACTATGGTCACAGAGTACAATTTACCAAGGTATTTTGGGCAGAAGCAGTCAACACAGCCTGCTGCATCATCAACAGGTGCATGATCAGACCAATTCTAAGAAGACCCCATATGAGCTTTACAAAGAACAGAAGCCCAACATCAGTCATCTTCGACCTTTTGGTTGTAAGTGTTTCATTTGATTAATGGTAAAGATAATTTAGGAAAGTTAGATGCTAAAAGTGATGAAGGATTTTTGTTAGGATATATTTCAAAACCTAGAGGATACAAAGTATTTAATAGAAGAACTTTAACCATAGAACAAACAATGCATATATTATTTGATGAGACTAACCCTTCTATTAAGAGAATAGAAGAAGAAGAAGAAGAGTGTGTTGAAGATCTGTGCAGGGATCTAGAGAAAACATCTCTTGAAGAAGAAAAAGGCGAAGAAAAGGAAGATCCTCCACTAGAAGAACTTCAACAGCAAGAAGAACAACAAGAAGGACTGCCTAGAGAATTGAGGTATCACAGAGACCATCCAAGAGAAAATATTATAGGTGATCCTCAAGATAGGGTAAGAACAAGAGGTATGAATATTCCTTGTAATTTTTCTGCTTTTGTCTCGCAAATTGAGCCTAGGACAATCAATGATGTACTGACTGATGAGTCTTGGATCCTTGCTATGCAAGAGGAACTTAATCAGTTCCAACGCAGCCAGGTTTGGACTATTGTCCCTAGACCTTCTGACCATCCAGTTATTGGGACCAGATAGGTCTTCAGAAACAAAATGGATGAATCAGGAGTAATCACCAGGAACAAGGCTAGACTTGTAGCACAATGATATTTCCAAGAGTAAGGCATTGATTTTGATGAAACTTATGCACCAGTAGCTAGATTAGAGGCAATTAGAATTTTATTAGCATATGCATGCTCCATCAACATCAATTTATTTCAAATGGATGTTAAAAGTACTTTTCTGAATGGTTTTATAAAAGAAGAAGTTTATGTTGAGCAACCACCAGGTTTTGATGATACTAAGTATCCAAATCATGTTTTCTGTTTAAAGAAAGCACGATATGGTCTGAAACAAGCTCCAAGAGCTTGGTATGAAAGATTAAGTGCTTATCTTATATCACATGATTTCACAAGAGGTAAAGTAGATAGCACACTATTTATTAAGAAGTTTTCAGAAGGAATCTTAATAGTTCAAATATATGTTGATGATATTATTTTTAACTCTACTAATGAATCACTTTGTAAATTCTTTGAGAACCTTATGCAAAGTGAGTTTGAAATGAGCATGATGGGTGAGCTTAATTACTTTCTTGGGTTGCAAATTAAGCAGACCAAGAAAGGTACTCACATTTGTCAAACCAAGTATATTTCGGATTTACTTTCAAAATATGGTTTTGACAAGTGTAAGCCCTTAGGAACACCCATGAGCTCAGGAATTAAGTTAGATAGTGATCCTCTTGGCAAGAAAGTAGATCAAAAGGTCTATAGAGGCATGATAGGATCACTACTCTATCTTACTGCTAGTAGACCAGATATAATGTTCAGTGTATGTTTGTGTGCAAGATTTCAAGCTGATCCTAAAGAATCACATGTTAATGTTGTTAAAAGAATTTTTAGATATCTTATAAACACAAGTAAATTAGGTTTATGGTATCCCAGATGTTCTGATTTCAAATTAATTGGATATAGTGATGTTGACTATGCTGGATGCAAAATAGATAGAAAAAGCACCAGTGGTACTTGCCAAATACTTGCAGGTTGCTTAATTTCTTGGTCTTCCAGAAAGCAGAATTCAGTGACATTATCCACAACAGAAGAAGAATACATTGCAGCTGGAAGTTGTTGTACTCAACTGCTGTGGATCAAACACCAATTGGAAGACTATGGTCACACACTTCAAGAAACTCCAATACTGTGTGACAATACAAGTGCAATTAATCTTTCCAAAAATCCTATCCAGCATTCAATGACAAAGCATATTGAGGTTAGACATCACTTCATCAGGGACCATGTAAGTAATGGTGATATTTTACTTGAGTTTGTCTCCACAGAAAATCAACTTGCTGATATTTTTACCAAACCTCTTCCTGAAGATAGATTTACATCTATTAGAAGAGAAATATGTATGTGTAATCCTGATTAAATCACTGTGAAAATTTCATGTTTGAATGGTATGTTAAGAACTCACTATGAAATTCTCCAAGTCCCTGTACTGCGACTCATGAAGTCGGAGTGGAGACTACGACTTCTCAAAGTCGGAGTCTACCATGACTCATGATGAGGGAAGTGTGCTCTGCGACTTTTATAAGTCGGATGTAAAAATTCGACTGTTTACAGTCGGAGTCTGTATAAATGCTCTCATTAAATTAATATAATAAATGGTAATAATTTTTAAATTTAAAGGAGTATTTATTACGTAACGGTACTTCTCTTTAATCCCCACCATTCATCTCCTCATCTCCTCATCCTTGGGCAGTTACAACTATAACTTCTATATTAGACCATCCATTCCCTTTTCCAAAGCACCCTTTCAAACTCTCTCTCCGACTCTCCTGTCGTTTTCTTTCTCTTCCCGCGTACACTGTTCATCTTCTCCGGCAACCGTCTTCAGAGCAACTCCAAAGCTCTCATTTTTCTCTGAAGAAAGGTAAGATCTTTGAATTCTAAACCGCATTTCTTTCACTCCTTTGACAGTCTCCTAAGTCTTCTCCATCTCCTTCTGTCTAGATGGCATCATCTAGGGCTCCGGAAGGAACTCAGTTCACTCCTGAACAGCTCCAGCGCCTATCCTCTGCCAAGTTCTCTATCTGTCCAGGGAAGATTGTAGACTTCTCCCAGTTACATGGTAGTCTAGGTTGGGTAGAAGAAACCCTAGCAGCAATGGGTTGAACTAGACTGTGTCAGATTTCTGAGCCCACGTTGAGAATGCCCTTAAGGCTTTCTTTGTCACCCTTCAAGTCTCCTCAGAAAGTTCAGTTACAGGCTATGTGAAAGGCACCAAAGTTATAGTTTCTGAAGATCTGTTGGTGGAACTTTTGGACTATCCCAACTTTGGGCATAAGCTTAGTGAGATAGTCCCTATGGATAAGCAGAAATTGGGCATCATTGGAAGTCTGAGGACAGTGAGCAAGAAAGGTCTGTTAGTCAATGAGTTGTCTATAGAGAAGAGGATCATCCATTCAGTCATTACAAATATCATCACACCAAGGGTCGGGACCCATTCCTCCATAACTGCCAGGGATGGTAGTTTGCTTTTTTGGGCTATTCAAAAAGATAGGGTCAATATGCCCGCAATTATTTTGGAAAAGATGATAGCCTCTAAGAATTTGCAGGAGTCCCTTCCATATGGACCTCTGCTTACCTTAATCTTTAAGAGATTTTTAGTAGATCTTAGTGGAGAAATTTATGTGGGAGTAAAAGAAAAGATTGGCTTGTCTACTTTGAGAAGAAGCCACTACATTTTAGAGAACAGAAGTCAAAATTTATGGGTTAAGGATTCTGTGCCCCAGTGCACCCATGAGATTTTTTCTGATGAAGCACATGATTCCTCTTCCATTCCAGCCAGTCAGCAAGTAACTCAAGTTAGAGAAGATAGAGGAGAAGCCTCTACTCAAGATCATCAAGTACAACAACAGGAAGAAGACCAACAAGGGATTCATCTAGAACAAGAGCAATTCCATCAAGAACAAGTTCCTGCCTCATCTCCAGGGCATGATGCACCTGGAGAGACCATTAATCAGGTACTTAGAGATCTGAGAGGAAAAGGAGTAGCACAAGAACAACAAGATTTTGATAGATCTACTCCTGTCATGCAAGAGTTTGAAGAAGTGCAGCATCACTTCTCCCCTTCTCATGATGAGCCCCGGCCAAGGTCTCAGGGGGAGAGTAGCAATAGTATAAATGCAATATTGGATTTACTGACAAAGCAACAAGAGAGCTTGTCAGCCCTACATATGCAAGTTGAATTTATTGATGCCAAATTTGATGCTATGGCTGAGGAAGTCCAACAGATGAAGGACCTATTGCTTCAGTTAGTATGCCAACAAGGCACCAAGCAGCCTTCTGGACCACCATCTTCTCATCCAGAAGAGCAGCAACCACCAGTGCAACAACAACATGACCAAGAGCAGCAGCAAGAGCAAGAGAAGCAGCAACAGCCTGAGCAAGAGTAGCAGTTGGAACAGCAGCAGCAGCATCAGCATCAGCCAGAGCCAGAGCAGCCCTCAGTAGCAATTGTGTAAAATCAGCAGAAGCCTGAGCAGCAGCAGCAATCTTCAGTAGCAGTTGAGTCAGAGCAGCAGCACCAGCAGGAGTCTAGGCTTAAGAGGCCCCTAAAGTCTCTAGGTTTAGAGGTAGATGCTAGGTCCAAGGTTAAGACCTTTAAGAGGAAGGTTAGAAGAAGACTCCATTATGGTCATCCTATGTCCTCCAACCCCTTAAACATTTCCTCTCTTCCTCCTCCTGGACCAACTCCTCCTACTCCTACTATTTCCTCTGCTCCTGCCCCTTCGGAACCAGAACAACCACCTACATCCTCATCTCAACCTACTACCCTCACTGCTCTCACTCCTCCAGCTCCTTCTGTTGATGCACAACAACAACAACAACAATAACAACAACCTCCACCTCCTACCTCATCTGATTCTCCTCCCTCTACATCTCTTCCAGAGGATGAGCCAATTGCCTTTGACAATGTCAAGTTTTTCATCTACCCTCTGAAATACTATTTCAAACCATCTCAAGCAACTAGACTCACTCTCTAAACCCAACCTCCTAGTTTCTTTTCTTCTCTTCCTACTGCATCCACTCCTCTAGTAGGCAGATCCAGCCTTTCACTGACAGAAATAGTACCTAGTGTACTACTTTCATCTAAAGGTGAGCGCATGCTAAAAGAGAACCCTGACAAATTACTTCCTCCTTTTTGGTATGCATTTATCTACCAATCAGAACATCACATGAACATGTTCAGGGAATTCCTTTCCATCAAGGCATTCCTTGAAGTCCATGAAATGCCAGGTTTCACCTTTGAGGATTGGCTTCCATCTCTCCTTCATACATCACAAGTCCTGTTAGCTGATCTTCTGCTGATCTCTGAGAAAAGCCACAGTCTGAATTCCAAAGAATTTCTTGAAATCTATCCTGGTGAAGCCACCAAATACCAGCAAACCCAATCCAGGAACCAATTCATGGATCTTCATCTTCACCTGAATATTAGGTTCTATGACATGTTTGGCAACCTCATTAGAGACTCTCAGGCCAAGTACACTAAGATGAAGGAATTCAACCTTGTCAGATTCAGATTGGGACTGCCTGATGTCAACAAAGGCCAATGGGAAAACATTTTAAGAGGTCAGAGACAGATTTCCCCCTCCATGACTATTGGTTTATCCTCTGGCTTGTACCCAAGCTTAGTTGGTGCCATTTCTGCAAGAAAGGATTTTACACAGCTTGTTTTCAACAGACACATCCGAATAGCTACCAGGTTCAGGATCAAGTATAATATGAAATTATCTTTTCATAGGTTTGCCCTCATGCAAGCACCTCAGAATTCTTAGCACTTGTTAGACTTTCAGATTGTTTTGCTGAGTCTGAGAGATTCACAGAGGACCAATGGGAAACTGCATATCCTGAAGACCATTCCGATTGTGAAAAGCTGAAGATCTCAGTGGCTGAGTATCTCTGCAAAGAATATGAGACTCTTTGGAAGTCTATTGCTCATAAATGGAAGCAGAGGTACTTAATCTATTATCAAGCCAAGGAAGCTGCAATTCATCAAGGACTGCATTGGAATATCACTGTGCATGACTTTCTTCATTTAGCAGCCCATAGGAAATTTGTCCCTCTCAAAACTCTTCTGGGTCGTAGTCACTATTATAAGAGACTCACCTGGTTCCACAACCGTCATCTAAAATCTTATAGGAAACTCCCTAAGATAGGTCCCACCTATAAGAATGATGCCAGTCTTTTTGAAAACTTCTTCCCTGCCAATGAGAAGAAGCTGTGGGATCTTCTCCAGCCCTTCTTAGATCAAGTCCCTCGCTCCCTGTACTTACCTAGCTCCTTATCCAAGTCCTAAACACTCTTATGTACTTGGGTATTTTAGTTTATGAATACAATATCTATTTCCTATTTCTGTTTATGGATATAGATTCATCTCCTTTTCTCCTTCGTTATGTTACCTTTTCTGTTAATGCCACAAAGGGGGAGAAAGAAGTGAGAAAGAAGTTAGAAACAAATAACTAAAATTCTCTAGGAGATCATATGTTTGAAAATTTGTTTATTTAAAAGTTTTTGTCATTAACAAAAAGGGGGAGAATTGTTGAGCAACTATCCCTAAGAAAATCAGTTAATATTTTAAATTATTATAACATTGTGATTTGCTATGACAAAACCTTTTAAAAGACTCTTTACAAATTAAATACACTAATACATATACCACATAAAATATTTTGGACAACTTCATCTCGAAAATTTCTCTAAGTCCACAGACTATTATATGTATTATACTTCGAATTTAGTCTCCGACTTTCAGAAGTCGAATTACAGTATGCTAGTTCACCTCGAAATTTTTCCAAGTCCATAAACTACTCTATATGTATCATACTAAATCCGATTGTTGACTCCGACTTTATAGAGTCAAATTTCTCCGAGTCTTGAGTTCTGAACTCCAACTCTCTGAAGTCAAATGCCACTCTCCGACTCCTAAAAGTCGAAGTATCCGTCTTGTTTCTGTCGAAGTGTATGGAAGTCGAATGCACATATATCCGACTTCTTACAGTCAAATCTTGTATGTTTCACTGCAACTTCTGAGAATCGAATGTCATGGTGTGTCTTCATGAGTCTGACTCCGACTTCTAGAGTCGAATTACACCTTCTTCTGAATCCGACTTCTCTGATAGTCTATGTACTTGTACTCTTGTTGTGTTGACATGATACTTTTTGTTTTTGTGATGATTCATCTGCTTAATAATCTTTATCAGAACTTGTGGTACCTGTATGATTGTTGAATATTATTATTCTATCAGGTCATTATTATTTTAATATATTCTGACAATATGAGACATATTATACTCTAAATAATCTTCTAAACTTGTTTGTGATTATATTTGAAACCTTTATTCAAATTGGTTTCTTGCTTCATGACAGAAGACCAGATCTTCACTCCCTTCAGAAAATATCACGCATTTATTGATTTCAGACGCATGGGTAACTGACAGAGGTTCACCTACCACTGTCAGACCCACACCTTACTTTTTGGTGCAACTGTCTGTTTCTCTTTTATTGGCTTGAAAGCTTGTGTGTCCGAGGATTCTATATTTTACATGTCTTCTCTGACTCACCTACCTCAAAAGCATGGAGGTATTCTCTCTGTTTGTCTTGTCTTTGCTGCAACACATTTATTGAGCACGTTTTGAGCATGGAGCCTTTACAGAACATTAATTGGAGTTTGACCTCTAAGCTGTGAAGCTACAAGCCTTGTCTGAAGCAGTTGGAAAGCTAAAAAGGCAGAATGACCTATGGATAAAAACCCCAACCAACTTCCAAAGGATCAAAGGTCTCTCCTCAAATGGCCAGAACTCTAACAGACACTTTCAAACGACTACATTCCTCTGAAGCTTATATAGAAGCCGAAGTTTGAAAGAGAACACATAGCACAACACTTAGAGTGTGAAACCTGCTAGCAACTTTCTTAACTCTCTTCTGCCTTCTGCTAGCAAGATTATCTACAAGCCTTCTTCTGAGCTGCAAGACTGAGAGCCTCATCGTTCAGAAAAATTCCCAAGCTCTCCTCTTCACAGAAGTCTTATACTGGGTGGCAATTGTTATTGATATTCCTTGGTCCACCTTCTTTAGTTCAGAAAGGATCTTAGTTGCAACTCCTATTATTTTCTCCTCTCTGAATTAGGTGTGTTTGCTCATGCTTGGGGAAAACACACAAGTGTCTGTATAATTTTCTCTATGTAATTTCAGCAGGAGGTTTGTTCCTGCTGTTCCCCTCCTGTGTAGGGAGACCTTGTGAAAGGTAGCTTTGTACCCCTGTTGAGGGAAGACTTGCGTGAGAGCAAGTGGGCTTGTAATTCCTCTCAAGGGTGAGAGAAGGCCAAGTTCTCTTGACAGTTAGTGAAATCTCAAGTGGTTAGCTTGAGGACTGGACGTAGGACTTCCATGTGGGAAGGGCCGAACTAGGATAAAATTCTTTGTGCAAATTGTGTGATTGTTTCCGCCAACTTACACTTGAATCACACACTACACTAAATTCTAACAATTCTATTTAGTGTTGTTTAATTTCAGATAAAATTTTTAAAAAGCACAAGAAGTCCTATTCACCCCCCCTCTTGGACATCATTATTGCCATTTCGATCCAACAAGTTGTAACGCGTATAACCTGGCCGGCAACTGGTGTCCCTAGACCTCAACTATGACACCCTCCAGGTAACCGAAAGAACGCATGTAATCACCGGACGGGAGATCGACCATCACATCACACTGCCTCTCAGGGGTGTGACGAACCAAAGACTCATAAAACTCCTCAGAAGCAAAACAAATGGAAGCACCGGGGTCAACCAAAACACGAGCAGCTCTACCAAGGATAGGCAAAGTACCTATAACCAGGTTTGACGCCTCGGCCTACTCCCTGGTGAGAGCCCCTACTCCCTGGTGAGAGCCATCACACGACCACGTCCACGCCCACACTGCGGCGCCTGTTGGGGCTGCTACTGCTGTGGCGGCTGCTGGTGCTGCGGAAACTACTGCTGCTGCTGGTATGGCTGGAACTACTTGTAGGATCGGATATGTGGACGGATTAGATCTAGAAGGGGGGGTTGAATATATCTGACATCAATTAACGCGGAAGCTTAAGCAATTTAAAATTACTTCGAATCAGAGATCAATTCACACAAATAATTTACTGATCTAAAGTGTGTGTGTAGATGATGTGTGAAGCAATTCAATAATTAGTGTGAGTACGAAATCCTATGCAAGCATCTAGCACAAACAAGCAGATCAAACCATTGCACATAGGATTTTAGGTGGTTCGGAAATCACACCAGTGATTCCTACATCCACCCCTCACACAGTGAGACTCCACTACTCAACCTGAGTACACACACACTGGAGCACGACGACTCCAAACAACCTTGAGTTCAACGACTCACAAACTGAGCGCGACGGCTCAAACAACAACCAGAGCACGACGACTCCAAATTGAGCACGACGACTCAAACCACACCGTGAGTGCGACGACTCACAAACCAGTGCTCGATGGCTCCCAAAACACAAGCTAGATCAAAGACAACAGAAATCAATCCTCTAGAAATGATCTGAGTCAAGACAAATTCGTACACAAAAATTTGTGCAGAACTTCGTGCACAAATTTCATAGACGAAATAAGAAGAATAAACTCAGAAATGAGAGAAATGGATGTAGAATGAGTGTTCTTCGGTGAAGAGGTCTTGAAGATGCTTGAATTGAGGAGCCTTGATGGAATTCGGTGGAGATTCTCCTCAGTTGGCGATACTCTGCTTTGATGGCATCTGAAATGCCAGAAATCCCTCTTCTACTGTTTCTCTTCAGTTGGATCTGCTCCCTTTCCTAGCACAGCAACCTTCTCTCCAGAGATTCCCCTTGATTCCCACGTCCTTCCTCTTGAACGGATGGCCTGCAGCTTCTGGAGATGGAGCAAGATATGGAGAAACCCCTTTTTTCTGCCAAACAACTTTTCTGGGTGTTGTATGGGCTCTCCTTCGTGGTGTCCTCCTTTGGAGTACAAGGATTGGGGTATTTATAGCACCATATGTCCATGAGGTGCCTTGGGGTGCGTGGGCACAAAAATCTAGGTCCAATCCCTCAATTCTCAAACAGCCACGTGTCCAGAAAAATTCGCATTTTTGAGTTTTCAGCTGGACTGTGTCAACACCACCAGGGAGTGTGTCGACACACTGTCCCAAACATGAGAACATGTTTCCTGGAAGCTGGAACTAGTGTCGACCTGACCATTGAGTGTGTCGACACGACTGGCAGACTGTGTCAACACACAGGCAGACCGTGTCAACATACAAGTGGACTGTGTCGACACCACTGAGATAAATTTGTGTAAACCTGAAAATATAAAGTGTAAACCATTAATACAAGATATTATCATTAAAATATGAGATATTAAACATCAAAATATGTTGTTTGAGCATTATTGTGATATGTATAAAATGTATAACATGTTCAACATGTCATCATCAAAATCATAATATGTCATCATTAAAATCACAATATGTCATTATTAAAATCACAATATGTCATCATTAAAATCACAATATGTCATCATTAAAATCACAATATGTCATCATTAAAATCACAATATGTCATCATTAAATCACAATATGTCATCATTAAATCACAATATGTCATCATCAAAATCACAATATGTCATCATCAAAATCAAAGTATGAGTGATGTTCATTGGTCATCATTAAAATACAACTTTAGGAAATTCCAAAACACACTCAACCCAACACTATTGGCTGCTGATGATGCTGAAACTGCTGAGGTTGCAAATGATACTGCCTCTGCTGCTGCTGACGAGGTGCATGCTGCTGGGGAGGGAACTGGTACTGCGGTAGCTGTTGTGTGTACTGCACTGGCTGCTGCGGCTGCTGGACTTGCCCCATCGGGAAATCCCTCCTGAAGTGGCCTGGCGAACCACAAGTGTAACAGACTGCCTCCTGCCTGCCCTGCTCAGCTCACTGTTGGACCGACTGCTCCGCAAACCTCGACTGACGCTTCTGCTGCCGACTCCGTCCACCTCCGCGAGTAGTCATCTACCTGAACTTCGAGCGCAAACCGAAATTGCCCGAGCTCGAAGAAGAAGAAGTCGCACTACCACGACTACCAGCGGGATGCTGGTACAGTGAGGATCTAGAAGAGGCTCCTCCCTCCTGCTGCTGCTGGGGCTGCCAGGTCTCTCTCTCCTAAGCAGTGGCCTTAGCCACGACCTCTCCCAAAGTGGCATACATATGAGCAATCACGCCCCACCTCAAATCTGGCCTCAGTCTTGCAATAAACTTCTCTGCACAAGCCTGCTCGCTGCTAGCAACATGAGGAACATGGCTCAACAACCGGACGAACCTCTGGTGGTACTGAGTAACTGTCAGATCGCCTTGAACCAACTCGTGGAACTGATCTCGTCTCTCACGTCGAGCGTAGTCAGGAAATTACTCGCCGTGGAAGACCCCCAAAAACCGCTGCCAAGCGATCTGATCCAAACGCTGCCTTGGAAAGTGGGTCTGCCTCTGAACTCTCCACCACTCATGGGCTGGTCCCTTAAGCTGATACATTGTCAGTCTGCCCTGGTCCTCCTCGGCGCACTCCATGGTCTCGAACGTGGGCTCCAACTCATGCGTCCAACTCTCTACCTTGTCTGGATCATAGTCACCGAAGAACATCGGTGGTCGGAGACGCAAGAACCTCTCCAAGAATGCGGTCCTATCCTCAGTGACAGCCATCCTCCTCTGACCGGCCCGGGTACTCCCGTACCCGACTCCTGCTGAACTGCTGGCTGCTCCACCTCCGGATCTGCCTACTGCTCTGGTACTGCTGGGGGAGGTACTGGAGGCTGACCTCCCGCTGCTGCCTGCCCAGGCTGCCACACTCCCTGGTACAGGGTCCTGAAGAACTACTCGGCTAAGGAGAACCAATCTGCATACTGCTGTGGCGGGGGCTGGTACCACTGCTGCTGCTGTTGTTGCCGCTGCCTCCTGAGGCTGTGCCACTGACTCCTCTGCTGACACATCCTCCCGGACCTGAGTCGGCGCTGGCATATCTGACATCAACTGCTAACTAGGAGCACACACGCGGAAGCAGAAGGAAGAGCGAGACCGCAACGTAACACTCTAGGTACAGTCCCAACACACACACTAGTACAAGTAAGCAAAGGGAAAGACAGAGCCCTTAGGGGCATACCCCGAGGGTGACGTACAACTGGAAGGGGAAGCCACTGCTAGCTACTGGGACGACGACTACCGCTCCATCTTCTCTGCCCGACGCACGCCCTGCCGCTGTTGAGAAGTCTCACCTGGAAAAGGAAGGGATGAGTGTAATCACGGGGATTGTGCGCCCCCCCCCCCCCCCCCCCCCCCCCCCAATACACAAGCAAGTATTAAGTCTAATAGTATGGAAAGAGGAATGTGATCGCCACCTAGATAGTTGCCTAATAAATGACGAAGATGTGGGCTAACTATGCTAAGAAAGGGATAGAGAATAGAAGTGGACCTGGTATCGCGGCAAGATTACCTGTCGCGATGATACTGATAACGCGTCGCCCTTGGAGGACGCGTCTCCTTATCGCGTCATCCTCCTCCGTCGCGTTCTCTTCTGTGCGGGAGATGATGGATGGGACCTTCTTCCCGTCCTCCAGCTGGCTAGAGAACAAGAGCTCCTCGTGGAATATTGCTTGGGTGCCTGCCAAAAACAAAGAGAAAACAATAAAAATCTTATTATAACAAGTTAAGTGTTGTATCCATTCAAAAATGAAGAGAAAAGAGGGAGCATAGTGGGAACGAACCTGGGGGTGGTTTTTAAATGGGAATGGGAAGGGATGCAACCTATCTAGAAATGAAATAAAATGCATGAAGATAAAGGAAGAAAGGAGGAAGGAATGGATGAGCCCCATGTGGGGTGACTCCCTGGCTTGTGATGGCGTCCAAGTCTTGTGCAAAAGCTCCTGGAAGAAGTGGGGGTCGCCATCCTCACGTTCCACGCTCCATGGATGTGAAATGAGCAAGATTTTGAGGTGGGAATGTGAGGAAAATGAGAGGGAATGGGAGGGCTACGAGGCTAAGTCAAACTCAGTAGAGAATTCGGCAGCCCTTCGGGGTAAAAATGGGGGCTCTCCTGTTCATGAAGAGAGGGCCTTGCTTTTATAGGATTTTTGAGTGATTAATAATCAAAATGAGAGATAAAACCCATTGAAATTCGCATAGGAGAGTCCAAGGGAGCTCCAAGAGAGTCCCCAAGCCCTAAACCCCGCCCAAGGGGTTGAGATATTGCTTGGAGATAAAGATAAAGCCTTGGGCGAATAAATAGGAGGTGGTTGCGGAGGCTAACAAGCGCAGCTGTTGTCGCGGCGTATCGTAGGGCCGCGACTTGCTAACGCGACGGCCCTAGGCGTCGCGACAGTATGCCCACGTGCATGAATATGCATGGGCTGTCGCGGCGGCCTCTGGCGTCGCGACACAGTAACCCGATGCTACGATACGCCGCGTCAAGAAAATTAATTATTTGCGAATCATCAGCCAATCACATGAAAGGATAAGAGTTATTTAGGCCTAAGGACTCTCTCCAAGTGACAATGGGCGGGATTTCATGAAAATTTGAGTTGTTAATGGGCTCAAAACCAGGCTAATGATGGGCTCAAGGTGAGTGACCAACTAGGGGCTCACTAGGATAGCAAGAAATATAGTTCAACTTATAAGTCAGAATCGGGTGTCTATAGATTGCCCCTCCTTGGCTTCCACTTTGTAAGGAAACGAAGCGTAAGTGTAGTGGAGGTGTCACAAAGTGACGGCGGAACAGAAATGATGCGGAGTGAATTGAAAAGATGGGAGCCAAGGTAAAGAGACACCTGATCTAACCAACAAGCAATTGGAACCTTCGTGAAAGCCCCGAGTTAGCTACTCGAGCAGAATGCAAAGAAAAACGCAAGTCTGGACGAGAAGGAGAAGAAAGGGACGATCAACCCCTCGATTGAGAGGTACCCTAGCCGATTGGCTTGCAAGTTTCGCTTTGGAGGGACATATGCGTGCCAGGCAGGTAACTCAAGACTCTGTCCTGGGAGCGGTTCGCAACCAAAACGGATCAAAGGAATAAAATGAAAATTGGATAGGTAATCCAGACAGGGAAATTCTTGTCAAATTGACAGGAACAACTCACTCGGAGGCAAACCTTCCGATTCGGAGTGGAATAAGATTTCTTGTTTGAAGTATGAAGGATAATTGGGCACTCAACAAGGGCTCATCAATAGTCAGGAATGAGTCAGGAAAGCTTAAAGTCCTACATGATGCATGCTGGGCTAAAATAAAAGAAATCATCAAAACAAATGCAAATAAGAGGAGAAAATAGAAAATATATCAAGGATAATATTGTTAAGCCAAATAAGAACGGGTCAAGAGACTACCTACAACCGCAGTGCAGGCCTGAATCTATCGTCCTCGAACTTACTTAACACAACGGCCTATCCAACGATTAGCAATGCGCACTTAGATTATCACTGTTTTTTATAAAGGGGAACTCAAATCCCAGAGCACATTGAGAACCAGCCGGTCCTTGAAACGATATAATAGGTAGAATACAATATAGTAATGCAGGGAGTAAGGAAAGAAATACTTACCTGACTTACCTATGATGTCCCTTTTTGTGATTTCTATTTTTTTTATTTTTTTTTTTTTTTTTTGCCAAAATAGACATAATAAGCACTCAATAAGCACAAAAGGACAACATACACATAGACATAATCGAATGAGCAACAGACTATACACAGACATGGAAATAACACAAGGTAGAGAGGCGACGCCTTTGGAGACCACGACATAGCCGCGTCACTCCGCCATGTCGCGACCTTGTCGCGTCATATCGCGGCGTCGCGACTCAAACCGAACCCTGAAAATGACCCATGTTTATCTCTATCCTAAGACTCCTAGAACTCCATTAGGACTCCTAGACCTCTCCTAACCTTATCCTAACACCTAGTTACGGGATTGAGATGAGTTTGCACCTCCTAGAGCTCTATAAATAGGGGAGTTTAGGGTGCTAATCCCGCAGCTTTCTCCCTCATTCTTCTCTTCTTCTGTTTTCTCTCTCCTGCAACCATGAAGAGATCATATTCTGCCTTCCAAGAGGAGATACCTCCTTACACCGGTCCCAAAGAGGCGCGGGAGTCTTATGCTGATCTCCAGCAGCTCTCTCTATCCCGGGGCACATATGCATGCGCCCGGAGCTCCAAGTAAGTGCTCTTTCTTCTTCTAAATTTGAACGTTTGCCCTGTTTTGCTCTGTTTTCTTCTTCTTCTTCCTCCCTGTTCTCAACCTTCCCTCTCCCATATCTCTTCAGATTCTTCCTGGCCAAAGGAGATTTTCCAAAGTGCCATGGTTATCTCCTATGATAGAGCTACTTCCGCCCGCCTCGATCCGTCACTTGAAGGAGTGGGGATTGTCCACCGTGCTTGTGCTAGCTAAGCAATATCACAAGATCGTGCACGTGTGGGATAGCATCACGACGCTGGTGGAACTGTGGCATCCCCAAACTCATACGTTTATCTTCCCCAAATTTGAGGCCACTATCCTGCTGGAGGAGTTGGAGATCATGCTAGGCTTGCCGAAATACAAGCGAGGAAAGGAATACGCTCTTTCCTACACGGTGGCGCCTATCAACGTGTGGGGTATCATCGGGGAGATCACTACCAGAAAGACGGACCTGAACAGCATGACCAGTCGGCACTTCGTCCACCTTCTTCCAATAGCCCAGTGGGTCATCTCCCAGTGCAAGCGCAAGACCGGGAATCATCTTGCCATCACCAAGGCGGCCGCCATTTGCATCTGCGGCGTTATCCTATTCTCTGCTGAAGATGGCGCCATCTCCTTCGCCAATCTAAGCATAATCGACTCCATCTCGGAAGGTATGAGCATTGGTCAGGCAGTTCTCGGCTTCCTATATGCTGGACTTTCTTCTGCAGCCACTGGAGGTCCCTTCTACGGCTCTGTCATCGCCCTCGAGCTTTGGATGGGCATGCACATACAATTCCGGGCAATGGACAATTTATCTACTGAGTGCAAGACAATGCTCCATCATCCTCTAGCTTTTGTGGGCGGGCCACTTTGCATGACCACGCAGGCCTGGTGCAAGACCGCCCAAGTGAAAGGGCCGAAGGCTTGGCGGGACTACTTCAAGAACATGACCGTGGCGGAGTTCGACATGCGTCCGCGCTTCCTGCACAACAGGATGATCCATGTACCACAACGCCTCAGACTGGCACTCCGTCTCCTGGGCAATGAAGCCTTAGTCCACTACAACCCGGATCGTTGCTACCTGCAGTGCGGGTCAGCACGCACAGTGGTTCCACCACTTTCTCACTTCCCGGCCATTCAGAAGAGGAAGATGGACGACGATCAGGACGAGAGGGATGTGCAAAGCGCCATAGTTCATTGGGAAGGATGCGCCATGAGCTCGTCCAAGCGGGAGTAGAGGAAGATGAATATGTGATCAAAGAATATCTCGAGGCATTGAGGAAGATCCTACCAGCTGCAGTGGAGGCCTGAAGATAGGTGGATTGATGTAGGGAAAATGTTAGATGGTAGTTAGGGCAGGACTTTGCATTTATTTGAATGTAGGGATGATTTAGAATATGTATTGATTGGTTTGAATGAATAAACGTGAGATTTGTCCTGTTTGCGCATGGCTCTGTTTGTAACGCGACGGGCAGGGAAGTCGCGTTAGCGTCGCATCGTGGAGGTGAGTCGCGACATGGTCGCGGCCACCAACGGTGACGCGACAATGACGCGACGGTCCGCTGCGTAGCAGCTTAAACCGATCATTCAAAAATGCAAAAAGGGCCTTTCATCTTCCCCCCCTTCTAGCATTCAAACAAACCGCCAGAGAGAAAGCTTTGAATCCCTCCGAATTTCCTTGCTACTTTCTCTCCTCATCCATCCTTTCCCCCAAATTCAAACCTAATCACTCACTAATCCCATGGAAGGAGGAGGCAATGCCGGTGAGGGCTCTTCCCGGGTGAAGAGGCACGCGGAAAGGAGGAGTTCTCGGCGCCGCGTGGAGGCGCCCCCAGCGGAAGAAGTAGACCCGGAGGTGGAGATGGAGGTGGAGGAAGAAACGGAAGGTCCTGCCGTCGATGTGGAGAAGGCGAGGAAGTAGCGCGAGAAAGCGATGAAATCGGTGAGTAACTCGACCCTAAAACCATGTATGGATGAGTGGGAAAGGGAAAAGCGGCCCCCAGAGGGCGTCTGTAGGGCGTGACGCCCAAGGGGAAAAGGATCGGACAAGGGAGGCTCCGGCCGGTCCGTTCCTGAGAACGCGACGGCCCGATCCGTCGCTACACCAGTAGTCGCGACGGACTTGGATGGCACGACCATGTCGCGTCGAGGTGGGCCGACGCGGACTAATCGCGTCCTAGGACGGCGATGTGACTAGGTAGCGTCGTACCGCCCCGTCGCGACAAGGTTGCGACCTATGCGGGGGTCGCTACTCAAACCGAGCATCAAAAAAAAATTGGACTGCTTTTAACCATCTTGTGTATGCAGGGTGAAATGAGGGCCCGAGTGTCTTGGATATTGGTCCTAGCCGTCTACCTAGCCTTCCCTTCTTTCCAGAGAGAGAGAGACTTGAGGGGATGGGATTCGGGGAGGTGCTGAGGATGGAGAGGATGCGGGCGGATCCCGCGCTCACTCAGGCTCTGCGGAGTAGGTGGGATACGGAGGCAACTGCCTTCGTATTCCCATGGGGTCATATGATCCCCAGCCTTGAGGATGTGAGCCGGATCATGGGGCTTAGGGTGTACGGGAGGCCTGTGAGCGGGTTTACCTATCCTTGCTACCGAGATCTAGCCTACCGACTCCTAGGATTACCCGTAGGGCAGAGGTCCTCTCTAGTTCTCAGGGTAGCACTCCAGGAGAGCTTAGGGCTGTACAACGTGGGGAAGGGAGCAGGGAGACATCGGATGAGTATTTTCAGAGATTGGTCCGAGTTAACCGGGAGGAGCTAGCGGGCGAGCCGGGGGCAGAGGCGGACTTGGACTTGCGTCGCTTCCTCATCCTCTTCCTTGGTAGACTTTTGTTTGCCACGAGGGGCGACGCAGTCCATTGCCGCTTTCTACCTCTTCTGGAGGACCTGATCGAGGTGGGGAGCTATGCCTGGGGAGCAGCGTTCCTAGCGCATCAGTTCGACAGCCTGGGCGCATCCGAGCGGCAGGTGTCCACGAGCGGCTTCTTCCCTTTTCTCCAGGTACACTTCTCTCTCCTTAACCCTTGAACTTGAATGCATTTTGCTTTGAACTATGATCTAATTGGCTTCTCATTTTGAAGGTCTGGACTTACCTCCACTTCCCAGGCCTAGGGAGAGGGATCCTCGCACGGCCGGGCCTCGTGCCCATTGCACGCCGGTGGGATTCGCACCGGGACACACGTACCCTCGGCGACCAGCTAGCACACCTCCAGGAGGCCATTGACTGCTACCCACATTTGGATGTAAGTGTTCTAACCTTTCTCCCATAGATTAATGCTTGATATAACTACTTGGTGACTAATTGTGCTTTGGTGTGCAGGTGGTGTGGCAGCCGTACTTGGAGGAGAGCAACGAGGGACAACCTTGGTTTGTGTAGGCCCGCCCCTACTTCGGTAGGTCGGTGTGGGTGCATGCACTCAACCTTGTGCTACCTCTGCATCTGTTCCTGTGCCAGCGCTCCCTCGGACTTCGACAGAGTGCGGTGGAGTTCCCTGCCCGAGACCGGTTCCGCAGACCGGGTCGGAGCTTCCGGGGACTCCACGACATGACCGATTGGCGCGAGCGGGCGAAGGAACAGATCCAGAACTGGGAGCGCCGGTGTCACGCCCCCAATTTTATTTTAGCAGCGGAATAAATTGGGAGACGCGACGAACAAGCAAGCATTCAGAAGCTATAGACCAATAGCTTATACAAATAGGGCCCACAATGCAATAATCAAATTTTCTTCCTTTATTTATCAAAACGAATATTACAACATCTAATGTCAAATGAAACACTCCTTGCTCACCAATCTATCTATCTCTCAAAGAAAAGGGAAATTACATTAATGACCAATCTAAATAAAAATAAAAATGGACTCTCTAAGTGTACTCCACGCTCGGCACACAAGTCCCATCATTTAGCTTTACCTTCACTACCTGAAATGTTAAAGAGAGCAGGTATGAGCGCACTCGCCCAGTAGGATTTACATCTTCCAGCAATGATATAAGTATTTACATTTTAAAAGCTAGAAGGTATGAACATGATATGTACAATGCAATTAAAACGTCGATAGTAACACGTATACAGTGTATCATGCAAGATAGTATGATCAAGAGATTGTAATGATCAATCTAGCAACAAGGTTGTATTCAAGAGTTCAAGATATTGTGAACAATGATCTAGCAAGATGGTAACTTCATGAACAAGAGCAAGATAGCATGTAACAAGATGGCCATTTCACTAGCAAGCATTTTGAGTAACCCACTCGGAGCACTCCACAAGAATATCACACAGGATCTACTGGTGCCTCATGCAAGTACGTCCTTCAGCCACTCGGGTTAAGGACCAGCACATAGTAGCAGGTAAGCAAGCAAGTAAGTTTATCACGTGTAACAAGTACGTGCCATGCCAAGCACCAATCATGATTCCGCACCACGCCAGGCACACGACTTTGTTAGGGGATCAACCTAACAATCAACTCCTGGGGTAACGAACATCTTTGGGAAAACTGGACAATCAACACCTTGGGGTAAACAAGACTTTGTCGGGGGCGAATCCGACAATCACACCCATAGGTAACAGGACTTTGCCAGAATCTCCAGGACCAGATATGGGCCCTCAATCAGGTTCGTATTGCGCAACACTGGCATGTGTCCCAATGAGCCCGTCGACTCATGGGTGACAAGAACGAGTTTTGAGTCCATGACTCCAATATCATTCGTATCACAAGAACGTATCACAAGAAGGCAATGTGTGTTAATAAGGATAGACTGGTCGAGAAAGTTCAGGACTATCATGTCAATAGTAATGATTATCGAGAGTGTCATGTCAATAATGATATAGAGTCCAAGGGTACATTGGGAATATCAAGTCAAGAGTTCAATCGGAAGCATAACGACACATTTACATAGATTCTATCTTTAATAACTTGGTTTCATGTGTTATACTCGATCACTCCGAGAAAGTCAAGATGAGGAAAGAAAGATCTCGTCAAGAATGCCGAGAGAGAAGAGATACGTGCACACTAACTTCTGGGTACTTCATTGGTACAACCTGCTCGTCCGCCATGTGGGAATCCATGGTTAGAGGAGACTTACGGAGGCCTTGGTAAATGAGTCACTAGTCCGACAGAAGGAATATCTGACGGAGAGTTCACCACAAGCCAAGAAGGGGCTTTCCTATCGTGCTAGAGTGTATGCGCATGCCGCGCGTGAGAATCGCTCAAGTGCGTGTGTGAATCCGATTATGGAAACTACAGTTATAGAAACTCCATTTATGGAAAGTATCATGAGTGCTAAATCATGAAGTACTAATCATGCATGACCAATTTTAGCAAGTATCATTGTATGTTTAGCAAGTTCGGTAACAAGGCAAGAACGTGAATAATCGGCAGGTAGAGAGCATGATCATGAACTTAAGATCAATTAAAAATCATGTGAACATGTTTTAACTTTCATATGGGTTGTTAAATGCATGATAAGACTTTCTATAACCTTCCTAGAATAGATCAAACTCACACATGCAAGGAACGACACAAAACGACGAAAACCGAGATGCATGCCCCTTAGATGGCAAATGCAGTCCCATCCCTTCACTTCCTTAGGTCATAGCTCACTGATTTTTTATTCAAATATCACCCATGAATATACCATATTGAAGCCCTTTGAATGAGGAATCCAGCAAAGAAAACGGCTCGTCAATCCGAGGTCTATAGAAAAAGTTATGACTGATTAAGTGGACATAGGCAGAAGGCGACACATTGCCTGTCGCCTTCAGAACATGAAGGCGACCATCATCTTGTCGCCTTCTGAAGAAGACCACAAAACGGTCTGATTTTTGGTATGGGTCGCGACCATGATGTTGTCGCGTTCTGGTAGCGACATGTCGACCTGTCGCCACCCGAATATGACGTTTGGATTGCTTTTTCTACCTATTTCCAACTCTGACTTGGATTGGGTTTGACACATGTGGGTTTGAAAAATCAAAACAAATGCTAGGGTGATCCAAATCGGGTGAAACCACCTTTGTTAGTTAGAGTACTTCCAATACTTTGTACAGTAATGACTAATCGAGAAACAAAGGTCATTTGACTATGTAATAAGACGTATTGTGACTGTCTACATGAATCTGACACAGTGCTCATGTTCGGGCTAATACTCTAAGTACGATCAAATAAAATTAGGGAAACCAGTGCCAAATGAAAGTAGACTCATACGGTAACAAGTTCTATGCTGAACACTCAGTCTAAAACTGACTCCACAGATAGGTATGAAACTCGTAAGACAAGTCAAGGTAAATCAGAATAGTACAGTGTTAAGATCATGCAAATTTAATTCGTGAAACTCTCAAGATAAAAATTGGGGAAAACAGTAAGAACATGATCTATACATATGAATGCAAGCATGGACGAGTTTAATTAGAGTTTGGCATGGAGATGACCTACCTTTTAGGTGAAAGAAAGTCATGCTTCCCGAAAACCCTAGTTTCGACCAGTCATAGGAGAACGCTTAATACTCACGAACTACTGAGTAGAAATTGTGCAAAATAGTGTCATAAGAAACTAGACTCGAAGATCTTTCCAAGGATGTATGGTTTGCGTAGTTTGGTCGAGGTTTCACTAACCTTTGGTGATGATCTTGAAGGGACTCAAGTGCAGGTCGTTGCAGATCCGAGTTGGGAAGAGCACGGGATTCCTCCTTGCTCCACCCTTCTCCTTGAGATCTCCAGCCACCATAGCCTCCAAGAACGCCTCCAATAACCCTAGGGGTCGTCCCATGGGAGAGAGATGCTTTATTTATAGAGAGAGGGGTCTTTAGTTGCCTAATTGTTTAGGAAACTTTTAGGGACGAATTTGGGTGTATCCTTCCTCAAATTGGAGATTTCTCTCCCCAATTTATGATGGAATTGGTATGGAAGCTTACTTAGGTGGTAACCATGAATTTGGGCTTGGTTTGAAGTCTAATGATGGTCTATAGGGTGAGAATTTACCCTACCCTGGTCCATTAGTGAATATTTTCGAATTTCGGGTCATTTTCCTAGCATGAATTTATTTGTGGCCCAAAGGACATCCTTGGGCCCATTTCTTTCATTGGATTGTCAATACCCATTGTTTGAAGTACAATCAAATTTTTATTTTAATTTATGATCCCTTTATGTATATGTGATAATGGTTTTTCGACTTATTCATTAATTAAGATAATAAGTCACAAAAATTCTTAAATTCAATCCAAAAGATTTTTATTGGCCCAAATTTCTTTATGGGTCACTAGAGAATAATATTTAAAGTCTAACTATGATTTTTACGAAATTTTTAGGTGTGTTTTTACATCTGGGATAATGGTGCGTACGCATTTAATAGTTTTAAATTATTAAGTGGTCATATTTTCTATTTATCTCCAATTTTCAATTATTGAAATTCTCGGGTTGCTACAGCCGGGGCAAGGCAGTCAAGTCCAGCGCGACCTCGGACGACGCGTACCTTCAGGCATACGCCCTGAAGTACGGAGGAAAGGTGTATAAGAGTGCCAGACGCCAGGTAAAACCCCTAAACCACAACTCTGCGAAATTATCTTTATGGAATTGAGCTAATGATTTGGAAATGAATTGTAGGTGGACCTGGCTGGCGAGACTGCGTGACTCCGGGCCCTGCTCTTCTCGGCGATGCAGGATCGCGAGGCGGCGCAAAAGGAGGCGGAGCAGCTGGTAAGTACCTACTCAGACTTCGGCACTTTACCATTTTCAAAGCTGATTTTAGAAAATCTAACGCGTGTTTTATGTGCAGCGGAGGGAGTTGGAGAGGGTGAGGAGGACGACCGCAGGCATGGGCTTTCCGGTTATGAGTGGGAATAGGAAGACTTGGAATGAGGCAAGACTTGGCCTTGGGGCATCGAGACACTGGCTCGTGTGGCTTGCAAGGGTACATCCCATGTGGAATCCATCTGTTGTCTAAAGACTTTATGGCCTTTGCTTTTAGACTGGGGCATGCGTACGACCGGGCTCAAGGGCGTCCCGCGGGGAACTATACTGCCACTCTTTGACATGCCCCTACTTTTATTCATTTTCTTTTCTTGCATCACCACTTCATTATTCAACCTTCTTTTTGACCGTCTCTATTTGAGATTTCATACACATGGTCTGTACTTTGTTTATCATGCAAGTCAACACCCTTTTGCCCCTAGACTTTGTCCGAGTAAGGAAAGAAATGACCTTCGATCCCCCTACACTAGGGCTAGGCAAGAACATAATGGCCAAAGGAGAATTAACCTTAGGTTGCTGTGTTGTGTGTGCGGCTGGACATAAGAATTATTTAACACAACGAATGAGAGTGAGACACATGGCTGCCGTCATCTTCTGCAAATTGGCGTCGTTATTGAAAATCGTTTATTAAGGGTAGAATCTCTTAAGGTACAACCCATTCCACGGGTGAGAAAGCTCCTTACCATCGGCATTAACTAGCCTATACGCGTTCCCAGGGTACACCTCCTTAACGACGTACGGCCCTTCCCAGTTTGCCTGCAATTTGGACCTTGGGACCTCCAGGTTTATGAAGATTCGCTTCAAAACCATGTCTCCTTCTTGGAATTTGCGCTCATTACTTTCTTTTGAAACGATCTTGAGAGTCTGTTTGATATGACAGCACATGATCGGCCGCGGCCAGACGCCGTTCATCCAAGAGTTCTAGTTGTGAAAGCAACGCCTCTCGACGTTCATCAGGATTAAGTTCTCTGTCCAACTGAACTCTTAGTGAAGGAATGAGGATCTCGTGTGGACATACCGCCTCCGTCCCATAAGTAAGTTAAAAAGGAGTTTGCCAGGGGCGTGCAGACGGAGGTGCGGTAGGCCCACAGAGCCTCGAATTTCTCTGGCCAATCAGCAAATTTATTAGACTCACAAGTTTTCTTTAAAATTTTCAAAGTGTTTTTTTCTTGGCCTCGGCTTGGCCGTTGCCCTGTGGATAATACGGAGACGAATGATGCAAAGCAATGTTGAATTTCTTACATAAGTCCTGAAGCTCTTGAGATATGAACTGGGGCCATTGTCGGTGACGAGGTGCTTGTCCGCCGAACCGCGCGATGATGTTCCTCATGATGAATCTACACACGGTTGACCCTTTGATTTCGCAAATGCTTCTGCCTCGGCCCACTTGGTGAAGTACTCAGTGGCAGGGAGAATGAAAGATTTTTGTTTTACTTGAGCATTAGGATCACCAAGAGGACCGATGATATCAAAGGCCCACATGGAGAAAGGCCACGGGGAAGATAGTGGATCAAGGAGGAAGATGGTGATGACCAAACTTTCTCATATAAATTAATTCACTTATTTATATATTAATTTTGATGATTAACAAAACATTACTAATGAATTACTTGAGCCTTGAGGACAGGAAACAAAAGTAAAAGAAAGTTCAAGACAATCATGTAAGACTCTCTTTTCATAATTTTTCCAAGTCATTGCATCGACTTCTTCATACTTCATATCGACTTCTAATTGATAATCAGAACGATTCCTTTATAACCTCATATCGATTTCAATAGAGTCATCATAACGATTTCATAAGTATTATGATCGATTTCCTTTCTGATCGAAAAGTCGTGATGTTTCAAACTAATCGATATCGTAACGATTTCTTAAAGATATCATAACGATTCTATGGCATCACAACGATTCTTTTAGACGCGTAACGACTTATCTATCGTAACGAGTTCTTAAGTTCTCATAACGATTCCTTTAGAGCCCGTAACGACTTGTTCGTCACAACGACTCTATAAGTAATTGTAACGATTCCTTTAGAGCCCGTAACGACTTGCTCGTCACAACGACTCTAAAGTAATAGTAATGATTCCCTTAGAGCCCGTAACGACTTGCTCGTCACAACGACTCTATAAGTAATTGTAACGATTCCTTTAGAGCCCGTAACGACTTGCTCGTCACAACGACTCCATAAGCTGTCATAACGGTTTCTTTAAACCTACAACGATTTGCATCTCATAACGATTTGTTAAGTGTTTCATATCGACTTTTTAGAAAACACAACGATTTGTATCTCATAACGATTTGTTAAGTGTTCATATCGACTTCTTTAGAAACACAACGATTTGCATCTCAGAAACGATTTGTTAAGTGTTTCATATCGATTTCTTTGATGATTATAACGACTTGCTTATCAGTAACGATTTGATAAGTAATCACATCGATTTCTGTAACACTCATAAACGACTTCTGTATTATTCACAATGATTTCTGTATTGTCATAACGACTTGCTTACAGTAACGATTTGGTAAGTAATCACATCGATTCCTTGATGATCATAACGACTCGATCGTGTAACGATTTCATAAGTCATAATGGCATCGGGTTTGTTCATATCGATTTCATTGTATATCAATATAATATTCTTGAGTATACGTGAATAGTCAAAGTCGTATCTCATCTGTTTGACTGCTATGCATTCAATGATCTCTGAACGTATCTCTCATGCATGCAGACGATATTTTCCTCATGTGCTATTCTGTCTACATCTTTATTTTGACAGAAAGGAGCTTTGCTAAAACTAGCAATATCTTTTCCAAACTGTGACTAACGATCAACAACAGCCCTAGCTGTCTCCTATTATTGTTGACATGCTTGCAGATACCTGACAAGATTTATCTGTACAACGTGGACACAAAAGATACAAGATATCAAAATATCTCTTTGGCGTGTACGAAAGGATAAAGGACTGAAGATCAGAAGCTTCCTTGCAGATCAGTCTAACGTACACCAGAATGAGAGACAACGGATCTTTAACGTTCAAATTTCAAGTAGAAGTTTAAATACAAGACTCAAGACTGAGAAGGACAATACCTTTGAAGAATATTATTCTGAGAGAAAGCATCGCCAATCCCTTAAGTCTTCTGTGATTCAAACAAGAGCGAACAACTCCATTCAAATCGATCTTAGCTCTTTAGCTCTCAGTGTTCTCGAAGAAATTTCTGTGAGAGCCAGTGTAGTCTTTGGAGAGAAACCAGTGATAAAATTCCTTCTCTCTCGAGGCTTGTTTGCTTCAGATTGTAGCTGTTTGAGCTAGTTCCTGAAGCTTGTTCTTACAATTCTTTCTATTGGTTGTATTCCCTTTTGGTGAAGGAAGACCTGGTGGTATCCAGGGTGGTTGTATTCCCTTTGGGTGAAGGAAGACCTGGTGGTATCCAGGGTGGTTGTATTCCCTTTTGGGTGAAGGAAGACCTGGTGGTATACAGGGTGGTTGTATTCCCTTCAGGTTGAAGGAAGACCAGTTAAGGCTGGGTGTAAGGATCCGTGAGGGGGATAGTACCCTGATAGTGAAATCCTGAGGTATTGCTCAGGGACTGGACGTAGGTCTCCTGTGGAGAGGAGTTCCGAACCAGGATAAAAATCCTTGCGTCTTGTGGTTGTGTTTGTGTGGTTGCTGTCTCATTCCTCTAACTCTAACCTTCGTTTAAGTTGTTGTGTAATCTTTTCAGTGAACATGTATTAGTCAAAGATCAAATTTTAATAACCCATTCACCCCCCCTCTGGGCTAGCTAGCTGGGCAACAAGTGGTATCAAAGCGAGTCTCTTCAACAAAGAAGAAGATACAACGATCTGAAGAGTAAAGATCCATGAGCAGCCAAGGTAACTTCGAAGGTCAGTCAGTCAACAGACCTCCTATGTTTGATGGAGAAGATTATACCTATTGGAAAACAAGAATGGAGTACTTTCTACAAGGCCACGATTACATGATATGGTCCATTGTAGAAGAAGGCGATCTTCTAGTCACCAATGCAAAGGCTCAGTGGACAGATGATGATAGAAGAAGAATATCTTTAAACTGCAAAGCCAAGAGCATCCTGTGCTGTGCCCTCAGTAAGAAAGAATTCAACAGAGTTTCAGCCTGCAAATCCGCAATGGAAATGTGGGAAAAGCTTAGGATTACCTATGAAGGGACAGATAAGGTGAAGGAGACAAGAATCGACATTCTTGTAACTCAATATGAAAGATTCCAGATGCAGTCAGGTGAATCCATAACCCAAATGTTTAGTAGATTCACAGATATCACAAATGGGTTGGCTGGATTAGGAAAAATCTATGCTGTACCAGATATGGTTAGAAAGATCCTCAGATCTCTGCCATCCTCATGGATTCCAAAGGTAACAGCCATTGAGGAAGCCAATGATCTAAAGCTAATGTCATTGAAAAAGTTAATAGGATCCCTCATGGCCCATGAGATAAATATGGAGAGATTAGGAGAATCCTCCAGCAGAAAGAAGCAATCAAATGCTCTCAAAGCCAATGAAGACATATCAGAAGAATCACTGGACAACAGTGAAAGCAGTAAGGACAGTAATGATGAAGAAGCAATGCTGTCTCGAAGACTTCAAAGAATTCTAGCAAAGAAGAAGAAGTTCAGTCTGGGAGAAGATTTTTAAGAAAAATAAAGATTTCAGAAAACCAGAAATAAAGGATTCGAAGAAAGGAGAAGTGATATGCTATGAATGCAAGAAGCCTGGACACATCAAGGCAGATTGTCCAATTCTGAAGAAGAATGATCACAAGAAGAAGGATAACTTCAGAAATTTAAGAAGTACAAAAAGAAGGCAATGGCAGCTGCTTGGGAGAATAGCAGTGACTCAGACAGTGAGTCAAGCTCAAGCAGTGATGGAGAAGAAGCCAACCTGGCTCTCACGGCCAACACCGAAGACAAGGTAACTTCTGACTCTTCCTTTGATTCCTGTAATGATTCAGATTCTGATAATTTAGAAAGTGCTTTTAATGAACTCTATGATAAATATAAAGAAGTATCCAAATTACTTAAAGTTAGTAAGAAAAATGTAATCTGTTTAGAAAACACTAATTCAGATCTAAAAACAGAAAATGAAGAGATAGAAAAACAAATACTGAACTTAAAAGAAGAAATAAGTTGTTATGTGAAGACCTAAAAGCTAAGAATGAACAAATAACAAAATTGGAAAAACAAGAAAGCACAGATGAATTAAGGAAAGAAGTTAAAAACTTAAATGAAGAAAATAATAAACTATCAAGCACACTAGAGAAATTTACTAATGGTAAAAACTCTCTAATATTAAAAGGTGCTAGAAGAGCAGGTAAGAAGAAAAATTGGTTGGGATATACACCCCCAGATAATGAAGAAGAAACCATAATCTACCCTAAAACATATCCAACACCAAAGTTTATACCTGAACAAGATATAGCATATAAAGTTGAGTTCAAGTATATAGAAAAGGTAACAAAATTATCCTGCTATGATCACTGCAACAAATTAGGACATATCGCAATAACATGCCCAACAAAACATAAAAAGTGGATAATAAAAGGTAAAATTAATGATACTAACCCATCAGGACCCAAAAAGAACTTGGGTACCTAAAACTTAATGTTTAAATTTCAGGGAAACTCAAAAGCATCCAAATGGTACTTGGACAGTGGATGCTCAAGACACATGTCAGGAAACCAGAAGTTCTTTGTCAATCTCCAAGCTGAAGAGGGAACAGTTACCTATGGAGATAATGGAAAAGGCACAGTGATAGGAAGTGGGTTCGTGAACATCAAAGGAAAATCAGTTATTGAAGACGTAATGCTGGTCAAAGGATTAAAGCACAATCTCATCAGCATCAGCCAGTTGTGTGACAAAGGCCATCAGATTCAGTTCCAAGAATCAAAGTGCAGTATATTAAAAGATGGAGCAGTCATATTTGAAGCATATAGAGAAAGAAATTTGTATGTTCTCTATCTCGAGGAACTCAAGGATCAAGATGTCTGTTTGGCAGCCAGCAAAGATCAATCAACAGAGCTGTGGCACAGAAGACTGGGCCACTGCAGCTTGGATGGATTGAACAAGCTCAGAAAGAGAAATCTAGTGGAAGGATTGCCAAAGGTCAACACAAGAATGGATAGCATCTGTAGACCTTGTGCAAGAGGAAAGCACACCAAGAGCTCTTTCAAATCAAAGACAGTAGTAACCACCTCAAAGCCATTAGAATTACTTCATATGGATCTATTTGGGCCAATGAGGACTACCAGTCTCGGAGGAAAGAATTTTGGGTTTGTCATAGTTGATGATTACTCAAGATTTACTTGGGTATCCTTTCTAGAGCACAAAGATGACACCTTTGATAATTTGTCAGCTTCAGCAAGAAAGTTCAGAAAGATCAGAAGTTCACCATTATCTCTATCCGATCAGATCATGGTGGTGAATTTCAAAATGAAAAGTTTGCTAGATTCTGTGATGACCAAGGAATTGAGCACAATTCTCAGCACCAAGGACACCTCAACAGAATGGAATTGCTGAGAGGAAAATAGAACTCTTTTGGATATGGCAAGAACCATGTTATCAGAATATGACTTGCCAAGATACTTTTGGGCGAAGCCATCAACACTGCAAGCTACATCATTAATAGGGTAATGATCAGGCCAATTCTGAAGAAGACTGCTTATGAACTCTACAAGGGAAAGAAACCTAAGATCAGTCACTTCAAAATATTTGGATGTCCTTGCTTCATCCACAACAATGAAAAAGGGACATTGGTAAGTTAGATGCCAAATCTGATGAAGGCATCTTTATGGGGTACACTTCTAAACCCAAAGGTTATAGAGTTTTCAATAAATGCTCATTATTAATTGAACAATCTGTGCATGTTATTTTTGATGAATCTAACCCTTCCTTGAAAAAGGAAGAAATTAGTGACATTGATGATGCAGATGACTTGTCCGAAAAATTAAAGAATACTTCAATTGAGGACAAGGAAGATCCATCTCTGGAAGAACTACAGCAGACTGAAATTCAACATGAAAATCTTCCAAAAGAATGGAGACATAAGAAAGATCACCCTCCTGAGAATATTATTGGTGATCCATCCGTAGGGGTAAGAACAAGAGGTAATGTAATCCCCTGTGATTATTTAGCCTTTGTTTCTCAAATAGAGCCTAAGACAGTCAATGAAGCTTTAACTGATGAATCATGGATAATAGCCATGCAAGATGAACTAAATCAGTTCAAGAGAAACCAAGTATGGTCACTTGTTCCTAGACCATCCAATCATTCAGTTATTGGCACCAAGTGGGTGTTCAGAAATAAACTGGATGAGTCTGGAGTAATCTTAAGGAACAAGGCCAGACTGGTAGCTCAAGGCTATTCCCAAGAGGAAGGCATAGATTTCGATGAAACCTATGCACCTGTGGCTAGACTTGAGGCTATTAGGATTTTACTTGCTTATGCATCTGCATTAGATTTAAAATTGTTTCAAATGGATGTCAAATCAGCCTTTTAAATGGTTTTATCAAAGAGGAAGTGTATGTTGAACAACCTCCAGGTTTTGATGACACCGAATTTCCAAATCATGTATTTAAACTCCATAAGGCTTTATATGGTTTAAAGCAAGCACCTAGAGCCTGGTATGAAAGGCTCAGTACTTTCTTATTAGATCATGGTTTCACTAGAGGTCAAGTAGATAGCACTCTATTTATAAAATCAAAAGTCAAACATATACTACTTGTGCAAATATATGTAGATGATATTATTTTTGGATCCACTGATGAATCTCTTTGCAAGTACTTTGAAAAGCTTATGCAGGGAGAATTTGAAATGAGTATGATGGGAGAGCTAAACTACTTCCTTGGATTGCAAATCAAGCAAGGGAAGGAAGGCACCCACATATGTCAAGCCAAGTACACCAAAGAGTTGTTAAAGAAATTTGGATTTGAAGGTGCAAAGCCACTGTCAACGCCAATGAGCACATCAACCAGAATGGACAGTGATCAAAATGGTAAAAAGGTAGATCAAAAGAACTATAGAGGTATGATAGGGTCATTACTTTACTTAACAGCAAGTAGACCAGACATTTTATTTAGTGTATGCATGTGTGCTAGATATCAAGCAGACCCTAGAGAGTCTCATTTAATTTCTGTGAAAAGAATATTTAGATATTTAGCTAGAACTCATGATTTAGGTCTGTGGTATCCAAAATCTTGTGAAATAAATTTAGTAGGATATTCTGATGCTGACTATGCTGGATGCAAAGTAGATAGAAAAAGCACCAGTGGTGGGTGTCAATTTCTTGCAGGATGTCTGATATCTTGGTCTTCCAAGAAACAAAACTCAGTAGCTCTATCAACAGCTGAAGCTGAATATGTTGCTGCTGGAAGTTGTTGTACACAACTCCTATGGATAAAGCAACAACTTGAGGATTTTGGCATTCATATCAAGTCAATTCCACTACTGTGTGATAATACAAGTGCCATCAACCTCACCAAGAATCCAGTGCAACACTCAAGGACTAAACACATTGAGGTTAGATATCATTTCATTCGAGATCATGTAGCTAGTGGTAACTTAGAAATTCTTTTATAGATACAAATGGTCAACTAGCAGATATCTTCACAAAAGCCCTACCTGAAGAGAGATTTACATCTCTTAGAGGGAATTAGGGATGTGCATTTTGTGAAAAGATTCATGTATTTAAATTGACATATAAATTTTCAGATTAAATGAAATTTTCTCTCTTCCCTGACTCTAAGCAAAACTCAGCTTATTTACTCTTCTTTGACGATGCTGTGTTGAAATCAGTTTGTCTCGTCAAACCTTTTGTCGCTTTCTGCCATTACCGCCTTTTGGCGCTTTATTTTCGATAAAGTATTTCTTAATTAGTCAAATCGTTCTGGGAACGACTCATCTTCCACCTTTGCCCTTCTCTTTATCTGTTCACCAAAGCCGATGCCCTAACGATTCCGGCATCGACTCTCAGCAAGATTTGAAGCTTTCTCTTCTTCCCGCGAAGAATCCCTAGAGGGCTTCCATCTCTTCCATCATCTCCTTCTCCAGAACTGTTTTCTTCTCTTACCCATGGCCACTCCGATGATCTCCGGAAGTGTAGGGGGCTACAGTGCTGAGTACCTGTCCGCAGAGCAGCAGGAAAGGTTTACCTTCGTGAAGACGAAGATTTGCGGAAACAAGGCAGTGGATGTTCAGAATCTAGAGAAGAATGGCATGAGCAGTTTAGTAGAAGCCTTGAGAAGGATGCAGTGGATGGAAATTGCCACTTTCACCGAAGTAAGCTATCCCGACCTGGTGAAAGCATTTTATGTGTGTTAAGGTCAGAGGCAGATGGGTCCCTTGTATCATCGGTAAAGGGAATCCAAATTAAAGTCGATTATGAGTGTGTTGCTCTTATTTGGAGTGAAGACGTCTGGTTTCAGTGGGGTTCACACAGTGAACGATGAAGCAAAGGGCCTTGGCATTATAGGTCCAGGGTTCAGGCTAAGAGACGGGAAATTGGATATTAATCAGATGAATGCATACAACCGTCTTCTTCATTTCATTATCTGCCAAATTTTATCCTCGCAGTGCCACCTTCTCAACGTGCACTAGGGCAGATTCTGATATGATGTTTTGGGCGATTCAACAAAAGGAGATTAATATGGCCCAAGTCATGCTGGAAAGGATGAAATTTGCCCGAGATCAGATATGGGATACAAGAAGTAAGTGGAATGTCTCATTGCCCTATGCTCATCTACTTACAAAGGTTTTCAAACATTTTGGAGTAGACTTATCTGGGGCAGTTGTGGAGAAGATGGGCCAGTGTATAAGGTCCAGGAATCTCAAGAAAAGTGGGTTCTCTGTAATTGAAGGTGTATGGTCTAAGACCACTATGGCCGAGGGAGAGGCCATAATTGGTGATGTAGAAATTCTGATGTTCAGGAAATGGCAGCAGCAGTAGCACCAGCAGTTCAGCAGCAAGCAGAAGCTCCTGCAAGCTGAGCAGCAAGCAGCAGAGCAGCAAGCAGTATCTCCAGCTGTTGAAGTGCAGGCAGTAGCACCTACAATTGAGCCAGAACCTCTTACAGCTCCAGTAGTTGAGGAGGTAGTGGCAGATGAAGCTGTGATATGCCTACCTCAATAATTGGCTCAATTCTTAGGAGTTTGGTTGAATCAGCTCTCTCCACACCAGTCCACTCACAGCCTGGTGAAATTGAAATGGAAGCGCTGTGGCAGAAGGCACATTGAAGAATCAATTCCTGTGGAGCAGTCAAATGCTCCAGTAGATCCAGTTGAAGAGGAAGCTCCTGCTCAGGGGGAGCAAATGGAAGTTGAAGAGGAAGCTCTGCTCAGGGGGAGCAGTCTATTAAAGAACCAGCACCTCAGAGGAAAGGGAAGAGGGTGGTTCACAGAAAGCAGAGAAAGAGCCACAGAAAAGTTAATCTGAAACCTGTTTTGGAATTGTTGAAAGCTCAGGGAGAGATTCTGTCAGCAGTGCAGTCTAGTGTTCAAGGAATAATTGCCAGCCAAGCTTCAACTACTTCTGAACTATCCTCAGTCAGAAATGCTATGAGGTGGTTCAACAAGGAAATGGCAGACATGAAATCGTTGTTATCTGTGCTATCAAGGTCAAGTGGTGTTTCTCCTGCAGCTACTCAGAGTAGATCAGCAGCTGTTCCTCGGCCACCAGGGCCTCCAGCTCAGAGTCAGGGCCACCAGGGACATCAGTGCCAGCATCAGGGCCATCTGGGCCGTCTGCAGTTGTCAGAGAGGGTCATGCAAAAGGGAAAGAGCCCATTGAAGCACCAAGGCCCCTGACACTTCTACTCTTGCAACTCCAACCCTCTCCTCACCTTATCTCCTCTACAGCCCCTCCAGCACCACCAACTCTCAAACACCCTATGCCTCGCACCCAACCTTCTTCCTCTCTCATTTCATCTCAACCTTCTTTCTCTCCCACTCCTTCTCACACCTCAGCTCCATCATCATTCTCACCTCTTCAACTCTCACTCAAACCACTCCAGTTCACCCGTCTACATCCTTCAATCCCAAACACCTCTTCTATCCTCCTACCCTCCTTCCTCTGTCACCTTCATTCTGGAAAAAACCTCACCTTCTTGGTGTCTTTGACACTAATATTCCGGATGATTTTGAGAGAAATACCCTCCTCACCATTCTCTCCACTGCCACCCATATCCACAGGACTGATCCTCCCAGTCCTGCCAAGAAAAAGAGGAAACATCATCCTCTGTCAGCATCCCTCCTCATCATTATTTCCTCCTCTTTGGTACTCTCTTACCCTCGAACCTCAGAGAGAAGATCTATCAGGGAATACCTTCAAAAATGCATCCTCTCCACCATCTATGGTATTCCTTTCCTCACCTCTCTGAGCATCTAAACACTGTTCTTCCTTTTACCCAGTGTCCCACCCTCAAAAATCCAAAATCCTTGAGGGCACTGAGTTCCAGACTGAAGATCAGTGGGCCAATGTCAAAGGCAACAAGGCTCAGTACACCAAATACTTGACTGCCAGGGCAGGTCCCTAACCCATAGAGCTCACCCACTCACTCTTTCTGAGTGGTTTACCCTTCAGCATAAAAACTCTTGGGGACCTTCATTTTGAAAGAGATTAGAATTGCCAAGAACTTCCAGCTGTACAGTGATTTCTGCTACTTGAACAAGCTGCCTGAAGTCCAGTTCTACCAATTTCATTCAGCTTTCGTGATGCTGCGATCAGAACATCCAGTAATCTTACCCTCACAGTGGATTTTGCTGACCTCCAAGTTGACTCTCCAGTTCTTCTGCCGAAGCTACACTCCTTAGTGTTTGACTCAGATGCAGGCTCTCATGCCTTTGATATGTTTGCTAAGCAGATGGGCAGGAATGTCAGCTAAGCAGGTAGAGAATGCCCTCCTTCTTGCGGTTTATCTTCAGAGAATACACTCTGGCCGCATTTCCTCTCAAGTTTGGCTCCACTCATTTCTGAGTGTGAGAGGCTTTCTCCCACCATATGGGAAAACACTCTACAAGGAACCCCATCTTCAGTTACAAGCCATCAACAGTTCCTTGGTCCGTCAAGCGAAGCCTACTTATCAGCGAAGCCTTCATGGATCTCAACTCCATAAATCCCATTCAAGAGATCTATGTTCAGTGGCAGCCAGATATACCTTCTATGCTCTGAAGCAGGACTGCTGATCAGAAGATTTTCTATCCAATCTCTCTGGATAGATTTCTCCATCGTGACAGCTTTGGAAAGAGCACCTACTTCCGATTATCTTGGATAAAGATCAGTATGAAGAATTCCTGGAAGAACAGCGGCGGCTTTACATTCAAAGATCTCTCCAGCCAGGGGTTCTTCTTTCTCAGTTGCTCCTGGTGTTTTCCGCCAGACTTTTGAAGACATAGAGATCAAGGCATGGACTGTTATTTCCCAGCATGCCTCCCTCTTGTCTCCTTTGTATTATCTTATCCTACTTAATACAAAGCTTCTCTCTTCTTTGTCTCATAGACTATCTTTTTGCTTATTGACAAAAATGGGGGAGAAAACTAATGCAACTCTGAAAAACATGTTGTTTTCATTATGTTGTCTAATATTTTGTCATCATCAAAAAGGGGGAGATTGATGACCAAACTTTCCTCATATAAATTAATCACTTATTATATATTAATTTTGATGATTAACAAAACATTACTAATGAATTACTTGAGCCTTGAGGACAGGAAACAAAAGTAAAAGAAAGTTCAAGACAATCAGGGTAAGCTCTTTTCATAATTTTTCCAAGTCATGCATCGACTTCTTCAACTTCATATCGACTTCTAATTGATAATCAGAACGATTCCTTTATAACTCATATCGATTTCAATAGAGTCATCATAACGATTTCATAAGATTAGATGACGATTTCCTTTCTGATCGAAAAGTCGTGATGTTTCAAACTAATCGATACCGTAACGATTTCTTAAAGATATCATAACGATTCTATGGCATCACAACGATTTCTTTAGAGCCGTAACGACTATCTATCGTAACGGATTCTTAAGTTCTCATAACGATTCCTTTAGAGCCGTAACGACTTGCTCGTCACAACGACTCTATAAGTATTGTAACGATTCCTTTAGAGCCCGTAACGACTTGCTCGTCACAACGACTCTTAAGTAATTGTAACGATTCCCTTAGAGCCGTAACGACTTGCTCGTCACAACGACTCTATAAGTAATTGTAACGATTTCCTTAGAGCCCGTAACGACTTGCTCGTCACAACGACTCCATAAGCTGTCAACGGTTTCTTTTATAACCTACAACGATTTGCATCTCATAACAATGTGTTAAGTGTTTCATATCGACTTTTAGAAACACAACGATTTGCATCTCATAACGATTTGTTAAGGTTCAGATCGACTCTTTAGAAACACAACGATTTGCATCTCAGAAACGATTTGTAAGTGTTTCATATCGATTTCTTTGATGATTATAACGACTTGCTTATCAGTAACGATTGATAAGTAATCACATCGATTTCTGTAACACTCATAACGACTTCTGTATTATTCACAACGATTTCTGTATTGTCATAACGACTTGCTTACCAGTAACGATTTGGTAAGTAATCACATCGATTTCCTTGATGCTCATAACGACTCGATTCGTGTAACGTTTCATAAGTCATAATGGCATCGGGTTTGTTCATATCGATTTCATGTTATATCAATATATATCTTGAGTATACGTTGAATAGTCAAAGTCGTATCTCATCTGTTGACTGCTATGCATTCAATGATCTCTGAACGTATCTCTCATGCATGCAGACGATATCTTCCACCATTGTGCTATTCTGTCTACATCTTTATTTTGACAGAAAGGAGCTTTGCTAAAACTAGCAATATCTTTTCAAAACTGTGACTAACGATCAACAACAGCCCTAGCTGTGTCTCCTATTTATTGTTGACATGCTTGCAGATACCTGACAAGATTTATCTGTACAACGTTGGACACAAAAGATACAAGATATCAAAATATCTCTTGGCGGGTGTACGAAAGGATAAAGGACTGAAGATCAGAAGCTTCCTGCAGATCAGTCTAACGTACACCAGAATGAGAGACAACGGATCTTTAACGTTCAAATTTCAAGTAGAAGCTTAAATACAAGACTCAAGACTGAGAAGGACAATACTTTGAAGAATATTATTCTGAGAGAAAGCATCGCCAATCCCTTAAGTCTTCTGTGATTCAAACAAAGAGCGAACAAACTCCATTTCAATCGATCTTAGCTCTTTAGCTCTCAGTGTTTCGAAGAAATTCTGTGAGAGCAAGTGTAGTCTTGGAGAGAAACCAGTGATAAAATTCCTTCTCTTCGAGGCTTGTTTGCTTCAGATTGTAGCTGTTGAGCTAGTTCCTGAAGCTTGTTCTACACTTCTTTTATTGGTGTATTCCCTTTTGGGTGAAGGAAGACCTGGTGGTATCCAGGGTGGTTGTATTCCTTTTGGGTGAAGGAAGACCTGGTGGTATCCAGGGTGGTTGTATTCCCTTAGGTTGAAGGAAGACCAGTTAAGGCTGGGTGTAAGGATCCGTGAGGGGGATAGTACCCTTGATAGTGAAATCCTGAGGTATTGCTCAGGGACTGGACGTAGGTCTCTGTGGAGAGGAGTTTCCGAACCAGGATAAAAATCCTTGTGTCTTGTGGTTGTGTTTTG